>JANVYC010000012.1:0-601234 GCA_027406025.1 Colletotrichum musae | reverse complement strand
CCTAACCCTAACCCTAACCCTAACCCTAACCCTAACCCTAACCCTAACCCTAACCCTAACCCTAACCCTAACCCTAACCCTAACCCTAACCCTAACCCTAACCCTAACCCTAACCCTGAACCTAACCCTGAACCTAACCACGGGGCTGCACATGGGTTACTTAGGGTTAAGTTTTAAGTTTGATTTTTAGGGTTAAGGTAGAGTAAAGTTTTAAATTTAATTTTTAGGGTTAAGTTAGAGTAAAGGTTGGAATTTTTTTTTAAAGTTAAGTTAGGGTAAAGGTTAGAATTTTTTTTTTTTTTTTTTTTTTTTTTTTAAAAATAATTTATATTAAAAATTAAATTAAAGTTAAGTAGTTTTTTAAAAAGACTTAAAATTAAATACTTTAAATATTTTAAAAAAAAGTATATATAAAAGTTAAAAAAAAGGTTGTTTTAAATTACTAAATTTTTAAAGTAGTATAATATTTAATAATATATATTTTTATATTTTTATAAAATAATAAATTTAGTTTTAAAATTTTATAAATATTTTTTTTATTATTAGTATATTATAAATCTTTTTAAAAGTAATTAGTAGTTTATAAAGTATATACTTTAAAAAACTATTTAGTTATTTATTTTATACTTTTTTATTTACTTTAATATATAAATTTATTTATTATAATATAGTTTTTATAATTTTAAAGTAATAAGTACTTTTAATTAATTTTAATTACTATTTATACTATTAATAGTATTAATACTATTAATACTTTTTATTGTTTTTTTTAATTATTAAATTTAAATTAAACTAAACTATTTTTTTTTTTAACTATTAAATTCTTTTATAAATAATATACTATTTCTATATAATAACTAATTAACTTAATTAAACTATTTCTTTTATATTTATTAATAAGTATTTTAGTATTTAAATTTTATTAAATATACTAATATTTTAGTTATAAGGGATTTATAGTTATTAGTACTACTTTTATTATTTAATTAAAGTTATTTTAATTATTCTTTAAAAATAGTAAATTTTAAATTTAATTTAGTATTTATTTAATTAATAGGTTTAATTTAATATTTTATATTTAATTTTTATAATTATTATTTTTAAAAAGTAAAAGTTAAAAATAGTAGTTTAAGTTAGTATATTTAAAACTTAAGTTAATTAATTATACTATATATTAATAGTACTAATACTAAGTTATATAGTTATATTATTAAGTTATTTAATATTATTATATAGTAAGTATTAAAGTATATAAATAAATATTAAATTATAGTTATATTAAAAAGAGTTTTATACTATAAAGTATTATACTTATTAAAGTATTATATTTATACTTAGTTACTTTAGTACTTAAAGTATAGTTTATAAAGCTAGAATTTAAAAAGGCTTATTATAATATACTATTAATAATAATAAATAAGTTATAAAATTTAGTATTTAATACTTTTTAGATTTTTATATTTAAAGTAGTTTTTATTATTTTATTAAACCTTTAAGTATATATATAAAAAGTAAAAGGAATTAATTAAAGTATTATTTATAGTAGTACTATATTTTTTAATTATAAATATTATTAAAGTTTATTAAACTTTAAATATATTATAATAGTATAATTTTATAAAGACTTTAAATAAATAATAATTTATTTTAATATATTAATTATATTTACTACTTTTTAAAAATAGTATTATTATTATTATTAAAAAAATAAATAAGTATAAGTATTAATACTTAAAGGGGTTTAAACTAATTAAATATACTCTACTAAATACTTATATATATTATATTAATTAAAGTTATATAACTATAATATATTTTTAGTAAATGTATTTTTAAGAATATTTATATATAATATTACTTAAAAAGTATAAATAAGTATATTTTATATAATAACTTTATTATTAAAAACTTTTTTTTTAAATAATTATTTATTTATATATTTTATATAATATAAGTTAATATATAACTTTATTTATTATAATATAGTTATTATATTTTTAAAGTAATAGTAATATTTAAATAAGTTTAAAGTAAACTATTAATTATACTACTAATACTATTAAAATTACTAATACTATTTATATATTTTTATATATTATTATATTAAACTACTTTAATAAGTTTTTTAAATTTATTTAATTTAATTTAAATTATATTTTTAATTTATTTAATTATATATATATATTATCTTATTCTATAAGTATACCTATATTATAAACTAAAAATCTACTAAATAGTAAACTTTTAACTTTTTATAAATAAATAATATTTTAGTAAAGAGTATATAAAAAAACCCTAATAGGGAAAATATATAACTATTTAGTATAAAAGTAGTAAAGGTTTTATATAAAGGTTTATTTAAGTTTAAGTTAGGGGATATTTATTTATAAAAAAAGGTACTATATACTATATATAGCTTAATAGGGGCTGCCTACTCCTATTAACTAAAAGTAGTATATAGGCTATTTAGTATAGTTAATTAAAGTAGTAGAGTCTCTACTCCTAAAAACTCTAACTTACTATACTATATAGGTATATAATATATAGTTAAAGTATAAAAACCCTTTAGGTAGTATAGAATTTAAACCTACTACTTTTACTTTTTATAAAATAGGGTTAGGTAGACTCTTAACTACTAAATCTATTTAATTATAAACCTTTTTTATAATTAATATATTATTATTATAAATTATATTACTATAATTAATTAACTTTATTTAAAAATATTATTTTACTTTTTTTAATATATATTTTAATATATTATTAAACTTTAAATTATATATTAATTTTAAAGTAATTAACTTAGTAGTTATAAGTCTACTTAACTTTACTTTATAAAAAGTAAAGGTAATAGGTTTAAGTTTTATACTATTTAAAAGGTTTTTATACTTTAACTATATATTATATATTTATATAGTATAGCTATTAAAGTTTTTAAAAATAAAAACTTTACTACTTTAATTAACTATACTATATAACCTATATACTACTTTTAGTTAATAAAAATAAGTAGCTTTTATTAAACTATATATAGTATATATATACTTTTTTTATATAAATAGGTATTCTCTAACTTATACTTAATTTATCTTTATATATAACCTTTACTACTACTTTACTACATAGTTATATATTTTTTTACTAAGTTTTTCTATATACCCTTTATTAGAATATTATATACTTAAAAAAAATTAAAAACTTATTATTTAGTAAATTCCTTAATAATATATAAATAAGTTTATAAAATAATATAACTTATACTTATATATTAATTATAATTATTTCTTTTATATTATTAAAAGTTTTAATAACTATAGTAATTATATTTATTATATAATTATATTAAATAAAGTTTAAAATAGTATAATTATACTATAAATAATTAAAAATATATGTAAATAATAAAGTTATTTATATATTAATATATAACTTTAATTTATAAACTTAAGTTATTTTTAAATAATAAATAGTTTTTAAATTTAATAATAGTTTTTTATATTTTAAATAAAGGATTTATAAACTTAGTATTTATTATACTAAAAGTATATATATATAATTACTAGTATTATAATTATAAATTTACTTTTATAGTATTATAGTTATAATTCTTTTTTATTTATTATTATATTATAGTAGTAATATATATATATCTATAAATAAATAGCTTTATACCTATCCCTCTATATATTTATATTAATATAATAATATTTATTTACTTAAAAATAGTTAAAATATAAAAGTCTATAATAAAAAACGTTTAGTTTAATTAGTCTTTACTACTATAAACTATAAAGTTTAAGGGGGTATATTATACTAAAAGTATATATATATAATTACTAGTATTATAATTATAAATTTACTTTTATAGTATTATAGTATTATTATTAAAGTTATTAAAATTTAAATTTTAAATACTTTACTTAATTCTTTAAAGGTTTTTATATACTATAATTAAAAAACTAAAATACTTAAACTTTATATATTTATTAAATTATACTTAACTTATTATTTTTAAAGTTTTTAAAAACTCTTTTTTTTAATTAATAGTTTATATATTATATATACTTTTATAAGTTAAATTATTTCTTAACTAAGTTTTTTATTTTTTATTATTATTAATATATTAATATATTAATTTATTTATTATAATTTATATATTTAATATACTTATAGTATTACTTATAGTAAAATAAATAAAGAAATTTATTAAATAAAGAATATTTATATTAAAAAATTTAGAGTTAATATATTTTAGTTAAATATATATTTAGTAAAGTAGTAAATAAAGGTTATTTAAAAAAAGAATAATACTAATATTAACCCCCTTTAGTTATACTTTAATAAATAACTATAATATTTAATATTATTATAATAACTTTTATTTATTTATTTTTATATTATAAAGTATAGTATAGTAATAGTTATTATAGTAGTAAATATAAATATAAATATATTAATAATAATAATAGTACTATTATTAATTAGTAGTACTAAATTTATAGTATAATTAATATATTAAAATAAACTTTTATTTTTATAAACCTTTATTTAAATTATAAATACTATAATATACTATAAAATTTAATAAGTTTTATTAATATTTATAATTAATTAAAAAGTAGTATAAATAAAGCTTTTATTAATTCCTTTATTTTTTATATATTTATATATTTAATAGTTATTTAAAATAAAAATACTAAATATATTATATTTAAAATACTTTACTTTATTTTTATTAATTCTTAACTATACTTAGAATTTATTAATATTTTAATAGTATTAATTATTTTAAATAACTATAAATAACTTATATAACTTATTATTTTATATAATTTAAATTAATTTAACTTAATTAAAAACTAAAAGTTCTATTTATATATAAATAAAGTATATATTATAGTATTTAACTTTATATACTATTAAATAAGTAATAATAGTATAGTTATAAATACTATTATAATTAATTACTATAAAAGTATAAATAGTATTTTAAGACTTTTAAAGTTTAATAACTACTATAAATACTTTAATTAAATAAAAAGTATAGTTACTAAAACTATAGAGTTTTAATTTTAAGTTATTAATATTAATATATTTAATAAAGTACTATTAAAATAAGTACTAATAATAGTAGAATTAAATAGTTAAATTAATTATAGTTATATAGTTAAAAAAGGTAAAGAAATAGGTTAAATTAAATTTGATAAATTTAAAGAAATAGTAATACTATATATAAGGGTATATAAAGGTATATAAATAGTATTAGTAGTTTTAAAAGTATTAATAGTATAGTTAGTAGTTTATTTTAAAATTAATTTAATACTTTTATTACTTTAAATTTATTAGAATTATATTATAGTAAGTAAACTTATATATTAAAATAAAACGTAAAATAGTTAATTAAAAAATAACTTAACTTTTAAAATTACTTATATATAATATATAAATTATTAGTTAAAGTAAAAAAAAAAGGGGTTTTTAGTAGTAAAATCTTTATTAATAATATATTTATAGTTAAGTAACTATTTAAAGCTATTAAAGACTTATTTTTTATTATATTATTATAGTAAATATAAATTAATAAAAGTATTTAATTAATTTAATAAACCACTAATTATATTATTAATACTTTTAAAAATATTAATACTATTTATATATATTTATTATTTTTTTAAAGTTATTAAGTTTAATTTAAACTATTTTTTTACTTTTATTTATTATTATATTTTTTTATAACTAATATAATATTATTATAAACTATATAACTATAGTTATTTAAACTTTATAGTTTTATTATTATTAGTATGTATTTTAATATTTATATAACTTTTATTAAATATATTAAAATTAAATAATATTAAATTAACTTTTTAAAGTCTTATAATATTAATAGTAATATATATAAATTAATTAAAGTATTTATAGTTATTTTTAAATTATAAAAAGTTTATAGTAAGTTTATTTTAAAATTTATATTTTATTATATTTACTTTAAATAAATTTTAAATAGTTTAATAATTTAAGTTTTTAATATAATAAAATATACTTTTATATTTTTTAAAAAGTTATTTTATATAAGTATTATATTAATATTAAAATTTATATTTAAATTAAAAAAATAGTTATAGTTTTTTAGAGTTTTTTTAATTTATATTATAATAAAATAATTATTATATTATTTATAAGTATTTATAGTAAATAAGTATTTATTAAATATTTTAACTTTAAAGGGTTTTATATATATATATATATATATAAATAAAAAAATTAATAAAAACTTTAATTATTATAATACTTTTAAATTAATTATAAATATTATTAAAGTTTATTAAGTTTTATATATAATTAAAATAAAACTTTATAAAAATAAAAGTTTATTTTAATATATTTAATACTATTTATTAATAATAGTAGTTATAATAATAATAATAATACTATTTTTAATAAATAATAAGTATTATTTATATATTAAATTAATGTTTATTTATATTAACTTTTAATTAAACTATATTAAAAGTATTATAATATACTATAAAGTTAAGTAGGTTTTAATACTATTTATAATTAAAAATAAAGTATTTATTAGTTTATATAAAATAAATAAATAGTAATTAATTATAAAATATACAAGTTAGTAATTAAAGTTAAAAATAAAACTCCCTTTAGAGTAATTAATAGCTTATAAACTATATACTTTAAAAAATAGCTATTTAACTATTTACTTTATTAATCTTTTTTAATATAGTACTTAAATTTACTTACTATAACGTAGTTTTTATAAATTTAAAGTAATAAGTATTTTTAATTAATTTTAAAGTAAACTACTAATTATACTATTAATACTATTAAAACTACTAATATCTTTTTAATAAACTATTTTTTTAAACTTATTAAATTTAAATTAAACTATTCTATTACTTCTCTTATAAGTTATATAATTATAATTAATTTAGTTACTTAGCTTTATTATTATTAGTATCTATTTTAATATTACTTTATTAAATATACTAATATTAAGTATTATTAAAGTAGTTATTTAAGTTAATAAGACTTTAGTAGTTATGTTTTTTAGTTAGTTAAAGTATTTATAGTTATATTTAGTATTTAGGGTTTTTATATTAACTTAATTCCTTTAGTATAAATTATTTATAATTATTTAAGTATTATAGCTATTACTAGTAGTTTTATAATAGTAAATTTTAATAATAATAAGCTTTATTTTATTATTATTAAAGAATTTTTAGTAGTTATAAGTTAAGTTAATTATATTAATTTTTTTAACTATAAAGTACTTATTATAGTTTATATAGTTAGTTAATATTTATAGAGTTATATTTTAGTATATATTTTAGTACTAAGTAAATAGAATAAGGATTTTTTTTTTAAATATTGTGGGTTATTATTTATATATATAGAAAATAAAGGAATTAATATAAACTTTATTTATAGTACCTTTTTTTTTAATAATAAATACTACTAGGACTTATTAAGCTTTATATATAATTTAGTTAAAAGTCTATATAAGTAAAGGTTTATTTTAATATATTAGTTATACTATTTAGTACTACTTATTAATAATAGTATTATTATTATTACTAAAAGAATAAGTAAGTAGAATTATTAAAAGCTAAAGGGGGTTAAAACTATTAAATATACTCTATTAAATACTTTTATTTAATTATATTACTTAAAAATATATAGTTATAATATATGTTTTTTAAACCCCTTTATTAAAATATTTATACTAAATACTATAAAAAAATACAAAAGTTAAAAATAAATAAATTTAAAGTCTTTTTAATAATAAAACTTAAAATACTTATATAATAATAAAGTTAAATTTTTACTTTACTATACTATTATTAACTATAAATAGTTAACTTTAATATAGTTATTTTTATATTAATAGTTCTTTTTTTATAACTTAAGGTTTTAATTATAAATACTTTAAGTATTTTTTTTTAAAAAAATAAAGGTTTATTAAAAAAACTTAAAAATAATATTTTTAGGGTTTATTAATTAATCTTTTTTTAATTTAGTTTTTTAAAATTAAGTAGCTTTATTTTTAATAAAACTATAAGTTTTAATTAAAGGTTTATTTATAGTTATATAACTTACTATTTTTTTATATTTTTTAGTATTTTTAGTTTTTTTATTAAATCTATAGATTTTTTTATTTAAATACTCTTTTTTTATTCTTTTTTTATTACTTAACCTTTTATTTTAATTATAACTTTATTTATAAAAATAAAGTTTTTAAAAATATAGTTTTATTTTAGTTTTATAAAGTTATTAATATTATTACTATTTTTAGTAATTTATTAAATATTTTAGAGATTTTAGTATATATAGAATTATTATAATACTATAATATTTACTATTAAGTATTTTTTTTAATAGTATTTAATTTAATAAAGTATTTATAAAGTAAATAAAAGTTAGTATAAAGAATGAATAAAATTAAAAAAAAGTTTAAATAATTTATAATAAGCTTAAAAGTAATTATAATAGTATAAACTATATTAATATTAGTAATTATAGTATAAACTTTTAAAACTAAAATACTTTATATAACTTATTTACGTTTTATTAAACTATAGTAAATAATATTTTTATAAATTTTAAATATATTATTATTAGTAAATTAATATTATATAAGAATAATAATAAATTCTAACTATAATAATAAATTAGTATTATAAATAAATAGTTTATTTATAAAAATAAAAAGTTTATTTTTAAAAAGTTAAAGGAAATATATTTTAATTTTTATTATTAGTTATTAATTTATTAGTAGAATTATTTATTAAAAATAGTAATATTTCTTTATAGGTTTTTAGAATTAAGTTATTATAAAAAGATTATATAATACTTTAAGTTAATAAATTAATATAATATATACTCTTTAAGTATATTATAAAATATATTAAGTTTTTTAATTTTTATTAAGTTTGATAATTATAAGTTTTTTATTTTAGCTTTTTCAATAAAAGATAAAAGAATTTATTTTAAATACTAAAATATTATTATTAAATATTAATAGCTTTTTAAGAGTTAAAAAAGTTTTTATTTTAGTTATAAAGCTTACTTTTTTAAGTTTTAAAGTTTTATAAATTAAAAAACTATTTATTAAAAAACTAAAAGTATTATTTATTTATATTTTAATTAAAGTAAAGTTTAAATTATTAATTAATAATATTAATAAAAATAAGTTATATATTAAAGTATTTATTTTAAACTTTTTTTATAATACTTATAATATATATTTATAAGTATATTTTAGTTTTTATAATACTATAAAGTAGTTTTTTAATAACTATAATAAAGTTTTTTTTAAGTATTAATTATAAATTTAAATTAAAAAGTATATAAGAATTATTTAGTTTAGTTATTTTTTTAATTAAATATATATTTATATTATATATTAACTATATATATATTTATAGTATATTTTAAAGTTATAACTTTATATTAATTCTTATAAAAGTTTAAATTAGTATTAAAATTAATTATTAATTAATTTATTTAATATTAAAAACTTATATTAAGTTTAATACTTTTTTATTATTAATATAGATTTATATAATAAAATAAAACTTTTTATAAAACTAATTTATTATTTATATTTTAATTTTATTAATAATATATAATTTAAACTTTTTAAATTTACTATAAACTTTAAAATTAAAAAGAATAATTTTAAAAAATTTATAATTTTATAAAACTAAAATTTATTTTTTAATTACCTTTTAAAATAACTCTTTTAAAGTAGTAATAATTTTTTATTTATTTAATTTAATAGTAAAAATAAAGTTAGTTGTTTTTAATTAAAATAAATATAGTAACTAGAGTTTTTTAAAGTTAGTTTTATTATTATTATAAAGCTTTTATTAATATTAGTTTTATAATAAAAAAGGGTTTATATTAATAATAATTTTATTAAAAATCTTTTTAATTTTATTTTTAAACTTATTTATATTTTTAACTTTTTTTTTAATAGTTATAAAGTTTATTAAAAAAAAGAAATTTTTAAATTTATATTATTAATATTTTTATTATAAAGTTGAATAAATATTAATTAAATAAATTAAAAACTTTATTACTTACTTTTTTTATACTATACTTTAACTATTAACTTAAAAAAAAAGTTTAATATTTTAAATAACTTTAATTTATTATATATATTAAAAGTATTATTAACTTTATACTTTATATAAATATATTAAATTTTTTTAATAGTTTTTTTAATTATTTAAGTATATTTAATAATATTTAAAGTTAATAAAGAATAGTTATTAATTTTTAAGTATACTTTAAAAATAAAAAGGGTTAATATAAAGTTATTAAAGTTTATAGTATTATTAATATTTATAATATATACTTAAAGTATAATTTTAAGTAATATAAATAGGTTTTTAATATAGTAAATTTAGTAAATTTTTTTTAAAATAGTATAGTATTTTTAAATTTTATTAATTAAATAGTAAGTTTTTATTAATATAATTTTAAAAGTAATTCTTTACTTTTTAATATATTTTTTAAATTTAGTAGTTTTAATTATTATAAGTTATATTTATTATTTAAAAGTTAAAAAGTTTTTAATAAATATTAATTTATACTATAAAAATACTTTTTTATACTACTTTAATAAATATATTTTTAAAAGAATTTATAATAGTAAATTTAGTTATAGTATTAATAAAGTAAATAATTATTTTATTATAAATATATATAATTTAAGTTTATTATATTTATTTAAATACTTTTTTTATTATAAACTATTAATTAATACTATATACTATAAAAAATTACTTTTATATTAAAAATTTTATTATTAAAAAGGGTTTTAATAAAGAATTATTAAATTAATAATACTTTAAATATAAGTATTTTTTTAAACTATAGTTTTAAAAGTATATTTACTTATATAAAAAACTACTATTAATAATTTTTAATATATTAGAGTCTTTAGTTAGTAGTTAAAGTATTTTAGTAGTTTTATAATTTTTTTAAAGTATAATATATATTACTAATATTTTAAATAATTAATAATATTTTTAATTTACTTTTAAGTATTATTATAAAGTATAGTTTAGTTTTAAAAGCTTTTTAAATAAAAACTCTATAGTTATATAAAAAAAAAAAAAGAGAGTATTAAAATAATTCTAAAAGTTATTAAAGGGTTTAAGAAGCTTTTAAGGGTTAATATAATAGTTTAAAGTAGTAAACTATAACTTTATAAAGTAATAAAAAGATTTTTTAAATAAATTAATTATATACTCTTTTTAAAGTAATTAATAACTTATAAACTATATACTTTAAAAAATAACTATTTAACTACTTACTTACTTTATTAATTTTTTTATTATAGTACTTAAATTTATTTATTATAATATAGTTTTTATAAATTTAAAGTAATAAGTATTTTTAATTAATTTTAAAATAAACTATTAATTATACTATTAATACTACTAAAACTACTAATACTTTTTATATACTTTTTACTATTTTTTTAAACTTATTAAATTTAATTTATATTAAATTAAACTATTTCTTTTTTTACTTTATTATTATTAATATTTATTTTAATATTATTAACTTTATTAAATATATTAATATTAATTATTTAAATTAATAAAACTTTAGTAGTTATATTTTTTAATTAATTAAAGTATTTATAGTTTTTTTAGTATTTAAAATTTTTATAGTATTTAAATCCCTTAAGTATAAGTTAAGTATTATTTTATTTATATTATAGTTATTATTAATAGTTTTATAATATAAAACTTTTAAAATTATAAGTATTACTTTATTATTTTTACTTTAGTAGTATTAGTTAAAAGTTATATTAATTATATAAGTTTTTATAATATAATAGTACTTTTTAATAATATTAATATTAATTAATATTTATAGAATTATATTTTTTTATTTTTTTTAAAGTTAAATAAAAGAAGTAGGAATTTGTTTTTAAATATTATAAATTACTACTATATATAAGTATATAAAAAATAAAAAAATTAATAAAAGTTTTATTTATAGTAGTAGTACTTTTATTTTTAATATTAAATACTACTAAGGCTTATTAAACTTTATATATAATTTAACTAAAGATTTATATAAATAAAGGTTTATTTTAATATATTTAGTATTATTTATTAATAATAGTATTATTATTATTATTAATATATTTATATTTATATTTATTACTATAAAAAAAGTAAATAAATAAAAGTATTAAAGTATATATACTTTATTAAACTTTATTTAAAAATATTTAATAAAGTTAAAAAGAGTTAAAGTTACTAAATATACTTTATTAAATACTTTTATTAAATTATACTACTTAAAAATATATAACTATAATATATTCTTTTTTAAACTCTTTATTAAAATTTATATATAAAACTCTAAAAAAAATATAAATAAATTAATTATATAATAAATACTTTTTTAAATAAAATAACTTTAAATTTATTTAATTATTAAATAAAAACTTAATATATTAATATTATTTATTAATACGTAATTAAAGTTAACTTAGAGTTAACTATATTTATAATAATATTTTTTTTATTTAAAACTTTATTAATTTATAATTATAAAGTAGTAGTAACTATATATATTAATTATTAATTAGTATTAGTTTATATATAGTAAAAAAATAGTAATTAATTATAAAATATAAAAGTTAGTAATTAAAGTTTAAAAAAAATAAATTTAAAGTTTTTTTAATAAAAAGTTTAAAATACTTATAGAATAGTAGAGTTAAGTTTATACTTTACTATACTACTATTACTTATAAATAGTTAACTTTAATATAGTTATTTTTATAGTATTTAAAATAAAATTTTTATTAATTTATTTATTTATTATATTTTATATAATTAATACTTTTTATAAATTTAAAATAGTTTAATTTTTTATAATACTTAAAAACTATAGTTTTTTTATTATAATTTATAAAAACGTTTTTAAAATTAATTTAAGTATTAAAATATTAAGTATTTTTAATACTAATATTAATACTTACTTTAAAACTTTATTAATATATAAATAAATAAATATTATTAAATTTAGTTATATTTTACTATTAAAAACCTATTAAAATTTATAAATTTAATTTTTATATTATTAGTTTTATTAGTTATTAATTATGATTATAGTAAATAGAGTTAAAGTAGAAATATATTATTTAAAGTTTTTAATTAAGTATATTAACTTAGTAAATACTACTATAATAGTTATTAGAATTTTTAATAATATAAAAAGAGTTTTTAAAAATTACTATATAGTTTATAGTTTAATAATATATTATAATATATACTAATAAAAATAAAGTAAACTTTTTAAATTAAATTAATTAATTATAGTAATATAGTTTAAATAGTATATTAATTATATAAAAGGTTAATAGGTAAGAGAAGAAAAAAAAAGTTTAATTTAAATTAAATAGATTTAAAGAAATAATAAAAGTATATAAATAGTATTAGTAGTTTTAATAGTATTAATAGTATAACTAATAGTTTATAAATTAATTAAATATTATTAATACTTTAACTTTTATAAAGCTATATTATAATAAATATATTTATATATTAATTGTTAATTAATAATAAAGTTAAAAAATATAGTAAATTATAATTAAATAAACTTATATTTAAATTACTTATATATAACTTATAAACTATTAATTATTTAAAAGGGAAAATCTTATTAAGTAACTACAATATATATCTTTTTATTAATCTAACCCACCTCTTTAAAATATTAACTAATCGTTAATTTACTAATATTAAAATTAAACTACTTAAATAAAAACTCTTATATTTTATTTAATAGTAGATCGTTACAATACTTTAACAGCTTAAGCAGCTCAGTATAGTACCAAATCTCTATTTTCTAGCCACTCTCACAGAATCTCCTATATCGTTAAACCTTACTAGTAAAGTTATATTAATAGTAGTACGTTTAAATTATTTAGTGTGTATAGTCAGTAGCCCTTACAATAGAGCTATTATTAAGGTTAATAGACAGGAGTATTAAATTAATTTTAGTAAGTTAAAACATTAAGATATTCGGGGCTATTATAGTATATAGGGTAAAATACAGTCTTTAAATAACTTTATAATTAATTTTAATAGTAGTAGTAGGATACTAATTAACAGCGGTATTGGCGGCGGTATTAACAAAAAGCTATTGTGTGAAAAAAGTTAGATTTTTGGACTAGATTTAGCGTTTTTATATAAGTAAGCGTTGTTCCACTTTAGGTTTCAGAAGCCACTAATATAATAGACTATAAAACCTTTTAAGGCTAGGTAGGCTTTAAATATAAGATTATTATAACTTACGTCTATATTAGCTATACTTAAACCACTTTATTATAAAATATATTAATACTTATAATTAATTTTTAATTACTTAAAGTTCTAGTACTAAGCTATAGAGTAAAACTACTTTTTAATAAAGCGTATAAAGCCTTTTATCTATTTATCGTTTTTTATTAGTAACTTATCTTTACCCTCCAACTACTTCTTTACTTAAGTAATAGTATATAGTAAGTACTAATTAGTACTAAAGTTCTTTATATCTATAAAGTACTAAACTATATAGGTACCTTGCTTTTGGACTGCCTCTTATAGGTTTTTCTAAAGACTCTATAGTACTAATAATATACAGTCGCTTTCTATGACACCCTTAACTAGATTATTATTATAAATAAGTAAGTGCTTATCCTTGTTTATCTAGTTATCTACTATTATTACTATAAAGTAGTACTAGGGTTAGTTCTTTTACTTATTACTAGTACTAACCTAATTTAACTAGGGGCCGCTAAAAAAAGCAATCTAATACTTCTTTCCACTATAGGATATATAAGTAAAGTTACTTATAAAGTCCCTTTTTTAGTTAAATAGTTACAGCTCAGTCTTCTATAAATTCTTAGTTTTTCCGTTCTTGAATAAAATTAGTATTAGGTAAATAAGGGGTCCCTTGGGTTATTAGAAGCGTATAAGGGTATTTTTAAGGGTGTCCATAGATATATAGGGGTCGCTCAGAAGTAGGATACTATTAAAGGTTAAACTATTACTAGTAGCTATGTCTTCTAACTTAGCTTAAACTTTTAAATTCTTAGTATCAATTTTAATAATAAGGGTTTCTCTATAAATTAGTAGAATTCGATTTGTTACTGATAGTGTATTAAGTTTATTGTAGCTGATTAGGGATTACGATAGTACTAAGGGATTTATAACTACTAACTAAGCTTAATTTTGAAATTTTTAGTGCTGAGGTGTGGAGAAGTAATTCTCTATTAATTAATAAAGAATATTCTGTTACTAAGTATAAACTAACTTAAATATAGCTAATTGTGGATTAAATCTTTGTTATTTAGACTTGTTAACTGCATCCCCTTACCTTTATACATTTACTGTCTTTGTATACTGTTTTTAGTATTTATAAAGTAGGCTTAAACTATTAGTTATTACTATTAATATAAATAAAGAAGAACCCTTTATTAATAGGCGAGAGGGATACTATTACTAATTATAGACTAACTTAAATATAGCTAATTATAAGTTAAATCTTTATTATTTAGACTCGTTAACTATATCCTCTTACTTTTATACATTTACTGTTTTATTTACTATTTTTAGTATTTACTAAATAGACTTAAACTATTAGTTATTGTTATTAATTTAAACTAGGAGGAATTCTTTATTAGTAAGTAAAAGAAATACTATTATTAATTATAAATTAACTTAAATATAGCTAATTATAAGTTAAATCTTTGTTATTTAGACTTATTTACTAAATTTACTAAAAGTATAAGTTTAAGGCTAAATCTAGGTTAACTTAAGTGTATACATTCCTTATTTAATACCTACTTACAATAGTAAATAGATAGTTTGACTTTAACCCTGAGACGCGGATCTAGGTTAAGTAGTATATTCCTACCCTAATGGACCTAAGATAATACAACGTAGTATATAATATTCTAAACTTAATATTACTTCTAGATATTCTGGCTCATTAATATTAAAGTGGTCCTAGAGACTATAACTACTAATAGTACTACTTTTCTATTATTACTACTAGTTTTAGTAGGGATAGACGTATATAATTTTATACTAGGAGGATAGATTAGATAGGAGCTCGTTCTACTAGTGTGTTACTATGTAGTACTATTAATATTAAATAGATTGTGTAGTACGTACTATTCTATTAGGGGCTTAGTAGGTAGTGTTTTATTAACTTTAATTATAATTGTAGTGGAAGTTATAACAGTATACTTATATTTAAACAATAGCGTTATAACTTTATAAAAAAGTTCTTACAGATAGAACCTCTTTATATAGGGTTGTGTTGTATAGTAGACTAGCCCTTAAGACTAATTCTTAGTGGGTGGTATAGGATACAGCTTTACTAAGTATAGGGCCTTTTGGGTTAGAACTTAATATAGGACTCTAACTAGGACTTAAGCTAAGTAGTACTAAATATATTAAAATAAACTTTTGTTTATGTGGACCTTTAGTTAGATTATACTATATTACTATGCTATAATATACTATAGGGACTAATAAGCTTTAGTAGTGTTTGCGATTTAAAAAAGTGGTACTACTACTACAAGCGAGTTGTTAATTACGTTCTTTAGTAATTACTATTATACAGCCCGTTATTTACTTTATAGCTATTCCTTTATGCGTTACTCTATTAAGTCTACTATTAGTACCTATTTAGACTATTAGGACTTTATGATTTAAAGACTAGGTGGTTTTAAAAGTCTTTATATATACTTTATCCTTTTTTTAGAACTCTAGGTTCTTCCCCTTATTTTTATAATAAGTACTAAAAATAATTAACCCTTCTACACTCTTTATAAATAATATCTCCTTTTTTACTCGCCCTTAACTATACTACTATAGAGTTATTTATAATAAAGGTTAATACTAAAGTACTTATACTTCTACTTTTTTTTAGTTAATAGTTTTAAATTATATAGTAGGGTCTATTTAGTTAGGCTCTTAAGTGCTTTTTAGTTAATACTAGTCTATTATTTTTAATATAACTCTAAAAGGAGCTAAATATATATTTAGTAGTGTATTAAGTAAATAAATAAATAGCTTATAGGCCTACTTTCTTTTTTATAGTTTATAAAGTACTACTTTAACTATATTATATACTAATATTTATATTGATTTAATTGCTATGTGGCCTTTAAAGTGTATTTTAAGATATACTTTAACTGGCTAGTTTTGGATGTGGGTTAAGCTGGCTTATGTTTACTACTACCTATTAAGTTAAGTACCTTCTACTTACTCTTTTCTTAATATAAGTAGGCTTTGTTTATTTTTTTATTTATATACTACTAAGTTATATTAATAATAATAATAATAATAACGCGCCCTAGTACTAACTACTCTATATATAATATAGTTAAAGTAGGGATATATAAAGTTTATACAAAGTACTAGTACTAATTCTTTTTCTAGGATAGAGCCCCTTGAGCTAATCTTCGTTATTATGTTAATAGAGTACGACGAACAACTAGTCTTAATATATACTGCTATTACTGTGTTTGACTTTATTAGTACTTATAGCCCCCTAAAAGGATATTACTATTCTATGTTTATTAATAATAATACTCCCTCTACTATAAAAAGACTGTGTGTGTTTCTGGAAGTTACTATGCCTGACCTAATAGATATGTTTTATATAGTGGAAGATATTTTTAATATAGTTAAGACTACTAGAATTCGACGGGAGGTCTAAGATATGCAAAAGAGGTTAATCTTTTTTATTATACTAACTTAAAACGTCTATACCTAGGTAGTTGACTTTTTTAATTTATAGGAGGATATTACGGCTGGGCTTTTTGTAGATGCCCTTTTTAGCTAGTTTATTAACTAGTCCCTGTTTTCTATTGTTAACTTATTTAGGGAGTTGATATAGTTTAGAAGGTAGGCTGAGTTATAATATAGGTAGAGTTAAGTTGTAATATAGGTGGTTTTATTAATATAGATATTAGAGTTAATACTGGGTAATAATACTATTATATAATTAAGTAGTTTTAAGATATGGAAATTAGAATTATTGTTATATAGGGCTTTTTATAACTTATATAATTGCTTTTTTATTTGATATTGTATAAATAAGTTTTAACTTGTGTTTGGTTGTATTTTGTATATGCTTTTATTTTTTTTGCTTTGTTAGTTTATGCCTTTGTATTTGGTGCTAAGCGATGAGTTTATTTTAAAACTTTAAAGGCTATATGGGTTTGAAATATTATATATACCTTTTATACTTTGTTATTTTACTTTAGTGTTAACTATGGGTCTTTTGTAATTGTTGATATTATTTTAGTATTTGTAATTATTTTTTTGTTAGTATATATACCTTTGTGTGCTTTATTTATGTCTAAATTCTAGGAATGTATACTTTTTAAAGATGGATTAACTTAATGGTTTATTTATAGTTCTTTGTTTTATACTTAACTTTTTCTTTATTGTGTTTTTGTTTTGAGATTTATGCTACTTGGGTACTTGGGTAGCTACTTTTTACTTTTCTTACTTAGGGAAAAGTGGGGTTTGAAGGCTATTTGTCCTTGAAATTGGTTTTACTTAGGTGTACTTATGATTCTTTTAGATTAGGGTTGTAGTACGTGTGAGTGAGTGTGAGTTCTTTGTGTTAGACTTGTTTAGAGTTTAATTGCTTTTAGTGTTTTGGTGTTGTTGTGAGGCCTTAAGGTATAGTAAGATATTTTTATAAATGTAGTGCGTTTACTTTAGTTTAATGTTAGTCTGCTGCTACTTTATCTTTAATATTATCCTTTTTAATTAAGTAATTGTATTAATTATATTTAGTTTGGTACTTATTTTTTATTTTATTTAAGTTTAGTAAATGTATTGTAATTTTTTTAATACTAAATTGTATGTTTTGGTGTATTTTTAGGTTTAATGCGATAGTGAGTATGCTAAATTCCCTAGGTAGGTCCTTAATAGTATGTTTCTTTTTATAGATAATATTATTATTAAGTGTGGTATTTACTGTTTATTAGTTAGGAGTTAAATGCCTATAATCTATACAATCGCTAGTTTGTTTGTTTTGCTATAGCCCTTATTAGATCTGTGTAATATAGGTTTGTAGCTGCGTTATTTAGTTAGTTTTAATAAAGTTAATTAGTTAATATGGTAAGTTTTTATTGAGTAGTTAGTATTTAAAGTAATAGGGCCCGCTGTTATTGTTGCTTTTTATACTAGTATTACTTATTATAGCTACTTATGTATACGTTACTAATAAAGTAACTTAGTTAACTATGTTTTATTATTTTTTTTTTTTTTTTTTTAATACTTTAGTTAATTTTAATAATTAATATAGATACTTACTATAATAGATGCTACTGTTTTGGTTCTTAGTAAACCCCCTACTTATATACTAATGTAGATGTATATTATATAATTCTAACTATAGACTAAGGCCGTTTTGTATACTAAGCTAAACTATATAAAAGAGGACGATATTAAGTTTAGTATGTAGTAGTTGTTTACTTTATTTAGTACAAATAGTGCCTTATAATGGACTAGTGGATTAGTTATGTGCTGTGTGATATTTGTATACTAAAAGATTTACTACTTTATAAGGCGTTTTTAATGAATATTAATTACTGTTTGTAAGAATACTGCCTATGAAAATACTATACGCAAAAATACTTTACGTACTAGTGGCTTTAATACGTTATAGTTTATAGAGACTAGTAACGTTATTTTAATATAGTTGTTATAAAACGTTAATAGTGTATTTTTGCTTTTTAAGTTAGGTGGCTTATTTAATTCTAATTTTGTATTAATTTTTGTTATAACTAAACCTACTTGTAAAGACTGTAGGAAGTTCTAAGTAAAAATAATAAACTAGACTGTGGAAGATACTTAGTTTTATTATTAAGTGTGGTGGAGGATGGGGAGGGGGCGATGTAATTAGTTTATTAGTTAAGTAGTAGTAATTGTTATGTAGGGTTTACTTAAATTATATTTATAGTTAAAGTATTTTAATAGTAATATAAGAGTTATTTTATACTACTAATACGCGATTAATAGTGGGAAAGGGAGGTTATATTTAATACTATACTCTATTTACTTCTATAGATTTGTTCTTTATAGTGTATTATTCTTACTACTTTAGTTTTAGTTTATTCTAGTTTAGATATAAGTACTTTATTTTTTTAGGGCGCGTATTAATACAAATGTGTATAAGCTAAATTACTTTTATTAAGACTTTTTTTAGTATTTTGTGCTTTTTGAAATGTGTGTTTAGTATAACTAAGCTAGGGTAGACTTTATTACTAATACTTCTACCCTTAATTATATTATTGTTTTTGTTATAACTTAGCTTTTGTATTTTTAATTTGTCCTTTTTTGTAAAGAAGGTAATAATGATAGCGATATTTTTAAGTATAGTACTAGTAATAATTAAATTCCTTTTGTCTTAGTTAATATAAATTATTAATAACTAGGGCGGTTTAGTAATAGAGCTAATACTAACTTTAGTATTAATTATATTAAAGTAAGTATCTACTGTACTTTTTTTTTACTATTAACAGCTACTCTTTTTTTTATATTAAGTTAAGCTATACTATAAAGTAGTTTTAGCCTTATTATTACTAGTAGTATTGGAGCTATTACTATTATTAGTAGGTACGATATACGTTTTATTATAGTTGTTATTTATATAGTTTTTATCTAGGAAGTTAGTAGCTGTGTAACTTTAGTTAGTTTATTTAGTTTTATACTTTTTAGTACCTTTATATATATTATTTATTAGTATTAGTTTTTTAGTTATAAAGACCCTAGAGTTATTTTTTTTGTATTATGGTAGTGGAAAAAACGTCTAGAGCTATTTATTAT
Source organism: Colletotrichum musae (assembly GCA_027406025.1). Classification (NCBI taxonomy): domain Eukaryota; kingdom Fungi; phylum Ascomycota; class Sordariomycetes; order Glomerellales; family Glomerellaceae; genus Colletotrichum; species Colletotrichum musae. The sequence goes on along the minus strand of JANVYC010000012.1, from coordinate 580,337 downwards.
AAGTTTAATATTTAGTTATGGTTTAGTAGGTGTGTTTGTTAAGGCTATTATTAATAATAAAAAGATCCTTAGCTTAGTTTACTTAGACTATTAATAAGAATATAGTTAACTTTACTTTATTATACTTTTTAACTATAGTATTTTAGTATTAATATTGTAATATATTTTTATAGGCCCTTTAGATTTCTTTAGTTATACTTTATGTATTAATTTTATGACTATTTGTATTGATGTTTAGTTTAAGAGTATAAAATAAATTAAATTTAAGAGTATTAACTCAATTATATATAAATATAATGTATTTTAGGTCTAGGTATTAGTATTCTACTAGAGTATATAGTAGTAGATTAATAGGGATACCTAGTAGTTGCTACTTACTTAAGTATACTGCGATTTTTTATAGTTATTTTTTTTTATATTTTTTTTAAGCTGGGACATTATAATTTTAAGTTTATATAGGGTATTAATAATTAAAATAGTGTTATTATAAGTATTTATTTTAAGTATAAAGTGTGTTTATTATTATTAAAGACTATAGGGGAAGTGTAGGTAGTATTAAAGAGTTATTAATATTTAAAAGATAGTAATAAGTATAGGTTTTAGTTTTATTACGTTAATTGTAAATAGAGAATAACTAAGAAAATAAAATACAGAGAGTATATAAAACGGGTTAGTAGTAACAGCTAGTACTTTTAACTAGACTTATTAATATTAAGGGCTTTAGGAGAACTATAGGTAGTATTAAAGAGTTGTGGATATTTAGAAAATAGTAATATATATGTTTTTTTAGTTTTATTGTGTTAATTATAGAAGGTAGTAATTAGTAAAAGGAAAAGGAAAATAAAAAACTTAGAGAGTATATAGGATAGGTAAGTAGTAACGGCCCCGGCCTTACTTTTTTTTTTTAATAAAACTTATACTTAGGTTTAATTTAGTAGGTACGATAAAGAGGGTGTTTTTTTTTTTTAAGAAGTAGCTACGCGTTACTAAGGGCGTTTTTTTAAAAAAAAAAAAGAATAAAAAGAATTATTAGAATTAACTAACTTATACTACTTAATAGAATAGTAAAAAAAAACTAACTAGCCTAGAATTAGTTATTACTAGTTTTAAGTCTATTTAAACTTAAAATATATACTTATATACTAAAAAGTATATAACTTAGTAGTAAGTATTTTAATTACAATAACAAAAATAAAGGTTAAGTATAAACTACTAGTATTATTCTATTATTTTTTAACTTTATTTTAGTTTTTAGTTTTTTAGTTACTAGGATTTATCTGCATAGTTACTACTAAGTTAAGTTTTAAAACCCTTATTAATTAATACTTGTATTTACTTAACTTATAAAGAAGAAGTTTTTATATATAGAATACTGTATTAAAATGTAATAATTAGTATTAGTAATAAGGATAGAGAAAATAATTAGAACTAACTTTTATTTTAGAAATATATAATATAATTCTATATTATAACTTTTACTCTTTTTAGTTTTAAGTAGCTATATTTTGTTTTTTAAGTTATAGTAGTTCTTTTAGGATTCTATTATACTTAAATTTCTATAATATAGTTAAAAGTTATTAGTTTTTATATTTTTTTAAATACATTAGTAATTAAGCTTTTTACTAAGTAGTTTTTAGTACTATGTATTACTTTGTAGTTTTAAATAGTACTAATAAATTTATTCCCTATTCTAATTGTATTTATTTAATAATTTTTTAGGAATAAGTTAATTATAGTATAGGCTAGGATATAGGTATTATTTATAAGTATAGTAAGATAGTTATAGAGCCCTTTATTAATACCCCTAACTTTATTAAAATATTCTTTTAATACTAAGATTATAGGTATTTTACTTTTATTTTTATTATATATATTAGTTAGTAGATTTAGTTAGGACTATTTAGTAGAAGCTTTAGTTTACTTAGTTTTTATATTACTATTAAATATTAATCCACTCTATTTAAACTATTTATATAACACACGAGGCACAATTGTATTCTTTAGCTACTAGTTATATTAAGACTCTTTAACTTTAAAGTTTTAAAGTATAATAGTTTTTACTTTATTAAACCGGTATATACTCCTCTTTTTTTTACTCTTAACTTTAGTATTATACTGGTTTATAGCGGTATTTACTTTATTATTATTAGTATTTTTAGTTATAAAATAGAGGGAATTGTTAAGTAGTAATAGTTGTAATATAAGGAAGCTATTTGTTATTGTAGAGACTAATAATGTGTTTTGCTTTGAAATGAACTTTTAAATTATTAAGGATACTTAGGTAAAGATATTAGGCTAGTCTTTATTAGACTTTTGTTGGGTTTAAAGAAATTATTAATATTAATTTAAAATAATACTTTTAATAAGATTAATTGCGTTTTTTTTGTAGTTATTTAGTAGGATAAAGTAAAAGAAATGTATAATTTTTTTTATATTTTATTATTTAAGGGACTGTACTTCTGGTTGTTAATATAGTGTAATAGTGACCTTTTTAGAGTTAAAGGTCTAGAGGATCTTACTCTATAGACTATTTATAGCCTCTTTGTTATATATTGTATTAATAGTAACAACTTTAGTAGGGCTTAGTATTTTTATATATTTTAAAAAGAGGCTAGGAATATTAATATTACTGTTTTTATAAAGGCCTATATGCTGTTTAACTGAGTCTGTACTGCTTTTGCTTTTTTTTTTATTTACTAGTGACTAGAGGGTTATTATACTAGGAGATAAGTTACTTTTTTAATATTTTTTATTATAATATGTGTTTAAAAGGGTATGCTTATTACTATTTTAATTTATTAAGAGTAGTTTTTTTTTTTTAGTTATAGTAGTAGGCTTAGTAGAGTTAGTTTTAACTTTTGAATTGTATTTTTGTATATAGGTAGCTATAAGTAACTACTCTACTTCTCTATATAGCTAGTTTACTAGACTGTATTTATTATATGTATAAAGACTAGAAACCTTATTACTGTTTTTTTTTATAGGAAGTGGCGTTCTTTTTAGCTGTGGGTAGATAGGTGTAGAATCTATGATAGTCTTTTATTTTATTAGATGGCTAGTAATACGCGTTAAGTTATTACTAAAGGTACTTTACTCTTTAAGTATTTACTCTTATAGTTTATGTACTAGTGTTGTTATAGTAGGTAGTTTAATTTATTTATATATAAGTACAATAATTTTTTTAAGGGATACTTCTATATTTACTATACTTCTATTAGGGTTAATAATAGTTATTTAGAGCTTATGTATTATTAGTTAAGTGCGTTTTTTACTATCCTTAGTAGATATTTTTTATTAGAGTGACTATTAGGTTGCAGTAAGTTTACTACTACAAGGCCTTTAGTGGTATTATAGTATATAAAGAATATTATTTAGAAAGGCTGTTGTAGAGTTTAAATAGTGATTTAGTGTAGTTAGGGGTATTGGTAGTAGAGTATGGTTTTATAGTAGGTTAGATAGTTAGGTAGGTTTAATAATAAGTAAGTTTTAGGTTACTTAAGTAGGGACTAACTTTAGTTTAAGTAGTTGTGACTCTGTATGTATAGCTAATTAAGTAGGTATATATTATAACTAAAAAGAGAATATAAAATAGACTAGAGCTAGTATAAATATATAGTACAACTTTACTAGTTAGCTAAGTACTAAGTAAGTTATTTTAAAACTATAAAGCTTTTAAATAGTATTTTAGGTATACTTAATACTACTTAGACTTATATTTATTTATTTTAATTTTAGTTTTTATTTATTTTTAGGCTTTTAGTTATTTTAGAGTATATACTTAACTTTATTTACTTTTTTATAGACTAATACTAAGTTAGGAAAGATATATTTTATTTTATAAAGTACTTTGTTCTTCTCCCCGTTTAAAATACTTCTAGGTAATATATTAATAGTAAGTCTAATAAGTACGGGATAGTAGTTAGTTACTAAGTAGTACTACGGTATAGCTAGCTATGCGTGTAAATTATTATAGTATCCTAGGTGTAGCTGCTTAAGCTGTGGTAAGTATGTTGCGAATTTGCCTAGTAGGGTACTTTTTGATTTAATAATTTACAGTATTAAGTAGGTTAGAGATTTTAGTTTTTTAAAGGACTTAAGAATGTGTTATATTTTAGCGTTAGTGGTTAGTTAGAAGCTTTTACACTTATTTACTATAGCGTTATTTATTAAGTATAGTACTTATTAGTTACTATTTAGTTATTTAGATATAAGGCTTAGGTGCTATAGTTAATATAGGTATAATAGAGGGTATAGCTTTTTTGTAGTTAGGTAAAGTTAGTTAATGTTAATATTAAGCTTTATAAGTATTTTTATTTATAAAATAAGGGGGATGGAATTCTAATACTAGAGTTTTATTTAGAGGCTTTTTAGTAAAGGGAAGTAGATATTCCTTAATGTGCTAGGTTTATTCTTTTTAGTTGTGTTATTTAGAATAGTATAGTATATATTTAGGGTTGTTAATATATTAAAGACGCGAGTAGATATAAGCTTAGGGGAGTGTGTAAGGGTGATAAAGAGGAGGTCTGGTAATTTATTGTACTTCTAAGTAACTTTAGTGGTGTGGAGGCTTAGGAAGCTAGTAAGGCTAGAACTCTAGTTTATATTTAAAGGGGTAAAGTTAGGATTAAAGTTAATTTAGAGGTTTTTAATATTTTTATACTTTTAAAAAAAATACTTAACTCTTTAAATACTATAAGTTCCCTAACTATTAACTATAAAGCTGTATATACGGGTGGCCTTTACTAAGTGACTAACTAGGTAATATATACTACTATAGGTAGTAACATAAAATAAAATAGTTTTAAGGTTTTTAAAAGGATAGGTAGTAAGTAGGCCTAGTTCTTTACTAAATTAGTACTACGCGACTTTGCTTATGCTTGTGTTTAGGGTGTATATATAGTTTGTGACTTTTATAAGTAGAATTTGGGGGGGTTGGTAGATAAGTTAGTTTAGCTTTATACTAGTCTACTTGGCCTTGGTGGCTAGGGTATTAAATTGCTTATTTAAGGCTATAAAATACTAGATATGCTTTTTTAGGACCCTTTAGATTATTTAGAGAAGTATTTTAGATAGGAGGACCTTAATCTGTGCTTTAGATAAGGTCGCGTTTAGTATAGCTATACTACTTATAGTTACTGCTATTTAAGTTAAGATTAGAAGGTATATATAAAGGTTAGTATATATTAATAGAAAGGGATAGGGGCTTAGTGATACTTAGACTTAGGTATTGTAAAATAGGCTGTTTGTTTAATATAGCTATTAAGATGTTTTTTAGGTGGGATAAGTAATATAGTATATTTAAGTAATAGTGTAGGGATTTATTAGGGGAGGAGAGGGAAAAGGTTAGGCTTTATATTTATTTATATTTTTAAAAATATATAGCTTTTAAATTAGTGGGTTTTTTAAAAAGGTATAATTACTTATAATAATATTTTTTGATTTTTAGGGTAGGGATAATAAAAGTAATTTTTGTATAATAGACTAGTAAGTTTTAGTATTTATACTTTTATAATTATTAAGTTTATTATTCTAAAACTATGTATACTTAATTCTGTAGTTTAGCTACTTAGACTATAATTTGTAACTTTATATTTATAATTTTAAAAAATATATAGTTAATATTTAATATTACTATACTACTAAATTAATATATTATATACTATTACTAAACTAAGCTTAAGTCTGCTTAAGTAAGCTTTTAATAGACTTTTTCTTTTTATTGTTTATGGCTTGTGTTGATAAGTGTTCTGGGATAGTCTGTAGGTATATTCTAGCCTTTAATTAGTAGAGATGTGGGAAATATAACGGTACTAATTTATTTTTAACTATTTTTATTAGGTTTTAAAATATACTATTGTTGATTTTTTATAGTATTATAAAGGACTTACTAAGTATTAAAATATAGTTAGCCTTGCTTTAGTCCTTAAGGGTTTAATATATTAGTTAGTGTGTAATACTAGGTGGGAGTGTGTAGAGGGGTTAATAACTTAGTGGCTTGGTGGGTGGTGAAGAATAACTCTTTTAGTCTGAAGGTGTTATATAACGCTTATGGAACGGTTAAGTTTTTTAAACTCTAGTTATACTATAACTTAGGAATATTTAGTTTATAGAGTATTACTTTTTTAAGGACGTTAAACTTTAATTAGCCCTTTTAATTAGTGATATTATAGTACTTATAGAGCTTTATAGTTTGTAAGTTGTTTAAGTTGTTTAATATTTTAATAAAGTTATTATTAAGGAAATTTAGCTGGACTAGGCTATAGCTTTTTTAGATACTGTAAATTATAGTTCTGTTGATTTTGGATTTATACTATTTTGTATTATTATATAGTTATAATAATTCAGTTGCTTGTTAGGGGGTATAGCTAGATAGATTGGGCGTTTTTGGTTGGCTGTTATAGTACTGTTTTAACTGTAAAAAGTTGATGAGGCTAACTACGTTTCTATAGAAGTTATTAAAGAAGATACTATAGAATAGTGATTTATGTTTATAAGTTTTTTGTATTAAAAGTAGTTCTGACTTAGTAATATAATTCTTAGTTATTATTAAGCTTTTTATTATAAGCTTTTTAATGAGGCGTTAGTATAGTAACTTGACCTAGGCTTGGTTATGGGTTGAGTTTACTTCTGTAATTTAAGTAAGTTATATTATAGCTTTAGTTTAGCCTTTTAGCTCTTTTTTGTTAATAGAGTTTCTATTGTTAATAAGTTCTTTTTTAGTAGTGGTATCTTTTTTAATAATAAGCTTTACTTTATTAGTAGTATTACTTTTATTAATAGGGTCCCTATTATTAGTGGACTTTTCTTTAATAGTATCTTTTTTAATAGTAGACTCTACTTTATTAGTAGTATTTTTTTTATTAGTAGTAGCTTTATTGTTAGGGGGTATTGTTTTATAAAAAGGCCCTGCTTTATTAGTGGACTTTGTATTATTAGTAGGCTTTGTTTTATTAGAGTCTACTTACTGCTTTTTAGTTTTTAGTTTGTTAGTACTAAAAAGTGATAGTTACTTTATTATTTAGTATTTTTAACTTAAGTTACTATATTTTAAGCTAAAGTATAGCTTAACTCTAGTGTATATATTAGTATAAATACGTTAATAGGAGATTAGATTTTTTATTTCTGTAGCTATACTTAATACTACTTATATATAGGTTAGTATAAGGAATGGGGTAATAATAATAGGAGTAAAAAAGGTTATATAATATTAATTTATTTATAAACTTCCTTTATATTTTATAGAAGTAAGTTATTAAAATAGTTTATGTTTATATAAAATAAAGGAAATACTAGACTTTAAGGTATTTATAATTATAATATTAAAAGTTTATATAAGGGGTTTATAAAGTAGGTGATATTAAAAGTGGCTTTGTGGGAGGAAAAGATATGTTTAGGGGGAAGGTTTAACTATTACTACTGTTACTTGTGCGTAAATAGGGTACTTATAGTAGTACTGGCTATAGGGATTCCTACGCGTTTTTAATTATGTAGTTAGGGTTAGTATTTTTTCTTTTTCTTTTTTAATTTTGGGTTATTTAGTTTAGGAAAGTTTATTACTTAGTTAGGTAGTTAAGTACTTAGGTTATATACGCAGGCGTTTTAGCTTACTTAGGCTAGGTTAATATTTAAAGGCTATATGGTTTTAAAATCCACTTAGTGCTTTAGTACTAAGTGACGGTATTTTGTTAAACGCTATAGTGGTGGTTATAATTACTTATACTTAGACTGTAGTATGTATAAAACTATTTATACGTAATAGATCCTACTTTGCTAATAATGCTTAGCTTTTATTTATTAAACCTTTAAATTAATATTTATTTGTATATATAGGGTTGAAATATAAAAGGGATTATGACTTTGTTTATATAAGAGTAATATAATAGTAGTTATATATATATTAGATGCTTTTTGCTTTTGCGATAACTACGCTTAATGACTAATGTTTAGTTTTTAGTTAATTATTAGTTTAAAGCTTTGAAATTAATTAAAGTGGCTTTGATTAAGAAGTTTGAGAAGGATTAGAACTTTATTAATAGTAAGTTTGTGCTTTGTATACTTAAATTCTCTGCTGCTGGATTTGATTCTGATTTTGAACTTTAATGTATAATACTGTTTGTAGTGTGATAAAGTCTAGTAAGGTTGTTTTTAGTTATAAGAAGTACTTTTAAGAGCTGGTGCTTTGGTAAGGCTAACTTTATTCTTATTACTAGCTTCGATGTAATATTAGGTAAAGTGCTAGTTTACTACTTTTTTAAAACTAATATAAGTTAAAGTTTTTAAACGAGTAAGTTAGTATTTGACTTTACTTTTGTTTTTTTATTGGTCTTAAGCCCTAACTTATTGGTAACCTAATAACGAAGGTCTGAATTGGGCTTTAGAGGGTGTGACTACGGTTTGGTAACTCTTGATTTACTTAGTAGAGAAGTATATTAGCTTTAGAGGGTGATAGTAACTAACTTTTATCCGCTTATGGATTAAGCTTAGTACTACTACTAGTATACTCTTTTACTGTGGTACTATAGTTATTATTAATACTAGTAACTTTAATATTTTTAGTAGTAAGGTTGTTTAGGCGGAATAAAACTGGGCTGGCTAGTAACGAGGCGTTAGGGGATATTTTAAATAAAAAGGTTTTTATAGTTTAGGCTTATGGTATAAGGTATACTACTATAATACTTAATAGTTATTATAAAAACGACTTTATGACTATATAGGTAGCCTTTAAATTTAAAGTACTTGTTTATTATTTAGTTACTTAGTGAGTTTTACTAGTACTACTATATACTTAAGATAAAATAAAACGTTACTTTATTAAATAAGGATATTAATATATTTAGGGTTTTTAAGTTTAGATTTTTTAATTTTAATTTTAATAAATAGAGGAGAATATTTTGTATTAATATATTAAAGAAGTTCTGTTGTTAAGTGTAAATTACGGCTTTTATAACTCTTTAAAGTTTATAACTTTAATTAATAAATAAAAGATACTAGTTAGGCTTAGATTTTTTGATTTTAATTTTAATAAATAAAGGGGAATATTCCGCGTTAATATATTAAAGAAGTTTTGTTGTTAAGTGTAAATTACGGCTTTTGTAACTTTTTAAAGTTTATAACTTTAATTAATAGATAAAAGACGCTGGCTAGGTTTAGATTTTTTAATTTTAATTTTAATAAATAAAGGTGAATATTTTATATTAATATATTGAAGACGTTTTGTTACTAAGTGTAACTTACGGCTTTTGTAACTTTTTAAAGTTTGTGACTTTAATTAATAGATAAAAAATACTAGTTAGGCTTAGATCTTCTAATTTTAATTCTAATAGATAGAGGGGAATATTCTGCGTTAATATATTAAAGAAGTTCTGTTACTAAGTATAAATTACAGCTTTTATAACTTTTTAAAGTTTATAACTTTAATTAATAAATAAAAGACACTAGTTAGGCTTAGATTTTTTAATTTCGATTCTAATAAATAAAGGGGAATATTCTGTGTTAATATATTAAAGAAGTTCTGTTACTAAGTATAAATTACAGCTTTTATAACTCTTTAAAGTTTGTAACTTTAATTAATAAATAAAAAACACTAACTAAGCTTAGATCTTTTAATTTTGATTTTAATAGATAAAGGGGAATATTCTGCGTTAATATATTAAAAATATTTTGTTACTAAGTATAACTTATAGTTTTTATAATTCTTTAAGGTTTATAACTTTAATTAATAAATAAAAAATACTAACTAGACTTAAATTTTTTAATTTTAATTTTAATAAATAAAGGGGAATATTCTGTATTAATATATTAAAAATATTCTGTTACTAAGTATAACTTATAGCTTTTATAACTCTTTAAAGTTTATAACTTTAATTAATAAATAAAAAATACTAACTAGGTTTAGATTTTTTAATTTTAATTTTAATAAATAAAGAGGAATATTCTGTATTAATATATTAAAGACGTTCTATTACTAAGTATAACTTATAGCTTTTATAATTTTTTAAAGTTTATAACTTTAATTAATAAATAAAAGATACTAGTTAAGTTTAGATTTTTTAATTTTAATTTTAATAGATAAAGGGGAATATTCTGCGTTAATATATTAAAGAAGTTCCGTTGTTAAGTATAAATTATAGCTTTTATAACTTTTTAAAGTTTATAATTTTAATTAATAGATAAAAGATACTAACTAGGTTTAAATTTTTTAATTTTAATTTTAATAAATAAAGGGGAATATTTTGTATTAATATATTAAAAAAGCTTTATTATTAAGTATAAGTTATTTTTATTAGTTTTATTAAAAGGTTATAACTATTATAGGGCTTAGTTTAAATTATTTAATTCTAGGTGTAGTAGTTTATTTTTTATAAAATTAATTAAATATTAAAAAATACTTTAGTTTTAAGTAATAAAGTAAATAATAAAATAAACTTTAACTTTATACAGCTTTATTTATAAAAGCTAGAGTAGTAGGTACTTATAGATATAAGTAGGCCTAATACTATATACGTAGTAGCCCGTTAGATCTATACTCTATTATTCTAGTATTACTTATAGTATAGTTTATCTCTAAATAGGTACGTATACTAGGTTACTTACTTAAGTAAGTATAGGTTTAATTAAACTTTACCTTTATATTTTAACTTTAAATAGTTTTAAAAAAATAGTATTTTAGTAATTCTTTTTAATTTAACTATATATTTAACTACTAAGTATATAAAAGCTCTATATTAAAGTAAATTACTAGTATTAGTAGTATTTACTTATCCTTTTCTACTTAAGTAGGCCTAAATAAGTTCCCTAAGCACTTTTAGTATCTTTACTACTTTTTCTAGGACTTAGGTATTTTATTACTAATAAAACCTATTTTAAAATTATAAGTAATTAATTATTTAATATATAATACTTTTAAATAAACTTATACTTTTTTAATTTAAACTTTATAAGTATTTTTTAAAACTTAAGTACGTTACTATTAGTAAAACCTATTTTAAAAACATAAGCTAAGTATTTTACGCATAGAGGTTTATAAAAAACTTATACTTAATAAACACTTATTTAGTAAGTATAGTACTAAGAGGGTAATAGGTAGGCTTAAGTATTTCTAACTTAGTTTTTATAACTATTTTTTTATAACTAATTAACGCGCCTAAAGTACAAAGCTTAGTATAAAAAAGATTATAAACCTTATTAGTGTTTTTTTCTTTAGCTTTATTAATATTCTCTTTATTACTAAAAACTAAAATAGTCTAAAGAATTTCCTCCTTTTTAAACTTATTAAAACTTTTATTTAGTACTAGTACTACTATTAGTAGTAATTAGGATAGCTTATTACTAGGTGTTACTTACCCTTTTATATAACAGTAAGAATTCTATTGTAAGAGACGCCTTCTTTAAATATTTTACTATAGACTTTTTTAAAATAATTCTATTAAGTAGTTAGGGATAATTCTAAGCGGGTACTGTTTAAAAGAATAGAGTTAGTTTACTGTATAGTAACTATTAGTTAGGGACTCTTTAGTATTTATTATGTTTCGCTTTATTAGTATACTTAGAAATAAAAAGAATATAGACTTTAGTTTTTTTAAAGGGCGCGATGGGTATAGGTATAGGAAGGGGGTGTAGTTAAGAAGGATAATTTTTTAGTGGGGGTTGCTTAATTTAGACTTATATATATAGCGGCTTTATTTACTAAAAAGGCTTGGGTTGTAGATTCTTTTGTAGAGGTACTGTTTTGAGCTGGTAAATGATTGTATATTCTGGGTTGAACTATTTAAAAGTTATACGGCCTTTAAATCGCATTAGGGTAAGTAGGGTCTTGCTTCGGCTAGCCCTTTTAGTTTTATATACTAAGGCTAAGTACTTAATACTACTTTACTTAGTACTTTTAAGTAGTTATTAGTTAAGTAGTAATATTTATTTAGGGTTATTACTTCTTTATAGTCTAGCCTTTTTTTTTTATTTTTTTCTTACCCTTAACTAGTTCTGCTTAATACTAACTTACTTAGTATATTTAAGTAGTTACTAGTTAAAGGTAAATATTTACTTAGGGTTATTATTTTTTTTTTCTTTATTTCTTTTTTATCCTTAACTTATTTTACTTAATATTAATCTATAGTTAGTATATCCTACTTGTTAAGTAGTATGTATTTATCTATAGTTATTATTTCTTTATAGGCCTTTTTTTTTTATTCCTCCCTTACTTTTTATCTGTGCTACTTAGTATTAACCTACTATTAGTATATTCTATTTTATATACTATTAACTAGAGTTATTAAATGCATTATCCTTTAATAAAATAAGTACTAGTAAGTATAGAGGGTAACTCTACTGATTATGGATATATTGTGTATAATGGTGTTAATAGTTTGGAGAATAAGACTATTTATAAGAATATATTAAAGGTAGGTTATTAACCCCTTATTCCCTAAAGAAAAGAAATAATATATTAATTAATATTACTTTTTAAGTATTAAAACTTAGTATAGAAGAGAGCGGTATAACTGTTTTAAGCGTTTTTAAAGCGGGTTTTAAGCCCGACTTTATTCCTAAAGTATATAACTATTTAATTAGGATTCTCTAAGGGGCAAAGTTAAAGAGTAAGTATAATAACCTAAATGTCGTTACTCTCCTTAATCTTAAAGATACTAATAATATTAAGGGTACCGACGCTTAATCCGCTCTGTCTTTCTAGTTATCAAAAGTTATATAAAAAGCTAAATAACAGAAGACACAGAACGTTATTACCTAGAGTATTAATAATAGCGACGCTACCTCTATTCTATTACTTAAATCTTCTACTCTTAAGACTTTTTTAAAAAATATATTAGCCTATAACTATTAAATTAATATTTCTATTAGTCCTAGTTACAGCCCTAATAAACTAGTAACTCTTACTAACTAGTTCCGTTATGTACTAAAAATAAAAAGTATTACTATTATTAATAAAAGGTAAACTAAGACCGTTATACTTATTAAAACTATACAGGGTATTACTAAGCTTATTTTTAGCTAGTTTTTTATAAACTACTACTCTAATTTCGTTACAGTTATTTAGTAAACTAATAGCTACAATATCGCTATCTACAGAAATAAAGTTATATAATATACAAGTAATAAGATACTAGCCCTTATTAAAATACTAGTTAGACTTATTTCTTATGTTAGTATAGCAGATTTATAGCTTAACCTTAATATTATTTAATTAAATATTAACTACTACTACGTTTACTAGAACTATATAAGTTTTATTACTAAGCTATAAAGGGAATCCGATATTAGTTACTATACTCTATAGCGCTTTGTGTGTATTAACTCAGAGCCGTGTAGATAAGGCTAGTATAATAATACTATTACTAAAAAGGTTTTTTTTAATATCCTTTAAACTAACTTAAATACTATTTTAAGGGTTTTTAAAGGTACTAAGTTAGTATAGTTACTTTACTATTACTAGGATACAGAAGCCCTTATATTTATACTAGTAAATAGGTCTAGGTACGTAATTTATACCCCCTTCTTAGTTAGTATTTATATACTCTAGTATATATTATACTAATTACGTTACGTGGTTTTAGTTATTTATTATTAATTTACTATATCTCTGTATTAAATTAGGTTCTTAGTAAAGTTAAAAATTACAACTAGGGTATTTTTGTTTAGCTTTTTAAAGTACTTAAAGTTACGGTTATTACTCGCTTTATAAATAACTACTTACTCTATATTTATAAAAAAGTTATAACTAAATTAAGCCTATCCCTTAGTAAAGACGTGACAATTACTTAACTCTTAAAGGTACTTAGTGATTCTAGTACTAAAGTAAAGTATTAAGAGCTAGGTAGTAGGCATAAGTATTACGCAAAAAGTAGATAGGGCTGGGGTTAGAGAATATAACTTAGGGACTTAATAGGTAGACTATTACTTATAGCTAATAAAGGATAGATACTAACTTTTGTTTTTAAGGGACCTCGGCTCCTATATAGACCGGTTTTATAAAGGCAAAGATAGATTAAAAGTTAATTAATTTTATAAATAACCCGGTTTACTAGTATTTACTATTCTTAATATGTAAGTAAGGGGTGTAATGTTATTAATAGCGATGACTGCCCTTAGGAACCTATTAGGTGTATTTTGTTTTAAGGCTATTTAGTTTTAAAAGTCGGTTTAGTAGGTTATGTTACTTATATACTAAAAAAATAGGTAAAGAAGCTCCGTAGGCTATAAATAGAATTACTACAATATGTTTGCTAAGTAATAAATACAAAAATAATACTAATAGAAAATAATAAGTAATACTACCCTTTATAAAACAATCACAGGATATATTTAGCTATTTTAGTATTTTACTATATACTAAGAGTATAGCCCGTAGTATAGTGCCGCTACGCGTACCTAGGGCTTATATTCCACTATTTTTATTTACGTATACTTTAAGTATCTTTACTTTTTTTTTCTTTTTTTCTAGGCTACGAGTATTCTACGACTTAGCTTTGTACTTTTAAGACTTTACTATAAGTATAATATTTTTAACCTTATTACTTAATATATCTATAATACTTAAACCTAGTGGGTCTACTAGGGGCCTAGTAGCGTTTTTATATATAAGAGTTAATAAGGGTTTGCTTAGTAGTACTAGTATAAAGAAATACAATAATAGTTGTTTTGGGTTAAAGGGTATATACGATAGAGTTAAATATATACTTATTAGGGGTATATTTAAATAGTTCCTACTAAGTATTAAAATAAGTATAGGTTAGTCTACTAATACTATTATATTATAATGTCTACTGTATGTATATAGCGTTTAAGGTTTAGTAGGTTACTACTCTATTAATTATACTCTTAAACTATTACAGTATAGTATTAGAATTAATACGGATTCACCCAGTAAGTCCGTTATATATATATTAGTTAATAAATTAGGGCTTATACCTATCTACTTACAAGCTTCTTTAAGTTAATTAAAATATTTTAGCTGCGTTATTAGTTATATAGGTATGTTACTATTTAAGTTATTTTACTAATTAAAGACTAGTTAATATAGTTATTACTTTCTTAAGGTATTTACTGTGTTTAGAAGATTATTGCGTTTTAGTTACTTTTATACTAATAAAGTTATATTTCTGTTTTATTAATTAGGGATTAGTGGCTAGTTTTATTAATTTAGGACTACTAGCTACTGTTTTAGTAACGCAACTGTGTCTTTATTTTAATTATTACAGACTAGCGACTTTAGTAGCAGCGACGCAGTTGTATTTCTCCTTTAATTATAAAGAGCTAGCAACTATAGTAGTAGCTTTTATAACTATCTTAGTTAGTTACAATAGACTTATTTTCCTTTATAAATCCTAATAAAAATCTACTAAATTCTTTTTAGTTCTAAAGTTAAATTTTTTACTTTAAAAGCTTAAGATATCCCCTATAAATACTACTATATATTATTTATACTTATTTTAAATTCTTAATATAACTCTTTAGCTTTTTAAAGTACTTAGTTTAAGAGTTTAAGTACCTATTCTAGTTAATTATAAAGTACTAGTGGTTTTTTATTACTTAACTTATCTAAGTTATTAAAAGAGCTTAAACTACTTATACTATCTAGATTACTTAATAAAAAACAATTATTTATATTAAGTATTTCCTTATTATTTTTATTATTTTTATTATCCTTATTTTCTTTAAGAACTAAGATACTTAGTAATAACAATAATGTATTTAAGTTTTTTAGTAAAGAAGTATTATTAGCGTTATTAGTTTCTTCGTCCTTTATAAGTTCTTTATTAACTATAGCGCCTAGTGCTAACAACAACGTATTAAAGTTAGGCGACTTAAGTTAAGAATAAGGGCGCTAAAATAAAGTATTATAAAACGTAATAGGATTAATCGTACTTTTAATATATTAGAACTCTTTACAGACTAGTTAAATTATATAAGTATTAATTACTTAGTTAAAGGCGTTTTATTTTAATACTTTAGTCTATATACTTAAGTAGCAAAATATTTATTATAAACTAGTAGCTTAAGATATAGTAGTATTATTATTAATTAAGGGTAACTATAGGAGGCTATTTTCTAGCTAGGGACGTAAAACGGTATATTAGAGTATTTTAAATACTATTAGGCTATAAATAGTACTGCCTTTTTACTATAGTATAGTAAGAACAGTAACTATTATTTCTTTACTCTATCCCTAAAACAAAAGTTATACTACTACCTATATACCTATAATTCTACTTATATTTTCCTAGCTAAAAAGTAAGTTAAAGTACTAAGTATTATTAGTAACTCTATTAAAAAGAAAGAACCCCTAGTAGATCTCGTTAATATTAACGTTTTATTTAAGTAGTTTAGCTGCCCGGATTAGGGGAAGAGTATAGGACTTAGTATCTTTTATTACTATTGTGACTTTACTATTTATAACCTCTATTAAGTATAGTATAATTTAAAGCTACTAGTTTAATATTTTTAAAAGTAATATTTAAAGTACTTATAAGTTATTAAACTCTATTATTTTAGGTTTAATAAGTCTGCGTTCTATCTAGAATAGATTTTAAATAATTTCTTTTTTAAAGGGCTCTTCTTATTATAGTACTTAAGAGCTAGCTTATTAGAGTTTAAAACTAAGAAATATTTCCTCGATCTTAGTACAGCCGCCTATACTTTCTACCTACTATAGTAAAGTTAAGTTGCTAAATAGTTTGTGAGTATTATTTACTTCTATAAAAGCAATAGATAGTTCGTCTTTCTACAGTAGCTATCCGTTATTATTATTAGTCTAAGTAAATACTAGGTTAATGTTTTATTTATAGTCCTTACTAAGGAGTTTTTCCCCGCCTTTATTTTTAGTAGTAATTTTTTAGAAATCTAAGGGAAGAATTTTGTACTAATTAAGAGCCTATTTATATAGACGTTATTCTTCTGCATTATTTATAGTTAGTTATACTAAAGAGTTGCGTTTAATAAAGTGAGATTAATTACTATTAATTTGGCTGGACTTGATGTCTTTTAATGTGGGGACTCGCCTATAGAATTATAAAGGAAACCGTAATAACACAGTAAGGTATAAGATTAAAGAACAGGAAAAATTTAATAGTAGAATTTACTTTATTTATATTAAATAAACCTATTTTATTATTTAGAAGTTTTTTTTTTATTTTACAAAGGATTACCGAAATAAGTTTTTCTTTCTTTCTTTAACTATATCTCAAAATAGTCTAAAGCTAGAAAAAATAGCTGCTTCTATAATACCTGCGGTAATTGACTCGCACCCCCTTTTCTAAATTAATCTATAGTTTATATATATTGTTAGCTTTATGCTGATGTAGAGACGTAGCTTAGTTATTAAAAACGGGTACTCTTATTTATATATAATAACGTTTCCTACTATAATATATATATAGAGTGCTGTTTACGGTTTTTTTGGGTAGGTGGTTTAGTTAGTATATGTCTAGTAGTAGGGATACGTACAGGGGCTAGTAAATAGTAATAAAACGGTTTTAGTACAGGATAATGGTTTCTTCTGACTATAAGAATCCCCGCGAGGCCTAACTATGGGTAATAGTTTTACTCGAGTTATATATAACTAGCTTACGGGTCGCCTCTGCGTAGGGCTATAGGACTATATAGCTAATGGCCTTTTTAGTAGTATAGCTTTTATACTCTGTGTTTTATATACAACTAGTAGTTATATTAGTGCTTTAGCTTTTAGGGCTGGCGTTTAGTGTGGCGCGTTAGCTGCTCTTTAGTAGGAGCTTAGTATTAAAGTCTTTAATTGTATTTTTATTAGATTTGGCGTTATTTAGGTTAACTATTAAGTTTACTTTATTAATTACTTTATATTTAAGTTAGTTAAAGTTAGAATTATAGTAAATGTATTAACTTTTAAGAGCTTTTATAATATACTTATTCTTAGTTTAGTAGAGATTAACTATATAGTTAATAAATGTTTGTTATAGTGCGGTTTAAGAGGAATCTTAGTTAGGTAGTTAGGACAGTATACTTAGTGGTTATAGGGCTTATACTTTACTGTGCTATGTATATCTCTATGGACGATACCTGCTGCTTGTTTAGATGCTGGATTTAATAGGAAAAGCTTTTATTAATATAATAAGTACGTGATTTTTAAAGACGTGTTTTTTTGTGCTATTCTAGGGTTTGGTTTTGTTTAGTAAGTAAGATGAGTAGAATGGTAGTTTGGATATTATTAGTATAGGAGTATAATGTAGAGGGAGTATAAGGTTAGGGGTTGTATTTAAATTTAAAAACTATATAGGCTTTATTTTAAGTACTACCCTAAGAGTCTACTAGACCAGTACTACTTTTATTATTTAGTTATATAGGTTTTGGACACTGTGACCTACTATAAGCGTTTTTTAATACCTTTTGTCCTAACGTATTTTTATAACTATACTCTATACGTTTAATTAACTAAAGCTAGAGCTTATTTACTACTATATCCTTTATTTTATACTTTTTTAAGTATCTAAATCTTAATAATTATCTATTCTAAGCTATTACTATATGTTCTTAAAGTCGCCTACTCTTTAAATAATAAATAGTAGAGTTTAATTAAATTAAGAATAAAATATAGGTTCTATTTTAAAACTATTTAACTTTAAAATATAGAAGTAGTTAATAGGGGTATAGTTGACTACTACGCTATAAGCTGAAGGCGGGTACTACGGTCCCTAGAGCTTTAGTTTAACTGCTTATCTGGAAGAGGGGCGATTAGATAAATAAAAGAGCTTAGAAGATTGCGACTTTTGTGGAGTGAATATAGACGCTGGTTTAGTTTAGATTTTTAGATTTTAAATTAAATAGATAAAGGAAAAGATTTTATATTAATACATTAAGGAAATCCCGTTACTAAGTATAAGTTACGGCTTCTATAGTTGTTTAAATATTGCGACTTTTATAGGGTAGTTATAGATACTAATTAAGTTTAAATCTTTAGATTTTAATTTACTATAACTTACTATTATAAATTTAAGTACTAGGCTATATTTATAATAGTACTTGTATTAAACGTTTTACTAGAGTTATTAACTGTTTATCCTTTTTTTACTTAGACTGTATTACTTTAAGCTACTAAGACTATTAATATAACTTCGTTTTAGTATATAATATAAACCTCTATTTTTCTACTATGTAATGGAGCTATATAACTTAATTTAAAATACTAATAACTACTTTAGTTTATATTTTAGTATTTATATTGTTTACTAAGGTAATTTACTTTTAGGTACCTATACTATACCCGCGTTAGTATCCTAGTCTTTTATATATATATATGTGTATATAGTATAATATACGAATTATTATTCTTTTTTTAGGGGGCGTTACGACTTTAAGGGCCTTTAAGGCCCTTTGCTTAATACTACTCGTAATTAGTGCGTTAGTAGTATTAGCTGTGCTGTCCTTGTTATTTAAGTTGTTGCTTATGATACTATTAGAACTGAGTAATATTAAGTTAGTGTTAGTATTGTTGTTAGAGTCTAGGGAAAAATTAATTAAGTTAGTTACTTTGTAAGCTTTTATTTACTTAAGGGTAATATAAAAAGCTACTAGTTAGTTATTAGTATAGCTATAGTAGTATAGCTATTGAAAGTTAGGGTGACGTTATTTATAGTAGTTGTGTTAATAATTAACTTTTTGTTATTTTTTGTGTCTTTGAAGTACTTAGTAAGCACTTTAGTAAAAGATTGCTGTAATTGTTAGTGTGTACTTTTGTATAGGAGTAAGAGTGCTTTATGGTAAGTATAGTGCTTCGCTTTGTATTGATTTTAGCTTTTTTTTTAGTAGTAAAAGCGAGTTTTATCTTTAGCTCTTTAATTTCTACTATAAAGGTAAGGGATTTATAAATTAACTTAGGGGCCTTTATTATAGTTGTAATTTTAGTGGTAGTGTTGTGGTTTTGTGGATGTTTATAAAAAATAGAGGTAATGTTTTTGGGTTTAATAAAAAGGATAGGATATTAGGGCTAGGTATTGTAAAAAAGAGAAAGTCTATAGTTATTATAGAGGGAAGGGGATTAGACTTATTAGTAACTAAGTCTAAAGTAATAGCTAGAAGGAAGTATACTAAGTAGGTAATTACCTATAGACTAGTAACAAAAGGCAGGTGTAGAGGTTAGTATTTAGGGAAATAGAGTATAATATACTTATAGTAAGTTGTATTTAATAGCTATATAGCCTTTAAATACTTAATAAGTATAGCTTTTTTTAGTTTTTATAACTAGGGATATACCCTAAGTAAGTAGGCACTAACTCCCTTACTTACTTACTTAACTTAGCTTAATTTACTTATCTACTTCCCCTTTATTTTAACTTTTTTTTAGCTTAACTCTAATTTTTCCCCCGTTCTAAAAAGTTAATAACTTCTTTACCTTTTCCTCTTTTATATTAAATACCTATATATTAACGGACTTTATTACTATATTTACTATTATTCTAATTAGTGATTAGGAGTAAAGTACTTAAATAGTTGTTTATAGCCCGGGCTGGACTGTATATTACCTATGTATAACTATAGTAGTACTTAGTTAATATTACTATTTACCTAAGCTATTTTTAATACTATTTTTTAAAGTATATAAAAGGAAGGTATTTTTAATAATAAAGCTGCTACTTTTGTGTAGAATTGTAAGTATAATTACCCGTAAATATTTAACTTTTTAGAACTAATATTTACTTAGGTATAGTTTGTACTTATAACGCTACTAATACAACTACAGCTAGCCTCTTAATAGTAAGTAAGAGTAAGGTAACTATAGCTCCTAAGGGTAAGGCGCCTGTGGCCCCTAAGGGTAAAGTGACTATAGCCCCTAAGGGTAAGGCGACTATGGCCCCTAAGGGTAAGGCGACTATGGCCCTTAAGGGTAAAGTAACTACTATACTTAAGAGTAAAGTAGTTTAGTATTCTACTATTGTGTATAAGTTGTTTAATAGCGATTCTAGAAAGAATAACTATAAGGCTATAGCTATACTTATAAAGGGTAGTACTATACTACTTATTAGTAGAGTCTGTATTATTACTCTAACTAAAGTCTTTAGTACTAAAAGTCTTAGTTCTAAGAAGGATATATTAAGAAAGAGAAGTATGTATTCTGTTTATAGGCGATCTAGAATTTAGTATATAGGGCTAATAAGTAAGTAGAAGTTAAAGTGGTTTTTACTAACCCTAGGGTTAAAAAGGTTCGGGGCGGTATTTAAGTTAAATTAAAAATAAGTTAAAAAATAGTAGTTAGTAGAGGGGATACTTTAAAGTTTTAGGGAAGGTTACGGACCGTAAAGGGATACTAGACTGGTAGTAGGTAAAGAATAACGATTTTGCTAAGTACTTAGTTAGATTAAAGTTTATATAGTTTTAAAACTCTTTTTTAGGTTATGTATGCTTATGTCTTTATTTGCTTTTAGGTATGTTTTTATAGTAGGGTAGTGTGTGTTAAGCTGTATGATGCGTTAATGTTGCGTTAATATTATATTAATACTTTATTAATATTATACTTATATAACGTTAGTAGGGTGTTAAAGTTATATTAAAGTAAGTATTTAGTAGGTTGTTTTAGTAAAATCTAGTAGATTAATAGTGATACTAGTTACTGTATTATATAAAATAGTAGGGATAGTAAGTAGGGTGTGGGGGATATAGGTAATTAATATTATTTTAAATAAGGTAGGTGCTTAATTTAACTTACCCCCCCCTCTCCCCCTTAAAAAAAAAAAAATATCTTAACTCTAGACTTCTTTATAGTAACTATTTCCTTTTTTTTTATTTATAAAAGGATTATTAATAAACCTAAGAATATTTTTTTATTTATACTTTTTCTATATTTAATATATACTAAATAACCTGTATACTTATTAAACTATATTATTTATTATTTTTAATTTTTTTTATAAAATAGTAAATACGTTAGATAATAACTTAAAGGCTAGAGTAAGTCTGTAGTATAGCGTTATACTAAACTATTATTACGTACTAGTTTTAAATTTAACCTTTTTATAGATTAAGGCGATTCTAGCTACTCTTCCTCTTAAATAACAGTAGTGCGTACTTACTAATGTTAATACGTTATAGGGATAGAAGTTAGACTTAGTTTAAGGGGGTAATAACTAAGACTAAGAGTTGGGATTATTAACCCTAGTACGTTACGTCTAACTCTATAAGTATAGAGCCTAAATTAGCCTAGTAATACTAAGCCTTAATACTACTTACATTATAGTAATAATAGGGCGTTTATAGTACGTAATTATATTTAAAGAGTTTAGTATTTATAAGAATTAGTAGCTAATTATATAAAAACTCTTACTTAACAAAGCTTAGTTAATTACTAGTCTACTATTAATATAGTTTAGTAACTTTAGAACTAATATTTATTTTATTACTTAACTTACTTCTATACGTAGTATTCAGAAGAATATAGATAAGTACTAAAAAGTACTAATAAGTATAAATAATTCTTTTACTAATATAGCCCTATCGCTAACTACTTTTAAGGCTAACGAGCTAGACTAATTTATTAATACTAATATTATAGCTAGGCTTAGTATTAAGAGGATTAGGGATATATAGTTTAAACTAAAAGAGGCGCTAGTAGGTAACGATACTAATATACTTAAGAAGAAGATTTAGAAAGAGTGGTAGGATTAGTAATAGTGGTACAGAGATAATACTAAGGATTTAGATTATAGCTATTTTAGTAAGTAATAGGAGTTTAAACTCTAGGACTATATTGCCTACTATTACGAGTTGAAGCTAAAGGATTTATACCTTTTTATTTAGAACTTAAAGATTCTAAAGTCTATAATATAAAAATAGGGTATAGGTGCTTATTTACTTTTTACTAGACGTAAGGGCTTGTAAGTTGCGTCTCTGTTTGCTTTTCTAAGTAAGTTAAAGGATTAACTAGGGTTTTTTTTTTTTATATTTAATTACTAATTAATTATTAAGTATATTTTAGCTTTTAATTAGGTTTTAGAGGTAGTTAATTATATAGATAATAGTTTGTTTTGTTACTTTTTTAAGATAGTAAATAAGTTTATTTATAGTATTATTATTTTTTTATGGAAGTTAGTAGTTAAGCTTTAGTAGGCCTATAAGGCCACGTTAGATGTAGTACTTAAGGACGTAGCTATTTTAGATATATTTGGTGCGCTGTAGGAACTATTTAAGCCGGCGCGGGAGATTACTAAGGCCTGATGTGTGGGAGGGGGACTAGATATAGGAGGGAGTTTTAGTTAGGTAGGTTTATTATACTTTAGGTTACTAGACGGATGATTTGTATTAGGGTATAAAGTAGATAGAGGTAAATGCGCTAGGAAGAAGGATGTAGTGCGATAGTATAGTGCTTAGTAGACTGGGGTACTAATAAGAAGCTTATTTTAAAACTAGTTATTTTTAAAATAATTATATATAATTATAAGTCTATGTGCTTATTGCGAATTGTGTATTAATAAGATAAAAGTAAGTTTTTTAAATAAATAACTTTTTATTTTTAATATTTAAAGTATATATATATATATTGTTCTCTACTTAGGTATTATAACTACGTTTACTATAATAGTATTTTTGGTATTAATACGGGTAGTGGTAGCGATGCTATTTGAATTTTAATATCCGCTAGTGGTGCTTTATTTGTGTTTAGTTTGTTTTTGTTTAGGTATACTAGTACGTAAATTTTAGTGTAATACTTTATAAGTTTAGGTAAGTGGCTTTAGGTAGTCCTTTATAATGTACTCTATAGTTTAGTAACTATTACAATATACTATGTAGTTATACTATAGTACTTTAATAGAGTAGGATATATAGGATTATTAGTAGTTTTAAAATAATTTTTAGTTGTTGATTTATTAGTGCGATATAGAGAGTATTTAGTTAGGTATTAGTATTAGTTTTAGTGTTTATTGTTATTATATGTTTCTTTGGGGTTGCTTTGGGAGTACGACTACTACGCTTTTTGTAATGTGTGACTAGTAGTATTACTGCTAGGCGGGGGGGTTTTTGGTAATGTGGGTGTGGGGGTGCTTGTTTTAGTGGAAGGATGTTTGATTTTTGGCGGGGTGCTGCGGTGCTGGGTGCTGCTGTGCTGGCTGTTAGAAGTATAGATAGTGTGTCTGTTTATACTTAGGGGTAAAATTAGTATATAAGTCTTAATAGTAGACTTTAGTAGGGTACTATTATTGTTGATTGTTATGTGTGTAGTACTTGTGTGGCTTGCCTTTAGGGTTTAAGGACTAGTATAAAAAAGCTATTAAAGAACTAAAATATTAGTATAGTTTTGTTAGATTAATAGGTTCTTTTTTATAGTTAGTAAAAAACGTTTTAGTGTTTTTTTTGTTTTTTTGGTACCCCTTAATAAGGATAAAGGCCCTGTCCCTGATTTGTACCTACTACTGCTCGTTAGTTATTCTAGTATTATTAAGTTGTTAGATAAAAACGTACTATGAGCTTTTGTTTGTTTTTCGGGATGCCTTTTTACGATACTATAGTAAATAGAGTTAGTTAATAGATGTGTTGTGCTAAGTATAATAAGTAGTTAGGTAAGTATATGTGTGTAGTGTTACTGGGCTGGATAGGGGTAATATAATTAAAGATACTTTGGCTTTTTGTGAAGATGAGTAGAGGTAACGAACTGTTGTTAAATATCCTTTTTTTATTATTTTATTCTATTTATATTATTACTAATATATTATTAAAAGGCGGGTGTTGTTATACTATACTAGTAGTTTAGTTTGGGCTGTATGTGGATGTGTTAAAGGATCTGAGGTATAGTAGGGCTAACCGACTTTTTAATACTAGATAGTATTAAAATAGGAGTAGGTTAACTAACCTTTTAACGCTAAATAGCGTTAAAAACGGAAGTGGGTTTATATATGTATTTTAAGCCCGGATTGTTTTAAAACCTAAGTAATTAAATTATTTATTAAAAAAAGGTAGTATTCTTAATTTAAGGCTAAAAACTTAAAACGTAAAGCCTTTTATTTTTAATACTTTTTATAAAAAGTTACTATTCTATAATTATACTATATAATATACTAATTTTATATAGCTAGTTAACTACGCCTCTGTGCTTTATAAATAAGTAAGTGTATTACGTTATACGTATAATAACTACTTTACTAAAATCTAGTAGGTTTACTACCCTCTATAGTAGGTCGGGTCTGCTCTGTAATTACTTTTTAAACTACGTATTCCTAAGTTTGTTGATAGCCTATACTAGTGTAAGGGTAAGCTATGTTTTAGTTAGGTTCTATGGCTTAGATACGGTTATTTATAGTAGGCTTTTTGTAGTATAAGTAAGGCTTAATTTACTTTTAGTTTTAGGAGTATACCTACTAGATAATATAGACCTTAAGGCTTTTTTTAAAGGTTTTTAAGTAGTATAACCCTAGTATAGATAGGCTAGTAACGAAGGGATTTACGACGATTAGTGTAATAGCGTTAGTAAGTTAGTTGTTAGTATAATAGGCTGGGCGAAAGGCTAGGGGTACTTAGGGATTAGAGCAAATAAAGCTTATAAGTATAGTTTACTAATCCCTTATAAAGCAGTAGATTTCTTCGTTAAGCTTGTTCCTTAGAACGTAAGGGAGGTAGGTACGCTAGTTAGGGAGCTTAATATAGCTCTCCTCTTCGAATATTACACTAACTATATCCTAACTATAGTAGTTATACTACTACGTTAATAAGTATGTAGAGTATTGTGTGCTATGCACGTTACTACTCTTACTAAGATAAAGGGTAAAGAGTAACTACTCCTTAAGGCTTTAGTATTTTTATTATAATATAGTATAGTAGTCTTTATACTCGTAGGTATTAAGTTAGTTAAGAAGATAGTAAAGAAAGATTACTACAGTACTTAGCTCTATTAATACTAAGTTAAGAAACCGATAGAAAGCCCTGTCTTTTAATACAAAGTTAATACCTAAAGCCCGGGCTTTTAGTACTATAATAAATGTTGTTTGTAAGACGGCCTTGGCGATATTCCGTATTTCTAAGGGTCTTTTTGAGATAAAGTATGTGCTTGTGTTTTTGTTTAGCTTATTATAGCTTTTAGGGAAGAACTTAATACTAGTAGGCTTTGTACTAGATTTCCCGAGTACACGGTATAGTACGTTAAGAATGTCTAAGATACTCCTAAAATACAGTAGATTATAGTTAATTATATTGAGTTTTTTTAGAGCTAGAAGTACACTAAGTACTAGCTTTAAAACGCTAGTATTAAGTATTAGTACGTTATAAAACTAAACTATATAGAGGATATAACTACTTTAGTATAAAAAGGAGACTATAAAAATGTTAGACGTATTAATATAGAGTAGTATAGTCTATATACTTGCTTGGGATTAGGATGTATAGTAGACTTATGTATTTTAATTGTTCTGCGTATTCTAGCTCTAAAGTTGTTTTAAGTTATAGTTTTATAGAAAACTGTAATTTTATGTAGTGATGGTATTTCTTAAGCGTTTCGGCTTTTTTTAGTTTTACTATTATAGAATATAAAGTCTAGGTATAACTACTTATATATTTAGTATATAATACAAAAATAAATTAGAGCGAGTAGGAGAACTTATAAAGTAAATTATTAAGGCGTAAGAGTAGGCCTTTAACGTACACACTAGTGTACTAACTAATTTTAGGGCTGTATACTAGAGATAATTGATAATTTATTAGTTAATTAGGAAGATATAAAGAGTAAGTAGTAGTTCCTTTAACTCTTTATTTAGTTTAAGGATTCTGTTATTGTAAGTAGAATCTAAGTAGGATTACTAAGATATAACGCTAATAATAGTGGTCTCCTACTAATAGTAGTTTTTTTACTAATAAAGCAAAGGAAAAACGTTAGGGGATAGTATAGAAAGCCGCTCCCTAGAGTAAATAATAAAATTAGTAATAGTTCTTAACTACAACTCGTAGGTTTTCTAGTAAAAGGGCCTAATAACTTAGTAGTAGGGTTTATTATTAAGGATTCTAAGCTTATTATAAAGTTTTAATAAGAAAAATATTTTAAATAGACTTTATATAAGTAAGTTAAATATTACAATAGAAATAAAGTAAAGTATAATTTTAATAATAGGTTAGGTAGGAAGTATTAAAGGTAGGAAAATATAAGCTGGTAAGGGAGGGGAGGAAGGTTAGTAAGTATAGTAGGTTATTTATCTACTGTTTTGTTATTACAGATACGTATAAGAGTAGGGCGCGGCAGTTATATACTTAAAATATTTAAAGACTATATAGCTTTAAAATTAATACTAGTATATAGACTAGGCTTTAAAGGACACTTTTTTTATAAAGAAAAATCTACTTAACTCTTAATACTATTATTTTATTCTAACTTTAGTATTATAGTTTCCCTTTTATATAACCTAGCTTATATTTAGGTATAGGGTTATTTATTAATAAAACAATATTTACTTATATTTATTATATATCCTAAAGCCGTTCTTAATATATTTTTTAAATATTTTTATAATATTATTTTAACTTTATCTACCTATCTATAGTAACTATAATAGTATTTTCTCCATTATTATCCTTATTCTTATTATTTTTATTATTATTATTATTTTTATTATTATTTTTATTTCTATTCTTACCTTTATCTATTAAGTTAAAGGATACTACTAAAAATAATAATAAAGTTAAACCCTTATCCTTATTCTTATCTTTACCCTTATTATTATTTTTATTACTATCCTTTATTTTAACATTATTAGGGTACTACCCTAGTTAAATACACTTAATAACGTTAAAAAGAGGTTAATTATATAAAATCCCCTTATTATTATAAAGCATATAACTATTGTTAAACTATAGAATAGTATTGTATATACGATAAGTAATATTGCTAAATATACTTTTAGCGGTAGTTAAGCGCTTTAGTATGTATATTAAGTTAGGAAGTGTAGATAGTACTAGGATTAAACTTCTGTAACTATACAGTAGAATAGTTAGTTTAATAAACTTAGCTTAAAAATAAGAAAAGGTACTTTTATTTATACTTAGTTTTTATTGTTAGTAGGAGTAGATATACTCTATTGCCCTAAATAAACATTAATACTTAAGGAATAAAAGCGTTTTTAAGTATTTCACTTAGCTTTTTGGGGGTCCGTTCCGATGCCTAAGCGAGTACTTCTTTAATAATAGTTATATTACCCTTTCCCCAACGTTAGTCTAGTTTCTACTTATGGATATACTCTTTAATAGGGTTAGTGCCTTTTTAGGATATTTATTTTTTAATATACTAGTAGTTGTTATATAGAGAGACGTTGTTTTTATTGTGCCTAAGTGTTATAACTATAGGGTTTAAGCTGTTTTGGTTAATAAGTATTATAATACAAGTAACTTCGATAATACTACTAGGTACGTGGGATAGTTTATATACTATAAGTCTATTAGCGTACTTAGTGCTATAGTAGGACTTTAATTTCTTAACTAGTTATTTAAGATTATTTTTAGTATTTTATAGTAAGTATTTAAAGAAAAAAGTATATATATTTAAGTGAGTTTACTTATTAAGAAGGAGTATTGTTTGTTTTTGATTTTTGGTTATTTTTAATTTGTATTTGTTTAGTTTTTTAAAAAAGTTATGGACTATACTTCTAAGTTGGTGAGTATTAATTTTATTAAAAATAACTATATAGGTAACTATATTTATAAAGGAAATAGGTCTAGGGGTAGTTTAGGTGGTCTATTTAGATTATTTAATTAACTCTGCTGTGTACTTTAAGACTTTTTAGGTAAAGGCCTTGAGCTTGTTAGTGTCTAATAAGTTAGCAGTAATAAACTAAGTAATTACGTTTAATACTTACAAGGGTATTAGGAAATATATCAAACACTACTAAAGGAAGTATTATACTGCGTTAAATATAGTGCCCTTATTTTTATAAATATAAAATAGTAGTTTTAGCATTAGTTTTACCGACTTTATTATTAGTATTATTAGTATTATTAGTATTGTAGTAAGCTGTATATTTAAGGTTAGTAAATAGAGGACTAGAAGAGTTTAATAGTTTGTGTATAGGTTAAGTTAAGTTAGGGAGGGGGGTTTTTTAGTGTGTCTACTTAGTGGTGTTTTGTGGAAGATTGTGTAGGAGAAGTAGGGGAAAGAGAGGGAGAATAAGTGCTCTACTACGCGTGACGCGTTTGTATTTACTTATGTTAGTGTAAATGTAGGCTGTACTAGTACTAAGGAAAACTTAAAATAAACTTATTTAGAGTCTAAACGGTTTTTAAACTTAGCGACCCTAAATAAGTAGTTCCTTTTTAACTTATTTACTATATTTATTAGTAGTTTAAAAAGAAGAAGTTAAGTAATAGACTAATAAAGCGACTCTTAGGTAAAAAAAATAATTAGTTATTATTTTTTTATAAATACAATAGGGTTTAAAGGTTATATAGCTTTTAAATAGCTTTTGTAATACTTGTTGGCTTTTTGAAGTAAAATGTGTACGGGTAAATACGATTTTAGTTATTAAGTTGTATTGAGGCTTATTTATTATTTTTTATGATTAGGACTATTTATTGGTGATGGTGTTGTAAAGTTTATGAGTTATTTCTCTAAGGTGGTTTGTGTTGATATTTGTGTAAACTTTAATACTGGTGATAGTGCTTATAATAGGATTGTGTTTAAGTTTAATATTAGTTCCTTTAGATCTTTTGATTAAATTATTAGTGTACTTGTAGATTCCTTTATAAAAGGACTTAAGCTTTTTGGTGTTGGATTTATTTATAGTAATAAATTCGGTAATTATTTTTAACGTAGTTAAGTTTAGTTACTATCCCTTTAACTTAGTTTTAGTAGTGTAGTTTTACTATTATATAACTTAGTATATAGGTAATAAGGGTGTGGGCTTATTTATTAATAAGATAATCTTTATTTGTTTCTACTATATATACTAAAGCTATCTTTAATATACAGCTTTTAAATAGATTTAATTATACTGTTTTGCCCTTTTTAACTTGTTTAGTTTATATTAATTATAGTAGTATTGTTTCTGTTTTTGTTTTTATTTTTGTTTTTATTTTTATCTTCGTCCTTATCCCTATTCTTATTCTTATCTTTGTTATTATTCTTACTTTTATTATTATCTTTATTATTATCCTTTATTTTAATATTAATACTATATTAATTAGATAGCTAGATAGAACTAGTTATGTTGAGAATAAAGAGGCTTTTTATAAATTCTTGCTTTTAAATAAGTATATAGCTATTTTAAAATAACTTAAAGGGCTTAAGTATATAAAGAGTGATTTTGTAGAATATGCTTTTAGTAGTAGGTAAGTGTTGGAGTACTTTTATAATTTTCGGGAGTGATAAGAGTACTAGAATTAAACTTTTATGACTATACGGTAAAATAGTTAGTTTAGTGAACTTGGCTTAGAGAGAGGGAAGGGTATTTATACTTGGTTTTTGTTATTAGTAAGAGTAGGAATACCCCGTCCCCCTAAATAGACATTAGTACTTAAGGAATATAGGCGTTTTTTAGTATTTTGTTTAGTTTTTTAGTAGTCTATTCCGATATCTAAGTAAGAACCTCTTTGATAATAGTTGTGTTTTTCTAACTACGCTATTAGTTTAATTTATATTTATATATAAACTCCTTAATAGAGTTGTTTTCTAGTTAAGATATTTACTTTTTGATGTATTTATAAGTATTATAGAGGTAGATATTATATTTATTATACTAAAGGGCGGTGACTATTAAGTTTGTACTTTTATAGTTAATTAGTGATACTTTACGGACTACTAAGAGAATTAAATTAGGTATGTGGGCTAGTTTGGATATTACGACTCTATTAGTGTATATACTGTTGTGGTGGGACTTTGAGCTCTAAATAAGTTTTTTGAGGTTGGTTTTGGTATTTTAGAGGAGGTACTTAAAAAAAAAAGTATATATATTTAACTAGGCCTTTTTATTAAGGATAAGTATTACTAACTTTTTATTTTTAGTAATTATAAAAGGGTATTTACTTAGGTTTTATAAAAACTCATAAGCTATAATTCTAAGATTACTCTAAATAATTTCTTTAAAAACATTTAAGTTAGTAACTATATTATTAATAAAGATAGGTTTAGGAGCAGTTTAGGTATTGCGTTTGGATTTTTTAATTACATTTATTGTGTACTTTAAGACTCTTTAAGAAAAGGCCTTAAGCTTTTTAACATTAAACCTATTTACTATAATAAATTAGTTAATAATTTTTAATACTTATAAACCCGTTAAAAAAGATACTAGAAGTAATTAAGAAAGATAGTAGTATACTGTATTAAATATAGTACTCTTATCCTATAGGCTATTTTCCGGTATTATTATAAACTACGAGTTCTGTCTGTCTTTAGTAGGATTAAGTTATAGAAGTAGGATTATTTTATTTATAGTATATTTTAAAGTAAATAGTAGGACTTTATAGGAGAGGTATGGAGGAGAAGGAGGGAAGAAGTTAGTAGGAAAAAATAAAGTAACAATACGCTAAGTAAATTTTAGGACTAGATTATTTAAAGACTAAGTAGTTTTTAAATCGGGTAGGTACGCGTAGATTAACTACTTACTACTTTAATACTAGGTAGTTTTTAAATTAAGTAGGTACGCGCGGATTAACCGCCTACTATACGCACTCTATTACGCGTAACGCATCCGTATATATTTAATATAATGTAAATATAGGAGAAATCTAATAGTAGATAGATTTTAAAGTAAGTTATTTAGAGACTAACTGGTTTTTAAACTTATATAGTTATAGTTTATATACTGTATTTACAGCTATTAGTTGTATTTTATTAAGATTACTATTTAGGGAGAAATAAGTCCTTTTTTTATATATAACTAGCGATATAATATATTAAAATAGATCTTTAGGATAAAAAGTACTAGCTCTTTTAGTAGCAAGCTGATTCTGTTTTACAATAACTTATGGGATACTTTAGATAAATAGCGTTACTAAGGCGTGGCCGGCTTTTTAGTTAATAAGGAAGAGCTATTAGTAGTTATATACATATTAGTAATATTTTTAAAACTACTAATACTATACTACTTAGTGCTTTTGCAAAACTAGTACGTATATTTAAACTACTTAGTAACATCTAATACAGTATAAAGCTGTAGTATATTAAGTATAAGATTAATTTAGGCTATAGTTAGGTTAGAGATACTAAAGTCTATATAAGTGCCGTTTATTACAGTAACTATATAGGTGATGTAGGGTATAAATTAGTTAGATAATATAGTAAAGATATTGTTATTACAGTTAAGGGTCTAGTTAAGGATATTTAGAGTTTAAGACTATTTAGAAACGGTTATTAACTTTAAGTAGTTATTAGTTTATATTAGTATAGGGCTATAGATACGTTTATATAGCTATAAGGCCGTTTATTACTTACTTAGTGATACTTCTTAGGTAAAAGAGTAGTATACCCTTTTTTTACTTATTATAAAGGACCCGTGGTATTTTGGCTTTTTGGAGTATATAGTTAAACTTATTTTTATTAATCCAGAAAAAGTAGATAATGATATCTTTAGCCTTAGAGATTTAGGTTACTCTTTTTTTTATTCTAAAGCTATTTACTTTTAATTAGAATACTAGGTTAAAATACTAGTTAGTAATTTATATTTTAGTAGGACTTTTTTTTAGCAAAGTAACGGCCTTTTTAACAACTTTCTATTTCTTTTTTATACTTATTAGGTGGAGTTTGTAGAGGATAGACTAATAATAGGGGTAATTAGTTTTAGTTTATAACTTTATAACTAATTATACTAGTTCTTAGATTTTAGCTAGTACGTTACTAACTTTAACTTATTATATAGTAACTATTCTTTTTTTAAGGCCCTTTAACTCTATAGTAAAGTAAAAGAGGTTTTTTTTTATACTAGTAAAAAAGTTATTAAAAAATATCTTAGCTATACTTACTGTATCGGCTAGACTAAGTTAAATTTATTCTATGCATTAACTTTTAGTAACTATAATTAGTATATTTATTAGTTTAATAATAAGTTGCGTTGTATAGGTATTAAAGTTATGTTTTGATATGTTGTTACTAAAGGATATAGGGAGATAGATTATTATAATGTTACTACCCTTTAAGTTAGTATTATTAGATAGCCTTTTAATACTGTATTTAAATTAGATAATAGACTGTGACTTATAGCTAAGGACTAGAATAATAGTTTTAGAGGCTGCGTTACTAGCTGTTTTTACCCTCTTTTTATAAAACTCTTTCTTTTTTATAGCCTTATTATAAAGCGATGTTTTTAATAAATTATTAGGTACGTCCTTAGTACCTTCTTTTTTTTCCTTTTTTATATTAAATACAGTGCTATTAAATATTTTTTTGTTCTTTTTAGTACTTTTTTCTTTTGTAGTTTTGTTTTTTTATAGTATATTAGACTTATTAGTGCTATTTAAAGGGGCCAATTACTTATTCTCTTTATTAGACTGTAATGGCTAGTTATTAAGTTGCTTTTAGCTATTAGTATTGTTTAAATTATTAGGGTTAGTTTAGTTTTTGTTTTATAAAATAGTATTAGTAAATAAGTAGTATATTATTAGGTTAGTATTTCTAACTAGGTGTTTCTTCTTCCTTAGTGTTGAGGATAATCCTTTTATTTATAAAGCTATAGTAATTATTAAGGTTATACTACGCCGCTTTAAGCTATCCTAAGAAGGTGTATTAGTTATAGTATTAGTATTATTTAATTAGTAGAGAATATAAAGTTAATAGGAGAGTATACCTTTAAATTTATATATAGTGGAAGTAACTACTTTTTATTTATATTTAGATTTTGTCTTAAAGACCCTAGAAACTAGTATTTTAATTTATTAATTAAGACCTATTAGTACTAAACTTAAATATAATACTAGGACTAAAAACTTATATTAGTTAAAAGTTTAGTAATTTAGTTATAATTGTATTTTTAATAGAGGTTATATTTAGGGACGGGTATTTAGTATAGTTCTTAGAGCTACTTATAGTACTTATTATTTAAGAGTGTATTAGTAAGTAGTATATTAGTAAGTAAAAAGTAGTCCGTTCTATAAACGTAGGCTTTTAAGAGTATATAACTTTAAAATTAAAAGAATAAGAGTAGAGTAAGAGTAGCTAGGACTTAAAAGCTAAGTATAGGATATAGTAGGGCTATTTATAGGGGACCCTTAACTAGCTTTACCCTAAGCGTTTAGCTTTTTAAAGTAGCTTTAGTACTTATATACTATCTACAGAGCTTTAGTCTATACTATAAATAACCCGGATATAGTAAAGTACTTAGTATATTAACTTTTCTTTACTATATTAGTTAATTACTATTTATTATATATAGTACGTTTTATTACCCGCAACTATAACAAACTAAATCTTTAAACGGTACTTTACAGTAGAGACTTTAAAAAAAAAATTACTAACTTATTAACGTTAAAATATTTAATTAACTATTTAGTACTATAACAATACTAGTACAAAGTAGGCCAAGCTTTACTACTAAGATACATATAACTAAAAGAAAACTAACAGTAATATTAATATTTATAGGTAAGTTAATAGAGAGTTAGTAGGATCTATTTATTAGTATATTTAAATATATTATTTAGAAGTTTAAGTCTTATTTAATATACTATAAGGATTTAGAGTTAGTAGTTATAGAGTTTATAGGTATACTCAAGGCTACTAGAGGCTTAGATAGGTAGAAATAGGTAAAACTAAGTAAGTACTTATATTCCCTTTTACTTTAAAGCTTAGTTAATATAGTCTTTTTAAATTAAGAAGCTTTATTATATATCCTACTAACTATAAATAAGTTAATACTTATTATAAAGATACTAAGCCTTTTTTATAATAAAAGTCTAGCTGGTTTTTAAAAGAAGCGTTACTACTGTAACTACAAAGTAAATACTTAAAAATATAAACCTAAGTCCAAGCTGGAGGGTATTATAAAGGAGATCCTTTATTACAAAAGTGCTAGAGATACAGACCCTCTACTTAAAAGTAATAATAGGTTTAGATATAAGTACGCTATAAGTAACTAAATAGTAATTAAGGAGCTAGAAGACAACAATAATACAATATAGAATTTAGTATTATATAAAAATATAAATAAATTAATAAGTAACTAGGATAATATTAAAACGTTAAAAATATTAGCTTAATTCTAAAGAACTATAGTTAAGATAGACTAATAGGTTAAGGCAATAGATATTACCTATAGAAACTAGGGTATTAACTACTTTAACGTAATAGATAGCCTTTAAATAGAAGTAAAGAAACAGTTTAACGTTATTTTTAATAACTAGAACTATTACTTAATTAGGGACTTTATATTTTACTAGGTTTTTAGGGATAATATATAGAACTATTTATACTGTTTTATTAAGGAGTATAACCTAGAGGGTAGTTAAAAGCTTAATAGTACAATATACTATATAGATAGGCTAGCCCGGAAACTAAAGGACTTAAGTTAAGTTAATTTTATAGAGCTTATTAGGAGTTAGGGGCTTGTTATAAATAATACTTAGTAGGTTAGAATATTCTAGGGCTACTTATAGACTTATTAAAAGTAGTACAATTTATAAAAGTATTAGCTAGAAGTAAAGGAGCTTAGTTAATAAGAAAGCCCTAAACAAGTAAAGCTACTAGAGTTTTTAAAGTTATAAAATATTAAACTAAAATATAGTAAAATACTAAATAGCTATTTAGTAGACTACTTTATTTATAAGCTTAATTTAAGTAACGTTAATTTTAGGGATAGTATCTACCACTTTACCGCAGTTAGTATACTAGTTAATACTTTTAAGCAAGGCATCCTTACCTTTCTACCTAAGTACTTAGACTCATAGTATAAGTAATTTAAAAGTAGTAGAAAGTTAAGTTTAAAAAGGTATAAGTTTAAGGTTACTTACCAGTTCTTTACTAGCCGGGTGCCTATACTTATGGGCCTTTACAAGGCCGCCAACGCGAGTATCGTAGAGCTAATAATTAAAGGCTAGCTACTAAAAATAACTAAGGTAGTTAACCTTATACAAGGCGGAGTAGGGAGGGAGTAGGTGACGAGGTTATTCTTAATAGACTTTATTTATTTAAAAGAGAAGAGGGGTAAATATAAAGAGGTAATATTAAATAGCAAAACTAACTAATAACAGGGGGATATAAATATTACTATAAGGTTAAAAAAGCTAAGTAATAGCGATAAATAAGTTAAGGAATAGGGGCAATCCCTCTAAAAAGGTTAATATTTAAAACCGCTTTCTTTTCTTTTTAGTTTTTAAACTAAAGTAGTTTATAACTAAATAGTATATAAAGTATTACTTTATAATCGGAATTACTTAAGTAGTAAGAGTTATAGAAGTAGGACGTAACTAAACTAGAGTTAAAATACTAAATAAAGTATTAAATAGGCGATAGTTTTTAGTTTAGTTAGTTTAGTTAGTTAAGGAACTTTTAACTTATACGGGTTTCGATTTAAGTTAATATCTAAAACCTACAAGTTATTTATAAAAACTCTACTCTACTTTTTAATTATACCTATAAATAAAAAGAACTAACTCTATTATATATAGACCGTTTTAACTTTACTTACCCCCTTTTTACTATATATTACTTATAAGTACAAGGTATTTAGTTAACGTAGTGTTTTTGTATTTTAAACTCTAATATAGTTACTAATATTTTAAACTTATATAGCTTTAAATTTAGTTTACTACTTAGTTTAAACTAAGAAGTAGTACTATAGTTATTATAAGTTAGAGTTAGGCTTTAATATCTCCTAAGTTCTCCTAAAAGTACTAAGTAATATAAGTATATATTAATATTACTTAAATATAAATAACACTTTATTAAATTATTAACTTTAAATTACTACGTTAAGCAATACCTTTTATACTTACTTACTTACTCTTTATAACTACTTTATTATACTTACTTCTATTAAGAATAATTCTAACTTTAGCAGGGGCAACTTCTACTTTAATAATAATAACTCCTATTTTAATAATAATAACTTTAGCTAAAACAAAGGCAACTCTAGCTAAAACAGCAATTCTAACTAAAACAAGAGTAACTCTAGCTAAAACAAGAGTAAATATATAGATACTGGATAGTAAAGTTAAAGTAAAGGGAATTTAGTAAACTAGAATTTTAGTAAGTTTACTAACCTTAAGAGTGTGTACAACGGGTCTATTAATAATAATAAGGGTAATTCTAGCTTTTATAATATTAAAGATAATACTATTTATAGTAATATAGATAGTAGTATTAATAGACGGAAAGATAATAACTCCTAGTTCTCTTTTATAGATAAGGATTTTAAAGAATTAGACAATAATAATAACAACACAACTTTAAAAAACTCTATAGCCCTAACCCCTAAGCTTATATTTGTTTTTAACTAATAAAAAGTTTATACTTAAGTTATAGGTCTAGTTAACAACTAGAATAAATTTATTAAACGTATTATAGCTATTACAAGGCTTAGCTTAATTATATGTTTTAAGTATAGTAAATAGTAGTCTTTAAGCTATATAACAATAGCTACTAAAAGTATTAGGGATTTTACTATAAAGGTAAAAGCTAAGATACAAACAAAATTTCCCACTTATAACTAACTTAGACTTAATAGGTCTTTTTTAATACTCAGAATTTTAGTAAGAATAAGCGAAGTATACTTTTAAAGCTTTAGTATTAGTTTAATAAAGAGGCTTACTTTAGGGGTTCTATTAATAAACTTAAAGCCACTTTAAATTAAGCTAGGGTTAAAATAGGAGCTACTAATACTTATAGCCTTAACTACTTTTAACGTTAATAGCTTTTTAAACGTTATAACTTTACTTAGTAACTTTAAATCTTTAATAAATTTAATACTATTACCCGTATAATATCTAGTACTTAGTACTAATATTTATTTTAGCTGTAAAATTATAGTTAACAGCAAAATACTATAAGTTAAACTTTATAGGATCCCTTATATACGCTTTGTATTAATAACTAAAGAGTTAATTTATATATTTTTTCTTAACTTATATAAGGCTCTAATAAAGGTTAGGAAAAAGTTAGTTTATAAGACGCGACTAAAAGATAAGTAATATAAGTCTTTTTACAACAATATAGTATATTTAAGTTTATAAACTACGTACAGGGAACTATTAACACAAGGGTATATACTTTAATTATTTAAAAACGTATTAAAGCAAGTACGCAATACTAAACAGAAGGTCAGTAGGGGGGGGGGTGTATTCTTTATTAGTACTAGTATTAAGAAATATATATAGTTAATCCGCGAGATAAGTATATAAGTAAATACTACGGTTAAGGATGAAAACAACTTTTACGATTTTTTTTTTTTACTAAATTAAAAGAATACTAAGGGGCGCTATAGTAAAGTATAGACTATTAAAAAGTACTTAACTAGGTTTTAGAACAACTAGAAGAAAAAAGTAAAAAAGGATTTATCTAATACTATACGCCTTAATTCACTAAGTTCTAGAGTAGTAATAGACGGCCTATTATCCCCTTAACTCCTTAACCTAGCTATAGAATAAAG
This sequence comes from Colletotrichum musae, assembly GCA_027406025.1. Lineage (NCBI taxonomy): Eukaryota > Fungi > Ascomycota > Sordariomycetes > Glomerellales > Glomerellaceae > Colletotrichum > Colletotrichum musae. The sequence continues at coordinate 541,827 of JANVYC010000012.1, read as the reverse complement.
CTTATTACAAAAGGATCCTATACCTTAGATTTAACTCGCTCAGCACTACTACTAGCTAAATACTATCTAGTTCCTCTATAGGCAGGATATTAAGTATACCCTTTTGTTACCCTTTAGTTTTAACAAAGATGTTTTAATAGACCCTCTAACCCTAATAGTTAAAAGCGGTACTTATACTTTATATTACATTAACTACCTCTAAGACTTTTATAGTATTACCTTTAAGCTTAAGTTAAACTATAAAATCTTTAACTATAGTTTATACTACTATTAAAGCTATACTATTAGTTAGGAGTACTTAAGTTTAGTTAATAGGAGACTGTATAGTTATACTTATTTAGTAAATAGAGGATATAACGATAATATACTAAAGGGGATTATAAGGTAAGTAACTTTAGCTAAGGCCTATAAGAAGTTAGATACTATTTTACTTAAATCTAACGATTCTCTAAGATGCTATTTAGAGAAAAAGGACTAGTATATGTACTAGCGAGTAGAGTAGCGGTGTACTTTATAGTTAGTATAAAAAATTAAGAAGGCGGACAAAGAGTAGCTTAAAAATAATAGCTTTATAAAGTTAACTACTAAGGGCTATTTCTTTGACTACTATAATAAAAAGGTACTACTTTGTTTTTATAAAAAAGCATTTTTCTATATAAACTCTTATATATATTAGGAATTCGTTAAGATAATTACTAGTTTGTACTTCTTTTTTATGGACACTATTTAGATCTTTATACTTTTATTACTAAACGCTATTATAGAAATAACTATACTTTTTTACAGTATTTTAGTTACTATTTTATAATTATTCTTTAACTTTATTAATTTCCAATTCTAATATATTCTAATAAATAATTACTAAATCCTATTAGTATTTTTTTAAAAAGAAATAGTATTTCTTTAAAAAGAAATAGTATTTCTTTAAAAAAAAACATTAGTAAGGAAGGGTCTTAGCTTTGTAGAGATAATTAAGATATATAGCTTTAGCTTTTTACTAGAAATTATAGTTTACTAGAATAAGTACTTAGTATATAATAACCTTAAGCTAAACTTTAGTTTACTTAATTTTTAAACTAGTACAGAAAAGTAAAAGTTTTAGTAGTTAAGTAGTAGTAAGTAAGATTTATTCTACAAGTGTTTTAAGTAACTAAAGAGGTACTAGTTAAATTTAGAAGAAGGTGTGAAATAGGCCTATAACTTAACTTTATATTTTTTACTTTAATCCTTTTATTAAAAAGTACTGTTTTATATTATGCTTAAACAAAAGTAGAACTAGGAATTTATATAAAAGGTCGATTAGGATATAGTTAAGTTTGTTTAGTATTAGATTAAGGAAATTACTAATACAGCTAGTGTAATAGTTTTTTAAAGCAGTAGTAACACCGTAAGTACACTAAAAGAGTACTTTTAAAAAATATAGGGGCAAAAAAACAACTATACTAACCAAGGGTATACTAGGTATTATTAGTATAAGTTATACTAGGCTATCTTTAATAAAATTAGTTACTTTAAAAAGTTATTAAAGTTTAGTATTATTAGGGATATAAACGAGTATACTTTTAAATAGCTTTATATAAAGAACTTTTTTATATTTTACTCAGTACTTCTATAGGTTAGGGACTGCGGGGAGCTTTGTAAGCGCTACTTTAAGAGTAGGTTAGAGGAAAATAAAAAAACAGTTTTATATATAAAAAGGTATATATATAGCTTATAGGTACTAAGGGCAATCTTAACTAAAAAGGTATTTACTATTAATAGTACTAACGCTAGGTATATAATACTATACTATAAAAATAGTCCACCTAGGAACTATATAGATTTACTAATAAGATTAAAGGATATATAAACTATAGAAGTTATTTAAAATACAGTTTACTTTTAGGTAGTTAGACTAGTAATAAGTACTTAGGGGTTTAGATTTTAAAGTTATATAGGCTTAAAATATTAATTATTTATAAACTTAAATAGATTATTATTTTAGATATTAAAATTAATTATTTATTATTTATATTGTATATTAAAGTATTTACTTAGGTTAGAATTAAGCTAAATTTAGGTATATACCTTTACTTTTAGGGGGACTAGTTTAATATAGAGTAAGTAGACTAAGTGACTTTAGTAGTCTAGGTAGTATATAATTAAAAAGTAGTAAGGGTATATAAATAATAATTAAAGGGATAAAGTAGCTTATTTATTAAGAAGGATAGGGCTTTTATTAGTACTATTTATTTTAGTTTTTATTATATTTAGATTTTTACTTTTTATATAGAAATTATTACTTAGAATAATTATTTTTGCTAGAATTGTATTTAGTTATTACTATTAATTAATATTCTAGACGAAATATAATAGATACTATAGATACTATATTTAATTGATTTACTCCTTTGAATATAGAAGACTGTGATAAGAGTAAGGTGTTATTATAGTAATTATTTAAGCGACTCTGTAGTAATAAGACGTAAAGAGATAGGAGTACTCCTTTAACTACTTAAAACTATACTAAAAGTAGAACGTTATTATAGTATTTATTTAAGTAACTTTGTATTAGTGAGATATAGAATAATACGTATAGTTAAACTATAAATTAGAAGAAGTATAATACTTTAACTAAAGAAAGTTAATAGTTATTTATTAACTAAGGGGTTAAATTATAAAAGGAACTAAAAGAATATTAGAATTATTTAATTTGTTTTATTAAAGTTTTAGTAAAGGAAACTAAAGTAAAGAAGGTTAGGGAAGTGTATTTTTAAGCTATATTCTACTTTATAAAACTTTTAAAAAGTATATAAATACTAAACTTTTTAAAACTTAGTAAATAATATAAATAATAGTACTATATTTTATTAGTTAATATATATTATAGTTAATAAGTATTAGAATTAGTATAATAAAAAAAGGAAAAAGAAAAAAAGTAAGTATTACTTTTAAATAAACTTATATTAATAATTAATTATTAGTTTTTATAAAGAATTAACTTATACTAAGTTTATTTAAGAATAAAGGAAGCTTAAATACTTAATAGCTAGTAGGTAGTACAAATACATAATAGTTAATAAGTAGTATAAATATATAATAGCTAGTAGGTAGTGCAAATACATAATAAGTAGTAAGTAGTACAAATACATAATAGTTAGTAGGCAGTACAAATACTAAATATTTAGTAGGCAGTACAAATACACAATAACTAGTAAGTAGCACAAATACTAAATAGCTAGTAGGTAGTACAAATACATAATAGCTAGTAGGTAGTATAAATACTAAATAGTTAGTAAGTAGTATAAATACTAAATAGCTAATAAGTAGTACGAATATATAACAGCTAGTAGGCAGTATAAATACTAAATAGCTAGTAGGCAGTACAAATACTAAATAGCTAGTAGGTAGTATAAATACCGAATAGCTAGTAGGTAGTATAAATACTAAATAGTTAGTAGGTAGTATAAATGCTAAATAGTTAGTAGGTAGTATAAATACTGAATAGCTAGTGGGTAGTACGAATACTAAATAGTTAGTAGGTAGTACGAATACTAAATAGCTAGTAGGCAGTACAAATACTAATACGAATACTAAACAGCTAGTGGGTAGTGTAAATATATAATAGCTAGTAGGTAGTACGAATACTAAACAGCTAATGAATAAATAAAATAAGGGGAGAAATAAAGAAACACAAGAGAAATACAATTAATAGCTAAGTAGTAGAGTAAGACTATTATCCGCTTATATAAAGTTTAATATAATTAAAAAATAAATTAAAAACTAAAACTATAATATACTAACTATAAAAATTAATACTTTTTTACTAAGTTAATTAGAAATATTTATAGTTGTTAAAGAAGAGTTAGTTAGTTAATTTTTAAGTATATTAAATGTAGAGGATATAAATTATATAAGAGAGTTATTATTTATTTGTATATTTAGATTTAATACAAAAAAGTAACTATATACTTTATTTAGAAAGTATATCTTTAAAAATAGTACTATACAGCTGAGTTAAATAGAGAAGTATATTTAAGATTTAAAGTTAAGTAAAGCTTAGGAACTAGTAAAGTTTGTTAAGGTTTAGGATACTATAAATAGGATCCTAATTAGACTAGGGGAGGTAGTAGTAAACTTATGTTATTTTATAGCTTAGTATAAAGTTTAGAGTTAATAGAGGGAGTTAAAAAAGGCTTATAATACTAAGGAAAAGGTTAGTAAGTTTAGGGAGATAATAGGTAATATAGGAAAAGGGAGACTAGGAGAAAAGTTAGATATAGTTGTAGTAAGGTATTTATTTAGTAAAATAGACTTAAAAGAAGAAGAGAAGAAAAAAAAAAGGAGTATTTTTAGATTAGCTATTTTAAAGTATTTAGTTATTAGTATACTAGTAAAGTACTTTAGGTATAAGGTTTTAATTTTTATTTTTAGGAGTATTAAAAGCTAGTAGAAGTACTTCTTTAGTATAGAAAAAGAATAAGAAAAGGGTATAATAAAGATAGATAAGTTAGAGTAGATTTTATAGTATATAGCAATAAAGATACTAAAACTATAGAAGATATACAATACTATAAATAAAAGTATTATAAAGGGGTTTTTAAAAAATAGAATTATTAAAGTTACATATATAATAACTTTAGTATAAAAAGGGGAGTTAAAAAAAAAGGATATTAAAAAACTTTTACTAATAGATTTTTTTAAATAGTAGTAAGAAAGGATTTGTTATTTTTAAAAACTAAATAGTTTTTAAAGTAGGATATATTAATAGTTACTTATTTTAGAGTATTTTTTTTTAAGTTTTTTTTAACTATAGAGTTAAAAGGTTAAATAAGTATATACTTTATTATTTTATTTAAAGTAGTTTAGTTATTGCTGTAGCTATAGTAGCTTAGTTATAAAAGCTATAACTTAGTAAGGGTTATATAAACCCTAATAACTTACTTTTTAAATTAACTCCCTTTTTTTTAGTTATACTAGTATTTAACTATTTCTTTTATATTTATAATTCTAAAGTATATTATAAAAACTATATTTCGTTAAATTATAAACTAATTAACTATTTAATTTACACAAGCTTTTTTTACTAAAAGGCTTTTAAGAAGTAGGGCGTTATAAAGCTGGATAGCTAACTAGCTATTTAGCTTATACAAGCTTTTTCTACCAAAAGGCTTTTAGGAAGTAGAGTGTTGTAGAGTTAGATAGCTAACTAGCTATCTAGTTTGCGCGAGCTTTTTTTACTAAAAGGCTTTTAGGAAGTAGGGCGTTATAGAGCTGGATAGCTAACTAACTATTTAACTTACGTAAGCTTTTTTTGTTAAAAGGCTTTTAAGAGGTAAAGCGTTATAGAGCTAGATAGCTAACTAGCTATTTAATTTGTATAAGCTTTTTCTACTAAAAGGCTTTTAGAAGGTAGGGCGTTATAAAGCTAAATAGCTAACTAGCTATTTAACTTAGGCGAGCTTTTTCTACTAAAAGGCTTTTAAGAAGTAGGGCGTTATAGAGCTAAATAGCTAACTAGTTATTTAACTTATACAAGCTTTTTCTATTAAAAGGCTTTTAGGAAGTAGGGCGTTATAGAGCTAAATAGCTAACTAGCTATTTAATTTATACAAGCTTTTTCTACTAAAAGGCTTTTGGGAGGTGGGGCGTTGCAGAGCTAGATAACTAACTAGCTATTCAGCTCGCGCAAGCTTTTTCTACTAAAAGGCTTTTAAAAGATAGAGTAGTACTAAGTTTAATAATTAACTAAAACCCTTTTTAATAAAGTATTTAAAAAACAATATAAAATATTATATTTAAAATATACTTATATTATTTTATTTTATTTATTTAATTAATTTTAAGTAATATTTTATTAAAGTATATTTTACTTTTAAAGTATTATATAAATAATACTAAAATATTATAATAGTAAGTTTTATAAATATAATAATTAATATTATTATATTATAAAACTTACTATTATAATAATAATAGAAATAATTATACTTTACTTAAAAATTAAAATATATTTTAATAAAAATACTTATATATAGTTTAAATAAACGTTTTATTAAAAATAACTTAATAAAAATATTTTAATTTCTCTAAACCTTAACCCGAAATAACTTAAGTAATAGAAATAGAGTAAAATAATTAAATTTTTTTTATTTTTCTTTAATTTTAACTAAGTATAATATTTAAATTTAGTACTAAACTTTTTTTTTCCTTTAGTACTACTCCCTTTAAAGTCCTTTGGTAACTATAATAGTTAGTAAAGGGCTTTATTAGTTATTACTACTTATCTTAATTATTTTACTTAGTAACTAAACTATTTCTTTTATATTTAGTTTGTTAATATTCCCTTAGTAGTACTTTATAAAAAACTCCTAGACCCTGCTTTAGTTTTTAATCTAGAATACTATAAAGGCCTGCTAAAGTAGCTTTTTACTTGTGTTATAGTGCCTAAACTCTATAACTACTGTCCGGGTATAACTACTACTAAACTACTTTACCTATATTACTCTATAGGCTAGTTATAAGAAGTAGTAAGAGAAATAAATACCCCCCTTTATACTTATAAACTTAGCTCTATAAACGCTATTAAGCCGGCTCTTATACTTATAAGCTCTTACTTATTAGTTTTTTTATTAGTTAAAGAAGGTCTTGCAGTACTTAGTATAGTTATAGCTATAGAACTTAAAATAGTAAACTAGTTACTTTAAATAGTTATATATAAGGCTACTAATAAAGAGGTACTTAATATAGACTTATTTATACTCGTTCCTGTTAAGGGTATAAAGGATATTAAACTACTAAATACTATACTTCTTTTTTTTTAGAGTAACTAAGTTATTAAGCTATAGTTAGCTAACTAGTATATAGGCTATAAGTAGTAAGCTCTTTATTTTCCTAGTTTAGGCCTATTAGAACCTCGCGTTAAGTCTATTAACTATCCTCTTAGAACTTAGTATTAAAGCTAGTTATACTCTAAGCGTTACTAAAAGCTTTATAATATAAGGCTTTTATAGTAAGTCTTTGTTTTATAGACCTACTCCCTTTTCTTTAGTAGATATAGTTTAGTTTATATAAAGTCTAGACTGTACTTTCTATATATTATAGCTATAACAGTTTTTAATTCTCTTAAACTTTAACTATAACTATAGAGTAACTAACTTAGCTTTTACTCTAAAGGGATTAAACAAAACTAATACTAAACAATAAAGTTAACTAAGTTAAATTACCTTACCTTTACTAAGTTACTTCTTACTTCTATTTTTATTATCTAAGTTTATAGACCTTACTATAATATCCTTTAACTTATTATCTAAGGGCTAGAGTATTAATTTAGCTACGTATTAAGACCCTCTAAGTACTACTACTAATTCCTTTACCCTTACTCGGATCTAGTTCTTTACTATACTAAGTACTAAGTCTATAATAGTAGTAGTAAAAGCTATAGTTATTTATAATAACCTAGCCCTTTTAACTAAAGGGGGTATAGTTAGTACTAAAGGGCTCCTAAGAGTATACTTATAGCTTTAATATACTTTAAGTGTAACTTAGGGGGATAGAGAGTCGTTTATAAATATACTATCCTTCTTAGTATAGCTAGGGCCCTACTCCTCCTTAACTATCTTACTACTATTATTAAATAGAGTATCTTTAATAAAAGTACCCTCTTTATTACTTTTAACTACTCTATCCTTATTACTAAATAGTTCTAATAAACTTAAGTATATATACTAGATATAGTTTATATACTAGTTGTACGGGTCTACAGTTTTTTCTTTACCTAGAGTACAGCATACTTTTAACTTTTTACTATTAAAGTACTTATTTAGTAACTTATAGTAGTAGTTAAAGGTTATAACGTACTTAAGTATATCTAGGTTTTTATAAACATACTTTAGTTTTTTAAAGTCTTTTTTTAAAGTATTATTAATAAGTATAATAGTTTACCTGTATAAGTCTTTTTAGTATATAGCCTAGCCGCTCTTTTAAGTATAGTTAATAAAACTCTAAAGTATACTATAGTAAACTATAAGGGATATACCCTTTATATCTAAGCCTCTACTAAAGGTACTAGTTACTATAATAATACTACTATACTTAAACTACGTTTAAAAAACTATAGTTCTTACTTAAGTGTCGCTTAAGTTAAAATAGTAAATAGGTATATTTAACTTATACTTTAGCTTGTTTACCTCCTACTTAGTTTACGTATATATAATAGTTTTTAAACTATATTTTAGGACTTTAACTATATCCCTAATTTTATTCTATATAGCTAAGGCCTATATAATAATAGTATTATACTTAATAAACTTATACTTATAAGTTATATTACTTTAACTAGTAAGTTCTTAGAACTTTATAATTCTCTTTAACTTTAGGTTAATACTAAGTACCTAAAAAAAGCGTGTCTCTAACTTTAGTAGTAGTATAGTAGTAAAATATACTAACTAAACACTAAATACTACTACTATTTAACTTAACTACTATAGTACTAACCAGAAGTTATCTTGTCCCTTTATAACTAAGTTATACTTGTTAATAATAACTCTATTAAGTATATATAATGTAATAAAGCGCTGGACTATAAACTTAAACTTAAAAAAAACTATAAACTCTAGTATTACTAATATTAGTATTACTATTAGTATAACAGGGCCTATCCATATAGTCGTATTAATTCTATACTCTAAATAGCGTTTTTTAAAGTCCTACTACAGAAATACAAATAGTATAACAACAATAGTAGTACCTCTAGGGGTAGTCTTTATAAATAGTATAAAAAAAAAACTCTTACTTAACCCTATACTAAAAATAAAAAGTACTAGTAAAGAACCTAAAGTAATAGCTTTAAGGACGCGGATTTAGTATAACTTAAGAGTAGCTATCTACTTACTAAATAAACTCTATAATATAGTACTAAAGTCCTACTTCTTTAAAAACACTAGCTTATTATCTTAAAACTAATAGTAAAGTTCTTTCTTTTTAGTACTATATTTTAAGTACTTTTTAAAAAAAAGTTTTAAAAACCTTTAAAACTAGTAAAGCTTATAGCTTATATACATTATTACTACTAGCCTACTATAACTAAAAACTCTACTTAATTTATAAAAACAACTATAAATTAGGTCTTTAGTTTATATAGAGTAGTTAGTTTAGTAATAAAAGGTATTAATGTGCTTAGTACCTACGTTTTCGTCCTTAGTTAAGTTATACTCTTTATTTATTTTAGCACTATCCTTCCCCGTTTTATTTAAAGGGTCCTAATACCTAAAGTAGCGGTTTATAATTATAGTAAATATATAATAAAAGGGTAAAATACCTATATAGTAGCTAAAAGTATTAAGTAACTATACCTAAAGAACGTTAGTAAAATACTAACTCTTCTAAGCTGTACTATTAGAGGTAGTATTTAGTTAAAGTGTATTAATAAAGAAAAAGGGACTTAGAATCGTTCTATTAGACTTGGGTCTTTTAATTAAATTTAAAAAGTCTTAAAAGGGCCGTATAAACTATAGGTACTATACTATAAACTAGCCTACTTTTTATAGTAAAAAGTAGAAAATAACTTTATAGCTATTTGTTTAAGTGTACCCCTTATAGTATTTTATTATAATATAGATTTATTTAAACTAAATAAAAATGTTATAAAATAAACCCTTAGGGGTATTATAAACCTGGATTAGTGTAATTTTAGTACTTTGTACTAGTCCGCTACTAGTTAAGTAAATAATAAAAAGTAGGCCCTAGAGAAAGTATTTAACGCTGGTATTATACTTTTTTACTTCCTAGCTGTCCTACTTTATAATACTAAACTTACTACTTAGTTAGTATTTACTCTACTTTATAACTACTTAGTTAGTACTCTGTATAATGTAACTTATAAAATAACTGTAATAAAGTAGGACCTACTATTTATTTCTTTAGTTCTTTAAAAACTAGTACCTAGCGTTTTAGTTACTCTAGTTGTTTTTTATAGTAGCCTATAGAATAGTAAGTAGGTTCCTAGTTTTATAGTTCTTTATAAAGTAAAGTTCTTTTAGGGCCTCTATAGCGTCTTTAACGGCTTTATAAATTATCTTCTAGTACGCTTCTATAGTAAACTTAGTATTACCTAAACTAAGTATATTACCGTTCTAAATAATAAATTCCTTATTAAGTATAGTGTACTAAATAGTTATACTATAGTTCCTTTTATAGTGTATTTAAATTAATAAAAAATAGATTATAGTATTATTTTTACTAGTACTAAATATAGCCCTTTTTACTTACTTTCTTAACTATATTATAGTCTACTTACTAAGTACGGGTTTTTTTATAAGAACTAACTAGTCTCCCCTTAAAGCCTAAGAAAAAAGTAAAAGTTAGTTAATTTTAAGGATACTTAAGTACTTAGTTATATAGTTAAGTGGACTTTCCTAACTACTATCCTTTTTTAGTATAGTAATAGCAAGGCTGCTAAAAAGTATACTATTATAAGGGCTACTATTAAAATTGTACCCTATAAGAGTAATAGTAAGGTTAATATAGACCGCCTAGGTAGTACCTACTAAGTAGTTAGTTTACTTTAGTAGCTTAAGTAATAAGCTCTTACCGGGGTATATTTTAATACTGTAGCACTTAACTAGTGTATTATAAGCCTCTAGCTACGCTAGACTTAGTTTAAAAGAGGGCCTATAACTTTTGTTTATATCTATAGCCTAGATAAAAAAGGTAAGTATATTGGTTTAGTACTTAAAGTACTTTCTAAAAGTACTATTAACTATAAATAGTTAAAACGATTTATACTATTCTTTATTGTTTTTAATATATATAAGGTTAAACATAAACTCGTAGTTATAGTACTTCTTTACTAGTTTATAGGCTTCCTTTATAGTTCTTTAAAAGTACTTAACTATAAAGTAAATTAAGTGCTTATTAGGTCCGGGCTTTACTATAAAGGTATAAAGGTTCTCTATATTAAAACCCTTTAAGTATTTAGCCTACCTAATAAACTAAAGCTAGAGGTTTAAAGACTTATAGTTATTAAGTACTTAGACTAGCTAGTTAATAGTTTCTTTACTCTACTACTTATACAGAATAAACTCTTTAAATACGGGTATTACGTATCTCTTTCTCTATAGTTTACTAAATAGATAGTTAACTTTAAAGGTAAATAATTTACTAACTTTTTAGCTACTAGGTATAAGGGTTTAAAAAGTAATACTGCTATATATATACGTACTTAGGTTGGTTAATATATAGTACTTAAACTAAAGGTACTTATAAACTAAACTTTTAATAACTACGATATAAGAATAGTTTTTGAAGTTATACTTAAAGCCGCCTGTAGTAAAAGCTTTAAGTATACTATTAAGTGGGTTAGTTGGTGGTGGGGGGCGGAAGCTTTAAATAAACTCTTTTATTGTTCTGTAAATATCTAAGTAAGTTTATTAAACGGCCCTTTTAATATTAGTGGGCTAGCCTATACTTTTTTTATACTTATAGCGCTTTTAAACGTATTACTTAACGCCCTAGAGGGTAACGCTATAGTAGTAGATAGTATAAACGGTAAACTAAAACTACTTAAAATAGCTAAATAGCTTTATTATAATAGCTTAGTAATTAAGTTATAAAGTTAATTATTAATAATTATAAATATATAGTTTATAATTAGTAATAATAAATTACTTTAATAGAATAAATTAGCTTTTTATAAATAAAAGGTTTTCTGGAAATAGCTTTACTTTTACTCTTACTAGGACGATTATTTATTATACTGTTTACTAGCCTACTTAGTACTACTCCCTAACGCGCAAAACGGCTAGTAACGCGTCCAGTGCCACTACTTATAAACTAACTTTATAACTTAGTTATGCTTTACTAATCTCCCCTAACTTACTACTAATAAAACGATTTGTAATTAACTTTACTTTTTTTACTAAGTATAGTTTTAGCTAAGATACTTAAATACCCTTACTTTACTATTATATTACTACTAATAAGGTTTATTAATAACCTAAGTTGTACTAAAAAAACAGTAAAGCTTACTTACTAATACTTATATTTACTAGGTACTTAATTTAGTAATTAATAACCTAATAATAAAGTTACTCCTTTAATTTATACTACTTTATAATACCCCCTAGTCCCCTTATAAGTTAAGTTTTCCCCTATTAGCTGGTCAGAAGTAGTATATACTAACTACTAGTTAACTACTTACTTAGCTTATAATTGTCCCTTTATTAGTATACTAACTATCGCTACGTACCTAAAAGTACTATAGTAGCTACTATAGGGCCGTTATATCCCCTTAAACTGTATATAGTAGAGTTATTCTAGTACTTATAATATTAGCTTTTTTTTTAGTTATAGTTATTAACTTAGCTTTAGTCCGTTTGTCCTAGTATAGTAGTTTATAACTTACTCTTTAGGCTTCTATTATTATAGCTAAAAAGTCCCTAAGGGCTACTCTAGTAGTGTGCCTACTAAGAACCTAAAAGCTAGCTAACTTTTAACTACTACCAGCTTATAACTTACTTTTTATAAACTGGATAACTATTAACTAATAAGTATTCTGCGGGGTTTACTGTTTACTATTTACTATACTTAGTACTCTTTAGGAGTAGTAAGTACTAGGTGCTCCTCTTTATAAATACTAACCTAAACCTTACCCGTTTTAATACGTTCCTTAACTTAGCTACTTACGTTATAGGGTCCTTAGGTACTTAGTCCCTTATAACTTTATCTACTATTTAGTAACTTTAAAAAATTCTTTATTCTGTTTTTTTTTTTTTTTTTAAGTAATACTAGTACTTATAGAAATTCTTGCCTTTTTTTTTACTCTTATAGCTTAGTAGTTAGTAGCTAAATCTATAACTAGTATAGCTTAGTTATACTCTGTATGCTTAGTACCTTTAGAGTAACTATAGCTTAACTATATAACTTTATTTTATATAGCGGTCTAGGTGGCCTAACCCTACTTAGTTAAGTAGTTTAACTCCTTATTTTATTAATACCCTTTAGGTTAATTTATTATTATTAACTCTTACGTTTTATAAAAGTAACTACTATAGTAACTTTAGCTATTTAGTATTTACTATAGGTATTTTTCCTTTATTACTCCCTTAGCTATAGTTCTGTATAAGGCCCTTGCTAAGACAAACCTATCTAACTAAATAAATAATAGAAGTACTAGGCTAATATATAATAATAAGTATCTCTAGTTTAAAGGTCCGCTTAGGCAGCCTCCTTTATAGAGAGTAACTATAGTTATAAACTCCCCTAAACTAAAGTTACTAAAGTTTTAAGAAATTACTAAAGAAATACTATACTATAGTCTAAATAATATAGAACTATTTTAGCCCTATACTACTATAAGTCCAGGTTAAATTTATACTAGTATATAACTATTATAAACTAGTCTCTTAGTCTGAGCTTAAAGTAACTAGTACTAAGTAACTAGTAGAGGAACTACTAGTTATAGTTATATAGGCCTTACTTAGTGCCTATATATACTCTTTATAGAGTATCTAAGGCCTTAAGCCTTTCCCCTTATATACCTACTAACTTTATTTATAGTTATATTCCGTTATACTAAATTTTTTTTTAATTTTTTATTTCTTAAAAAAAAGATTTATATAAAAAAACAAAAAAATTAACTTATAGTTTTTAATAAACCTTATAATACCTATATAACTACCCCTAGGCCCTAAGCTCACTTATTAACCTTATTGGGTCTCCTGGACTGCCTTAGTACTTAATAATTGTTAATAAAGTAATACTTATAGTAACTAAAAGCTGCCCTTTAATAGACTTAGGTATACGTATTAACTATCTTTAGTTTTAATAACTGTAAAAAGAAGTATACGGATACGTTACTACTCTTTACTAGTATCCTTAGGTATATAGTACAGGGATATTTTAGGCTTTTGCCTCTTATAACTAACTTAACTGCCCGCTAATTAAAGCCCTTACTAGGTAAGTAGGGGATTGCCTTTTAAAGGTTATATAGAAGGTATACAACTGCTTACCTACTATAGACTATAAGTAATAAGGCTATACTAGTACTTTACTAAAAGCACCTTAATAAATCTTTTAACTAGAGTTCTTATTAAGTAGGTAGGGGTACTAACTAAAGATAATAATTTAAAGTACTGTTTAAAAATTATTTAAAAAGTATATAGCCACTTACCCACTATAAAATACAGACAACTATACTACGCTAGTACTTTACTAAAAGCATATTAACGAATTTTTTAACTAGGGCCCTTACTAAGTAAGTAAGGGGACTATCTAAAAACTATTATTCTAAGTATCCGTTTAAAAGTTATATAAAAAGCCTATAGAAGCTCGCTAAACACTCATTAACAAATCTCCTAACTACGGCCCTTACTAAGTAAGTAAAGGGACTATTTAAAGATAATTATCTAAAATATTATTTAAAAATTATCTAAAAGGCGTACAACTACTTACCCACTATAAATTATAAATAATAAAGCTACATTAGTGCCTCGCTAAAAGTACGTTAGTAAATCTCCCGGCTAACATTACTAGCCTTTAGCTACTTATATATAAACTAGTATTTTAGCTACCCCTACCCTAGCTTAGCTTAAACTATAAATAACTAAAAAAAAAAGTGTATCCGCTGTACTTATCTTTAATAAATAAAAAACTAAATAAAAAACGCTACTACTAGTACTTATATAGTAGTTTAGATCAACTTTTATTTATTTAATCCTAATATATAAAGACTTAAACTTTTTATTTACTTCTTCCCTAAATCACCACATTACTTATATATACTATACTTAAGTATAGTACTCCCTAAAAGGGTATATAGTACTAAACTAGGCTGTAATACTTAGTTCTTAAAAGGGATTAATAAAGGCTTATTAAGGCTCCTTTTTATTTAACTATTAACCTACTAACTACTCTTTATTAGTAATATAAAAATACTCTATACTACTAAGTTACTACTATAGCCTATCTTTATTAAAAGTTTTAGAAATAGTTATACTTTATTAACTAAACTCTTTATAGGTTTTAGTAGTACTATCTTAGTCCTAATAGGGACCTAGTAGTAGTTACCTAATATCTAGAGTTCTATAGTACTTTATAACCTAAATTTTAGACTTAATGCTTACTTTATATATACCTTATTTATAATATACTTTTACTTCTATATTTAGCTTTAGGCTTTTTAAATCTATACTATAATTCTTACTCTCGCTTAACTTCTTTTTATACCCTTTTTATTTATTTACTACCTACCGTTATATATATAAATTTTATTCTAAACTAAACTTAACCTATAGTTATACTAAATAAGTTATAAACTGGCCTTTTAATTTAAGCTTAAGGCTTTAGAATAAATAGCTATTATAACTAATATAAAAGCTCTGTATAAACGTTTAGGGCTGGTAATTACCCCTTTAGTTTATTTAGGTTCTATAGAGTAAGTAGTATTAAAGTACTTAGGTTACTTAAATTAAACCGGCCTAGTAATAATAAACTAACTCCTATTAAAAGTAACTAAATACTCCTACTTAGTTAAAATTAGGTTTAACCCCTTATAGTAGGGTAGGCCCCTATTAAGGACTTTATAGAAATACAGTAGTAGTGCCCCCTCTAAAAGGGGTTTACTATATTATTTTAATACTAACTATTTTAATAAAATAGTTTATAATAGCTTGGTCCTAACTCCTTTTTTCTACTTAAAGCGTTTTCTAACTCTATACTTTTAACTAAAATACTAAAGTCTATATTTACTCTAAGGACCTGTAGAGTAGATTATTAATAACTAGATAACCTCTAAAGGAATAGTAACTAAGTAGTAGTTAACTACTTAAGTTACACGTTTTACTTAACTTTATAATACTTATTAGTAAAAAATAACTTTTTAGTAAAATAGGTCTTCTTTAAGTAAGCTTCTTAGAATTTAAAGTTTACTTATTCTTAAAAAGGTTCTATATTTCTATAGAACTAGCTTCTACTTAAATAGTATTATTAACTACTTAGCCTATATATAAAGTAATAGTACTAAGTAGTTAGTATTTATTAAGTTTAATAGAAATATACTTACTTTACTATAACCTCTCTATTTAAGTATAAAGTACTAAAAGGGGTAGCTATTAAGACTTAGCCCCCTGTACTAAGTATAAAAAACGCTATATAGACTTTTAGGGCTAGGTTACTCCCCTAAGTCTATATAGGTTTTAATAGCTACTCTATAGTACTAAAGTACTTATAATATTAAAGTTAGGTAGATATAGTTAAAGTATATCTACCCCTATTAATAATAAAAAAGTAACTCTAGGGAAATTAAAGTTAGACTTAGACCCCTTTAAAGTAAAGTAGGATCCCTATTAATAACTTTATAGAAATGTAAAAGTAAATCCCTAAGAAGAACGGGAGTACTAACTTATTATAGTATACTAAATAGTAAAATAGTTAATAATAGCCTAGTTAATAATAATAGTATATAACTTAGAATAGCTATAATACTTAGCTTTTACCCTAGCCCCCTAGAATAAAGAACTAAGTACTATACCTTTCTTAAGCTATAACTCTGTTAAAAGCTAAAATCACCTAGAGGGATATAATAACTAATATCTAAAACTACAAAAGTTACTTATTTACTTAACTAAAGTACTTATTAGTATACTATATATTATTATAAAGAAATCGTTCCTAAGTAGCTTATAGATACTAGTTATACTATACTATAGCTATAATATAGTAAAGGGTCCCTAAAGTCCCTAGCTTACTTAGTACTGTATTTCTATAATACTAACTAAAGCCTAAGAGCCCTAGCTACTTAGCCTATACCGCAGTAATAAAGCTAAATAGCCGGGGAATATAATTAGTTGTTTTATAATATAATCACTATAGCGTTCCTTATTATAACTAATTATTACTAGTGTATTAATAAAAGTCCTATAAATATCTATACTATTATAGTAAAACATTATTTTTAGTAGTAAATATTAAGTTAAACTTAAAGCTTAAACGAATAGTATATACTATAGTTTAAAACTATAACTTACTATCACTCTCTAAAGTACTATAAAACTTAATATCTACTACCGGCTATAGGGCCTAGTACTACTACCTAAGTCCCTAAATAGCTAATATTAATAGTTAGTATTATTTTCTTTATAACTCTCTTAGGGAGGTTTTAGTTTCTTTATAAAGCTCCTTAGGCCTATTTCTATAGTTTTTAAGTATAGAAATAGACTTAGTATTTTAGGTTTAATAACCCGTTTAAGTAATAAGTCTCCCTAAAGTATAGTTTTAGTAAACTCGCGCTTTTATAAAATAAAAGGCTTACCTTAAGATAATAGTTAAAAAACTACTATATTAATATTTAACACTTAGAGTATCTTAACTTTATAACTATACTACTTTTAAGAATAATAGTACTTATACTTTAGTGTATTTAGTTACTCCCCTAGCCTGTAAATAGTCCTTACTACCTACTTTATTTAGACTTTTACGCAGCTTAGTAATAAATACTTTAGTTTAACTCTTTAACTTAAACTCTTTAGTTAACTTTTTAGTATATCTTCTTAACTTAACTTTCTAACTTCCCTAGCCCTCTATAAACTAAACTTTTATTAGGTTCTACCCGTTTTATACTAACTAATATATAATATATACTAACTTTATTTATAGCTTAACTTAGTATAGTGCTTAAAGTTGCTTTAACTAAGTAATTTAACGACTTTAAATAATACTTTATTCTGTTAACTTATATTCTAACTTAGTAATATAGTAGGCCCTATAAGTTATAATACCTACTACTACTCCCCTTGTATAACTATAAAACGCTATTCTATAAAGTTTTTATAAAGTTTTTTATAAGAAGCTAATATCTTTCTACTATTGACTTGGGTTTGTAGATTTATTATAGTGGATATAAAGGATATACTCTTTTGTTACTTAACTATAGCACCTTTATTCTAAAAACTTAAAGAGTATATTACCCTAATAAAAACCCTAAAAATCCCCTTTTACTACTAAAAATCATAACTTAGTAAAGCACTCTTACTAACTATAGAGCTAGTCCTCTTTATAAAGTTAAAAGCAATACTTAAACACTACTACCCTATTCTTAACTTAGCCCTATAGCTCCCTTCTAAAGTAGTATTATTACTTTAGTTTATACTTTATAATACTACTTTATTCTAAGAACCTATAAGTACGTTATTTCTATATTTCAGTAGCTATAACGCCTAAAATACTACTTATACTATTTCTTTCTAGCCTAATATAAAAGTTACTTACTCTAAATCTTTAACTATTTAATATCTATTATTAAAATTTCTATATTTTAATAACTATAATACTTAAAATACTACTTATACTGTTTCTTTCTAGCTTAATATAAAAGTTACTTACCCTAAAGCTTTAGCTATTTAGTATTTAATATTAAAATTTTTACTTCTATTACTTTCTTAGAGGGGTATAAACCCCCTTATAGAGCCTATTTAACCGGGCTACTAAAGTATAAAGCCCTAAAGCCCTACTAAGTATCCCTAGTTTAGTAGTCCGCTTAAGTAGCTTCTTCTATAAAGGGTAACTACTACTATAAACTCCCTTAAACTAAAGCTATTAAGGCCTTAAGAAATTACTAAAAAGATACTATGTAATAGTTTAAAAAATAAAAGACTAATATATATATTACTATAGTATATACCCCACTAGTAGCTACTATAGTACTTATAGTAGGGGGATTTAGGTTTTAGTACTACTGTTTAAGTATTTCCTTTCCCTCCTTATAAACCTCCTAACGCTTTTTCAAGTTAAAATCCGTCGTACTTAATTTTCCCCCGATTTTTTATTTTCTAAAAAATAAATTTATATAAAAAAACAAAAAAATTAATTTACAACTACTAAAACTTTAAAAGTTCTTACACCCATCCCGTATAGCCCGGGTTACTTAAGGGTAAGTTTCCTATACTTAAGAGTAAGTTTAAAAGCTACTTTAAAGTAAGTTTTCTATACTTAAGAGTAGGTTTTCTATACTTAAGGGTAAATTTAGGGGCCACTAAATAGCTATTAGTAAGTACTTACCTAAGTATAGACAGTACTTTAAAGTAAGTTTAAAAGCTACTTTAGAATAAGTTTCCTATACTTAAAAGTAAATTTAAAAGCTACTTTAGAGTAAGTTTCCTATACTTAAAAGTAAGTTTTCCACACTTAAGAGTAAGTTTAAGGGCTACTAAATAGCTGTTAGTGAGTACTTACTTAGGTATAAGTAGCACTTTAAAGTAAGTTTAAAAGCCACTTTAGAGTAAGTTTCCTACACTTAAGAATAAGTTTATAAGCCACTTTAAGGTAAGTTTTCTATACTTAAGAGTAGGTTTCCTATACTTAAGAGTAAATTTAAAAGCTACTTTAGGGTAAGTTTAAAAACTACTAAATAGTCGTTAGTAAGTACTCGCCTAGGTATAGGCGGTACTTTAGAATAAGTTTAAAAGCTACTTTAGAGTAAGTTTTCCGCGCTTAAGGGTAAGTTTTCCGTACTTAAGAGTAAGTTTAAAAGCTACTTAAGGGTAGGTTTCCCGCACTTAAGGGTAAGTTTCCCGTACTTAAGGGTAAGTTTAAAAGCTACTTAAGGGTAGGTTTCCCGTACTTAAGGGTAAGTTTAAAAGCTACTTTAGAGTAGGTTTCCTATACTTAAGGGTAAGCTTCTTATACTTAAGGGTAGGTTTAAGAGCTACTATACAGCTCTTAGTAAGTACTCGCCCTAGGTAAGTACAGTACTTTAGGGTAAAGTTAAGAACTACTTAAGGGTAGTTTTTCTGTTAAATCGAGTCTTAAGTAATATTACTACTATTTTAAAGTAGGTTTCTCCCTAAATTAAAACTTTATTAACTTAGTTACTACTTTAGAATAGGTTTCTTACTAAATCAAAACTTAGTTAGTTTAACTACTACTTAAGGGTAGGTTTTTTATTAGAAAGTCACTTAAGAGTAGGTTTTTTATTAAAAAGTGACTTAAGGGATATTTTCTATTAAATTAAAACTTAGCTATAAGTCTACTCTAGCTATTACTTAAAAGTAAGTTTTGTATTAAAGTAATATATATTACTAATAACTCGAATATTTAAGTAGAGCTTTTAAACTAAGTTAATACTTAAAGTACTACTAGCGTAACTTATAGTTTCTATCTTAACAAACGCTCACCAAGCCTACTAAGTACTAGGGACTTAGCAACTACTTAGTAGAGATTCACTATATATAATAACGCCCGCCGGCCACATAACTCACTTAACTAGAACTTAAAAGTAGTAGAATAGCCTTACTAGTATAACTAAACTACTTAGGTTCCCTTATCCTCTAGTTTAATACTTTTAATTTTATAACTACTTACTTTAAAGTTCCTTTATATTTATTTTTCCTTTATACCCCTATACGCGTTTCTATAGCTTAAAATTACTAAACTCACTAAGTATTACTAACTATATTAACGTTTACTAAATAACGTTATACAAAGTATTTACTAGTTTTTATACTATTTTAACCTATAGGCCGCCCTTATCTACTCTATACTATACTTACTAATACATTGCATATTTACTACAGTTTCTTCTATTATTATACTCTACTATTCTTTTAACTAACTTTAACGTACCTACTTTTACTTCTAAGCCTCTACTCTTTTATCACTACCTTTATAGTAGTAAGCCTTTATCTATAATATTACTAGTTTTAATTTTACTTAGTAAAAATAAAAAAACTACTTAAAGTTCTTTACTCTAACCTACCCTCTACTTACTTACCTAACTATACTTATAACTACTAGTACTTAACTATTTTTTCTTTAATAAAGTAATATATAATAGGTCTAATTAACCCTTTTTTCCTTAGTACCTTCTTTCTCCTAGTAATTATACTAACTATACCTACTTTACTACTAAATTAATAACTATAACCTTTCCTAAAATATTTAATATTTTACTTAATAATATTTTTAACAACTATCTATTTATACCTAATAATAAGTTTAAAGGATAGCCTAATAAATCCCCCCCTTACTTAAAATACGTCCTTATACTATATTACAATAACTAACTAGTTTATATTATAACTAAAAGTAATAATAATATATACTTTATTTATATAGCTAAAAGTATTAAGTATATAGTAGTTAATAATATTTTTTTTTTAACTTACTCTAAACTTCTACTAATTACCTTTAAATCCCTTATACTCTTTATAAACCTATCTATACTTACTAAACCTTTATTAAATACTTTACTATAAGGGTTTGTATTTATAATGTAAAATAGTAAAAACTATAGTAGTTTTAGTATACTTTGTAAAAAATTAAGTCCTATATTAAGGTTATTTCCTAGTAGCTTACTAACCCTAACCCTAATATTAGTAACCTAAAAATAAAAAAAATAAGGGGTAAAAAAAATAAAAAAAAAAAAGAGCTATAAAAAAAGAGTAATATCTTTTTATAAAAGCATATTGCTCTATACAATACTATAATAGTGGCTACTATAATATCTATAAACTATTAGTATCTAATTAGCTAGTTATTTAATAACTAATATATTTATCCTAAGTCTATAGCCTATTTAGTAGTACTAAGGCTAAAAGGTCTATAAGAAAAGCTACAGTATTTTCTTAACTTATTTCTACTATACTAGTATACTAACATAAAGTCAGAACTACTAAAAAGCTAGTACAACTACTTAACTTATTTACTATAAATAATTTTAATAAAACATAAATTACTAATAATAATCCTTACTTTACTATACTCCCCTTTAATTATATAGTAAAATGGATAGATATAATTAAATAGGCCTCTAGACTTAAAAAACGTAATTAACCCGGCCTAAATATCTATAAAACCTAGCCTAGCTAGAGTCTACTAAAGCGTTATAAAAGTAAGCTAAAAGTAGCTAGTATAATACTAAGGGCTAGTAAAAAAGACTTAAACTTAAAAAATCCCTTGTTAAAAAGTAGTAATAATAAGCCGGCTTCTAAGGGAAAAAAAGCTAAAAGCACTAAGAAGAGGAAGGAAGGGGAAGAAGAAAAAACTAAAGGGAGTAGTAATAGAAATAGCAACAGTAATAATAAAAATAAAAGTAGTAGTAGTAATAGCTTAAACTAAGTAGTATATAATAAACTATTCCCTAAACTATACTTACTATACCTATTTCCCGTAGTCCCTTACTATAACTCTAGCTTTTACTCTACTATATAAGTAAAATACCTAAAAATATTAAACCTTTCCCCTCTTTACTCTTTAAGTAGTATTTAACTCTATAACATTTTAACACTAGTATAATTTAAAACTCTATTTAACTTATACTTATATAACTATTAATAGTTAATTTATAGTTTTATAATACCCTAAACCCTACTCGTTTCTTTACTTATAAGCCTACTATAAATAATAAACCTATTATAATAAAGCCTCTTACTCTATATATAAAACAGTAAAAGTAAATAGCCCTAAAAGCCTACTAAATTAATTACTAACTGCGTATATTCTAAAGCCTAGTGTACTACTAGTTAAAAATACACAGAAGTATATAAAGCATACCCTTACCCTTATAACTTACTAGTTTTTAAAATACTACTAAGGGCGGACTAAGTTGCGCAACGCGCGACTCTTAGCTACTATAGTATAAGAGCGTGCCCCGGGCCGGCCCACTTAGCCTAAAACTATATAGTAAACTACAACGGCCTCTACTTACTACTATAGTATAAAAGTAAAAAGCGTATTCTAAACTAGCCTACTTAGTACTTAGGGCTACTTAGTACTCTATAGTAACTTACCCCTCTCTAGGGCCTATTCTAGTAGACACATTTAGTATTACTAATTAAATTATAACTAATACCTTACCTACTTAAGTTTCCCTACTAAATAACCTTATTTACTTAGTCCATAACTTTATTTACTAAAGCGTCCCTTAGTAGTAAAAGGATTATAGTATATAAACTAAAAATAAATAACTAACTAACTAGAGTACTACCCTATACTAGTTGCTATACTTACTTAACTTATATAAATTAATATAAAGTTTTTAAGTATTAAAAAAAGTTACTATACTAAATAAGTACCTTTAGCTTTAAACTTAGTATCTCCTAAAAAAGCTACTACTCTAACTAACTTAATATAAAAGCTTAAATTACTTATAAATAAAGTACTACTAACTATTTAGCTTAAATAAGTTCTACTCTTTATAAGCCTTTTTTAATTTTAAATGTTACCTATTTAAGTATAAACTTAATATTAATAAACTTTATAAAAAAGCCTAAGCTACCCTTATAAAATATAGTACTAAGTTTAAAACTATACTAAAGTTTAGTTTAATAACTAGGCTTTAATAGTACTAGCCTATGTATAAATAACTATAGTCCCCTAAAGTCTAGTAAAAACTAAAACTACTTTTCTAAGTCTAAACCCCCCTAGAAAAGGGTAAGTTAAGGAGTAAAGGACCTAACTTTAGTGCCCTTACGCCTCTCTATAGTATAGAGTTAAAAGTAAAGAGAAAGGGGCACTAATAACTAAGTAAATAGGTTCTTCTTTAGTACTTTAACTATTTAACATCTACTACTAGTCTTTTTACTACTATTACTCTAAAGAGCCTATTTAGCTAGACTATAGTTTATTTAAGTATTCCTAGTTTAAGAGTCTACTTAAGTAGCCTCTTCTATAAAAAGCAACTCCTATTATAAACCCCTTTAAACTAAAGCTACTAAGGCTTTAAAAAATTACTAGAAAAATACTACGTAAGGGTCTTAAAAATATAGAATATTTATTTTATTTATACTACGTATTTTTATACTATACAAAGCTTTTAGTACTTAGAAAAAATATTATTAAAAATAAGTTTAGTAGTTTATTAGTAAGGAAATTACGCTAAAGTAATATTAAAAGTATATTTATAAAGGGTTTTGTTTTATTTATACTATATATTTCTATACTATATAAAGCTTTAGGTACTTAAAAAAGACGTTATTAAAAATAAGTTTAATAGTCTACTAGTAAGTAGTTCGCGCTAAGGTAACGTAGTTAGTAAGTTTATAAAGGGTTTTAATGTTTATAAAGCCTCTAGAGCCGAGTACTATAGTACAAAACCTAGTAGTTAACTAAGTCTTAGTTAAGTTGTTACTTTTTTAGTAGTAGAGTCTAGTCCCTACTATATCTAATTAGTACTTATATATTAATAAAATAGTCCGTATTTATACACACTATCGTAGCGGAATACTACTAAGGTAGTAGTTATTAAGTTAAGCTTTATACTTATATAAAACAGTACAGAACTAAGGGAGTAGGTCCTAACGGCCTAGTAATATCCCACTTACTTAATATCTACTACTACGTATTTACTTAAGTACTACTACTTAAGTTTTTTATTACTAGGGAAGACTAGACCCTAAGGTTTTAACTATTTAGTATCTACTCTTAAGTATTTTTCCCCTTTAACTCTCTTAAGTTAGTATAAAGCCTTTTTATAAAGTACTTTAGAATAGTTTATAAAACCCTAGAGCCCTATAAACCTACCTAGTATCCCTAAGTTAGTAGTCTATTATAGCAGCCTCCTTTAAAGGGAGTAACTACTACTATAATTTCCCCTAAACTAAAGCTATAAAGGCCTTAACAAATTACTAAGAATATATAATATAGTAATTTAAATAATATAAAATAATTTTTACTATATTACTATAGTAGTGTACCTACTAAGTACTACTAAAGTGGTTTTATTAGGGAGTTGGTTATAGTAGGACTACTTCCTCCTTAATAGTCTACTAATAATTTTTAGTACTAAAATCTACTATACTAGATTCTTTCTTGATTTTTTATTTCCTAAAAAAACGATTTATATAGAGAAATAAAAAAATCGACTTATAACTACTAAAACCTTAAAAGTTCTCGTACCCGTCTCTAGCTAAGGGCACAAAAGTCCTTAGTACTTAATAATAAGTAAGTATAGCAACTTACTTTACTAACTACTAGATATTATAGTCCTAGTTACCCTTCTAAACTCTTTCTAATATACCCTAAAGACTTTAAAATAAAAATTAATAAAGTTATTATAACTTTTAATATATTAGTTTCCTTTTATACTTTTTTAAGTAATTAAGTTTAAAAAGCGTATTACTATTAGCGTCCCTACTTTAGATATAGAGTTGCTCTTAATTATAAGTACCGGGCAACGTTAGTATATAGTAGTACTAAATAACTAGCTACTTACTATACTTTATACTACTTAGTTAAAGTATAGGGGGCCCTAGTACTACTAGTTAAGTGGGTTATAAAGTATAGTTTTTACTTTTAAAAGCTATTTATACTAAAAACTATAGTACGGGCTTACTATAGCTATAGTAGCTTAGTTAGGGTTTATAGCACACTTACTAAGCTACTCCCTGTACCTTATTCTACTAACTAGACTTACTAATTTAGTATAACAACTTAGTTACCTAGTAAACTTAGGGTTCCTTACTATAAATATTATTCTTTAAACCTATTTTTTTAGTTTTTTACTTTAAAATATAGTATAATTCGTCCCGTAGTAGCTATAGGTGTACTTATAGTATATTACTATAGTAACTAATATAGGTAGATTTAGGTCTTAGCGCCGCTATTTAAGCGTTCGCTTCCCTTCTTTATATACCTACTAACACCTTTTTAGGCTAAAATCTATAGCACTTAATTTTCCCCCGATTTTTTATTTTTTGAAAAATAAATTTATATAGAAAAATAAAAAAATTAACTTATAATATTTTTTTAGAAATAATAAAGAAACTAAGTTCTGTAGTAGTAAGGGAGACTTATTAAGAGTAAAATAGAGCGTAAAAGATACTTAAGTACTTACTATAGTAACTCTAAACTACCCCTAATAGTATAGTATAAGTTTAAAGTTTATTTTAAAGTAGGTTTAATAAACTTAGTAATATAAAAGTAGAGTTTAGGGGTTTAGTTAAGTATCTTAAGTAGGGAGTAGTTAATAGATGCTAGTTAAGTAGTATAGAGTAAAAGAAGGTGTAAAATATACTTAGGTACTTGCTATAGTAGCTCTGGACTCTCTTTAATAGTGTGGTATAGATTTAAAGTTTACTTTAAAGTAGGTTTAGTAGACTTAGTAATATAAAAGTAGAGTTTAGGAGTTTAGTTAAGTATTTTAAGTGGGGAGTAGTTAGTAAACGCCGGCTGAGTAGTATAGAGTAAAAAAGGGTGTAAAATATACTTAGGTACTTACTATAGCAGCTTTAGACTCTTTTTAAATAGCGTAGTATAGGTTTAAAGTTTACTTTAGAGTAGGTTTTATAGACTTAGTAAAGAAAAGAGTAAGGCTAGTAGATTTATTAATATATATAATATATAACTAAGGTTATAACTAGCTATTTAATATTATTAATAAAACGTAGTTAAGATTATATAAGTTTTAATGTTAGTTATTCTAAGGCTTATAACTAGTAAGGGTTAATAAAAAGGTAGTTTTACTTTTTTATTTTATTTTAGTAAAGTAAAAATTAAAAACTATAAATATAACTTTAAATAAATATAAATAGTTAAGTAAGAAATATTACTTTATTATAATATATTTAGAGTTTTTAAAGAGGTATTTAAAAGTTAATTCTAAGTTTTAATTAAATAAATACTTATTAACTATTTACTAAGGATTTTTTTATTTACTATTAACTAATATACTATTATAGAGTAAGTATAACTCTAATAATATACTCTTAAGTATCTTTTTAGTACAGGGTACTAACTAACTAACTACTTTTTAAACTTACTTTTAAGTACTATTCCTAGTATAAGTACTAACTACTCTCTAAACTTACTCTAAAGTAGTGGGTATAAAACTTACTTTAAAGTACCTAAACTTACCCTTAAGTACTATCCCAGCCTAAGGCAAGTACTTACTAACTACTCTATAAACTTACCCTAAAGTAGCGGGTATAAAACTTACCCTAAAGTACCTAAACTTACCCTTAAGTACTATCCCAGCCTAAAGTAAGTACTCGCTAACTACTCTTTAAACTTACCCTAAAGTACCTAAACTTACCTTTAAGTACTATTTTAGCCTAGAGCAAGTACTTACTAACTACTCCCTAAACTTACCCTAAAGTACCTAAACTTATCCTTAAGTACTATCCTAGCCTAAAGTAAGTACTTACTAACTACTTACTAAACTTATTCTAAAGTAATAACTAGGAAACTTACCCTAAAGTACCTTCCTAGTGCAGGGCAAGTACTTACTAACCACTTACTAACAGGGTTAGTATAGGTCTATTACCCACTAAGGGTTACTAGGATTTTCGCCCTAAATAGCACCTAAATACTCTTTATATAGCCTATAAGTATACAAAAACTACCCTAAAAGGTTTTCTATTCTTACTATAGAAACAGAGTTAGAGTATAAACTCTTTTAGTAGTTTAGTAAGTATAAATTGATTTTTTTATTTTACTATACTAATTTTTTTTTTAAAAAATAAAAAATTAAGTAAAAATACTATACAATAGAATTTTGTTAAAAAAAGTATTAAAAAGTCTATAGAAAAGAGCAACAATAGCCACTATAAAGTAGCTATAAAAGCCCCAACCCACTAAAAAAGGGCTACTAAGAGAGACAACAGTACTAACTATACTAGCACCCTAACTAGCTATACCCGCATAGTAAGGGGACTGGGGTAATAGTATAAGTATTTATAGGGGTATTAAAACCCTACTAAAGGTATATTAACCCCGCCCCTTAATAAGTAAAGGGAGCGGTTTAGAGCTGTAATAAACGTCCCGTATTATTTAAATAATAGTATAGACCCGCTATAGTAGTTTTATAGGCCTTAGTAGCTTTAGTTTAGTAGTATAATTAGCTATTATTACCCCCTACAGAAAAGGCCGCTAAAGCGGACTACTAAACTAGGATTAATAAAAAGGGATCTTAGGCCCCGTACTTTTAACACCTAACTAATAAACTCTATAAATAACTAGCCACTAGCCAGCCATATACTAAACAACAGGGGATAAACTCCTAGCTATAAATACTAAATAGCTAAAGCACTAGAGTAAGTCTCTTCTTTTAAGTACACTAGTTACTAAGCTCTCCCCTAGGGGGGTTTAGAGTAGCTAGAAGTGTAGTAGTAAAGTAGAATAAATTAGTTTTAAGCCTTATAAGCACTATAGTCTAGGCTAGTAGCGCCCTAATATAGACTTTAACAATAGCACAACTTAACTTTATCAGGTACTACTTATAACCCCAAATACTCTCCTTAAGTGGACAACAGCTCACTAAGTAGTTTTACTAGTAATTACAAGTAACTTTAAAAAAGATAGAATAAATAAAAACATCTAGTATTAAGTAACTAACTAACTTAGTAGGAGAATTTAAACTATTACAGCCCTTAAAGCTAAAAGTAACGCTGGTCTAGTATAGTCTAGTATACTTATTTAGAGCGCACCCTTTCTAGTAAACCAGTATACCCTACCTATAAAGAGCACTAATAACCCAAATAGGTCCTTTATTTTAAAAAAAATAAAAAATATAAATAGCTATACCCTAAAGGCTTAAACAACTACAGTATACTAATAAAAAAAGCTTTAACCTAAATCCTTATTTTTAAGCCTAGTTAGTCTACATACCTACTAGTAGGTTATTTAGGACACTTATAGGCAAAATAAGCCCAGAAAGGATAAAAGTAATTAACTCCTAACTACTAAACACAACTAATTAACAAAAGCATTTATTAAGAATATTTTTACTAACTAAAAGGGCCGTTAAGGTATAGAAGTACCAGCAGAGAGCCCTTTATAGTAATAATAATACTATCTCTAACAAAGGATCTTAGTCCCATACAGCAGCCGTGCCCTATAGTTAAAGTACTAATAAAATAAACAAACAATACTACTATAAAAGCAAGTAATACTACTTAAATAGCCTACTATCCTCGCCTAAGTATACTAAAGTATTATAGTACTTAGTAGAATCTAACTTACCTACTAGTAATAGTAGTATAGACTTAGAACGTATATAGTGCCCTTAGGTATAGCCCTTGGGCCTATAATCCTAGCTTTAAGTTACTACTTAAGTAACTACTTTAAAGCTCAAATTAGCAGCAGTACCCACTAATTAAACACTTTATAGTAAAGAAAAAAAAACTAAAAAGAATACCCTAGTAGCAACTCTATTATAAAGTAGTTAAAGCTCTTCTTTAAAATCCGTATTACTTATACCCATAAATTAGTGCTAGAGTTATAGGGGCAATACTTACCTTTTAACAAACCCTAGCTACTCACAGCTAGGGGCTCCCCTACTTAAAAAGCGGCCTTAGTTTAATAAGTAATAGTTAAGTTATAGTACAATAACTAAGCAAGAGAAATACCCTACTCTAGTATACTAATATAGAGGAGTAGTTCCTAAATCTTACCTATAACTAATACTTATAAGTTAATCCCGTAGGCTCTTTATACGTCTAAAGAAATACTTTACTCTAGTATACTTAGGCGGGGGAGTAGTCTCTAAATCTTGGTTATATATATTATATTTTAATAACTCTACTTAAGTTCGCTAGTATAAGTTGAGCAGAACTTAGGAACTACTTTAAATAAAAAGTAAGTACTTTTTAAAGTTAAATACTATTCTGTAAGTTTAAATTTATTATAAATAGTATAGGCTACTATAACTAGTCTTTTAAGTTATAGAGTAATAACTACTAAAAAGCAACTAGGCTTTACTCTAATAGTAATAATATACTTCTTTAATAAAGCTTAAGTGTATAAGTAATAATTAATTCTATAAACTTTAGCCCCCTTTACTTAAACTATTTATAAACTTTACTTTATTACTTAGTTACTAACCTTAGCCTTAACTAAAATAAATAATATTATAGAGAGTTTTTTAACCCTTTTTACGTTCTTTTTTTAGTAATTATAACCCTTACTAGCTACTATAACTACTACCTTTAACTTTAGTAGAGCTTCTCCAGATTACTAAACTAGTACTAAAGTTATAAGCTATAATAGACTTTTTATCTGTATCGCCGGCCTAATTACTAGTAATAGCAGGACTTTGTAGTTTAGTAGTAAAAGTAAGGGACTACTAACTAATATATACAGTGTTATAGAACTTTGTAGTAGGTTATAAAGGCCTAGACCCTTTTAAGTTAAATATTATAGTCTGGGTACCAGAGGTCTATACTAACTAGGAAAAGGAACTTCTATTACTAATAAAACTTTAAAAGGGTTAAGTAACTAAGTAAAATATTAAATAAGTACTATAAAGAAATAACTACTTAGTTACCTAGTTTACTAATTAGTTCCTATATATATTCTAAATTCTAACTTAAAACTAAATCCAAACTACTAAAACACTAAATCTCTATCTAACCTAGAATAAAAACACATTAACAAAACACTATACAGCCTTTTATATATAAAATAAAAGCAGTACTTATCCAGGTTGTTACTTAGTAAGTATAGTACGTTAAGTAGTAAGCTATTATTCCCTATACCCTATTATCTTTAGTAGTCCCTCCGAGTAAAAGGCCACTATATAGACAATCTCGAGCCTAACACTAAAAAGAGATACTCTTATCACTATAAAACGCCTATACTAAGTTACATTAATAATTTTAAAATACTCTCCTAACCCAGTTAGTCTTTTAAATAGGCCCTATATATTCTCTTCTTAACAACTATACCTACTAATACTAAAAATTAAACTAGCCTAGGATTAAGTAGTTTATATCTACTTAAAATATAGTTTTTTATAGTACTCTACTTAGGCCTACGGGTTAATATATATATT
The DNA here is from genome assembly GCA_027406025.1 of Colletotrichum musae. NCBI lineage: Eukaryota > Fungi > Ascomycota > Sordariomycetes > Glomerellales > Glomerellaceae > Colletotrichum > Colletotrichum musae. Next base: position 511,088 of record JANVYC010000012.1, on the reverse strand, counting down.
ATAATAGGACTCTTTATAAAGATATTTAAAAGTAAGATACACTTAGTAATAAAAGAAGTAAAAGTTTTAAACCTCCTAAATATTACTATTTACAAAAGCGTCTACTAAAGATATTTTTATTTACTAAAGGCTAGTTTAGTAAGTAGTACTCTAAACTAAGGGTTCTAAGTATTAGCCTAGGGATTCTAACTAAACCTTTTAATCTTAATTTCTTTTTACTACCTAACTAAGAAATAGTCTACGTAGCAACACAACTAACCACAGAGACATTAGTATAGTACCCTAAATAAACCTATTCTATTCTCTAAATTAAACAGTAAAACGCTACTACCCTTGTGCTATAACTTAGTATCTAGGAGTACTACTTATTATATACTTAATAAGTGGTCCGGGTAGTATACTAGCTAATAACTAAACCCGCAGAAGGGTAATACCTATACCAGAATAAGACCTAGGAGTAATCCTAAGTAGGCTTTATAGCAGTTAACTTTAGTACTATTTTAGCCTACTTTAGTATTACTACTAATATTCTATAAACTAGCCCTAGAGTAAATAGTTAAGTACGGAGTTCTTATTTTAATAAAAGCTTACTACTAGGCCTCGCTGCTTATATAGTCCTTCTTCTAGCTCCTTTACCCTATAGTATCTCCCTAGTAAGCCGGTCTTTAATTAAATATAAAGTTCTTTATAATACTTTAGCCTTATTTACTTAAAGTTAGCTAATAGTAAAGGGCAAAATTTATAACTTATCTACTTACTAACCCGTTTCTTCTGTAATAACTTAATACTAACTAATAAGTTAAGCTTTAACTTTATAAGTCTACTTAGTAAAATACCTTAACTTTATAACTTTTTAATTTAAAATTAAAGATTCCTAGGCCTTTTTTAGCTTTTTAGGTCTTTTATAAAAGTTAACTTAAGTTAAACCTATAAAGGCTCTTAGTAGTATACTTTACTATTCTTTAGACTCTATCCTAACTTAATATTTATTAGTCTTTATAACTAAAGTAGCTCTACAAAATAGTTTTATTATTATATACCCTTAGTACCTATAGTATAATACCCAGCTAGAGCCTACTTTAAATATTTAGTACCTACTTATTTATATAGCACTAGGGCTACTTATAATCCTTATAGTATAGCTAAGGGACCTAATTGGGTTAGACCTAGCTACTTACTATATAGCTAATAACTACTTTTATATATACCTTAACTTTTTATATCCTTGCTTTGTTTTAGTAGAGTAGCTTTTCTTTTATTTATTTAGGTTTATACAACTAGGCCTTGCCTAGTTAATAGGGTTTATTATAGTATATTAGTTTAAAATACTCTTTAATATTATACTTTAAATACTATTTTAAAGCCTTTTACCTTTAGCTTTTAGAGTTTAAATATAAGTTATAGTAGGGAGTAATAGTATACTTTTTATACTCCTTTTACCTTTAAGTTCTAGGTTTTTAATATAAGTTATAAAAAGTAGGACTAGTTAAGTTAATAGGCTTAGTATAGTTAGTTATAAAGGGGCTCTACTTTAAAGTAAAGGAGTAAATAGCCTATCTCTATAATACTTTTTAACCTAAGTTAAGTTAAAGCTTTATTAGTATAGCTTTAACTTAGCCCTAGCTACTTAAAGCTTTAAGGATAAGCTATTTAGTACCTTTCTTTAAAAAAGGGTTCTTCTATATAGCCTAAATAACTTATAACTATAAAGTATAGTAGTTAGTTATACTAGTAAGTTTAGTATAATTAGTTTTAAAAGTCCTATACTCTTAAATAGGATACTAAATAGCTTTTACTTAGGACTCTAGGTAGTATAGGTTAAGTAGAGGTTCTATACTCTAAAGTAAGGTATTAAATAACCTTTACCCATAGTTCTAGGTAGTTTAGGTTGAGTAGGATATCTATACTCTTTAAAGAGTAAAGAACTCCTACTTAACCTAAGCAACTTAGGGTCCTAGGGAAGGGCTATTTAATACCCTACTTTAGAGTACTAATCTTCTCTACAGTCTAGGCTATATAGCTTCTACCTAGAACCCCGGGTAGTATAAGTTAGGTAGAAGTTCTATATTCTAAAGTAGGATACTAAATAACCTTTACCTATAGCTCTAAGTAGTTTAGGTTAAGTAAAATCTCTATACTCTTTAAAGAATAAAAAACTCCTACTTAACCTAAGCGACCTAGGGTCCTAAAGAAGGGTTTTTTAGTACTCTACCTTGGGGTACTAATCTTTTTTATAGCCTAAGCTACTTAAAACTTAAGGACCTAAAGGGTTAAATATATTAATAAGTTTAGTATAATTAACTACAGAGGGTTCCTTCTATACTCTTAAATAGAAGGCCGGGTTACCTATACCTACGGCTCTAAGTAACCTAAGTTAAGTAAAAGATCCCTACCTAGTACCTTTTTTTAAAGTATAAGTCTTAGAATACCTCGTAGTAGTAGTGGGCCGTTTTAACTTAAATAAGTTAAGCTATTATACTAACTAGTTTAATAAAAAACTATTAAGTTAGGGGCTTATACTAGCTCACTCCCTTAGGTACTAAGGAATAGCCGTTTATATCACCTTACTATTTAGCCCTATCTAAAGCTAGCCTTAAGTACTACCTTACTCTAGGGTTCTCTTTTTAAATATAAACTATACTAACTTACCTAAACCTACCTACTTAAACATAGGTACTTAAAGTATTAACTTACTAGTAGGTAGTAGGTTTTACTACCCGTTTTTACTAACTAGTTAAGTAGGGGACTATTAACTAGCTAGTTTCTACTAACTAGTTCTTCTAAGTACCTAGGTATAGTAGTTTACATTACATTACTACCTCTATTTAGTAGCTCTAAACTACTATACTAAGTCGTTCTAAAGTTCTTTTTTTATTAGTACCCTAGGTTAACTTACTAGGCCTACTAGTATTAACTAGCCTACTATATTAACTAGTAAGTAAAAGTAGGACTTAAATAAGGCTTTTTACTAGTTAGTTATTTATTTATTAGTTCTTAAGTAGGGTATAAATTTCTACTTTAGTTTTTTACTACCTAACTTATTATACTTACTTTTTTCTTTATTACTACTTAACTTATTCTATCTCTTTATAAAGGCCTTACTTTCTTTTTATATATATATAGGAGTAGGAGGATAGATAGTTAGCTTAGCCTAGCCTAGCTTTCTAGCTAGTGTGCTACTTAGTCCTTTACCCAGCTTACTAACTCGTCCCCCGACCCGCCTAGTCCCTGTGTACGGGCCACTACGGGGCCCTATCCCCCCTATTACACTAGCCTACTACACTAATTACCTCGCTAAGGGGTACTTATAGTTAAGGGGATAAATAAATAGTTAATTTAATTTATTAATTAATATATAACTTAGTTTTTTATTTAATTTATTAATTTAGTTACTTATTTATTTAGTTATTATATATAGTTTACTTTATAATTCTAACTCTTTTATTATACTAGTTTAATATACTAATTACTTTATTTTAAAGTACTTATAATTAAGTTTAATAATATATTTTAAGTTTATTTTAAATAAAATAATTTTTAAAAAATATTAATTATAATAAAGTTATTAATTTAATTAAGTATATTTAATTTAATTAATATATAATTTTAAAGTATATTATATATATAAAGTAAAACTTAATTAAAAATATAAGTAATATAAAGTATAATTTAAATAAGTAAAATATATAAAAATATTAAAGTAAATAACTTATATTAAAAACTAATTTAATATAAATAAAATTAACTATACTACTTATATAATAATTTATTTTAAATATTAAATATTATATTTATTTTTTTATATAAAATATAAGTATTTTTTTTATAAATTAATTAATTTTAAAATATACTAAAATTATTATTTTATATTAATTATATATAATTTATCCTTAAATGTTTTTAATTAATTTTAATTAATTATTAAAACTAACTTAGTTCTAAATAAAAAAGTTCTATTTATTAAGCTATTTAAAATTTATAAATTAATTCTAGACTAGGTTTATAAATCTTAAATAGTATTAGTAATAGTATAGTAGTAGTAATAGAAATAGTAATAGTAATAGAAGTAGTAATAAGGATAGTAATAAGGATAGTAATAGTAATAGTAATAGTAATAGTAATAGTAATAGTAATAGTAATAGTAATAGTAATAGTAATAGTAATTGTATAACTATAGTATACTAAGTTTATAAATCTTAAATAACGTTAGTGATAGTAGTAGTAATAGTAATAGTAATAGTATAGTAATAGTATACTGAGCTTGTAAATCTTAAATGGCGTTAGTAATAGTAATAGTAATAGTAATAGTAATAGTAATAGTAATAGTAATAGTAATAGTAATTAATAGGTAGTAATATAGTCTTTTAATTTTATTTTCTAGAATTATACTTACTAGGTATAGTTATTAATAAAAAAACGAAATAAAAGTAAAGTAAAAAAGATATTAATTATAAGTTTAGTATATACCGCTAGTTAATACAGTACTTACTGTATTAGTACTTAGACGTTATAGGTACTACTTAAAATACTATAGATTAATAGTCCTTTAAGCTTTAATTATAACTATTATTCCTAGTTAATTAGGTCTATATTGATAAAGAAATTAAAGTAGGTAAATATAATAGACTTATTATAGTTTACAAGGTTATTAATAACTTAATAACTATCCTTAACTTAGGAGTACTTAAGCTAGATATAGATATAAGTAAGGATAGTTATATTTTGTATTATATAAATAATATTAGTACTATAAATAGGTATAGGGTTAGAGTTATTTCTTTTAAAGGTAGACTATTAAATCGTTAAGTTACTAAAGCGTTTAAATTAGAATATTATAGTAAAAGTATAGCTACTAATTTACTTAGTTTAAAAAAGTAAGTAGAGTGTTTTTAAGGCTTAGAGTTAGTATAAAGATGTAATTATAGTAGTGTTTATTAGTATAAGGGTAAGTAACTTAAGATAGTAAAAGGGAGGGAATTGTGTGTATTTATAGGGCCGGTTTGCCGTTAGGATACTATTGACTTATATAAGTAGTATAATACTAAAAACCTTTAAGCTATATAAACAGAAGAGCTAGTATAGTACTTCGTTACTTATACTAAAGAGCAGTAATTAATAGTTACTACTACGTAGTACTTAGTTAAGATAGACCTTTTCAAGTTAGTCTATAAAGAGACGGCTACTAAAGTAGAGGGTATTAACTATAGTAGCTTCGTTAATATTAAGAAACTAGACGTTAGGGAGGGGCTGGATTATACTTAGAACTAGTTACTAAACTTTTTATATAGTAATATTAATAGTTTAAATTATAGGGTAGATTGTATAGATTAGCTATAAGAGGTTTAGCTAGTGTTTATTAGTAATATAGATATTATAGAGCCTTTAGAGACGGGGAAACTTAATTTAGCTTAGATTAGCTAACGTTACATAGATACTAGCTAGTACTAGAAAACTAAAAATGACCCGGACTATAGTTATATATTAAATACGTCTATATACTAAGATAGAGTAAAGAAGAAGGCTATTAAGTAGCACTAATAACTAAATAAATAGTATAGTTAATTGAAGGTAGTAGTAGCTATATAATACGAATAATAGAATGTATTAAATACTGTACTTAGTAAGGGTACTTATAATTAAACTAACAATTCGTAATAGAATTTTCAAAAGTAGTAAGTTTAAAAATAGTAGTAATAAGTCGTTACTTATTATTATTAGTTACAATATTACTTAGGTTTAATAGTAAAAGGGTAAAGTTTTTTAAAATAAAACTTAGGTAGTAAAGTAGCTTTTATATCCTTTTTAACTTACTAACTTTTATAGTTAAAACGGTCTATATAGTAAGTAAACTAATAAGCTAGTATAATATTAACTATAGTTATTTATTAGTATAGTATAAATACTTCTAAAATTAGCTATATTAGTAGAGTAGACTATAGTTTAAGATTTATAAAGGCGTATATTTTTAATTTTAAAGTAGAGTTAAAAGTATATATTTATAAATTTTAATAGTATTTAAGATAAAGATAGGTTAATAAAAGTAATAAAAGAAAAACTTATTCTTTATTAAATAGGTATAAGTAAGGATAATTTAAAGTAAAAAGTAAAGAATATAATTTAACATAAAAACTAAAGTAATACTACTTTTAAATAATAAAACTATAAAAATAAAAATACTAAACCTAATACTAATTATATATATAGTTATATCTCTAGAGTTACTATAGCGTTCTAGTTTTTAGAGTTGTTATCCTCTATTTTAACTAAGGGTTTATTAATATTACTAAAGTTAAGTCCTAGGAGTTTTAGTAAGTATTCCTTAGTAATCTTTTAACTTATATTAAAAATCTACTAGTTTATAAACTTAGCCTAAAACTAAATACCACTATGATCCTTTAGTAATATAGCTAATTCTAGGACTTACTTTATTTTTTTAACTATATTCTAATTCTTTTACTATTTAAAAGTAGCTTTTAAATCCTTTTAAGTAATAATACTACTAGTATATATTAGAATAGGGTATAAGTTAAGATAATTAGTTACTAGTATTACTAGTGTTACTAATACTACTACTACTACTTTTACTACTACTACTTTTACTACTTTTATTACTTTTACTATTAGTGTTTTTAACTATTGTTCTAGCTACTGTGCTAATTTTACTAGTTTAGCTAGTAGTACTGCCTTAGTTAAACTAGGCTTTATTATAACTTTAAGATATAGAAATATCTCTTTAATAATTATACTAATACTAAAGAGGGAAAGATAGTAGTATAATAAATTAGGGATAATGTGTAACGCTATTAGTTAGTAAAGTGTACTAATAAAGTACTTAGGAGTAATAGTAAAGTAGTAGTTAAAGTAGAATACTTAAAACTGTTTTTTATTAATAAAGCTAGTTATTAAGAAGATTATACTTATTAATTTAGTAGTTTTTAGATCCCTTTACTTTAGTTAAGTAGTAAAGTACTTAGTATAGTTACTCTAGCTAGTAGTAAAGTATATACTTTTACTATTAGTTAATTTATAGGTCGTTATTTATATCTTTAAGGGTAGCTTATTAAACGGATTATTATTATTTATACGATTATACTTATTAAGAACCAATACTAGAGGTTCTTCCTTAATAGCTGGGCTATTTGTGCTTAGCTTAGTTACTACTACTTTAACTTTAAAACACCAACTCTTAATAAAGGCTTATAAATTAAAGTAGTTGAATTGTATTTTATTAATAATAGACTTAGTTACTATTAACTACTTTTCCCCTATTATTACTACTTTCTTAGCCTATTTATAAAGGCCTTTAATAACTTTATTAGTAGTAATTTATTCTCCTTCTATAAGATTCTTAATCTATACTAGGGCTATAGTAGTAACTTTAAGATCCTTAGTATTATTATAGAGATCTTTAATAGAAGTAAGGGGGAAAGTATCTATAATAGTTAGGGACTATGCTTTATTATTTATCTTTAGAGGGGGCACTATATTAGAACTATATTTATGTTTTTTAGTATCTTTTTTATCTTTATTATTTTTATTATTATTAATAATCTTAATATCACTATTATACTTATAGTATATAATAGCCTTTAAGTATTTCTATAGTAAGCTTTATATCTTTATCCAATTATTCTTATTATTCTCCTTTAAAACAAGAAGAATAGTAGATAGGTTAGTCTTTTTATCTAGGGTACTAAGTTAGTTATTAACGTTAGTACTTTTCCTAATATAGTACCTTTATTTATTAATATTATAAAAGTAATTAAAGAACTTATTAATTTTTTTTTATAAACTATAGAACGCCTTAACGTTTATTAGTATATAGAATTTACTAGTATAACAGCTATTATTATTTTTACTTAACTTATAGTACTAAACTCTATTAAAGTTTATATAATAATATTCTTTTATATTTACTATTTACTTTTTAGTTTTACTAAAGAAAATTAAAAGTATTATAAGCTAGAGTAAGTTAAATGAAAGTTAATAACTTACTATAATGGCGATTTAGGGACTTTGTATTAAGATTTAGTAGTAGGGTTACTTTACTAATAGATAGGTTTATATAGACTTATTAGTTTAGTTAGTTAAATTATATATATTTAATTATATAGGTTAGTTTTAATATACTTAGGACTCTTAATAAGGGGTTTTTTATATAGTTCTTTATAATAAAGCTATAGGTAATAAGTTATAATAAAGCTATAGGTATTAGGTTATAATAAAGCTATAGGTATTAGTTTATAATAAAGCTATAGGCATTAGTTTATAATAGGTATTAAGTGCTTTTTATATACTTAAGTATATTATTACCTACTATTCCCCTTACTATATTAATAAACTAATAGGTATATTGTCTTTAGTCTAAGTCTATACAGCTATATTTAACTTTATTATACTTTAGCTATTAATAAATAGTATTCTCTATTTAAGTTTACTACTTCGTTTATAAATGTTCTTTTTTAGATTCCTTAGGTAAAATCGCTTCTTCCGTCTTAATTATAGCTAAAAAAAAAAAAAAAAAAAAAAGAATTTCCCTTTTATACTATTTATTTTAATAACTTAAAACACATTTATACTTTTCGTTTATTTTAGTAACTTTAAATAAGTTAGTACTTTTTAATTTTTATATAACTAGTAAAAACTTTTTGTACTTTTTATTCTAAAATAACTTATATAACCTGGGCTACTATAGAGAAATAATAATAAACTTACTTATATTTACTACGTCTTATAGTACCTTAACCTTTTTTTAATATTACTACATTCCACAATAACTAGACTTTTTTTTTAACTTTTTTCTACTTTTATATTTACTATTAAATATAAACTTTTAGTATAAATAAATATTACTAAGTTTAATAAATATAGAAACGTTAACTAAATACAAACTAATAGTTACTATATATAATACTTTTACTTTTTAGTTTACTTTAATAGTAGTACTTAAACTAATATAGAAGTAAATAGTACCTAATAATTTTATAAACATTCTGGACTTTAATATCTAGGACACTCTTAGCTTAGTTACTTTTATAAAGAGTAGTAGCTCTGTAAACGCCTCCCTTTTAGTTAATAATATTAATAAAGCTTTTTATAAAGCTTTTAAGTATTATTACTTGGATAAAGTATCCCTATGTGTAGATAAAATACATAAGGCGTTCCCTTTATACGCCTAGTTATTAGTTACTAAGGACTTTTTTATTAAAAGCAATAAGCTTAATAAATCAGTATACAACTTTACTACTTAGAACTAGGCTAAGTAGTACTGTTTTCTTTACTTAGAATTCCTAGTTAAAGATACTAAAGTCTTTAACCTTACTAAAAAGCCGAACCTTACTACTAAAGGACATAGTAATAGCCCTAAGACCCTAATTACTATTAAGAATAGTAATAGTAAAGGTGGTATAGATTTTAATAGTGATCTTAAGGAGATCCTAAAGGCCTAGTTTACGCCGAAGGTAAAGGCCTTATATAACGTTCTAAAGGACTTTCTAGCTAAAAACTATACTAAGTTTAATATTAATAGTAACTACTATAACCCGGGCACTACTAGTAACGGCTTGGTTAATAAGGGTAATACTCCTACTAGTAAGTAACGCAGTACTATATACCCTAAAGTAAGAGCGTACTTCTATACCCATAGTAGTAGTTAATATAAGTAGAGTAAAAGTAAATAGTAATTATACACAGCTCCCGCTACGCTGCGTACTTTTATCTATAATAGGACTTTAATAATTGTAGATCCGCTACTTTTATTTATAGTTTTTATTAAATAGAGTATTAATAATTAGAATAAAACTAATAGTAACTAAAACTATATATTAATTATTATAGGTTACTATATAAAGGATAGTATATTTTTTACCTGTACTACTAGCTATAATTATAAAGGTAATATTATTCTAGGCTTTATTAACTAAGTTATTTATATTAGTAGTATTGTTTTAAATACCTACTTTAAGAGTTACTACGCTGTAATAGACGTTAAGTAAGAAGTAGTTCAACTTCTTTATATTTATAAAAGCGAGTACTGTACTAAGTACAGCATTCTAATTATAGACCGTTTTACTAGTATTTAAGGAGTTAGTTAAAAACTATTTAAGTGTAAGGATAGTATTAGTGTTAAGGGGAAAAAGGGCTAGTGTAAATTAGTGTTAATAGTGATAGGTAAATACTGAATTAGGATAATTTAGTATTTATGTATTCTAGGTAAATAAAATAGAGGTATATAAAAGAGGCTTTGTAATATACTTAAGCAGTTAGATAATAAACTAGAATTTACTATATTAATTTATAATATACTTTAAATAAATAATGTAGTACGTTACGACTTAGTAATACGGATAGAAAACGGCCGGTTAGGTATAGGTTGTTAGGTAGAAAGGGGGCGTTAATAAAGGCGCTAGTTGCTTAGCTAAGTAGGAAAGCTAAGTCCTTTAATAGCTTTACTATTAGGGAGTAGGCCTTTATTATTAAATATTCTCTATTATACGTATTATACTTATTAGATAATAGATATTATCCCTGCCTAGTGTATATAGTTAATTATAGTTATAGGTACGTTATAGTTATAAGCTATTTATATTAATATAAATACGTACTATTATTATAAGTCGTTACTATTATTATAAATCGTTACTATTATTATAGGTTATTACTATTATTATAAAACTAGTTATTAATAAAGACCTAGTTATTATTTAGCTTTACTATTATTATAGTTCTAGTTATAGTTATATAGTTATAGTTTAAGTAATACTAAGGGTTAAGTAATCCCTATAACTCAGAATTACTTCCTAAACCCCTAAATATAGTTACTAAACGGGGCCTTAGTATCTTAGGGTTCTCTCTTTAGTATTAATATTTTATTATCCCTACCCTAGATAAATAGTAAACTATTAGTAGTATAATATAAGTACGTCTTTAGGTCGTTCTAGTGCTAATTATAAAGGAAAAAGAGGTTATTAGGATTTATAGATAGGTATAAATTAATACTAATAGTATTAGTAGACTTTAGACTTTAATTACCCGCTTTACTATTAATAGTAAAGGGAATCGGGGTATTTAGGATTTATAAAAGTACTTTAGTTAAGACCCGGTATATTTATAAATTCTAAATAAGTTAGGTAGTAGTTATTACGTTATAAGAGTAGAAAGGGGTTAGGTTTTTTAGGTCTTTTTTTATTTATTGTTTTTTATTTACTTAAACATTTTAAGTTATTTACTCTAATATCTCGCTTTATATAAGCGGTTAATACTTAAATATCCTTTATTTAGGTCTATACTACTTTATTTACTATGTCCTTTTTAAATATTCTGTGTATTTATAATCCCTTAAAAAATATCGCCTCCCTTATATAGCTTCTAATTCTAATCCTTTTTAGTAAAAAGTATATTAACGTTATACTTACTTAGGTTAGGTTTACTTTTTTTTAGTATTTAGGGGTTATTATTATTTATACCTCTATAGTAATAGCAGTAGCGGCTATTAAACAGTAGTGCTCTACTTTTGTTTTTAGTATTACTAGAAGTAGGAAGCTAGGAGCTTTTATTAGCGGAATTCTTAGGTATAAAGTTTTTAAGAATAGTACTCTAGTCGTTTTTAATAAGTACTTTTAAAAAAAAGTAGTTATTAGTAAGTTTACTATTGTTCTTGTTCTATTTTAAAGTAATAGCCTCAATACACTCCTAGTTAATAATAATAGTATACTTAGAGTATAGAATTACTTACTGTGTAAGTTAGGAGTAGAATAAGTCCTTTTTACAGATCTTAGGGTTAGTAAAGTACTACCAGCCAATCTAGTTACGCGGGTAATAGTTATATTCCACTCTAATTATTATACAGACAATCTCCTATACATAAATTATATAAATTTAACTATTAATCTACTTATTAAAATTAACCTCTACTTTAATATTACTAATAAAGGCCTTAATATTTTACGTTTTAAGTTAAGGGTCAAAAGTATTACGGGTCTATAAAATAATTTATTATACCTTCTTTTTTTAACTAATTCTCTATAAATAACTAAGCGCCTAGACAAGGGTAGCCTAGTTAGGCCTATTCTTAAGTACAATACTATAGTAGTAGGCTTTATAATAGTTTACCCTAAAAGTACTTAAGAGTAATAAAGTTACTATTATATTAACTTTAATATTTAAGTTATTAAAGTTTTTAATAACCTTATTCCTTTTACTCTAAAATAGCTTTAATTTTATATAATAAGTATTTAATTCTATTATAGTAAAGATTGTATTAATAAAGCTAAGTTTATTAGTAATAAGTATAGAGTAGGGGGCATTTAAGATTTACAAAAACAAGGGGACTTACGGTTTTATAAATCTTAAATACTATTAAAAGTACTTATAGACTAGTAAGGGGGTTATTAGTATAAACTAATAAGCACTTACCTATATTCTTAAGTTTTATAGTATACTTAAGTACGTAGGAAATTTTAGGTAAATAATAGATAGTATAATAGAAAAAAGAAACTAAGTCGAACGGGTATATAATTAACGGGTCTTTATAGGTATTAAAATAGTACTACTATAGTCTAAAGCTATAGTTTTTAGTATAGACGTTATTAATTTCTACTATACTAGTAGTTACGTTAGGTCCTTTAGCCTTTTTCTAAATAAACGCCTTTTAAGCGCCCTTTTTAGTTCCTATAAGTCGGCCCTAATTAAGAGTATATTAAGTATCTTTTACCTATTATCTCTCTTCTTTTTTCTTTTTTTTCTTAGCAAGGATCTTTACTATTAAGTAAATATTAGCACTACTAAGACTTATTAACTTCGTAACTATAAAACTATTTATAATACCCCTACTAACGCGGGTATTAGTATTACTTAAGGTACTATAACAGGTATTATAAAAAAAAAGGGTAGTATTATATATAGCGGCCTAGTTAATTTTAGACTTATTTTAGTTATTAACTATACTAGACCCTCTTTTATAGGGCTTAATACTTTAGTTAAGCGGGAGGACTAAATTATATTTCTATTTATTAATAGCGGAGTATAGTAGTAGGTGCTTTAAGGAGTTAACTCTAAGCTTAATAGTCCTAATTTTAATTAGTAGTATATCTTTACTTAGGGAAGTAAAGGTTCTATTAGGGAGTTTTATAGTTATTATTATACTATGCTTAATTTGTGTCTCTTTAAGGATGTACTTTAAGGCTGTTAAGGTAAATTTAACGTTCTATTTAAAGTCGCGCTTGAGATTATTAAAGTATTAGGGGTTTAATAAATATACTAGAATGCCGGCCTCTATAGCCTTTATGTACTTAGTGCGGGCTACTTTATTAGCTTTAGTAAGGTCTTCCTTTAATAGTAGTTAGTTAATACTTCGTAACTAGGCAAGCTCTACCTTAAAAGCACTATATAAGTTATAGAATAGGATACCTAGTTCTATAAGCTTTTTATAGTCTTTAGTTTTAAACGCCTTAACGTACTTATTAGTATAAATAACCTTTAACTTAACTAAGTTAGTAATACTACTTATTAAAAACGTAAAGGCTTTATTTTAAAGGTAGTAAAGATATCCCCTTATATCCTAAACGCTTAAGATAATGGGCGTTATAGTAATAAACTATATAATATAAGTGTTTAGCCGCTTAAACACTTAGTATATAAGGGAGTCTGGGTTTTTAAGTAAATGCCCCTTATTTATAATTTTTATAAAAAACTTAAACTAAAGTAGGATATTAAATTTAGTTTTTATTTTTATTAAGCTATTCTTATTATTAACTTTACAGTTACTAATGTATTTACTATTATTATTATTTTTATTATCTTTAATATTATTAGGATTATTATTTTTATCTATTTTATCGCCGTCCTTATTAATAAAAACTATACGCTTATTAGGCGTTAGTTAATAGATATAAGTTAAGTACGTTATTAAGATAATGTTATTAAGATTAGCTGGGTTATATTTATTAGCCTAGAACTTCTCTATAAGTTTTAATAATCCTTTTAAACCCTTTAGTATATTAACCTTTTAGTAGGTCGGAGCAGTACTTAGTAACTAATAAAAGGTATAGAACTTTAACTTATTACTATAGTAAGTAGTTATTTTATTTAAGGTTAAGTTAAGCGTTAAGGCTAGATATAACTAAATTAATAGTTAATATTTAGCTTTTAAGTTATCAGTATTAGCTTTTTTGAATTATTACTTAGTCTCATAATAGGCGAATAGAGTAGTATAGGTCTTTTCTGTTCTATACTTATTAGCAATTATACCTTTATAGACTAGGTAATTTAAGGCTCTATTAACTATATAGTTTAAATTTATATAACTATTAGTACTTAGATACTAACTTTACTAGTAAGGTAATTAAGATTTATAAAGCTAATAAGGAGTAATTAAATAATTAAGATTTATAAAGCTAATGAGGAGTAATAGAGTAATTAGGATTTATAAAGCTAATAAAAAGTAATAGGGTAATTAGGATTTATAAAACTAATAAGGAGTAATAGAGTAATTAGGATTTATAAAGCAACTTAGTAAAGGCTACTTTATAAATCTTAAATAGGGTATAAAGAAGCGGGCTAACTTATTAATAATTTAGTAAATAAGGAGTTTTAGTTTCCTTTTAGAGTAAACTTAAAAGTTATTCTAAGTTGGGTTTTTAATACATCTAATTCTTTTATAGATCTTAACTAGATTTTAGTTAAGTAGTACTATGCTGCTAAGGAGGTCGCGAGACACTTTAAAGCGGGCGAGTTCTAGGTTAGTATTGTTATTGTTGAGTATTAGGTTTTTATTTACTTAATTAGCCTCTTTAGGGTTTATTAAGGCAACTGCAGCGGTAGCACTACCTTTTCCTAATAAGACAGCTTAGGTAATAAGACTAGTATAAAAGGAGTTGACTAGCTTAGTATCTATAGGTTTATTAATTTTAATAAATAATTAAGTCTTTATAAATTAGCGTAGGATAGATATCTCGGCCTTAGTTAACTTTGTATATAAAATATTATTACCTTTATTTTAGTACTTCTTTTTTTTATTCTAGAACTTTATATATACCTTATAGAGCCTATTAAACTAAATAGTATTTAGTAAAATCTTTTTATACTTATTAAATATACTATCCTTATAGATTAATATATATAGCTTTTTAATTTCTTTATTTTTAATTGAGTTTTTATTTAGTAAATTAAAAAAACGTTAGTAATATATATTTTTAGTTATAGACTTAGCTTTTTTTATTCCTGGGTGGTAATTAATTGTACCTATAGTGGCCTTAAGTTAAATAGTGTTTTTAGTAATATAGTAGTCCCTAGATATATTAGTGTTTACTTCTTACTTTTAGTAAGTAGCTTTAGAGTAATAACTTACTTACTTAATTATATTATTATAAATCTATAAATGCGTTTATAGTACTTTTTTACCCTTTTAGTAATAAAGTAGGTTTATAATTATTATTATAGTATATACTTAATCTTTGTTAAAATAGCTAGTTATAAACTTCTAAGTCCTTTTAATTATAGAGTCTACTTTATAGTTAATGTATTTATAAAAAATAGTGGAAAAGTAGATTATAAAGTAATAAACTATAAGGGTAAATATTATATTTTAAGAAATATCTTTATATTATAACTCGTTTACTTTACCTAATACGTATACCTTTTTATTAGTTATTATAAAGACGGATAGGTAGTTATTCTTTATTTTGTTAATTAAGTACTTATTATTTTTAGCTAAAAGTATAATATACTTGTAGATAGTGTAGTAATTTAGGGCGGACTTTAAGGATGTATTCTTTAGTTTGGATTTAGACTTAGGTGTAGTAGCGTTGGCCCCTTTACCCTTACTCGTAGTAGTATTAGAGTTATTAATAGTTTTAACTAATTTAGCCTTTTACTTACCCTTTTTACCCTTTATACTCTAGGCTTTTATTAAAGTAAATATCACTTTAGGCTTTATAGACTTTATTTTAGCTACTAAGGAGGTTCTAGAAGAAGGAGTTTTAGTTAAAAGCTTTATTTAAATATAAATAAACTTCTTAAGGATATAAAAGACTTAGAGTAGATTAGTATAAGTTACTATAAATTAAGATTTATAAAAAGAAGTATAGGAAGGGGAATTAAGCTTTATAAAGTTAAGTTAGAAAGGGGGATTTAGGATTTATAAAAATAGAGTTATAATTAAATTTATAAATTTTAAATAAGTTAAAGGGGGACTTACTATTAATATTAAGTTAAGTTATTAACTTATTAGTTAATTAGAAGTTAAGGTATAGTAGAAGGAGTTTAGTAAAAAACTACTTTAGGGATTTTACGTTTATTAAAACGCGGATACTAAAGAGATAGTCTAGAAAGGGAGTTTTACTATTTAAATACTCCTGTAGTAAAGCTTTGCGTTAATTACTTAAAGTACTAGTAAGTGTGTACTTAGTATAATTAAAAGGGGTCTAAGGGATATAGTAAATACGCTTAATAAAGGGTAGAATTAGTATACTGTGTTTTTAAATAGAGTTTATAATATTGTTTTTATTATAAGTTTTAGTTTTACTATACTTTTTTATATTAAGTACTTTTATAGGTATATTAAGAATTAGTTTAAAAGTAAAAGGGCGACTCTAACTAAAGTAGTTGCGTTTGTTAATATTTTTTAGTATTATAATTAGTATAGTTAAGGGCTAATAGGATAGTAAGTTGCTATTAAGTTTAAAATAAGTATTGTCTTCCCTACTAGAGCCTTTATTATTAAGTAAGTTATTATTAAAGGTAGGTTAAGGCTCGTTAGTAGTTAAGGTATTCTTTTTACTTTAAAAACGGGCGCTAGTGCGGGTTGTTTAGTAGTAGCTTTTTACTATTAACTTAATAGCCTTAGCTTGTAAGGCTTTAGGTACTATTTTAATCTTTATGTATTAAGAGGTACTTATTAGGATAGTTTAAAATTTATAAATTAAAGATAAATAATAACTTACTATATGGCTATAGTTAGGAGGTTAAGTTTTGTTTTTAAATATTTATAGAAGTATACTAGGGTACTAGGGGCTTAAAAAACTGTAGTTAGTTATAAATTGAGCTTTATAAAGCTGTATATAGTAAAGGAAGAAGGTGCTAATTAAGTTTTATAAAATAAATTAAAAGAAAAGGGGGCTAATTAAGCTTTATAAAAGAATAGAGGGGAGTAAGGGTAAGTGTCTAGATTTATAAAACTAAAGGATTACTACTAACTCTATTAGCTTAGAGTAGTAGGTATTTATAAGTTTAAAGTTACTACTAAAAAGATTTCTTTATAAAAGGTACTTTAGTAGTCTATATACTAGTAGGACTAACTATATTAAGTAGGGGGCAGCTAGTTTTATAAATCTTAAATAGGCTACTTAAGTAGTTAAGTAAAATATAAAGTAAAAAAAATAAAAATAGTTTTAAATTAATATATAAATTTATAAATTTTAAATAAAGTAATTAGTTAAATAGGTAATAAAAGAGTTTAATTAATTATATAGTTATAGGTATAAATAAGTAGCTTTATAAATCTTAAATAGTGTTAAGAGTATAATATATATTTATTTATTATTTAATAAAAAAGTATTAGTAAATAGTTAATAAGGATAAGTAGCTAATTATTACGACCCATTAGTTATAAATAGTAGTGGACCCTACTTATAGGGGATTAGTGGTTAAAAGGACAATAGGAGATGTAACTAATATAGAACACAGAACAGCTCCCTAGAAAAGGAAGAACTATAATATAGGTTATATATAAATAAAATAAAGTACTAAGCAGCTATAGCTAAGACTAAGTACTTAGTAGTAATTACTAAGCACTCACTAGTAATTACTAAGCACTTACCTAACTAGTATCACACTTACTACTACAGTATAAACAAAGAGACGGAACTTATATATAAATAGGACTTAAGTACCCTTAAGTCCTCTTTTTTATAGTTCTTTAGTTATTAACTTTATATTAATTTTTAAATACTTTTAGCCCTTTAGTAGTAACTACTATAACCCTTTTATTAAATACTTAAACTAATTACTTAAATACCTTAACCCTTAAAATTCCTTTAGTACTTATAGTACTATTATTAATATTAAACCTTAGCTTTTATTAATATAAACCTTATTATTAAAAGGCTAGTTATAATATTTTAATAGTTTTTATTTAGTAAGTTAACTTTTAATACTAACTAAATAGTATCCTATAATATCTTTAGTTAGAATACTTAAAGTAACTCCTACCTTATTTAAGTCCTCTAGTAAGTAGGTTTATAATTTTATTTAGGAGCTAGGAAAATAATATATAAAAGATAATAGAAACGAGTTTAGTAATAATAATACTAATAAGTAACTTAAACAGACTTACTACAATATTAAGTAACTTTAAAAGCTATTTAATAAAAATTCTAGTACTATAGAAGAACTTTAGTAAGCTATTTAATAAGCTAATAAATATACTTAAGAAGTTAAAAATTAAAACAAAACCCTCTATATTACTACTAATATTATTAAAATACCTATTTACAATAGTTATAAAAAACTTAAGCTAAATTTACCCGTTACTTATAATAAAACCCCTAGGTAACTTAAAGGATTTCTAATCTAGGTTAAAAACTATTAGAGCTTTTACTATAATAGCTTTAAAAACAATACTAAACGAGTTATTTATACTACTACGTTCCTCTGTGGACGCACTTTTTAATGGATCGAACCTTTTTAGGAATAGTTCCTTAAAGCCGAAACTTTAAATAACTATACCTCTAAAGTCAGGGATATTTTTTCTACCTTTAAAGGATTCAAACACGCCCTTTAAACCCTATTCTAAGACCCTAACTAGAAGTAATAAACTAAGTACGATTTTGCTACACTCTAGTAGACTAAGTCTACAACCTACTATACTACTAAATTCTAATGTATTAGTATATAACTAGACCTTACTAAGGAATTTAGAATCTTTATATTTTACTAAGGCCTAAAGGACAAAGTTAAGAATAAACTTATTAAAATTAACTACTCTAAGGACTTTCTTTAGTATACTAAACTTATAATTAAGATTAATAACTATTTTTAGAAAAAACGCTATAAAAAAAGAAAATAATAACCTAATACTAACTCTAATAAAAAATATTAATAGTAACTTAAATAATTCTAGTACTGTAATTAGAAATAATAGCCCTAGTAGAATAACTAGTAAAAATAAAACAATAACTAGTAAAGTACTACTTATAGATACTATATAGGCCCTATAGACCTTAGTGCTGCTAAATAATAAAAAACTAGTAAAGGATGTACTTTTAAGTACTATAATTGCGATAAACTAGGATATATAGCTAAAGACTACTACTAACTTAAAAAGTAATAATAGTAGTTAGTTTTAAGAGGTAAGTAACTAAATACTGCTTTTAAAGAAGACTACGCTTAACTCTTGTGGACTATGTATTATAGTAATAAATATACTATTTATAAAAGTAGTAAAGAAAACGCTAGATGGTACCCTAAGGATACTAGACACTCTAGTTATAATACTACTAATATTACTAAAAGGACGCTTATAGTAGCTTACTAAGCGCTTTACTAAAAACTAGCTTAAAAAGCTGTAGAGTAACTTAATAATATAAACCTATAATAAATAAGTTATAACTTAATAGTACTTAGTAATAAAGAAGTTAAATATAATAATAAATAAATTATTAGAAAACTTAATACTATAATTAAAGACCTTTATTATACTGCTAATATAGAACCTAATAAGGACTATATAGAGTATATTTAGATATTGCTTATAAGGAGAAACGAAAGAATAGTAGTACGTACTAATCTATCTGTACTTAAATAGTTATATACTAATAATATTAAAAGATTAAAAAGGATTATAGTCTATCCTAAGGCCTAGGAAGTATTACACGAATTAAATATACCCTATAACTTAAATAAACCTTGTAACGTTATTTAATAATATGCTTAGAACGAGATCTAATAGGGGGCCCTACTTAATACTTAGGATTTAGACTCTAAAGAGGAACCTTTAATATAAAAAAAAGAATAAAAGACCCTAGTGCATATTCCCCTAAATAATAACTAATAATAAATTCTATTCTATAGAACGGACCCCGTTAAAAAGATAGGAAGATAGCTACTTAAAACTATACTAAAAAACTATAAATAGTTAAATATATAGTATAAATAATACTAAGACGTTTTTTAGTTATAATACTTTAAAAATAAATATTAACTTTACTTTATAAAGAAACTTAACTTATAGTTCTTTTTTAGAAGGAAGAAGGAAGTACTATATAAGAACGTTTACTTTGCCTAAGAACTTTATATGTAGAGTATCTAAGAATTTAAAGGACCCGAGGAGGCAATCTTTAGACCTAACTCGAACTTCCCTATATAATATCTATATAATAATAATATAGAATAGTAAAAATACTATACTAACTAGTACTAAGTATACTACGTTAAGAAGGTATAAGTTCTAAAGAGAAAACGGCTTTAAGAAGAAAAAGGAACTAATTTTACTTTATTTATTCTTAATATTAGGAATACCTTTAAAAAAGGAAGAACTATTAAGTACTCTAATGGGAATAGAATATATATAAAAAGGAGGCTTAAGTAGTTAAAAAACTAGACTCGCCTACTAATAAAGGATTATAATAGGTAACTATAACAAAATCTATTTATTTAGTAATAAATATAAGTTTAGATAAAAAATACTTATACCTTAATATTATAGTAAGTAGAATATAGGTTAAGGCTTTAATTAATAGTAGCGCTTAAGGTAACTTTATATTACTATAAGTTATAAATAACTTATAACTACTATAGAATAAAAAGAAGAATTTTTATTTACTTAATAATGTAGAAGGAGAAGGAGTATAGTACGGTGGAGGTATTATTAATAAGGAGACTGCGCCCTTTACTTTAAGTTACTACGACTAAAAGATGTATCACTGCCTCGATATTATGGATATAGGATAATAAAACATTATTCTAGGAATACTATAGCTACGAAAAGAGAACCTATGGATAGATTAAAAGGCTAGCTACCTTTATTAGGACTAAGAAAAGAGTTTAGTTACTGAAGGACACAGTTAACTATTAGTTTTAAATAAACTTTACTATAATATACTAATAATATAACTATTATAATATATTGCTTACTTAAAGGTTAAGGAAGTAGTTACTAGGCTGTTATAGAAAAAGGATTTTACTGTAATATAAAAAGACCCAATTAATAACAACAATTAACTTTTATCTATTCTAGAAAAATATAAAGTATATAAAAAGCTATTTACTTTAACACTAAAAACAGACCTACTAGAGCATAGCGCCTTTAACTATAAAATCCCTATTAAAAAAGAATAAATACTAGTATTTAATAGAGTTTACTAACTAAACTAATAAAAAATAAAAGTACTTGACGAATATATTAATAAATATTTAGCTAAGGGCTATATTAGAGAATTAATATTACTAATAGGATACCCGATTCTATTTATACTAAAAAAGAACAGTAAACTATAACTCTGTATTAATTACTAATAACTTAATAATATTACTATTAAAAACCGATACCTACTACTACTTATCTTAGAACTATAAGATTTACTCTATAGAACTAACTAGTTTATAGCCCTTAACCTTAAAAGAGCCTATAACTTAATTAGAATTAAAGAAGGGGAGAAGTAGAAGACTGTATTCTGCTTTTATAGAGGATATTTTAAGTACTTTATAATACCTTTTAGACTTACTAACGCCCTTATAATATTCTAAAATATAATTAACTACGTTCTATAAAAAAAGCTCAATATCTTTATAATTACATACCTTAATAATATCCTTATTTTTTTAAAGACTCTTAAAGAATATAAGTAATACGTATACTAAGTACTATAAAAACTTTAAAAAGCTAAACTCCTTGTTAAACTAGAAAAAAGCGAATTCTATACATAAAAAGTAAACTACTTTGGATTTACTATTATACCTAGAATTATTAAGATATTAAATAAGAAAATCGCTATAGTTAAGAACTAGCTAATACCCTAGAACGTTAAGGATATTTAGTCTTTCTTTAGATTTATTAACTTTTATTAATAATTCTTTAAAGGATATTTAAAAAATATTAGAGCCTTAACTGACTTTACTAAAAAAGACGCTAAATAGATTTAAATAGATAAATAAAAAAACGTATTCTGAAAAATTAAGGACTAAGTCCTTAGTAAACCCGTACTTATAATACCTAACTCTAATCTACTATTTAAAGTAAAAACTAATACTTTAAACTATACTATTAGTAAATAACTCGGTTAATAAGATAAAGAAGGACAACTATATCTATGCGCCTTTTACTTAAGAAAACTTAGTAGACTAAAACTTAACTACTAAATCTATAATAAAGAACTTATAGTAATTATTAAAGTATTTAAGGAATAGAGACTATACCTTTTGGGAACTAATTACGAAGTTATAGTATATATAGATTATAAGAACTTTATATATTTTACTATGTTTAAAGACCTTAATAAATAATAAATTAGATAGTTAGAATTCCTCTTAAAATTTAACTTTTATATTATTTATAAAAAAGGATTAGAAAACGAAAGAGTAGACGCTTTTAGTAGATAATTAGACTTAAAAATAATAGTCCTAGATAAAACTTAAGTAATCCTTAAAAAGAATTTAAATAGTAACTTTGTGCTAGTTGTTTGCTTCTTTATAATTACTGAACGGATTAGTGCTAGTATACTTAGATAGATAACTAATAAGATAATTAAAATAATTTATAGTGTAAAAGTACACGGATACTAAGGAGTTACTAAGACCTAAAAAAGAATTAAATAATATTATAATAATAAGGTTACTAGAGAATAAGTTGTAAAAGCTATTAAGTACTATAATATTTATAATAAAAGTAAGTTAGTACGTTACAAACTATATAGAGAACTGTAACTACTTCCTATACCCGAAAAAGTATGGTAATTAATTTCCCTCGATTTTATCGTTAAACTACTATAATTAAAAGAACCACTTACTGGGAAATGGTTTAATAGTATTTTAGTGATTGTGGATAGACTTACTAAGTATGCCTACTTTATTCTATAGATTGAAGTTAGTATAGCTGAAGAGCTTATTTATGTCTTTAATAAGTATATTCTTAGCTAATACAGTTTACTATTAGAAATAGTATTAGATAGAGGAACGCAGTTTACTTTAAAGTTTTGGAAATTTTTAATTTTGTAGCTTGGATTTAAACTATAACTATTTACTATATTTTACCCTTAAACTAATGGATAAATAGAAAGAATTAACTAGATTTTGGAAATATACTTAAAATGTTATATTAACTATTAATAAAACAATTGGGTCACACTATTACTAATAGCCTAATTTGCCTATAATAGTGTAATAGGAGAAAGTACGTAAAACTTACTTTTTTACTTTAACTACGGATTTATACTAACTGCCTATAGAGAACTAAGAACGGGACCCTTAGTAGTAAAGGCTGAAGCCTAGATTAATAAAATTAAGGAAATCTATATAAAACTCTAGTAAGATTTAGAATTTATTAAATAATGTATATGTAAATATACTAATACTTTAAGGATGAAGGGACTATCTTTTAAAGAGGGAGATAGTGCGTACTTTGTTTGATGTAATATTAAAATAAAACGACTAAGTGATAAGTTGGACTTTAAGAAACTTGGACCTTTTGAGATTGTTAAGAAAGTCTTAGAAGTTAACTTTAAACTTGTACTACTAAATACTATAAAATATTACCTAGTTTTTTATATATCTCTATTTAAACTAGTACTATAGGGATTACGTACTATAGACTATATTGAAGTTGATTTAGAATAAGACTATGAGATTGAACGGATTATTGATTATATTAATTAGTAAGATAATATAGAGATTAAGTACCTGATTAAATAGAAAGACTATAGATATAAAGATAATATATAGGAACCTGTATTAAACCTTGCTAATGTATAAGACGAACTATAGGAATACTAGACTTAATAGTAAAAAAGATAACGCACTTAGATTATAAAAATACTAGTAAATAAGTTACGCGTAATACGACCACAACTTAAACTTAAGCTAGATAAGAGACCCAGAACTAATAAAACGTTTTTATACTTAGAAATGCTTAGTTTAGAATAGATTTAGAACCCCCCGCAGCTTTAACGGCACCCTCCTCTAATAAAAAACTAAGAGTACTTAAATCCTAGTCTGCTAAAATAGTATTAAAATTTACTATACTGAAGGTACTAACTAATTAGGCCTTTTAGGCAGCTTCGGAAGAACTTACAGGCTCCTTAGCTACTATATCCGTTAAATTCCGACCCTTCTAGAATACTATTTATTTCTACCGCCGTATATAATCTAAATAAGCTAAAACTTTATTTATATTATCTTAAGCTTTTTTTAGAGCCTCTATTTATTTTTTAAATAACTCTTTAGATTCCTCTTTTTTATTATTAAAATAACGTAATTCTGTTATAAGATACTTAACTAAGAACCGTTAGAACCTAAATAACAGAAAAAAAGAACACTAGACTTATAAGTATAAATTATATCCTTAGATATATTATAAGACTTTTATATACTACTAATAGTAACGTATTTACTATAAATTAAAGAACCTAGTAATATTTTATAACAAAACCCCTTAGTACGACAACGGGAATAAGGTATGACTTTGAAACCTTTTTTGGCAATTTCCAAGAAACAACAATGACGGCGTAAAGAAAAAGACGCCCTTTACTTTTGCGCGCAACCTAATATAATATTAGTATTAAATAATTAGGATATAAGTTTGTGGGTCCCCTAACCTAGGGACCGCGACCTACTTATACTAGGTCTTAAGGGTAAGACCTTTAAGGGGAGACTTAATGTTATGACCCGTTAGTTATAAATAGTAGTGGACTTTACTTATAGGGGATTAGTAGTTAAAAGGATAATAGAAGATGTAACTAATACAGAATACGGGACGGCTCCCTAAGAAAAGAAGAACTATAATATAGGTCACGTGTAGATAAGATAAGGTACTAAGTAGCTATAGCTAAAACTAAGTACTTAGTAGTGATTACTAAGTGCTCACTAGTGATTACTAAGCGCTTACCTAACTAGTATTACGCTTACTACTATAGTATAGACAAAAGAATGGAACTTATATATAAATAGAACTTAAGTACCCTTAAGTCCTTCCTTTTATAGTTCTTTAACTATTAACCTCGTATTAATCTTTAGATACTTTTAGCCCTTTAGTAGTAACTACTATAACCCTCTTATTAAATACTTAAACTAATTACTTAAGTACCTTAACCCTTAGGATCCCTTTAGTACCTATAGTACTATTATTAGTATCAAACCTCAGCTTCTATTAATACAAACCTTACTATTAAAAGGCTAGCTGTAATACTAATATTCTATTTTTTAGTATTATAGGTATAGTAGGCTTAGGGAAAGGGTAGTTAGTATAAAATACTATAGTTTAATTTTTAAATAGTAATTATATAGTAGTATTAACCTTTATAAATCTTAATTATAAGCTAGGGTTTAATACTTTACTAAAGGTCTTTAAAGTTTAGGTTTTTTATATCTTTTTCTATTTATTATCTTTAATTTACTTTAATATTTTTACTATATTAACTTAGCTATTAATAAGAAGTTAGTAAAGTGGGTTCCTAGCCTAGGGTATTAAATTCCCCTTTATCTACTAGTTTAGCGTTAGTACTTAGTAGTAATACTTTATACTTATAACTTAAGTAGTATTAGTAAATAGTAGTCTATAGTTTAGTAAAGTCCTTACTTACTTTAGGTTTAATTAATATTACGTCTATAAACTTATTAAGTTAATTCCCCTTCTTAGCACTTTAGTTAATATTAAAACTTAAAGGTTAACTTATAAAGCTTATAACTTTTCTACATTAATTACGACCTTAGTAGTGGCTTAGTTATTAAACGGGCCCTCGCTAGTATAACCCTTATACATAACTTCTAAAAGGGAGTATACTAACCTATTTAATAATAGTAGGATATAGACGTATAGCCTACGTATTATAGTTATACTTATAGCGGTAAATAATCTTAGAAACAATACGGAGAGTATAACTCTAGTCCTTATTTAAGTATTTTATTATAAATACCTAATACTCTTTTATATTATTGTTAATTCTACTTTCTATATACTTAAAAAAGATATTAAAAAAGTATAGGAGTAATGCGTGTGTAGCTAAGGCAAACGTCCCTTTTTAGTAAATATTACTAAACCTTAAGTACTTAATATACTAGGGCTTATAAATATACTTGTTTTTCTTTAGAATAAAGGAGGGGTATTAAGTATTAAACTCCTTTTAAAGGTATTTATAGTTAAAGTCTAAAGACTAAATAAACTTATAAATCTACTTTTAGTATAGCTTTATCTTTAGTAGCTTTTAAGAGTTATTACTTTTTAAGGCATTTGCAATACGGTCACTTTTACTAGTCTTAGTAGCCTTTAGGGTAGTCTAGGTGTTCTATATAGCCTTCTTTTTAGTAATAGGTATATTAGGCTCTAACGTAAGCTATACCTTTAAAAAGGGCTTTAATATATATAAGGCTTATATAAGTATTAATAGGGGATAAAGGTAGTTTAAAGTTTATAAAGGGGGGTTAAGTTTTATTTTTATAAATCTTAAATAGGTACTAGGATAACTAACTATTTAGGTTAATTTAAGTTATAAATTAATTAGTATTAGAAAAGTTAAAATAAAGGATAAAAAACTTTTTTTAATATACTAAAATAATTCTATAATCTATAATAATATAAATACTCTAAAAATAAAGTTTAGGATTACTATATTTCGGGTTATACTTAGTAATTAACTTATCTTATTTCCTACTAGTAAAACTAAAGGGTTTATAAGTATAGAACTTAAATAAATTATAACTCTTAAAGTAAAACTATTTAATTTTAATAAATAGAGGTACTCTTTATTTCTATTTAGTTTTACTAATATTAAGGGTGTTATATTTATCGACCCTTCTTACTACTTTGGCTTTTATGCGTAGTTAGTTATTAGGGTACTTAGTAATTATAAATAGTTTACTAAAGCTTAAGTAGCCTAAATACTCTATTTATCTTAGTGTAGTGGGGTTAGTGGTACTAGGCTATTATGTAATACTATTAGTAGGAACTGTGGTTTTAGTAGCTAAATCGGTAGATAGGGGTTAGTAGTTATTCTATAAGGGGGTAGATATATTAGGTAAGGTAAAGGGTAATTAGGATTTATAAGAAAAGGAAGAGGGGTAGTTAATTACGTAGATTTATAAATATAAGTGGAAGATTATAGTTAGTATTATTAGATATTAAAGACTTAAGATTAGTACTAAAAAGATTTTTTTAAATAAAGAACCTTAGTAGTTTATATACTAGTAGATTTAACTGTTTTTAGTAGTTACTCGGGGTACTTTATAAATCTTAAATAGCTTAGTAGATTAGGTAGGCTCTTAGTTAAGTAAATATAGTAGAAAGGGTATAGTTATAAATTAATTTCTTTATAAATTTTAAATAATATTAGGGCGCTATATATAAAAAAACTGTAGTACTTATTTACGTTATTTATAACTTTGTATTAATAGATAGGGGCTTTAGTAAGTAGGTTAATAAAGAATATTTAGTAATATACTGTAGTTTAAATAATACAGGGGTTTGATAGGTAGGGGGTAAGGGTATAGTAAGTTATTTATACCTATAGGTGGACGTTTTTAAGAAAGGAGTATTAATAGGAATAAATAAGTAATAACTTTAGTTATTTATTTAGTATTATTAGTATATATTGTAATTATAAATAGTTTAAGTCTATAGCTAATTAGTTTATAGTAAAGGTAAAGTTAATTTATATAAGTTAAACTTTAAAGTAAGTTATAAAGGATTAGTAGTTAAACTTTAAGTAGTTTAGTACTTAAGTAGGGTTTATAGCTATTAATTAGCGTAATACGCTGTATAGTTAGGCCACCTGCTATAGTATAGGCTAATTACTAAAGTAATATAGGGCCGAGTACCTAAGTAGACTATACTAAAGTAACCTAACTAACTCTACAGCACCACCAATATAGGTAATACTTATAATAAGTATATAGACTATTAAGTAATAGTTTACTTAAGATTTAGTTTTTGTAGTAGTTAAGGGTAAAGTTTTTAGTTTATTAAAAATATTAAATAGGGTCTAGGTTAATTTAAATCCTAAACTAAATACTTTTTTATATTTTAAATTAGGATATAATAGTATAAAGAAAATAATTATAGAATAGCTATTAGCTAGTTTAACTTTGTATTTATATATAATATTAAATAGACTTTTATAAATACGTAAGTAGGCTTAGTCTTTAGTTATGGTTTTGTTTATATTACTATAATACTAGATAGGTTATAGGTAGTTATAATAAAGGTTTTATAAAGATATTACCCAGTATAAGTTAAAGAGGCTAAGTAGAATTACCCTTTAAAAGTAACTATTAGAGGAATATTAGTTTAATAGTTTATTTTATAGGAACCTTTATAAATCTTAAATAACTTATTACTTTATTAGTACTTTAGTTATTTATTAATTTAGTATTTCTTTAAACTTTATTTATTAAACTATTTTTAACTATATAGTATAGCGAATAGGGGATTAGGGTTATTTACCCTTCTCTATAGGACATTATATATATTTCTAGGACTTATATTTCTATTACAGACTTACTTCCTTATTTAGACTTTTATTTTAAGTTTATATATAGTTTATACTTAGGGCCGCTTTTACCTTTTATTTAAGCACTACAGCTTATAGAGTAAATAAAGAACTTAATTCTATTTATTATACTAAGTATAATTAAGACTTAAACTATTCTAGTATACCTAGAACGGGCCTTTATAGTTGTTACTTACTGGGCTACTGTGGTGGTTTGGCCTTTAGTGATATTATTGTTAAGTATGGACTTATAGTTACTCTAGGGCTAGGTTATAGGGGGCTTCTAGTCCCTACAAAAAGTCCTATAAAAGATAGGGAATATATAGGTTTATATTAAATAAAGTGTATTTGGGTATTACGTTAGTATAGCTAAGTAGAGTGTTTTTTTAGCTAGGATAGAGCTTTAATTATATAGCTAGGGAAGGTAATATTAAAATAGTACTTTAATTTATTCTTTAGATCTTATTAAAGTATTACTTTTACTATTAAAGGACGTTAGGTTTAAAAGTAAACAACTATTTAAGAATAAGCTAGTAACTAATATCTATAGTTAGTTTATATTATAAAAGATATAAAATAAGTACTTATATAACTATAGTTTTTATTTTATCCTATTAACTAAATACTAAATATCTTCTACTAACTAAATAGTAGAGTATTTAAGTAGGATTAGGGGTACGTTTATTCTACTTAGTTCTTTTAGTACAAAACTTAGTTTAAAGTTATTTTTAGTATTAAAAACTATACTAAAAAGAGCCCTTAAGAGTAAAGTATTACCCGGCTTTAAGAGGCTACTATTTTTAGATAGATACGGGAAAGTAGTATAGTAGTAAAAGAACAAGTGTTTATATATTTCTTTAAAAGATAAAAGCTAATTTAAGCTATACTAGCGCCTACTTTTAATACGTTTACTAATAGTAGTATATATATTATACTAAAAGTATTACTAGTCTTAGTTTTTAAATAACGTCTAGGCTTACTTGTGTAAAGGGCTAAGGGATAGATTATATAGTATATCCTTTTAGGTAAAGTACTAGAGGTTATTAAGGGTTCTTTATTTTATCTAGTTAAATCTAGACTTAATAGTAGTCTAGTTATATTTCTAAATATAATATTTTAAGTTAAGGAATATAAAAGTAATTTAGTCTTTATTAATCCTTACTTATTACAAAACTAGTTTATTTCTATAAATTATACTTTTAAGAGTGGTTTTATAGTACTAC
This sequence comes from Colletotrichum musae, assembly GCA_027406025.1. Classification (NCBI taxonomy): domain Eukaryota; kingdom Fungi; phylum Ascomycota; class Sordariomycetes; order Glomerellales; family Glomerellaceae; genus Colletotrichum; species Colletotrichum musae. The sequence goes on along the minus strand of JANVYC010000012.1, from coordinate 481,177 downwards.
TAAAGGATAAAGTAAGAAGTAGTAGTAAAGATGACCTTTATTTTTACGCTTCTATTTATCGTTTTTACAAGCTTTATTAAGTAAGAAAATAGACTATTAGGGGTATCTTTAGCTAGTATAAACTTTTTTTTACTAGTTAATATTTATAGTTCTAGGATACTAAAGTTATATATTATAAACTTGTATATATAAAGGGCGTCCTAGTTAACAAAGTATTAAGGGAAGAAACTAAAACCGCGCTTATTAATAGTAGATTAAAGCCCTAGGCCTTTTTTCTTTTCTACTATTCTATCGGCCTCTACGCCACTAGTATTATCAACTAGTACTACTTTTAGTTTATTACTAATTTAATAGGGGCTAAATAGTATATAGTAAAAGCGTGGGTTAACTAAGTTAATAAAGGACTTTACAAAAGTAACTATTATAGTATAAAGGAGTATAGTAGTTAGCAGTGTTATATTATACTAGTAGTAAATTACAATAAAGTCTATAACGTATGTATAGAACTTAATAAAGCAGCGGACAAAGGGCTAGTATGTTTTAGATAGGATACAGAAAAAGGCGCAGTTACTAATAGATAGTAGTTTATAAAAGGGCCTATTAGGGGGCGGCCTTAGAATAGCCTTTATAAAAGCTAGGTATTTAAGCTACTTTTAGTTATATAAAGTAACTAATTTAGCTAAGTAGCTAAAGCACTACTACTCTACTCACTATAAAAAATGCCGCTCTTTATTAGATTTAATTAAATTAAAGAAAAATTAGTAGAACTTATTTAAAAGTTAATTAAACTCCTTATAAAATATAATTCTTTTAAACAACTTAAATAGTATCCTAACTAGTATACTATTAGTATAGCCGCTATAGAGTAACTCATTTTTAGCGTATAGCTTCTTACTAGCAGTATCTATAACCTTTTTACTAATAGTATAGCTTTGGAAGTAGTAGAGTCCGAGACTATGGATTAATAACGCGGGCTGCGTTGTTATACTAATAGTATCTTAAAAAAGATTAACGTTATAGAAGTAGTAGAGGCCTTTAGGGATTTTAACCTACTAGGGGTTCTTAGTATTTAGCTCCTTAGGTGTATTTAGCTCTATAGGGGTGCTTTTTTTAAAGAGTACTTTTTTTACTCTACTATAAAGGAATTTTAGTGTATTAACTTAGTAATAGGTATAAGCAAGGAGGATAGTAGCGTCTATACAACTTCCAAGTAACCACTCTACTACTAGGTCTAAAAGCTATAAACTGTTCTTTATAAGTTAGTCTAATAAACTAAGGGCCTTATTAATAATTTTACTTTAAGTACTTTAAAAGTTAATAAAACACAATTTTACGTCCCCTACACCACTATACTAAAGCTTAGTATTCTTTATATTAATAAAGAAAAAAAAGTCTTTTATTATTAAAATATAAGTTTTTATATTATCTACTTTATTAGCTTCTAAGTCGTATATAATATTATCTACATTATTACAAATCTTAGTACTAAGTTTAAGTAACTAAAAGGATAAAAAAAAAAAGTTAAACAGGAGTAGTATACAACATACAATTAAGTTACTCAAAAACTTAGCCTTATTAAAAATAGCGCTATACGTAATTTCAATATAGCCCGTTATTAACTTAAAAAAGCTATTATAAATACTTAAACTTATAATCTAATTATAAAACATAAAGTACTTATTATTTATTAGTTCTATAGCGCCGTTCTATAAACTTATATAAAACCTTATAGCTTAGTAGAAACTAGAGAAAAAAATATATATTATTTATAATTAAATAGTTTTAAAGTAAGCGTAGGGTATTTTATAAAAAGCAATATTATTCTATACTCTTATTTATAGGTTTATAATTAAGTATATAATATAGACGTTTAAGTATAGTTTATATTTAAGTTAATAAATAGGTATATAGTTAATTATATCGTTAAAATTACTAATATTTAAAACAATATTAAAAAAGCTATTAATATTAAACTTTATATAGTAAATTCGGGTAGCTTAGTTATAGTCAATATTAAGGGATACTTATAAATTAGTAGGTATATTAATAAAGCTTAATATTAATCCTATACTCTTAAAAATATTAGCCTTTAAAAGCAGTATACAAAAAGGGTATCTCTTATAAAGTAGAGTAAGGTCTTCTTAACAATATAGACTAAAGTTCAAAAGGTCCTTTTTTTAATCTTCATAAACATCTATCTAGGCGTAGATACTATATAGCCCATAATAACTATCTCGGCCTAAAGTAAAGCTCCATTAACTAAAGGTTAATTAATAGCGTTTCCTTAGCGTAAAGTAGTAGTTACATAACACAAAGCTAAAGCAAGTAATAGTAGTGATGCATTAAGTAAAGCAGTCTTAGTCGCTTAAGAGTAGGTTATTAACCCAGTTAACTATTACTTACTATTTAATATAAGTAAATATATCTTCTAAATTAGTAATAATAATAAAAAGTATAATAGTTAAAAGTCTACTATTACTAACTAAGTCACTATTATCCTCCTTATCTTTATTAAGAATTAACTATATATCGCTATTTACTTTAAAATTATTAAGTAAATCGTCCCCCCCTAATAGTAAGTAAAAGCTTTAATAAATAAACCTTAAGTAGGCTTAGTTATTTAAAAAAGGACTAGGGGGTACTATCTCTAGTTAACTTTAAGTATTATTATTTATATTAAATTTAGGAATTATAAATAAAGTATAATACTTTTATTTTATAAAACGTTTTTAAGTTAAGTTACTTATTTTTATATATATTTAATTTTTCTTCCTTTTATTTAATTAAATTAATACTTAAAAATAATAGTATACATCGTACTATAAATTACTTTATTTTTATAATCTACTATTAACTCCTTTATACCCTATCTATAAACTTAACTAAGCGAGTTTCTTATTAACTCCCTTTAAATTCTATTATTACATTAAAATAAGAGTTTATTTTAGTTTAAAACTAAACTAAAACTTAAAAAGTGTGTTTTATTTTAATAAATACTATTTTATTTTAATACAGTATATAGCGGTTCTTAACTTAAGTGCTAGTAGTATTATACAAAGTTTACATTCTTTAGTATTTACTAGTCTAGTTATAAGATATTATTAGTTTTAGATATTAGTATTTTAAATCGCAGCCATTTCTAACATTCCTTATATAGTTAGTAGGGGTTAAAGGGGATTTAAAATTTATAAATACAGTATATATCCGATTTTATAAATCTTAACTAGTTAACTATTTAAGTTTCTTTATTTTTATTTATTTACTTTTAGTATTAAAATCTTAGCTTAATTATACTTATTCTAGTTTATAGTAACAATATTACTAAAAAAGGAAAAAAGGATTTAATTTAAAAATACTATTAACAAGGGGGGGGTATACCCTACTAATAGTCTACTAAAAAAGCAATTATAAAAAACATTAGTATAGCGTTTAGTACAAAAGGATCTACCTAAAAACTATAAAGTATTAAGAATACAAAACAATAAAAAGATCTTCTAGCAACTTATACACACAATTAAGCATAACCCAAAATAATAACAAAAAAAAGACGTTTATACTATATATATCACAAAGTTAACAAAAGTATTAAAAAGTCTAGGTTATAAATAGGGAACTATCTATAAGTTATTATTTAATCTATATTACTTAGTATACTAATAATAGGAATTTAAATAAGTAAGTAAAAGCGTTAGTAGTAGAAAGCCAAGGCGAGTTATTAAATAGCCATCGAGACAATACTTAAGATCTTAAACAAGCAACTCCCAATAATACCGATTTAGCCAAAAAAAAAGAACCATAAAATAACAAAATAAAGGCGAGTCTTAAAGAGGATAGTATAAGTAACTTAGTTATATAAAATAAAACAATAGTAAGTTAATAAAACAATAATAATAGGAATATAAATAAAGAGCTTAAGGCTAATATAAGTATTTTAGAAATACTAAATACTAAAGCTAGGCCTTTAGGTTAATCTTCCTTATAGTAAAAAAGGTCTACTTTATAAAGTTAAAAGGGTTCGCGCCCTATAAAAACACTAGAGACTTTAAAGACTCGTATAAAAGAAGAAGATGCATTATATACATTACTAAATTCTTAAACAGTATTATAGAGTATTATAAAAGAACTAAAGGTAAATAATAAATTAAAGATACAGAAAAATAACTACTATTATATTAAGGAGCTTATTTTTTTTATATATTTAGAAAAGTATTTAAATACTAGCTATATAACTTACTAACTAAGTATAATTATAAAAAGAGTTTATACTTAAGTAGCGTAGTACCTAAAGTTAGGATACTTATAGGTAAGTTTAAAGAAAGTTAAAACCTATAATTAGTTTCTTTTATTATATAATAGGGTTTTATTATAAATAAAGTAGTAAGTACATAAATAATAGCTTCTTAAATATAGATATATATTTAGTAGTATAACTTATAAAAGTGTTAAATAGAACTAAAGGAGTTTTATAAAAATAGGATAAAAATATTAAAGTTATAGGAGTTTTTAAAAAAGGAAGGATTAATAATAGGGTAGGGGAAGGGGTTAAATAGCTACTTAGTAGTTTATTTTATAAAGGAGCTTAGTTTAAGTAATAGTAAAAAGTTTACTAATACTATTTACCGGTTTACTGTGCTAAGTACACTAGTTAAAGTACTAGGTTTAAGAGTCTTAGTATTTTTACTAAAGAATATTAAGTTATAGTATAAATAGTTAAAGGGGGGGGGTAAGGGTAGTTAAATTAGATTTATAAAAAGGAAGAAGATAGAGTTAATTTATTATATATTAGTAAAAAGGGTACTACTACTAAAAGACCTATGTTATAATATATAAAAGAATATTATAAATAGGATTTTATATAGTTATAAGTCTAAGATAACATAGGCTATAGAGTAGATAAGGGATAAAAAGGAAAGGGATAGTATAATAAAATTACCTTTAGAGGTATTTATAGGAAGTAGTAGGATTAAAAAGGTAGTAAGTAAAGTTAGGTCTAATAGTTAAATAAAGAGTAAATAAAAAAAGGGGTTTTTTAGTTACTAATAGCAATTAAAAAAGCACAGGCTATTACTATCTTTTAGTCACTAATAGTAATTAAAAGAGCACAGGCTATTACTATTTTTTAGTCACTAATAGTAATTAAAAAAGCACGGGCTATTACTATCTTTTAGTTACTAATAGCAATTAAAAGAGTATAGACTATTACTATCTTTTAGTCGCTAATAGTAATTAAAAAAGTACGGGCTATTACTATCTTTTAGTCGCTAATAGCGATTAAAAAAGCACGGGCCATTACTATTTTTTAGTCGCTAATAGTAATTAAAAGAGCACAGGCTATTACTATCTTTTAGTCACTAATAGTAATTAAAAGAGTATAGGCTATTACTATCTTTTAGTCGCTAATAGTAATTAAAAGAGTTTAAATAGTAAGATATTCTAAAACTTAAACGTTTCTACCTTAATTAATAGTAAATATTAAATACTTTAATAGTAATTTTTAGTTATAAAGAGAGAATATAGGTACTTAAAAAAATAAAATCTCTTTACTAGGTAGGTATAAAAAGCTATATAAAGCGCGTAGTAATTTACTAGTACTAGGTACTCTTTAAAAAGATCTTTAACCTCTACCTATATTTTATATAGAAGTATTAACTTACTTATATACTATAGCTATATAAGTAGCTAAAGTAACTTATTTTAAAAGTTATTTAAAAATAAACTCTTAAAAAAAAGTACCTATAGGTACTATAAAAAGCACTTAAATCTTTAGTTACTACTAGGTTTATATATATAAACTAAATAAATATAATACACTTTTAAAAATTAAAGCTTAATTTATTATATATAGTAACTAATAGTATTAAAATAATTAAGAGACGTATACTTTAATACTTACTAGTATATCTTTTTAAATACTAATAGCTATTACTAACTACTTTAATCTTAAGTTCTTATAGTATAATACTATAAATACTTTTATACGTATAAAGCTTAATAAGGATATTTATATATAAATACCCCCTAGTTACTAAAAAAAAGGCACTATTATTAAGTTTATTAAAGTACTTTATAAATTATATTACTTACTACTCCTTTAGTAGTACTATTTTAAAGCGGGTTTATAAAAGCTTAAGTTAAAGTAAGTTACTAATAAAAACTATTCTTAAATATATAACTATGTAATTTTCTTTTTTTATATAAATAACTATATACTTTACTTTTTTTTAAAGTACTATAATAAAGCTATAGGGTTTATTAAAGTTTTTTAAAAGTAGTATTATTTTGTGTTTTTTTAAGTAGTTATTTTATCTAGACATTTCTATAGGTTATTTTAAAAAGAATATACTATAGTTATATATTATTAAATAGTATAATTAAATAAAAGTATTTAATAGGGTGTATTTAGTAGCTTTGACCCCTTTTAGCTTAAGTGGTTTTAAGTAGAGTTTAGTAGGGCGTATATACTTTAACGCTTTTACTTACTTACCCTTTTAGTAATAATAACAATACTATTACTAATAGGTAGTGATGTTGAAATAAACCTTTATTTGTATGAACTTTTAGCTAGATTATACTATGTTACAGCGCTGTAACGTACTATAGGGCCTGATGAGCCTTAGTGGCGTTTATAATTAAAGAAAAAGGTACTACTATAAGTGAGCTTTTTATTAATTCCTTTTATTTTCTATATTCTTAATAATTTAATAAAATAATAAAAAATACTATACTTATAAAAGTCCCCTAGCTACTACTAAATACTAAATACTATAACTTAGTTACTATAGTTAAGAATAATATTAACTAATTTAGTAATATAGTTATATAGCTTAGTGTTACTACTATTAATATGTAGTATAGTTAGTTAACTTAACCCTTAAATATAAAAATTTAGATTACTATTTTTAGCTTTTACTTTTTTTAAACTAGTAGTAATAGGGTCTAAATAAGAATTATTAAACTAGTTTTATTAGTTAATTTAATATTAAGTTAGATTTTAGATTTATTGTTTTTTAAAAATAACTAATACTACTTTAAGTAAATAATAGAGGTGGTAATAATAACTATAGATCCCCTAGAGTCAAGAGACTAGTATATTTAATAAGGTATTATTACAGCTAGCCTTTTAATAGTAAGGTTTATATTAATAAAAACTAAAGTTTAACACTAGTAATAGTACTATAGTTACTAAAGGAATTTTAAGGGTTTAAAGTACTTAAGTAATTAATTTAAGTATTTAATAAAAGGGTTATAGTAGTTACTACTAAAGGACTAAAAGTATCTAAAGATTAATATAAGGTTAATAGTTAAAGAACTATAAAAGGAAGGACTTAAAGGTACTTAAGTTCTATTTATATATAAGTTCTATCTCTTTATTTATACTATAGTAGTAAGTATAATACTGGTTAGGTAAGTATTTAGTAATTACTAGTAAGCGCTTAGTAATCACTACTAAGTACTTAGTTTTAACTATAGCTACTTAGTACTTTATTTTATTTATACGTAACCTGTATTATAGTTCTTTTTTTTTTAAAGAGTTATTCTGTGTTCTGTATTAGTTATGTTTTTTATTGTTCTTTTAACTACTAATTTCCTATAAGTAGGGTCTACTACTATTTATAATTAATAAGTTATAATATTAAGTCTCTTTTTAAAAGTCTTATCCTTAAGACTTAATATAAGTAGGTTATAGTTCTTAAATTAGGGGACTTATAAACTTACGTTTTAATTGTTTTAATACTAATATTATATTAGGTTGTGTATAAAAGTAAAGGGTACCTTTTTTTCTATACCGTTATTATTATTTTTTAGAAATTACTAAAAAAGGTTTTAAGGTTATACTTTATTTTTATTATTATATTAAGGGGTTTTATTATAAAATATTACTAAGCTCTTTAATTTATAGTAAATATATTATTATTAGTAGTATATAGAAGTCTTATAATGTATTTAAAGATATAATTTACACTTATAGGTTTAGTGTTTTTTTTTTTTATTATTTAGGTTTTTAATGGTTTTTAGTTAAGTACTTTATAATAGAGTTATATTATTTTAATAATAAAAAGGAGGAATTTAAAAAGTTATTTAAAAAGTAAATAGAGGCTTTAAAGAAGGCTTAAGATAATATAAATAAAGTTTTAGTTTATTTAAATTATATATAGTAGTAGAAATAAATAGTATTTTAAAAGAGTTAGAATTTAATAGATATAGTAGCTAAGGAGTTTGTGAGTTTTTTTAAGGCTATCTAAGAGGTTTAATTAGTTAGTGCCTTTAATATAGTAGATTTTAATATAGTTTTAGTAAATTAGAATCTAAGTACTCTAAGTTTTTTATTAAAGGATAGTACTATTAAAGCTATAGAGATTTTTAGATTTATTTTAAACTAAGTATTTTTAAATATAAGAATGTTTTATTTATTCTGGGTCTCTTAATTAGTTAGAGTTTAGGCTATAGTTATATTACGCGTGACTTATTTACTAGTGTTTTTGTGACTTAAGTGTGTTGTCTTTTTTACTATTAAGTTTAGTATTTTTATAGTTTATTCTATATATTAGTAAGGTTTAAAGTGGGTTTTTATATATTATTTTTATATCTATAGTTTTTTTATTTAATTAAGTACTTAATTTTAGTATTATTTTGTTAATTAATATAGTTAATAATTTATTTAATTTTATAGTTTTATTTTAAGTTAACTTTAATATAATCTATAGTTTATAATCCTTATAGTACTAGTTTAAGTAATAAAATATAAAAAACTAAATAGTATTTTATAGTATTTAGTAGTGTAAGTTTAAAGTTAACTTTTAAGACTTTTTTAATAATCTTAAAGGGTCTAAGTTTTTTAAAGTTTAACTTATTACTTAGTTGTTTTATTTTAATATTACGTTAAATAAGGTACGCGCTATTTCCTTCTTTAAAGAATAGTCCCTTTATCCTTAAAGTATTAGCGTATCTATATATATATTATTTAATACATTCTAAATCTTACTAAAGTTTTATATAAATTTCTTTAATTTTATTAACTTAGGCTTTAACCTTTACTACTAATAGTTCTACTTTTAGTTCTTTATAAGTAGTTAGTTTAAATCCGTAGTTTAAGTAAAAAGGTAAGTTCTATATACTTTTTCCTACTACACTATTATAAGTAAATTAAGCTATTAGTAATAGTATAACTTAATTATTTTATTAGTAGTTAATATAATATTTTAAGTATATTTTTAGGATTTAGTTAATTCTTTTTATTTATTTATTAGTCTAGGGATAGAAGGTAGTAGATAGTTATAGCTTAGATTTAAATTATAAAATTAGGGATTTTTAAAACTTTAAAGTAAACTATATTCTTTTATTAAATATAATATCTTTAGATAAACTATGCTAGTTAAAAATATACTTATTAAAGATATAAATAAGTTTTTTTATAGTATTTATTTTAATTTATAGTATAAAGTATATATACTTAATAAGTCTATTTATAATAACTAAAATACTATTAAACTATTTTTTAATAAGTAGCTCTTTTAATTATAGTAGTTTAATAATAAAATTAAGGGAAATTAATTACTATACTTTATTAAGTACTAAAAGAAGTTATAGTTCTTTATATAGTTTATAGTATACTAATTTACTTTTATTATATATATTATAGTACTTAATAGCTTTAAATACTTATTCCTTAATAATTTTATTACTATAATATTACTTAATTTATTTTTAGGTTTTAGTAACTTTTTAGTATCTATATACTTTAGTACTATAAATTATTTTAATTATCTTATTAGTTATTTATCTAAGTATACTAGTACTAATCCATTTAGTAATTATAAAGAAGCGAATAGCTAGTATTAAGTTTTTTTTTAAATCCTTTTTAAAGATTATTTAAGTTTTATTTAGGACTATTGCTTTTAAGTTTAATTATTAGCTAAAAGCGTTTACTCTTTTATTTTCTAATCCTTTTTTATAAATAATATAAAAGTTAAATTTTAAAAGAAATTTTAACTATTTAATTTATTATTTATTAAGGTCTTTAAATATAGTAAAGTATATAAGGTTCTTATAGTCTATATATACTATAACTTTATAATTAGCTTTTAAAAAGTATAGTTTTTATTTTTTAAATACTTTAATAATTACTATAAGTTTTTTATTATAGATTTAGTAGTTAAATTTAGGTCCTTATAACTTTTTTAAATAAAAGGTATATAAATATAGTTATTTTTCTTTATCTTATTATTTAAGTTATTTACTAATAGTATAGTTTAATATATTAGTTTTAACTTAAAATAGTAGGTTTAAGTTAAGTATTATAAGTATAGGTTTACTAAGGACTTATTTTTTAATTTTTTTAAATACTATTTTTATTTATTTATTTAGTTTTATTTAGTATTTTTTTTTGTAAAGTTAGTTAGAGTTTTAATATTTTTAGAGTAGTCCTTAAGGAATTATTAGTAGAAGTTAATAAATTTAAAGAATAACTAAATATCTTTAATATTCTATAGTATTAATTAGTCTTTAACTATAGTAATCTTTTTATTTAATATTTTAATAATTCCTAGTATAATAATAAATTTAAAGTAGTTTACTTTTTAAGTATAAAACTTGCTTTTCTTTAGTGTAATAAGGAGTTTAGCTTTTTAGAGCTTTTATAGTACTTAATATATATATTATTTGTATTTTTTAAGGGTTTTTAAAAAAATAAAAATATTATTAAAGTAGGTAATTATAAAAATATTAAGTTTTTTTTATAGAATATAGTTAATTATATTTTAAAATATTATAGGAGTATTAGTAAGTCTAAAGGGTATTATAAAGTACTTAAAATGTTTTTTATAAAAGTAAAATATAGTTTTTTATTTCTTTTTTTTTTTAATTTTAATTAAGTTATAGGCCCTTTTAAGGTTAAAAGCTATAAACTAGTTAGTTCTATAGAGTAGATTTTATAGTTTTAAAATAAGTAGTAATAAGTAGTAATTTTTAATAGTAATATTATTAAGTCTTTTATAGTTAATATAAAGTTATAGTTTACTATTTTTTTTTAGTATAAATAAAATTAAGTATTTTACTAGTAAAGTTAATTCTTAAATATAGCCTTTAGTTAAATATTTGTTAATATACTTATTAAGTATTTTTATTTTTTATTAGTTTAGCTAGTAAATTCTATTAAATACTAGTATTTATCCCTTTTTAATAGGGATTTTATAATTAAAGGTACTGTGTTTTAGTAGGCCTATTTTTAGTATTAAAGTAAATAGCTTTTTATATACTCTATATTCTTTTAAAATAAACAAAAGTCAATTTTTATTATTAATTAAGTCTTTTTATATTATAGTAAAGTCCTTTTTTTATAACAGCTTAGTAACTACCTTTTTAACTTTTAAAAAAGTAATAAACTATAATACGTATATTATTAGCTTTTTTTAGTAGAGTTCGTTTAAAGCTAGTAGTTAGTTATATTCTTTAGTAACTAAACTCTTTTTATAGTTTTAATAGAGGTAGTTAGCCTTTTAATTTATCCATAAGTTCTTTTTTTATAATTATAGTATTCTTAAGATAATATTTTATTATTTTATATTTATAATATTAAAGTAGTAGTATATCTTTTAGTTGTAGTAGCTTAATATAAGGGGTATAGTTTTACTATTAATAATACCTCTACTATACTATACTCCTTTTCTTTTTATATTATTAAGTAAATAAGGATTTTTTTTTTATTCTATAGTATCTATAAGTTATTTACTATTTATAATAATATAAAGTTACCTTAAATACTACTATTAATTAAGGCTTTAACTTATATTTTATTTATTATAATATTAAGGTAAAGGTGTTTTTTATTTAAGTTTGTATTTATAGTTAAGTAAATAGATTTTATTGTTTTTACCTATTATAATTCTTTATTAGTAGGTAAGTTTAGTTTTTTAACTATTTAAGTTTCTATTCTATATATATTCTATCCTTATTAAGGTACTTAACTATTCTTTTTTTTTAAGGGTACTTTTAATATTAAAAATAAGTAGTACAAAACTAGTTCCTTTTTCTTTTTAAAGTTACTTTTTTTTAAACGTCCATACTTTAGTAACGTAGTAAACCTAGTACTAGTTAATATAGTATTTTTACTAGTCTATACCTTTTTTATATAAGTATTATATTAGGTAGTTTAGGTTAGGTCCAAAGACTACTTCTTTAGGTCCCTTAAATTCCTAAATACTTTATATATAGAGTTTTTAAGTAAAGTAAACGTTTTTATATAGTACTTCTTTCTTCTTTTAAAGGAAGAATTATAAGTTAAGTTTTTCTATAAAGTATAGTTAGTATTTATCTTTAAAGTACTATACTTAAAAAATATCCTAGTATTATTTATATAATATATTTAACTACTTATAGTCTCCTAGTATAACTTTAAATAGCTATTTTTTTATTTTTTTAATAGGGTCCGTTCTATAGAATAGAATTTATTATTAGTTATTATCTAGGGAGATATATAATAAATACTTTTATTCTTTTTTTTATATTAAAAATTCTTTTTTAGAGTTTAAGTTCTAAGTATTAAGTAAGGCCCCTTAAGTAATTTTATTTTAAGTACGTTATTAAGTAACGTTACAAAGTTTATTTAAGTTATAGAGTATATTTAATTTATATAGTATTTCTTAGACTTTAGGATATACTATAACTCTTTTTAACTTTTTTATATTATTAGTATACAACTATCTAAGTACGGGTAAATCAGTGTGTACTATTATTCTTTTGTTTTTTTTTTATAAGTAGTATTTAAATATACTTTATATAGTCTTTATTAGGTTCTATATTAGTAGTATAGTAGAGATTTTTAATTATAGTATTAAGATTTTTAATAATAATTTTATTATTATACTTAACTTCTTTATTACTAAGTATTATTAAATTATAGTTTACTTATTATAGGTTTATATTATTAAGTTATTCCGTAGCCTTTTAAGCTAGTTTTTTATAAAGTACTTAGTATACTACTGTAAGTGTTTTTTTAGGGATATTAGTAATATTCTAACTAAAGTAGCTAGTATCTCTAGGGTACTACTTAGTATTCTCCTTACTACTTTTATAAATAGTATATTCGTTACTATAGTATACTGTTTAAAAGAGTTTAATATAGTTTTCCTTAAAAGTAGTATTAAGTTATTTACTTTTTAAAACTAGTTACTATTACTACTTCTTAAGTTAGTAGTAGTTTTTAGCTATATATTCTAACTTATTATAGTTATAGTACTTAAAAGTATATCCTTTATTAGCTTTTTATTATTTAATAGTACTAAAATTTATAAGGCTAGTATAGTACCTATAGGTAGTACTTTATTAGTTATTATTTTAGTTTAATTAGTTACTTTACTAAAGCTACTATTTTTAATTATAGTACTAGAATTATTATAGCTACTATTAGTACTTTTTACTAAAGTTAGTATTAAGTTATTATTCTTTCTTTTTATAGTATCTCTTTTAAAAATAGTTATTAATTTTAATTATAAGTTTAGTATATTAAAGAAAGTCCTTAGAGTAGTTAATTTTAACTAGTTTATTTTTAACTTTATCCTTTAAGTTTTAGTAAAATATAAAGATTTTAAATTCCTTAGTAAGGTTTAGTTGCGTACTAATATATTAGAATTTAGTAGTATAGTAAATTATAGACTTAGTTTATTTAAGTATAGTAAAGTTATACTTAGTTTATTATTTTTAGTTAGGGTCTTAGAATAAAGTTTAAAGAGCGTACTTAAACCTATTAAAGGTTAAAAAGATATTTTTAATTTTAGTAGTATAACTATTTAAAGTTTTAGTTTTAAAAAACTATTTTTAAAAGGGTTTAATTTACTAAAGGGCCTATTTATAAAGGAATATAATAGTATAAATAACTTATTTAGTATTATTTTTAAAGTTACTATAATAGAAGTTTTAGTAGTTTTTAACTTAAATTAAAAATCCTTTAAGTTATTTAAGGGTTTTATTATAAGTAATAAGTAAGTTAAGTTTAAGTTTTTTACGTTTATTATAAATAAGTATTTTAATAATATTAGTAGTAGTATAAAGGGTTTTATTTTAGTTTTTAATTTCTTAAGTATAGTTATTAATTTATTAAACTACTTACTAAAGTTCCTTTATAGTACTAGAGTTTTTATTAAATAGCTTTTAAAGCTGTTTAATATTATAGTAGGTTTATTTAAGTTACTTATTAGTATTATTATTACTAGACTTATCTTTATTATTTTTTATACGTTATTCTCTTAGTTTCTAAGTAAGGTTTTAAGTCTACTTACTAAAGGACTTAAATAAAGTAAAAGTTACTTTAGGTATTTTAACTAGAAATATTATAAAATACTATTTAGTTAGTATTAAAGGTTAATTTATTAAATAGGAGTTATTAAAATATTATAGCTAGCCTTTTAATAGTAAGGTTTATATTAATAAAAGTTAAAGTTTAATATTAATAATAGTACTATAGTTACTAAAGGGATTCTAAGGGTTTAAAGTACTTAAGTAATTAGTTTAGGTGTTTAATAAGAGGGTTATAGTAGTTACTACTAAAGGGCTAAAAGTATTTAAAAATTAATATAAGGTTAATAGCTAAAAAACTATAAAAGGGAGAACTTAAAAGTACTTAAGTTCTATTTATATATAAGTTTTATTATTTTATTTATACTATAGTAGTAAGTATAATATTAATTAAGTAAGTACTTAGTAATTACTAGTAAGTACTTAGTAATTACTAATAAGTACTTAATAGTTACTACTAAGTACTTAGTCTTAGCTATAGCTACTTAGTACTTTATTCTATTTATATATAACCTATATTATAGTTTTTCCTTTTTTAAAGAATTATTCTATATTCTATATTAGTTATATTTCCTATTATTCTTTTAACTATTAATTCTTTATAAGTAGAGTCTACTACTATTTATAACTAATAAGTTATAATAAGTATATTAAAACATTTACTAATAAGTATAGAGAAAAGTAGTCTAATTAAGTTAACTAGCTGTAGTGTAGTTTATAAGGGAAGGGATAGTTTAGTTTAGATTAAATTTAATAGGTTTAAAGAAATAGTCTGTTAGAAAGGTGTTAGTGGTTTTAGTAGTGTTAATAGTATAATTAGTAGTTGAAATTAATTAAAAATACTTATTACTTTAAATTTATAGAAGCTGTATTATAGTAAGTAAATTTAAGTATTGTAATAAAAAAGATTAATAAAGTAGGTAGCTAGATAGTTTTCTAGAGCACGTGGCTCGTAGGCTATTAGTTATTCTAAAAGGAGTAAGTAGTATTATTTTAAGAGTAGTTAAGATTTATAATAGTTTTTAAGAATTAAAGTTATTTATAACTATACTATAAAGCGGCTTTAGTTTTTATAATTTATATATATTAATAAGTTTACTAAATAACTTTAGTAACGCGTAATAAAATTAAAAAAAGTATATACTTTACTACTTTAATTAAATAAGCTTTTTTTATATAAGGAAATAGCTATATATACTAAAACTAATTAGTACTAAAGTAACGTTAGCTTTATAATATACTTAATAATAATAGTTTAGTTTAATATTACTCTTTTAGTTAATTATTTTACTTACTTTAACTATAACCCTAGTTTAAAGTATACTAAAAAAGTTAAAAAAGCTATAACTTACTTTATTTACTAGCGTACTTTATACTTTAAATACAGTTATAAAAAAAAAGGACCTAATAATAGCTTTATAGTTACTATAAACACAAGCTTTACTAATAATATAGTAGATTATAAAAACTTTTAGACTTTTATAATTAAGTTTTTTAATAAATTAATTAAATAATAAACTAATAAATAAAATATAGTTACTATATTAACTATAGAAGTTAAGTTACTTATATTTTTTTAAGTAGTAAAAAAAGTGATTTTTATAAGTTAATTAATAATAGCCCTTTATATAGACCTTAAAAAAAAGACTTTTAAAGCCACTTTAGTAGCTCTAGTACTAAGTATATAGATTTAATATAATAATTAATAAATAATTTACTTTATTAATAAAAAGATAGTTTAGTTATAAATAAAGTTATAATATATTAATATTTATAACTATTAGTTATATTAAGAGGCTTAAAAAGGCTATATTATTATTAAATATACCCCTATAATAAGGCTAATAATTAATAGGTTTATAAAGCTACTTACTAGTGCCTACTTTAAAACGTTTTTTAAGTAGTTAAATTTTATTAATTAAACTAAGTAACTTAAAGTACTCTATAAGGCTAAGCTTAAGAATAAAAAACTTAAGGGCCTTAACTTTACTAATAAGGAATAAGAGGAAGAATTATAAGCCTTAAGTACTCTAAAAATAGTACTACTCTTTTTACTATAGGGGTAGAGGTTTAATAAGAGTAATAGGACTACTTAAAAGCTAAAAAAGAGTAATAAATATACTACTCTAGGGAGGTATTTAAAAGGCATTAATTACTAAGTAATTATAAAGTAATTAAAGAAGTAATTAAGCTGTAGAGTATATACTAAAAAGGAGTAAATAAAACGATATATTTAAAAGGCCCCTTAACTATTAATATAGTAGTAAGAGCTTTATAAAGGCCCTTACTAAAGAGGTGTGTTAAATTACGTAAATTTAAGTCTACTACTTTAAATAGTATAGGAGTGGATTTTAGCTACTTGTACGAGCTAATAGCTAAAGGCTAGTTTAAATTAATAAAAGGTCTAGTGGCCGAGCCCCTAATAGCTAGTGCGGGACGTAATAGAAGCGAAAATCGCGTATAGTGGTATATAGATACATATATTAATATATATACTAATTAATGCGTAATTTAATAAGTATAGTATATAGCTATATATTAAAAAGTAGGGTAGTATTTAGTATAGGGTAGTGTTTGTATAAAATACTTACCTAACTTTATAAACTAGTTTTTCTACTTTATTTAATATATATAAAGTCTACTTTAGTTTATATAGTTACTAAAAACTATTATTAATTATATTATATTATATTATTTATTATTATTTATTAGCCTTTATATATTCCTAGTATATTATATAGAGTTTACTATAAAGGGTATTATAGTTATTATATTCTATAACTAACCCTAATACTATATAAACCTACTACTAATAGCTTTTTTTATTTTTCTATAACTTAGTTATTAAGTAAATTCTTAATTATATAACTAGCTTAATAAAACTACTAGTATAGTACCGCTCTATTTTACTATAGATTTAAGTATTATATATAGGGTCGGTCTTTATATACCTATACTATTAATTTTTATTTATTATTATTTATTATTATCCTTTATTATTCTTTATTATTATTTATTATCCCTTATATATTTATACTTATATAAATAAAATAATATTTAACACCCTACTTAAACAATAAAAAAATCCCTAAACTTAGTTATTTATACTATCTTTCCCTAGTATACTAGCACTTTAATACACCTATAAAAAGAGATTTTTTATTTTACTACTTACTTAGATAAAATAAGAATTTTCTTTAAGTAAGTATTTAAAGTAGGTATTTATATAAACCCTTAGTTTAATAAGTTCTTTTTTTAAGTCTAAGTTTAATAAGCTCCTTCCTTAAACTAATATTTAGTACTATATTATTATATAGTAGTATAATATAATAATTAAATATTATTAGTATATTAAAATATTAATATTATAGTTAACCTACTTTTAGTAAAAGTTTAAGGACTAATTTAAGTACTAAACCTAAGTTTAAAGCTTAATTTAAAGTAATTTATATAGTTAAACCTAGGTTTAAAGCTTAATTTAAGTACTAAACTTAAGTTTAAAGCTTAATTTAAAATAATTTACACTATTAAACCTAGGTTTAAAGTCTAATTTAGTAGTTAAACCTAAGTTTAAGACTTAATTTAAAGTAATTTATACTATTAAACCTAAGTTTAAAGCTTAATTTAGTAGTTAAACTTAAGTTTAAGACTTAATTTAGTAGTTAAACTTAGGTTTAAAGCTTAATATAGTAGTTAAACCTAAGTTTAAAGCTTAATTTAAAGTAATTTATACTATTAAACCTAGGTTTAAAACTTAATTTAGTAGTTAAACTTAAGTTTAAGGCTTAATTTAGTAACTAAACCTAGGTTTAAGGTTTAATTTAAAGTAATTTATACTATTAAACTTAGATTTAAAGCTTTATTTAGTAGTTAAACTTAGGTTTAAAGCTTAATTTAGAATAATTTATATTATTAAACCTAAATTTAAGGCTTAATTTAATAATTAAACCTAGGTTTAAAGTTTAATTTAGTAACTAAACCTAAGTTTAAAACTTAATTTAATAGCTAAACTTAAGTTTAAAGTTTAATTTAAAGTAATTTATACTATTAAACTTAGGTTTAAGGCTTAATTTAGTAGTTAAACTTAAGTTTAAGGCCTAATTTAGGGTAATTTATACTATTAAACCTAAACTTAAGACCTAATTTAAGTAGATTTATACTATTAAATCTAAAAGTAAAGTTTAACTTTAGCCTATCTAACTCTATAGTATAATATACTAGCTTTATAATAGTCCTAACTTAGCTCTATACTTTAGCCTTTTTTTTTATTACTTTAGCCCTAACCTAATAGCTAGATACTAAACTAGGCCCTACTATACCTAGAATACAGGTAGCCTTTAGCGGACAAGCACTACCCTATTTACTCACTATACTATAAAAATATCGACCTATACTACTAAATATCTAGCGCTTATATTATTTTTAGTAATATCAACAAAGAAGATCCAGATACACTAAGCATCGCTAAGGATCTAAATAAAACCAATACTATCCCCTAAATACTTAACCTCTCTATTATATACTATAAATTATACATAAAAAATATAGCTAATAACGTTAACTTATTTTAGAGTAATACAACTAGTAAGGGGCTGGAGCGGCTATAGCTTACGCGGCTTAAAACTTTTACCGCCTACTTAACTATTATTAATCTAAACAGCGCGTTTACCTACTAAGTAATACTCTCACCGGACTAGTAGTTTTTAATAATTTTTATTATAACTATTAAAAGTAGCTAAATACTTTTACTAAAATACAGTATAAATAGATACTAATTAAAGGACGGTATAATAGTCCTTGAACTTAAACTTACTTATAATATTAACCTATAAGTTAACTATTTTATTAATACACTACTAATAAACTAGTTATATCTAGACGTAGGATAATTAGTTAAGATTATTATTACCTATATTTTTTTTTTAAATTTTTTAGTTGTACTTAACCTATAGTATTATACTTAAATAGTTAAGTATCACTATCTATTTAAAATACTAAATAGTGATTTTAAGTGTACTATTAAGGTAGATAGTAAAGGTTTTATAATTAACTATCCTAGCCTATTTACTAAGGCCTAATAGTACTTATAGCTTAAATATAACTTTTATAGTTTAAATTAAATATCTAAAACTACTTTTAACGTTTTATCTTAATATAAAAACTAATATATATAGATTCTTTATACTAAGCGAACTTAAGTAGTATATATAGAATTTAGTTATTACTAACTTTATAAAAGTTACTTATATACTAAATCTATAAGTATTTATATTTCTTCTGTTCTTAAACTTTTTATTCTACTTAACTTAGCTTTTAGTAGTATATTTATTTTAAGTAATACTAAAGACTACTTATATAGACTTAATACACCTAGTATAATAGCGTTTATCCCTTTAGGACTATTTATTAGGTCGCGTACTAAAGGTCTAAAGTATATATAGTATCTAAATCTTTACTTTTCTAAATCTACTATAATACAAAGTTTTAATAAAACACTTAACTGCGTATAATACAGTAAGCTATACTTAGGCTTTAAAGATACTACTCTATTTAGTTTAATTTAGCTAATTATAGTAGAATATATTAATAATAACCCGTAGCATAATTTTTATAACTAAGGACTTATTAATACTGTACTAGCGCGTGTTTTTAATATTAAATATAATTTATAATACTACTATGCTAGTTTATTATAGTAGTAATTAACTAAAGTAACTAAATATATTAAAGTTAACTATTTTAAATTAATCTAACTTAGTAAGCTTATTATACTAGTAAAGCTTTTTAAGACCTATTTTAGTTACGCTTTTAAAGCATCTACTAGTCTACTACCGCACTACTAGTAGATATAAGCGCGTATCTAAAAGGTATAGAACCTAATATATATAGGTACTCTTAACTTTACTAAACTAATAGTACTTACAGACTTTACTAACTAGGTATACTTTACCTGCGTTTTTAAAATAGTTATTAACCTTACCCTAGTAGAATAGTATAAAGGCAAACTAAAATTATAATATTTCTATATCTTATTAATATAAACTATGTATAGTAGATAAGTTTTATTAAGTTAAAGTAGAAAAATCTAAAACTTATAGTAAAAATATAATTTATAAGTTTAAATTAAGGTAGTGGCACTACTAGTAGTTACTTTAATAAAAGTAAGATTTATAAAATATATAGTTTAGGGTTTAAGACTTTTTTAGCTTATAGTATTATAGTAATTACTATTTTTAGTATAGTATATATATAGAAAATATAGTTTAAGTACGTTATTATTAAGAGTAAATAAAGTACTAGTAGTAAAGGTGGTACTAGTAGGGGTAAGGTTAAAGGCGTTGTTACTAAAAAGATAATAATAGCTTTTAAAAATACAACTAATATTACTTAAATCCTATAATTAGTATTAATTGTTAGCTATACTAAATAAATAATTAGAGCGCGTAGAAGGTTAATAAAGTAAGTACTAAGCTATACAGTAGGCGTCTTTATATAGCCCTTTAGTCTAGATAGTAATATTAACTAAATCTATATCTACAACTTTAATACTATATAAACTAGTGTATATCTTAATAGCCTTTAAATATTCGAGTATACCTTTAGCGCTTTTTATACTAATTCCTTTAGCTTTAAGTATATTAAAATACTGCGCGGTGCTGTATTAGTTCTTTACAACAGTTTAAACTCTAGTAGCTTAATTAACTATATTAGTAAATACCTAACCTTTAAGTATAAATACTATATTATAAATAGTATAAACAATACTAGTAGTATTTATTTAAACTTTAACGTTAATAACGTTACTAATAATAGTACTATTAATTAATATATTAATAGTAAAATCGCTAGTAGCAACGGGTATACCGACTTTATAAACAACTAAAATAGCTTTATTTTACTAAATATCACTTAAAAGCCTAATAAATAAACGTCCTTTACCCTTTATATAAACTAAACCCACATTAATAATATATATAGTAGTACGGGTTTCCTACTTTATAAAGGCACTATTATAGACTAAGTTATTAGTAGTATTAACTATAGGCAGATTAATCTATATTTTAATATAATTAAACTAAGTATTAATTACTATAAGTACTAGTAGGCTTTAATTAACTATAAGCTTATATATATATTTAAAAACAACTAGACAATCTACTTTAACGTATACATCTTTATTATAATTATTAATAAGTTCTATTTATTTACTAATAACTAAATATTAATTAACGAGCTATTTTATATTAACTTTACTTATAATATATTAACAATATTATTTACTATTAATAATAACATTAAAAGTAAAGTAAAAATAGGTACAGTTAAGTACACAATCCTTACTAGCCTTAACTATTACTACTATAATATTAACTAAAAGTAGTATAATAATCTATTTAATTTTACTATGAACCTAATAAACTTATTTAACCCTATTTATAGCGGCCCGCTTACGCCACAGGAACTTTATATTAACTAAGCTTTAACTTAATAGTAACTAGGCGTTTATTTATAAAACTAAATATAATTTAGTAATAGTTAAATTATAACACTTAATAGCTACTATAATAAAAACTAACTAAAGGTCAATAACCACTCCAACTACTTTATACTACTCTTTAGTATAATACTTAACTACAAGAGTAATATTAATAGCTTTTCTAGCTACGCCGGTCTGGCTTATAAGTTTACTAACAGTATAACACTCTATATAAGTATAGTAACCTTTTTTAACTTATAGTTAGTATTAATACTATAACTATAAATGTCTTTATACTTAAAGAGGGCGAGTAGTATAAAGTAGGTATTAAATACATACTAAGTTTTATTAATAGCCTCTTTACTATTTTACTATTTAACCTAATATACTATTACGTTTTATTAAACTTTATATTATATACCTAAATATAAACTAGTAAAATTAATTTATATAGTATTAAATTTAAAAATAAGTTTAATATTACTAAAAACTTTAAAGTAACAGTAGCCTTTACTACTTATAACTTATATATTACTAAAAAAAAAGATTCTATATTTATTAATAACTACCTATAGTTAGTACTTAAAGTTATAGCTTTAGTTTTAATTAACTATATATTCTATAGTAATAACTAATATAATAGTATTAGTATTAGCAGTAGAGTATACTACTTTAGTTTATTCTATATAGATAAAGTAAATACTCTAAAGGTACTAGATATTATACTAGTTAATCTTAAGTTTAGCTATAAAAAGGATAATTAGGGTATATATTTTAATATAACAAATGTCTTTAATAAAGAATATATCTCTAGCTACTAAGGCGAACTAATATATAGTTATAGTAAAAGCTACTTATTTAAACTAAAGGCTTATATAGACTAGTAAATAAGCTACTAGTTACTTATAATTAGTAGGAACAGTACAAGCCGTTTTTATAAGTATTTTAGAGTAATATAAATAATTACTAACTAAACTAAACTTTATAATATTAATAGTATAGACTTATACTATTAAATTTATATTTTAAAGTTTATTAAGGCTTTAAATATAAAGTTAAAAGAATTTAAAATAAGTTTATATTTTTAAATTTAAGTTAAAACTTATTACTATTCTATTTTATATTATAACTATACTTAATATTTTTATTATAGTTTTATTTTAGTTTTATAGTTTTAACTTTACTTTGTTTATTTAAACTTTAACTTAATAATTAAATACTAAACTAGTTTTTACTATTTATAATAGTTTTTAAAACTTATAAATACTTATAATATACTCTACTAAATAAAAATAAAAAATAAAAAGGTTAAATAACTATATTATTAGTTTACTCTTTTTATTTAAAGCTCCCTTATATATCTACTTACTAGGTTCTATTTTATTAGTTATAGTAAAGTTAAAACACTACTAGTTATAGTTACTAAACTATAAATTTAAACCTATTACTTATATTTATATTAACATTAGTCTATTAATTTTTTATATTCTAAAGAATCTATTTACTACTAGTATAGTTAGATAGTACAAATATATATAGATGTAACTCTAAGTTAATTAATTTATTAGCTACTCTACTAGCTTGTATCTTTACTATAGCTACTACTTCTTTAAGGATTTTAACGTTTTTAAAAAAAGTAATAAGTAATAGTATTAACCGTTTCTTAATTACTAAGTATAGTCTACCCTACATCTACTACCGCTCCTTATTAAAGAACTAGTTTAAAATAATATTAGTAATAATACAGCCTTATAGACCTTTGTTTTTTTAGAGATCTATATCTAAAATGTATCTATAAATAGACTTAATTATAACCCTATTAATCTTTTACAGCCCCTATAAATTAACTTTATCTAGCTTTATAAGTACTTTGCAGTTACTTATATATATATTATTATAAATATATTTCTATGTACTAATTACCTTTTTAAAGTAGTAGATAATAGCTACTTATCTTAGTAGTTTTAATAGTAGTACTGTGTACTTATTTATTTCTTTATACTATATTATAATAATAGTATATATTATTATTATTTAGAAGTCTATAAATAGTACTAGTAATAGTAGTAGATTATTAAAAGCTATAAGATTTAGTTAAACTAGTTCCTATAGTTCTTAAATAGTATAGAAATCTACGCTAGTTATATATTTATAAAGATAGAGTCGCCCTTATTATAAATACCCTAGTTACTTAAAACTTATAAAAAAACTCCCTATTACTTAGCTACTATATAAAAGTAAGGCTGTTTCTAACTTAATACTATAATAGAGGACTTGCATCTCTAATAGTATATTAATAAGTATTAATAAGAACTATAAATACATATACTATTAATAAGTATATTAGCGATCTATTAATTACTAAAGGCCAGTAGAGCCTACTTTACCGCCCTTAGATATAAGTTACCCTTAAAACACTTAAACTTAATACTAGTAGGAAGCTTAAGCTCTAAGTAAAGTAGGTTAAGTAGTCTAGACTTAAGTACTGTAGTAGCTGTAACTATTAGTATAGGATTTAAGTATTATTATATAATAATAGCTTAAACGTAGTACTTAGGGTCTTTATAGTAAAAGCTACTTTTAACCTAAAGGATAGTATTAAAGCTGACTATCTTAGCTCTATTAAAGTCCTTAGTGCACTCTAGAAGCTAAAGGCAGGACACTCTAATACTTACCTTATTTTAATACTAAGTACTAAATTCTTACTTAATAGCAGCCCGAAATTACGTAAAAGATATCTTTACTACTTATTATATAGTAAAAACGAGCTATACTAATATTAACAAGCTTTTATCTAACTAAAGAGTATTAAAGCTATATAATAGTAAAGCTAAACCTAGACCTAAAATTAATAACCTTACTATATACTACTAAGTTAATTATTCTAGTTTAAAGTATTATTATATAGTCTTACTACTTAAATAAAATTATTAAGTTAGTAATTTCTTTTTAGTACTAATTAGGATCTCTATATCGGGGCCTCTTCCTTTAATACTAGTTTTCTTACGTTAATAACACTAATAATATTATTACTAAAGTCCTAAGTAATATAATTTAGATTTTATTTAAATTCTTTTTTAATAAAGGTGTATTAAGTTAGTTAATATTAAAATACGTTACTTTTAGTATAACTATACTAGCCTAAAACTATTATAGCTTCTTTAGGCTATTTATAGCCTTTATTAAGGAACTAACTCCTATTATTATAATTAAATTAGCTATATATAGTTAGAAAAAATAGTAGCTTACTTACTCTGTTTTATATTTTTTCACTTGCCCTTACTATAAATAGAGATATATAGGTAGTTTATAAACTTTTTATCTTTTAAAGCTATATTTAAGTAAGTCTTTATATACTACTTAATACTAGGAAGAATACTAAAAACTACGTTAGAACTAACCTACTATATAAAATAAATATACTAAGTAGGTAAGGTAGCGTCTTTATAGTTAGTAATAAGGTATTTAAGGTATAGAAGTTAATAAAGACTCCTAAGTCTACTAGTAATAAGTAGTATAATATTGTAATTTCTAGTAGGTACGTTGTGCTTATATAGTCTAGTAATAAAGACTAAAGTTATGGCTTTTTTTCTATTATTATACTAAAGGCCCTTTTTTAATTACGACTTTAAGTTAAATTTAATATTTATAAGAATTAAAGGCCCTAAAAACTACTAAAAGATCTCTCCTTAATAGCATAAAAGTATTAGTTTTAGGATTTTACTAAATAAAGGAAGCTATATAACAATACTTTATTCTAACTTTAGCTTAATTAGTCCTTTAAAGCCTATACAACAGGCAATATTTCTACTAATAAAAGCTTCTACTTTCACTTACAACTACTTTTAATACTTAGAATAGCTTCTATAATACTAAAAACAAATAACTAAAATAGTAAATATACTAGTACTATAAATTGTAAGTAGGGTATAAAGAAACTTAGTTATAAACTTCCCTAGGGACTAGAGTTATATTACTAGTTTTATAATAGTTATGGTAGTAGTAACTTAGTAAATATAAAAAAAGACACTATAATAGTATTTTTAAATAAAAAGGATTAAAACTATAGTAGTAAAGTAAAAAAAGACGGCTCCCTAGTAGGTTTTATTTAGTCAGTTAATACTTTTAGAAACTATAAAGTATATTAAGAAGTTTACTTACTACTACTACTTCTATATCTCTACTAAGTAAATAATATCCACTAGTAAGGTTTATAAATATATATATAAAAATTAAAAGCATATTAGTTTTATTATAGAATAACTATTTAGTATTATTAATGTATAAAGACTTATACCTGTATTTATAAATAATACAACTTCGCAACTCTTAAGCTACAGCGCGTCTATTTATAACTTAAACAATATACTAAAATAAAGCCTCTAAAAGTTAACTATAGAAATAATTAGTAATATATATACTTTATCCCTACTGTTTTTTTTAAACTTCCTTTATATCTTTAATAATATAGTAATATTTACTATAATTACTATATATCTTATAACTAAAGTTAAGTCTTCTAGTTTATTTAAATTTAAACTATAGCTTAGGATATTTATAGTTTAACACTAAAGGCCTTTTAAACAAACCCATTAGTATTACTCACCTTAACTATTTCTTAACTACTTTAAACTATATTATTAAATATTTTAACTTAAGTAAGGCTTTTTATTATAACCTATTAGTTATAAACAGTAGTAGACCCTACTTATAGGGGATTAGTAGTTAAAAAGATAATAGAAAACGTAACTAATATAAAACGCAGAATAACTCCTTAAAAAAGAAAGAACTATAATATAAGTTATATATAAATAAAATAAAGTACTAAGTAGCTATAACTAAAACTAAGTACTTAGTAGTAATTACTAAGTACTCACTAGTAATTACTAAGTACTTACCTAACTAGTACTACACTTACTACTATAGTATAGATAAAGGAACGGGACTTATATATAAATAGAACTCAAGTACTTTTAAGTCCTCTTTTTTATAGTTCTTTAACTATTAACCTTATATTAATCTTTAAATACTTTTAACCCTTTAGTAGTAACTACTATAACCCTCTTATTAAACACCTAGACTAATCACTTAAGTACCTTAAACCCTTAAAATCCCTTTAATAACTATAGTACTATTATTAGTATTAAACCTTAGCTTTTATTAATATAAACCTTACTATTAAAAAGCTAGTTATAATATTTTAATAGCTTTTATTTAATAAATTAACCTTTAATACTAACTAAATAGTATCCTATAATATTTTTAGTTAAAATACCTAAAGTAATTCTTACTTTATCTAAGTCCTTTAGTAAGTAGGCTTAAAACTTTACTTAAAAACTAAGAGAATAATGTATAAAAGATAACAGAAACAAGTCTAGTAATAATAATACTAATAAGTAACTTAAATAAGCCTACTATAATATTAAACAGCTTTAAAAACTATTTAATAAAAACTCTAGTACTATAAAGGAACTCTAGTAAGTAGTCCAATAAACTAATAAGTATACCTAAAAGGTCAAAAACTAAAATAAAACCCTCTATACTACTATTAATATTATTAAAATACTTATTTATAACGAATATAAAAAACTTAAATTTAACTTACTCGTTACTTATAATAAAACCTCTAAATAACTTAAAAGATTCTTAATTTAAATTAAAAACTACTAAAACTTCTATTATAGTAACTTTAAAAACAATACTAAATAAATTATTTATACTACTATATTCCTTTATAAACGGGCCCTTTAGTAAATTAAACTCTTTTAAAAATAGTTCCTTAAAGCTAAAACTCTAAATAGTTATACTACTAAAGTTAGAAATATCTTTTTAACCTTTAACGGGTTTAAATATACCCTTTAAACCTTATTCTAAAACCCTAACTAGAAATAATAAACTAAGCGCGACTTTACTATACTTAAATAAACTAAGTCTATAACTTATTATACTACTAAACTCTAATATATTAGTATATAGTTAGACCTTATTAAAGAATTTAGAATTTTTATATTTTACTAAGACTTAAAGAATAAAGTTAAAGACAAACTTATTAAAATTAACTATCCTAAAAACTTTTTTTAGTACACTAAACTTATAATTAAGATTAATAACTATTTATAGGAAAGACGCTATAAAAAAAAAGAATAACGACTTAATACTAATACTAGTAGAAAGTACTAATAGTAACTATAATAATTCTAGTATTATAGTTAAGGGTAATAACTCTAGTAAAATAACTAGTAGAACTAGAACTATAACTAGTAAAGTACTACTTATAGATACTATATAGGCCCTATAGACCTTAGTACTACTAAATAATATAAACTTAATAAAGGATATACTTTTAAATACTATAACTATAATAAAATAAGATATATAGCTAAAGATTACTACTAACCTAAAAAATAATAATAGTAGCTAGTACTAAAAGGTAAGTAACTTAACGCTACTT
This sequence comes from Colletotrichum musae, assembly GCA_027406025.1. Lineage (NCBI taxonomy): Eukaryota > Fungi > Ascomycota > Sordariomycetes > Glomerellales > Glomerellaceae > Colletotrichum > Colletotrichum musae. The sequence continues at coordinate 452,960 of JANVYC010000012.1, read as the reverse complement.
TTAAAAGAAAAGACTATACTAAACTTTTATAAATAGTATACTATAGTAATAAATATATAATTTATAAAAGTAGTAAAGATAACGCTAAATAGTATTTTAAAGATACTAGTTACTTTAGCTATAATATTACTAATATCCCTAAAAGAATACTTACTATTACTTATAAAGCACTTTACTAAAAACTAGCTTAAAAAGTATAGAAATAACTTAATAATATAAACCTATAACAAATAAGCCATAATTTAGTAACGCCTAGTAATAAAGAAGTTAAATATAATAACGAATAGATTATCTAAAAACTTAATAAAATAATTATAAACCTTTAATATACCGCTAATATAGAACCTAATAAGGACTACGTAAAATATACTTAAATATTACTTATAAAAAAAAACAAAAGGATAGTAGTACATACTAATTTACCTATACTTAAATAATTATATACTAATAATATTAAAAGGTTAAAAAGAATTATAGTATATTCTAAAGCTTAAAAAATACTATATAAATTAAATACACTCTATAACTTAAATAAACCTTATAATATTACTTAATAATATACTTAAAATAAAATTACTTAAGGGGCCCTATTTAATACTTAAAACTTAAACTCTAAAAAGGAACCTTTAATATAAAAAAAAGAATAAAAGTATTTATTATATATCCCCTTAAATAATAACTAATAACGAATTTTATTCTATAAAACAAACCTTATTAAAAAAATACAAAAATAGCTACTTAAAGCTATATTAAAAAACTATAAATAGTTAAATATACTATATAAATAATACTAGAATATTTTTTAGGTATAGTACCTTAAAGATAAATACTAACTATACTTTATAGAAAAACTTAACTTGTAATTCTTCCCTTAAAAAAAAAAAGAAGTACTATATAAAAACATTTATCTTACTTAGAAACTCTATATATAAAGTATCTAAGAATTTAAAGAACCTAAAAAAGTAGTCTTTAAACTTAACTTAAACTTCTTAATACAATACCTATATAAAAAAAGTATAAACTAGTAAAAGTACTATATTAACTAGTACTAGGTCTACTATATCGCTAAAGTATAAATACTTAAAAAAAAAGTAACTCTAAAAAAAGAAAGGAACTAGTTTTGTACTACCCGTCCTTAATATTAAAAGTACCTTTAAAAGAGGAAGAATAATTAAGTACCTTAATAAAAATAAAATATATATAAAATAAAGGCTTAAGTAGTTAAAAAACTAGACTCGCCTACCGACGAAGGATTACGATAGGTAAAAACAATAAGATCTATTTACTTAGCTACAAACGCAAGCTTAAACAAAAGACACCTTTACTTTAATATTATAGTAAATAGAATACGGGTTAAAGTCCTAATTAATAGTAGTACTTAAAGTAACTTTATATTACTATAAGTAGTAAATAACTTATAGATACTATAGAATAAAAAAAAAGATCTTTATTTACTTAATAATGTAAAAGGAAAAGAAGTATAGTATAGTAAAAGTATTATTAAAAGTAAAACTACACTCTTTACTTTAAACTACTATAACTAGAAAATATACTATTACTTTAATATTATAAATATAGAACAACAAAATATTATCCTAAAAATACTATAACTATAAAAAGAGAACCTATGGATAGATTAAAAGGCTAGTTACTTCTATTAGAACTACAAAAAGAGTTTAGTTACTAAAGGATACAGTTAACCGCTAGCTTTAAACAAACCTTACTTAAAAAAGCTAACAATACATATATTATAATTTATTACTTATTTAAAAGTTAAAAAAGTAGTTACTAAGCCATTATAAAAAAAGAACCTTACTATAATACAAAAAAACTCAATTAATAATAAAGATTAACTTTTATTTATCCTAAAAAAGTATAAAGTATATAAAAAGCTATTTACTTTAATACTAAAAATAGGCCTACTAAAGTATAGCACCTTTAATTATAAAATCCCTATTAAGGAGGGATAGATACTAGTATTTAATAGAGTTTACTAGTTAAACTAGTAAGAAATAAAAGTACTTAACGAGTATATTAACAAATATTTAGTTAAGAGTTATATTAAAGAATTAACTTTACTAATAAAATACTTAATCCTATTTATACTAAAAAAAAATAATAAACTATAACTCTACATTAATTATAAATAACTTAATAATATTACTATTAAGAACTAATATCTACTACTACTTATTTTAAAACTATAAAACCTACTTTATAAAGCTAACTAGTTTATAGTTCTTAACTTTAAAAAAGTTTATAACTTAATTAAAATTAAGGAAGGGGAAGAATAGAAAACCGTATTTTACTTTTATAAAGGATATTTTAAGTACTTTATAATGCCTTTTAGACTTACTAACGTACCTATAATATTTTAAAATATAATTAACTATATTTTATAAGAAAAACTTAATATTTTTATAATTATATACTTTAATAATATTTTTATTTTCTTAAAGACCCTTAAAGAATATAAGTAATACATATACTAAGTACTATAAAAGCTTTAAAAAGCTAAACTCTTTATTAAACTAAAAAAAAGCGAGTTTTATACTTAAAAAGTAAATTACCTTAAATTTACTATTATACCTAGAATTATTAAAATATTAAATAAAAAAATCGCTATAGTTAAAGACTAGTTAATACTATAGAATATTAAGGATATTTAGTTATTCTTTAAATTCGTTAACTTCTACTAATAATTCCTTAAGGGCTACTTAAGGAATATTAAAGCTCTAATTAACTTTATAAAAAAAAATACTAAATAGAACTAAATAAATAAATAAAAAATAGTGTTTTAAAAAATTAAGGACTAGGTTCTTAGTAAACCCGTACTTATAATACTTAATTTAAACTTACTATTTAAAGTTAAAACTAATACTTTAGACTATACTATTAGTAGATAACTTAAGTAACGAGATAAAGAAGGACAGCTATACCCGTACACCTTTTACTTAAAAAAGCTATAAAGACCTAAGCTTAACTACTAAATTTATAATAAAGAACTTATAGTAATTATTAAAGTATTTAAGGAATAGAAACTATACTTTTTAAAAACTAACTATAAAGTCACAGTCTATATAAATTATAAAAACTTTATATACTTTACTACGTTTAAAAACCTTAATAAACAATAAATTAAATAGTTAGAATTCCTTTTAGAATTTAACTTCTGTATTATTTATAAAAAAGAATTAGAAAATAGAAGAATAAACGCTTTTAGTAAATAATTAGACTTAAAAGTAATAGTCCTAAATAAGACTTAAGTAATCCTTAAGAAGGATTTAGATAGAAACCTAGTACTAGTTATTTACTTCTTTATAATTACTAAATAAATTAATACTAACACGCCCGAATAAATAACTAATAAAATAATTAAAATAATTTATAGTACTAAAGTATATAGATACTAAAGAGTTACTAAGACTTAGAAACGAATTAAGTAATATTATAGTAATAAAGTTATTAAAGAATAAATATCTAAAACTATTAAGTACTATAATATATATAACAAAAGTAAACTAGCATACTATAAACTATATAAAAAGCTATAACTTCTCCCAGTACTTAATAAAGTATAGTAGTTAATTTCCCTTAATTTTATTATTAAATTACTATAGTTAAAGGAAGTACTTACTAGAAAATAGTTTAATAGTATTTTAGTTATTATAAATAAACTCACTAAGTACGCATACTTTATACTATAAATTAAAGTAAGTACTATAGAAGAACTTACTTATATTTTTAATAAGTATATTTTTAACTAGTACGGTCTACTTAAAGATATTATATTTAATAGAGGAATATAGTTTACTTTAAAGTTTTAAAAATCCCTAATTTTATAGTTTAAATCTAAACCGCAACTATTTACTACCTTTTACCCTTAAACTAACAAATAAATAAAAAGAATTAATTAAATTTTAAAAATATATTTAAAATATTATATTAACTACTAATAGAATAATTAAGTTATATTATTACTAATAGCCTAATTTACCTATAATAGCGCAGTAGAAAAAAGTATATCAAACTTACCTTTTTACTTTAATTATAAATTTAAACTAACTACTTATAAAAAACTAAAAATAAAACTATTAGTAATAAAAGCTAAGGCCTAAGTTAATAGAATTAAAAAAATCTATAATAAACTTTAATAAAACTTTAAATTTATTAAATAGTATATATATAAGTACACTAATACTTTAAAAATAAAGGAACTATTTTTTAAAAAGGGGGATAGTACGTACTTTATTTAATATAATATTAAAACAAAATAACTAAGTAATAAATTAAACTTTAAAAAACTTAAACCCTTTAAAATTATTAAAAAAATCTTAAAAGTTAACTTTAAACTCACACTACTAGACACTATAAAATATTACTTAGTTTTCTATATTTTACTACTTAAACTAGCACTATAAAAATTACACATATCTAACTATATTAAAGTTAATTTAAATAAAACTATAAAGTTAAAAGAATTATTAACTATATTAACTAATAAAATAATATAGAAATTAAGTACTTAGTAAAATAAAAAAACTATAGTTATAAAAATAATATATAAGAACCTATATTAAACCTTACTAACGTATAAAATAAACTATAGGAATATTAAACCTAATAGTAAGAATAATAATCTACTTAAGTTATAAAAAGAGTAGTAAACGAACTACGCGTTATGTAACCCTAACCTAAACTCTAACTAATTAAAACCTTAAGAACGAGTTAAATATTTCTTCGCCTAAGAACGCCTAGCTTAGAATAAAATTAAGAACCCTCTACAGCTTTAATAGCACTATCCTCTAATAAGAAACTTAAAATACCTAAATTCTAATCTACTAGAACTATATTAAAATTAACTATACTAAAAGTACTAATAAATTAAACTTCTTAAGCAGTTTTAAAAGAACTCATAGGCTCCTTAGCTACTATATTTATTAAATTCTAACCCTTTTAAAACACTATTTATTTTTACTACTATATACAATTTAAATAAACTAAAACTTTATTTATATTATTTTAAGCCTTCTTTAAAGCTTCTATTCGCTTCTTAAATAACTCTTTAAATTCCTCCTCCTTATTATCAAGATAACACAACTCCGTTATAAAGTACTTAACTAAAAAACTATTAAAAACTAAATACTAAAAAAGAAAAAAGCCAAACCCACAAGTATAAATCGCATCCTTAAATATAATACAAAACTTCTATATACTACTAATAGTAACGTATTTACTATAAATTAAAAAACCTAATAATATCTTATAACAGAACCCTTTAGTATAATAATAAGAATAAAGTATAACCTTAAAACCTCTCTTAGTAATCTTTAAAAAATAATAATAACAGCACAAAGAAAAAAACGCCCTTTACTTTTATACATAACTTAATATAATATTAGTATTAAAATAAATTAGGATATAACTTTATAAGTCCCCTAACCTAAAAACTACAACTTACTTATATTAAGTCTTAAAAATAAAACCTTTAAAGAGAGACTTAATATTATAACCCATTAGTTATAAATAGTAATAGACTCTATTTATAGGGGATTAGTAGTTAAAAAGATAATAAGAAACGTAATTAATACAGAATATAGAATAACTCTTTAAAAAAAAAAGAACTATAATACAGGTTACGTATAAATAAAATAAAGTACTAAGTAACTATAGCTAAAACTAAGTACTTAGTAGTAATTACTAAGCACTTACTAATAATCACTAAGTACTTACCTAACTAGCACTATACTTACTACTATAGTATAAATAAAGAAACAGAACTTATATATAAATAGGACTTAAGTACCCTTAAGTCCTCCCTCTTATAGTTCTTTAACTATTAACCTTATATTAATTTTTAAATACTTTCAGCCCTTCAGTAGTAACTACTACAACCCTCTTATTAAACACCTAAACTAATTACCTAAGTACCTTAAACCCTTAAAATCCCTTTAGTAACTATAGTACTATTATTAGCGTTAAACCTTAGCTTTTATTAATACAAACCTTACTATTAGAAGGCTAGCTATAACACTTTTAACTAGTGCTATTACCCTTTTTATATTAAGTAGTAGCCTAGTACTACTTATAAACTCCTTTTAGTTATTATTTATAGTATATATAGTCTATAGTATAAGTATTAGTAGGGTTATTACACTAATAGACGTAATAATTCTAAATTACGCAGCGTCGCTAGAAATTAATACACTTTTTAGTGTTATTAATTTAGTAAGAGCTCTAGTAAGTACACTTAAGCCATTTACTAGGGTTATTTTACCTAAATATATTACATAGTAATAGTTATTCTAGGTTAACTTACTACTTATCCTTTTTACTATTTTAACCGTACTACTTATACTACAATATATTATAATAAAGACCCTAGTAAATATACAAAACGTTATCTATTAAGCTTACTAGCTTAAATATAGCATTTTTACAGTCTACTTAACCTTAATTTTATTTCTTTTAATATAGAGTAAGTTTAGTTTTATTTACTTTTCTATAATAAATAAACTAATATATACCTAAAAAGTAGCTACTTATATAAATAAGTCTCTCTTTAAATATAGCTACCCCTTAAGCTCTATACTATAGGTTTTATTATCTTTAGTATCTATATTAAATACATTCCCTTATATCTATTAATTTAAAGCTATTTATTTTTATTAATAACTAGTATTACTTTATATAGCAGCACCGTTATTTATAGTATAACTATATTTAACCTACTCTTCTACTTATCTCTATACTATACTATTATTAAAGGCGCTTTAACTACACAATTAGCCCTATATTTAGCCCTAAGTATATTTATAGCTACTGTTATATTAGTAGTCGCTACCCGTACTATATTCATAATATCCCGTTATTACTTAGTTATTTTAACTAGCTAGGCGATCCTTACGTCCAACTTTAGCGTTTTACTAGCCTTAGACAAGTAAGCCGTTATAGTAGTCGGCGTTATTTTACCTATTATATATAGTACAGGCATTAGTATCCTCCTCCCCAGTCTTAGTCTTACCTCGCAGGCGTACATTTTAACTACTAACAAGTCTACAGCCTCTATTATATTAAACAACTTTCTATCACTAAGTCAGACGCTTAGAGTATGCGCGGGTAGTATTGTTATTTAAACCGTCTTCCGGCTTAAAATAGAGAAGGACGAGACGTACTAGTCTTTACTGTTGTAAGGGCCCGGGACGTAGCAGAGCTAGGTACAGCACTAAAGCTACTTACTAAGCTAAAAGAATAGCTTTTTAGTAAACTTATGACTTTAGCAGTCTTACGAGGCAGGCGTATCCTCTAGTTATTTGGGTGTGTCTTGTTAGCCATTTAATTTCTTACTTATTTTATATAGGTTAACGACCTACATTTTAAATAGCCTACTTTTTAGAATAAAACTTAAATACTTATTTCCCTACTAAGGCTAAATAGTCAAACAGACCTATTTATAGTAGGGATCTTTATAAAAGCAAACAAAAAGATTATTTAATTATAACACAACAACTAAAGCCTATAGGTAAACTAGTTAACGTATTATTTTTTCATTTCTCTACTTTTTATAACACATACCTAGAACCACAGTAGTAAACTAATATTAACGCCTCCTTATTTCTTAACTTTAATATATACTATAGTTACCTAACTTTAAGTAACAACAGTATAACAGATTATATAAACTCTTTTCCTCTTACTCTAGAGTTTCTTAATTTATAATTATTTTTAGTACTATTAGCTTAAATCCTCTATCTAATCTAGACTCGTAAACAAAAACGCAAGTACAGCTACTCTTAACTCAGGTCCTACTCTATTAGCTCTATATTCATTCTATTTCCTATTATATATAGTACTATACGTTACTAAATACCTAGGAGTAACATATCTAACTGGCCCTTTAAGTCTTTCTATACTTTCTTTAGCCCTACCTAAAACCCTTTTTTAAAAGTAAAAACTTACTTTACTTTATTAAACAGCCGTTACATAGTAGATTAATTAGGCTTACTAGCTATATTATACTTATATCCTTAAACACACTTACCTATAAGTGTTCGGTTCCCTCTAAGGGGTATAGATATATTAATCTATTAGGGGTATAAAGCCCTAAATATATTAAAGTACTAAAAGTAGTAATATATAAAGAAGAAGTTACTAGTAGGAGCCTAGAAACTCAAAGAGGCCTAAGAGGCCTAGGGGTCACATAACTACGTAACTACGCTCCTTAATACGCCCCCTTAGGCTCCTAAAGTTAAGTAACAGAGTATTATATAAATATAGCTAAAAAGCAACTTAAATCCATACCTCTACATTAATCCTTTTTCTCTATAATTCTCTAAACCTATCCTAGCTTAAAAGGCCTTAGTAAGTAGCTTACTTAAGGCCTCGGGAGCTTACTTATAGCTTTAGGGGCTTACTTATAACTTTAGTAACTTAAAAGGTAGTTAAGTAGGTAGGTTATAAGAATAATAGTAAGGGCGAAAATAGATAATACTACTATAAGAGATTTAAGGGACTATAGTAAAGTAGTAAGGAGAAGGATTTTAGTTAATATTATAGAATAGAGTTAAAAATACTTAAATTTCTTAATTATTAAAAAAAGAATACTTTAAAAGGAGGGCTTAAAAGAAAAAAGAAGTAGGGCCGGTAAAAAGTTAGATTTACTTTAAAAGAAAAGAGGGTAGTAGGGCTAAAAGGTTAAATTTACTATACTATTAATAAGGGTAAATAGAGTTAAAAGGTTGGATTTACCCTATTGTTATTAATAAAAATAAAGAGGGCCAAAAGAAGGTTAGATTTACCCTACTATTATGGGTTATAAACGGGCGGCGTATAGGCTTAAAAACTACTATTATTTTTAATTGTAGAAGGGTAGGTACGTATTGTTATAGGTAGAAAAATCGAGAAAAACATTATAATAAATATAAAAGAGGTTAAAAAAAAGGCTCTAAATAGCCTCGTAGTAACAGTTAACACTCACTAAGTAGAGGCCTAGGGTTATAACCTGTTAGGGGTATAAAGCCCTAAATGTATTAAGGTGCTAAAAGTGGTAATGTATAAAGAAGAAGTTACTAGTAGGAGCCTAGAGACTTAAGGAGGCCTAGGAGGCCTAGGGGTTACGTAACTACGTAAACACGCTCCTTAACATAATCAGCCTCGCTATTTTAGTATAAGGGTTAATAGTCGCTATGCGAAGAAAAGATATAATGAGATGGCGATAAGTGAACGCTAGGTCAAGATGGAGGAAAGGTGTTTAAAGGGCAGTCTTTTAAATAGAAGACGACCGTTCCTTAGGAGAGAGGCGTGGTATATATGGCCGAGAGTCCCAAGGGGGCCCGGCCCCTAGAGTGTTTACGTCATGCGTTATATTACAATCCCAACACCCCTTAGCGGCTCTCTTCCCCTTTCCGTTCGTAAGAGTCGTGCCAGTCCGCTACTTCTAACGGCGATGCAGTCGCCTGCACTTGAAAAGAGGTGTTCATTAACGCGCAGATAATCGACCTCTGTAGCCCTGAAGCTATCGCTAAAAGCTCGCACAAGGAGTGCTCTTTAGACACTAAGCCAAGTTTGTCTTATTAACGGCTTCAGCGGTAGTCTTATGCCTATCCTCCACGGAACCAGCCCGGGACGTATCAGCCGCGGCATCCCCAAATAAGCCGCGCTCACCTATGTCACGATAATACCATCACGTCATGTGAAGTCCACTCTGCCCGGTCACTGCCACCAAGGAGGCCTCTATTAACGGAATACATTCCCCCTTAGAGGTCTCCCCTTCAACGCCGCGACTTTTAACACCAGTTGGAATCCGGCTATACTTCTCGGGCCTCGGCTCCAGCTCGAACCGTGCCGCAGTAACAAGACAAGCTAAATCAAGGCTCAAGTACCTAGCGATGTCGCGGTACAAGGAGCATCTAGTTTATAAAGGCTCCTCCTCGCCCACTAGGGCATCTCTCAAATCTTCACTATCTACTCATCATTATCATTTACCTTTTTCTGAAACTCCCAGCTCTCACGATAACCGGTCAGACTTACGATCTATTTTATCTACACGTGTTACAGAACGGCCCAACACCCCAGCCTACCGATCTTTACGGCCTCATCACCCTTCAAGAAGCATTCAAGGCTTCCATTTCCAATGTCTTTCTCATCTTAGGAGCGTACATTTACCCACTATCATTAGGACTGGACGACCCACAATGAATGAGATAAATGACCTTGTCCACTCTTGCGTCAAACATGCCCAAACGAGACGGCTTGGTGCCGCTGCTGGATAATGAACCACCCATATCGTCAATTTCTATCCATCGCGCCGAGAAGACGTCCCTCGCTATCGGGAACGAAGCCAGTTTAGCCTCTCTAGAGGTCTCTCAGGAGTCCATCCAGAACACAATCAGCGAGTACGAGCTCTTCCGTCTGTTCACAACAATCTTCGACCCAAGTCCACCTTTTGCTCTTGACGAATCAATCCCAGCGAAAATTCGCAGCTAGCGTTGGTTGCGAGGTGGCCGTGGAGAAAGGTGCCAGCTGGTACAAATAAAGTGGCGATGTCATCTTCGGTAAGGGTGGCACGACTTAGACGCCACAAGGCCTCGTCTTCTATAAAAGCCGAAGAGTACTATCTCATGGATGGAAACTTTTGCTGCGACAGAGGGAGAACGGCCCGGTACGCTTGGAACCGGCGTCGCCGACGGTGGGAGAGCAAGCATGGCCTCGACCTCCGGACTATGGAACTTAGTGAATCTTCCTCGGACGGCTGGTCCTTTGTTTCGGTTCACCCTGGAGGTCTTAATGGGGATACTGTTGATGTGCCCTGGGAAGATGGCACGTGCAGCTTTGTTGGACAGGATAAGGTCACCGGAAAGAATGTTGAGTTCGACGGAACATTTGTAAAGGGTTTGATCGAATCGCCTCAGAAGAGCTTGAAGTATCGCATTGCACACTAGATATGTCAAGACGTTGTATCACTACTTTCGCAATTTTCATTCGGTGCAAGTGTCGAGAATGTCCATCATGTGCCAATTCTCGTTGCTGCAAGTAGGCTACTGCGCCTTGCACCGACCCGATTGTTGAGTCAATAGCAGCAAGTTTCAAAGTGCATGTATCCTGAATATGGGTTGGTCGATGCCCAAAGGCATGTGTCACCATGTCCGCAACCGCAATTTCCGTCGTCTTTTGGTCCCAGCGTGGCCCTAGCCCTCGGCATTTGTGCTGAACTCCCCCAGCAAATCTTCTCCGTGGATCGCAAAGACCATGCCTGCGTCGCAAGCCTTCCCAGGAGTTCGGCGCTCTCTGCTTGCTTGGATTAGCACTACGTCTTTGCTTCGGAAGGCCTCGATGGATGAACCAGTAAGATCACATGGGGATACTGTCGTCAACGTTAAAGTCGACACCTGTCACGTTCAGAGGGCTGAACTGTCTGGCACCAGGGCGGTCTCTTTGGTTGCGCGTGCAGGGTGCTTCAATCGATGACTGGATGACGGTCTGGTTCGAGGACTCTAACCTGAAGCGAACGACATCTCCCGATTCTGCGCTCACTTGGCGGGGGGTGAACGCAGCGTTTTCATCTGCGCCGACATCGACCAGACGCGTTGGGGAGGGTCCGGCGATACCGACGCCGTCTTCGCTGGCGTCGACTGTTGTTTTTGGGACAGGAAGCGTTATTTTGATAGTTGTCGTGATCATCGCGCCGGCCGCGGCGGTGTCAGCTCCCATGTTGACGCTGTCGTTCGGACTGAACTGGCCTATCGACCTTGGAGAAGGAGAAGGCGAAGGCTGCCCGCTGTAAGCGCTGGGGACGGGACTTAGGTCCCCGGAGTCAGGTCAGGTTGAGAGCCAGGGCAATTATTGCGGGCTAGGAGGAAAGGGTTCAGAGCCGTTAGATCAGTGACAGTCCAGGCAGCGCTGGCACATGAATAGAGTTCCATTGTGTTTGTTTTGAAGCGCTTACTGCTCTCCTGCCAACGACTCGACTACTACTTATATTACAGAGCCAGGCTAGTTAATATACTGAAACTAATTACTACAAGTCTCCGAAAATAGTCGTTCTAATTTTCAGCTCTCTCTCCTCCGCTATATCCCTTCTCATAGACAGATTAGATATGTATCTCCGTTAAGGTATGCAGGCTTGCAGGAATTGGTTACATCGAGATCATGCGTTACGAGCATCTTCTTTCCCTAAACGTCTGCACCTTAGTTGCGGGCGTTCTAATCTGTAACGCCGAAGAGGCCTTAGTAGCACGGGTGGCAATATCCGCTGCAGCGAAGACAAGTCTTCAATTGGCACTGTTTTTGAGGACGCGGAAGTTGGAATATTGTGCAACATGTCCACCCAATCCGTCGGGGACTTGACGAACGAGGCTCTCCGGGCCTTTCAAGAGATGCAAAAGGTAAAACTTCTGCAGAGTGACGGCAAACTGTGCTGACGACGGGGGAAGGACAACGCTTCCTATCGAGAGGAGATACAGCGCATTCTGACCGCTGCCGGAGTAGCCCTCGTCCAGCCTTGCGAGTATTTATTGCCAAGGGACGTTGTGTCTAACACTAGGGCGTTGAATTTGATTGTCGCGGATGCGTTTCTAGGCGTGGCAGAGTCTATAGCTCTTATCACGGCGCAGGAGTGGAAATGCACTTCCGTGTTCATGATGCGATGCTACTCAGCCATGGCCAGTGACCCACCATTGCTTCTGTCACCCAATGATATTTCCCGTACAGATTTTGTACGGAAAATTCTATTGGGTGATTTTGGTCGTGTGGGGTAGCTGCAACCAATTCTGGCTTGCTCTCTAGGTTTCTCAGCGTTGCCGCGACCGAGACGAGACACAATGCCGTACTCAAGAGGCTCGACGGGAAGCCGTTCAGTTCCCACCCCTTCAAGACAGTTCTACCGCAACTATGGGCTTATAACCTGGTACTCGACTTTGTTGTTCGAGGCTCATGCCCTGATGCGCCGCCCTTGCCGGTCTTTCCTACGCTGTCGTCTCAACCTACGGGTGGGGGAGTATCCTTCTCGTGGAATTCCGAAGAGACGGCTATGTCGATTGAAAGCAGCAAGTCTCATTTTATTGCCTGGGTCGGCCGGATTGGAGCGCCTGTATTCACACCAATGACCATTTCGACAGATGGCGACGGAACAGTCGTTAGACCCAAGGGACTTTAGGGAACCTGTCTTCACACTTTTCACTTCGCAGAGCAATACCCAAATAGTGTCTAAGCTGGCAGGATACACACTAGCGGTTTTAGGACATATTCGCTCATAAGTATTTTGGAGGATCTTCTACGGGCAGTTAATATAGTGTATTAGGTAGTTATAGGAGGAAGAAAAAAGGCTGCGGCAGTAGGGCCTGAAGAAGGCTAGGAAGCCCCAGAGGGCGCTCCCCAACAAGTATCTAGATGAAAAAAACACGTCCGCAATTCTATAACTTCGTCGTAAAGTAGTCTAGCTAGTCTTTTGTCCTATTAGACTTTTGTACCGACTATTAACCCGTGTTATAACACACTTTTGTTAGTCCGTAAAAACAGGATCATCACGAGACACTTCACCAGTTCCTTTATACCTCTATCCCACTCCATCATCTAGAGGTAAGTGTCTTTTACCACACTCTCCATCTCATCTATTCTTTTTCAAAGTACTTTAAGCTCTATACAACATTAGTGTTAATTAGGCTATTAAGACCCTGCGACTTACTCAACGTTATTCTTTACTAAGCCAGTCTTCAAGGAGAAGAGGCTGTCAAGGTAACTGGTATCGCCGAAATCTATGGTTAGAGCACTTAAGATATGCGCGGCTTCGATTACTACTTTCAACGAGACACGTAACTTTTACAGTAGATTCAGTCTGGGTTATAATAAGAGGCGGAATTCCAGCCGTGGCTGGCTTACATCTATACACTTAACGACCCTAGGCTATTCCCCAGGCGCTACCGTTACTCGATAGGCGTGGACTAAGTCTAGAATCTACTCGTTACTTGCTTGCGCTCCTATGGTGCCATCACCCTGTTCGTCACGCGATCCAGATCTTTACCGCCCCATTTCAGACTTTAGATTTTGTTAGGCCACGCTTACCTCATATACTAATCACATCCTCCTGATTACACCCTCCTGAATACATCCTCCTGATTACATCCTCCTGATTACATCCTCCTAATTACATCCTCCTAATTACATCCTCCTGATTACGCCCTACTGCCGTGATCACTTCCCTACGGATTAGACAAGAATTGTGGCTCTCGGAAACGTCGTCACCATAAACACAAACTGCAATGAGAAAGATACGAGTTGCCGGCCAGACCGCCAACAGTGCGTGTTCCTTGCGGGACTGGAACATAAAATCATCATTAGACATTCACCACTTGCTGTAGAGAAACTCCAACTTTGTGAGCATTCAACACCCCGCGCCTCGGTCGCTAGCGCGCTAGCGCTCGCTTACGCCGTGGTCCGTCCAAAAGTGTGAAGCACCGCGGCGTGAGCGAAGGCCATGATCAACCCCCGCGCCCAGCGACGTCCCCCTCGTTCCCGACGCAGACGAACCTCCCGCTGCGTAGAGGCCCGCAATTGAAACCCCACTCTCGTCCACAACGCGTGCAAATTCGTCTGTCAGCAACCCGCCTTTCGTCCCCGTGTCTCCAGACTCCATAGCAAGTGCACAGAACGGCGCGCTCGTGACTGACCCTGTCATTGGCCACCTGTCTGTGCTCTCGCCGAGCTCATCTTCCTCCCCACACCGCTTCCGATGATCCCAGTTGGATACAGCCGCCCCGACGCCTCGGGCCACCATCACCGCGTCTCCAGTGATGCCAGCGGGGTGGGTCAAGCTCCTCTCGACCCGAGTATGGGGCAGATGCTCCCGTCGCAGGTCGTCGCAACGAGCAAACCCGCCGCCGGATGCCAGGACCACACCGTATGGAGCCTCCACCTCAACGCGCTGACCGTCTTGGGACTCCATAACAATACCGCAGACGGCGCCATTCCTATAGATGAGGTCTTTCAATCTCGTCTCAAGCCTGACCTGAAAGCCTTTTCCCTCTTTGCGGAGGCAAATGCCGAGAAGCTGTGCTACGAGGGAACAGCCCCTGTACGTCGGCTTAGCCAACGCCTTGGCACGAGCCTAGGCCACAAGCGGCCTTGAAGCGGCCTTGAAGCGATCGAAGACGGAATCATGGGTGTTGCCGAGATGTGATATCCGGGCGAGTGCGACGTGGGTTCTAAGTGCCCGGGACGTCGCAAATCGCCCACCCATTTCTCCAACACCGCCGCGTCAAACGGGGCTGGTTCCAGCGTGCGTCCGCCGGGCATGGAGCCCTCCACTTCCGGGTGGCAGTCTCATACGGCCGATGGCTTCCACTTGAAGCCTGCGTCCCAGAAGAAGTCCACCATCTACGGCCCACGCTCTAGGAAGGCATTGACTCAGGCACATGACAACTCTGGTCCGTTGCTACTGCTTTGTTTCGGGGCAGGCTTCAGATAACGACAGGCAGGTTCACAGGTATCGTGCATGCCGATTTCCCGTGAGGTCGAGTTCTGAGGTACCCAGATGGCTCCGTCTGCGTAAGTGGTTGTGCCGCCGACCAGGTCGGTTTGCTTGACAAGCATGGTCTGAAGCCCAAGAGTGGTGGCGGCCGCGGCGGCGGCGAGGCCAGCGGCATCGCTGCCCACGACAATGACTTCGACATTCCGGTTAAGCTCCATAGCACTGATGGCAGAGTAGTCTTAATCCAGCGATCATAAGATCGTCTTGGATTTAACCAGAGCATTGATGGACTTTCTCGTATTCCTGGTACCGTGTGATGCCACTGGACAACCCGAGCTTGCCCGTCCACAGTAAGACGATTATCATAGGCAGACTGCCATAAGTGATCATTTCTACAGTTTAATACTGAACGCCATTGTCGCAGGCAGTCGTTGGCCAACCTTTGTGCATTAGATGTCTCTGCAGTGTGTGTGTGCATGTATATGTAGCGCCCACCCTGCAATTCTCCTTTACGCTCTACATACACTGCGCCTTGAAAAAAGGACGATCACCCGCGGCCGGATTGCACGAGGAAAGAATTACGCAGTTAGTCTTCGATGCCTACGTACTTGACGTTCTGGGTTGTATTTAACGCGTTCTCCTGCGAAAGTGGACTCTTATTAATAATTCGAATCGACGAACAGCTACTGTAGCTCTCAAACTTTATCCATCTGCCGTAAGATAAGCTGCCTCGCTTGGTGAGCCTGGCGCAGGGAAGTCTCCATCCCGTTCCCCGACGCGGGAATGGCTCCCTGCCTAAGGGTTAGCCAGGTTCAGACGAAGTAGATGCTGTAGATGGTTCAGCAGTTAAATCTTGGGCAGCTGAACATCTGCCTGTCACTAAGGATTAGCGCCTTGGGGGTCTGCCGCTACCTCTCGAAACCTTTCCTGCCTGGCAACCGAAATCTTCCCGTCGTTGACTTGAAAACACTGCCCGTCATCATGATGCCGCGTAGCTAGTAACCGTCCGCGTTCGTCGCCGGCCGTGCTCCTAGGATTTCCGCTTTCTCGTCTCCGTCGTTATCAGAGTTGTCCGAGCTCTTGTATTTGATGTTTAACAGCCCAGTAGTTACCTCCAATTCTGGGCTTAATTCATTACGCCACGGGAATCGTTCTTGCCCGTGCTTGTTGTATTGTATAGAAGCCTTGTAGCAGAAACCCTAATGAACTAATGAACAAGTGAAACATGTCCAATACCTTTTGTCTGCCAGACGAATTAGCACATGGCATACGACTGAGAATAGACGCGCTAGGTAACTTGGTTGGGACTTTCAAGGCCGGTCTTTCTAGAAGGATTAAGGAAAGGTAGGGTAATTTCAGTCATCCTTGACGATCGCTCTCTCTGTTAGCAAAGCAATATATATAGAGTTCTAGCTGGCAGTGCCGACGATACTGTCCCGTTCTTAGCACTCCGTGGTCCCCTTTGTTGAGCGAGCGATAACCATAGTTCTCGCAGTCGTCTTAGACAGGGTTGCGACCTCGATTCTGCCGGCAGACAATGGCATCACCAAGAAGGGCGCGCTGATGATGACATCCTCGTCAATAGTATACTTATGGTAGCTAGGGTTATGCTTGGGTATGTGCAGTAAGAGCTTAGAGGTGTTGGGGCTCCTAGAGCCGTGATTGAGGCGATCCTGAGAAGATGATGTAGAAGCTGGCCAATGACCGCCCTCCAGAGTCCTCTGTCATAACGGCTGTAGTTAACCGTCTTGTAAATGTTGGTGGCTAGATCGATCTGCCACAGCAGGGCTCCTAGATTAATCTCTTTATTCGTTGTGTGGTCTAAGAAGCTAAAGAGGTTTATTTCGTACAGGGTGCGAGCCGGCTAATGCTCCTCGTTTACTCGGGCGCCCAATATAGTTATGTTCCTACCTAATTAGTATCTAGAGGATATCATAGGTATTCCATAGAAAGTCATTTATGCTAAAAGGGTATAGAAGATAGGTAAATTGTATTTCCTATAAAAGTCGATGTCAAAAATGAGCTTTTCTGAAAATCTGACTTTTATCTAAGAACATGTTCTTTCCGTGTCACCTTCATGCCGGCTACACTTTGACACCCTTTTAAAGTTATCACCTCTTCACACATTTTCCGCGTGGTTGTTTCCTTCAGGTTGGTGGAGAAGCGAACTTGTAGTGGGTGGGATCTTCTGCGGGCAGTCAATGTGTGGTGTATTGGGTGGTTGCAGGAGGAAGAAAAGAGGCTACGGCAGTGGGGCCTGAAGAAGGCTAGGAAGCCCCAGAGGGCGCTCCCCAACATCTAGCGTCCCTAGAGATCGGCCCGGAAAGAACGAAGGAAACAGTGCATGGATCTCCTTCCACGATAGACATTGTTCTTACGGTTGAGTTACGAGCTTTTTTTCATCTTTTGAAAACGGACCTCGGCGTTTCAAGGACTCTTTTGCAGAGTCTGGCTTCTCTGGTGAAGATCTCGAATGTCGGGTTTCTAAGAAATGGCATTGCGGTTGTCGTTCTGTAGATTGCAACTCCCATTGCAATTGGAACACCGTTACACCTCCACAGGTCATGAGCTTAAGTACTGTGTGCGGTAGAGGCCATTCATCATACTGCGCGGGGTGGTGCTCAGGACCTGGCTCGCGATGAGATGCAACACAAGACGACGGCGGACTTATGACTCCATCATCGCCTGGCTGCTTGCGATCCAGTTGGACTTTCGTGCGGTCCTAGGTGATGATGGAGATGATGGAGATGATGTGTGTTGTGCTCCGAGAGCTCTAGTGGCGGCAGCCTTTCGCGAAGACTTTGTTTTGCAACGCTTGTGTCTTAATTGTTCCCGCTGGCCAGGTGTGTTGTCATCGTTTTGGGATGCTGGCGAATACCCATCTATGTTGACATGGGCTTCAGCGTACTCCTCGTCCTCCTGTTCAGAGGTATCCTTATTGTCCAGGTTCTGGGTCAGAGTCGACTTCAGCATAGGTGCCAGTCTGAGGCTGTCTTTTACGGGTTCGGCGACCGATTGGAGGTAAGGGATTAGGAGAAGCACTTCGTGTAGTTGTCTTAGTAGCATTGTGCGTTTGGCCCGCTGAAGATAACCCGAGCCTTGAAAGATGTGGTGTAGCTCTGGACTGTGGCTTCGGTGCGCCGAAAGGGGGCTGCTTGGTTGAGCCAGTACTGAGATTCGGCATTGGATCGTGAACTGTCTATTTGGGGGTTAGTTGGCGTATAGAGCTTTGGGGTTAGCAGTCTGTATCTTGTTCTGGTAGTATCGTTGAAGGAGGAGGTCTAGGTTCGCCCGAAATTAAGCAGGTATTTCCGGCCGTTGGGCTCAGAGGCTCTGAAACCTGGTTCGTGTTCCCGTTCTTGACTGACATGATTTGTTGGCGTTGCAGCCAATTCAAAAGGGAATCATCGACCGCGGTAGTCGCTAGGAAAGCTACTGCTGCCCAGTGCGGAACGAGTCTTTCTCGCCATCAGGGGACTTAAAGCCCACATCCAATACAGCATAAGTCAACCTTCGGTAGAAAGTCGGATTAGTCGTGTTTTCAGAGTCTAGGAAAGTTGAGGACAAGGTCGGCATGGCAAAGGAAACTCCAGATGGCATAGAGGGCGGCGAGGTTGGTAGCATTCCCAAAGACAAAGCTATGGTTTAAAGTAGACTCTCGTGGAGTGTCGTTTCTACTGCCACAGCCTCCTTAATGTTGTTGTGGTTCATGCCAGCTACTACTAAGTGATATTTAGTGCCTATATTATGGGCCATGTATTTTAAATCCTGCACATTATTGATTGTTGCCTCTGGGCAGAGCTAGGAAGACAACACAAGCTGATCATCGTCGTCTTCTTTGATCTCGTCGTTTGATGTCAATAAGGCGTGGGACGTCGATTGTGTCGCATTTTTCTGCGTGCCCGGATACGACGGGCTGGTTCCTGACTTTTCCGTAACTCTGGCTACCAATTGTTGCGTCGGAGCCGAGTAGAAGAAAATGTTGTCAAGCTTGATAGACATTGTTAAAGGACGCTGAGGTTAGAAGGACAGAAGATACAGGAACCGAGTACATAGCAGAATCGGCGCCGGAGTCAAATAGACTGAACGCTCGCTTAAGTAGGTGATACTCAGCTAGCAAGTTGTTAAATGCCCCCGCTGTTGCTTAACGCAAGAAACAGCCAAGGTCTTTCCCGAAGTCTGACCGCCCACGCCTACAGGGTCAAAACTACTCAGGCATGCCTTTCCTGCCTCTGTACGCAGCAGTCGTCGTTTTCTTACCAATTAGAAGGCACCAGGAGGCCTTACCGCCATGGATGCCAGTTAATCTGAGACCGGCTTCACCAGGTTCCGCATGCATCGCGCAATGGTTCTCGGAGTAGCCGTTAAGCAAGCAGAGCTTGGGAACGACTTGTGCGGCCAGCGGCGCCACCGCGAGAACCAAATAGGTCATATCCCCGTCGTAATTGCCATTCCATTTGTCCGCGGCGTCACGAGTTGAACAGAAGGACCACTAGATCAGCGGAAGTGCAAGGCAGACACAGCTGAAGCCCACCGTGCCACACTATCGTGATTCAGCCAAGCCAAAGTCGGGCATAAATCAGGAATTGCTCAAGCCCGACGAATCCTACTGAGGTGCATCGCCCAAAGTTTCCAGTATTTGTGCGGCATCAATTCTCGACTTGGCTTCCGACTGCAGCATCCTTTGCACGAGACCTTCGACTACATCCGTCGACGTTAGCATTTCCTGGGCCTGGCGGACGACGTCCAGCCATTTCATCATTTGCACCCGGGCCTCGCTGTTTTCCACCGTCACATCCCGAATGAGCCAGCCTCGCATGATCTTTTCCGGCTTTCTCAGTTTGCCGCACACGTAGAGCATCGTCACCCCCAGCGCCCAGATGTCCGCCGGCGAACCTCTGCTTTGCCTAGTGACAAGGTCTGGTGCGACGTACCACGGCGTACCCCCGAGCGTCGGTGGGGCGTCCGAGGCCGTGGCCAGCCCAAAGTCAAGAAGAACAGCGCCGCGTTCCGGCGAGTAGGCGATGTTCGCTGGCTTGATGTCGTTGTGGACAATGCTACAGGAAGCGAGGTATGCTAGTGCTGACGCCACGTCGCCCAGAATCGCACGAGTGTCACTGGGTCCGAATGGCGACACCTCGTCCCGGCTAAGCGAGGAGGGTAGACGCTCGACGTACATGGCGAACAGGCGCCCGTCGAATGCTTTGAGCGAGATGATGTTATCCTGCAACCCGTCAGAATGATGCTATGTGCGTGTAATGATTGTTGGCGCATACGTGACGCAACCCTTCCAGTATTTTCTTCTCCTGCTGCCAAACCCGAGCACATCTGACTAGGTCGACGGGCGACTTGGTGGTATACCTAATGACCTTCGCGACGACGTCACCGGCCAGTCTTGAGTGCTCTCCCGTGAAGAGGCTTGCGGACGGGGTGTCGGCAATTTTCTGGAGACGGCGCAGTTCGTACGTGGCCGAGCTTCCGCTTGCTTCTGTGGCGTTCACAAGGAATGCAGCGGAGAGGCTGTTGTTGTTGCTGTCGCTTTGACCTTCCTGTCGACCACGCACAACAGCCACCTCTCCGTCAACGAGATCCAAAAGAGGGGTGCCCTGAAATCCGAAAAGCTCTCTGTCATTGGTTCGTGTAAGCGAACCCATCACCGCATGAGCATCAGTTCCGCCCTCCAGTCGGGTGGAACCGGGAGCCGCCACGAGCAGCACCTCCGTGAGGTCGCCGTCTGGTCTTCGCTTCTTCGCCCGTAAATCTTGGTCGTCGGCGGCGGAGCGCTTCCTAGAGCTTTCCAAAGGGGGCAAGGCTTTACGAATGGTGATGGTGAATTGTCTGCGGAGGATAAGGAAATCTACGAGGGCCTGCTCGGCAGAGTCTCCGACGTGGGCAACAGATATCCTCCACGTCCCGGGTTGAACCACCCGAGCCTGATTAACAGGCAAACCGTTCCGTTCGTGATCTGGGCAGATTCCCGTGAGGAAAACGCCGGCCGTCGACTTGTTCACAATCACGCAGTCGTCGCTGGCCGGGTCGTAGTATATGTCACACGTGAGCGGCGGCGGCTGGCCGAGGTGGTCGTGGAAGGGGATGCAAAAGGTAAAGCAGACATCTTGTGTGCGCTGCACAACGCCGACCAGGTTCCGTTGGCCGACGATCGTTGGGGGGAGGGGGATCGCCGCTGGGTGTGTGGACTGCAGATGGTGGTGGTGGGCGAGGATGAGACGAGCATCCGGTAGCGAGGTCAAAGACGCCTTTCTGAATGACTCAGCAAGTTCCGCCACTAAAGCAGGTGGTGAGGTCCGCGTCATAGGTGGCGGGACGAGCGCAGGAACCGCCGGCTGGGGAGTCCCAGCATCATCTGGGTGCCATGTGTCGGCAGCGGCAGCGGTAACGGTAGTGGCAGCAGCTCGTTCGAGGCGACGCTGAAGCTCTGGGGTGTCGCTGAATGGCTGCGTGGATGCATCGTTGGGAAGAGACATGTTGTGGAATATCTCATACGCGCACATGAATCAGGAAAGAGGGGTATGCTTGCAGCTGTAAATCACTCACTCGTGCCTGACCAAAGGAGAAAAAAACGTGAATCCATGTCGGTAAGTTCCACGCCACGGCATTGGAGCTTAGGTAATTCACTCCTGAGATTTCCCTTCACGCGTGTGATTGGTACGAATTGGAAGGTAGTGGGTCGAGGTACCTTGGTGTCCAGGCGGGGGTAGAATGTCTCTCGGACTAATGTTTCCCCGCCTCCGGCAGCCGCGGCGCTCAGACCTCCACCCCGGTTGATCCTCGGGCGGGCATGGAAGGCTGACACGTCTGACAAAGCACAATTGCAGCCAATGATGACACGCGCCATTTGGCCGGCAACATCCGCGCTCCATCGCAACCACAGTCGTTCACTCTACCAGGCAGCTGCATCCGTTATCCACGGCGAGCCATCCAGCCTTAGCCTTGCCTTGCCGCTCGCACAAAGAAGTGCAACATCGAACACAGAGTTTCATTCCGCCTACATCGATCGCTTTCGACGACCTACTGCCGCGACCGACGACGCGACTGACTGCTCAATCACCACGCATTTCCCTGCTAGCGACCGAAGCCTGCACGCACGCACGCACGCACGATGCCCCCGTTCGAACCCCCAAATATAAGACAAGCAAAGAACAAGGCATGGACCAAGGTGGCCAAGGGAGACTTTCGCGATCCAAATGTCCTGTGGACGGACTACTGGACCCGATTCAATACCATTGCCCTCCCGATTCAGGATGAGGATGCCTTCTTCGCCGACGCCATGGCCGCAGCGCAAACCGCCCAGAACCGCGAGCACCTAGAGGAGATTCTCGAGCAGAAATCCCGCAAGCGGCGTGCTGAGCTGAGCGCAATTGTCTCCAGCATCGCTACCGCCGCTCTCTCGCTCCGCACACCATTCCCCACACCGGCCGCCCGGTCTGCAGCCCTGAAAGTCGGCCAGACTGGCAGCTTGGATAGCTTTGTACAGCTTGCGTGCGGTGTCGTGTTCTCTTGGAACGATGCGCGTCGAGACCTTCGAGCCGAACCTCAAGAGAGCTGTGTGGGAGGTGATCTCAAAGCATGCGCCCAAACCCGAGACGGCGAGCCCCACGATACCCATCAAGATACCCAAGACGATATCCACGAAGATGCCCACGACGATGCCCACGACGATGCCCACGACGATGCCCACGAAGATGCCAAAAGCGATACCCACGAAGATGCCACAAGCGATACCCGCAATGATACGCAGCCCCCCGTTGACGACCCGTGGGAGCTTGAGAATGCTTTCCCACCAGACCTGTGTGATGTGTATGAAGCCAGTATCACGCACGAGGACGGCACAAGCTGCCGTGATGACAATCTCCTACGACTTGTTGAGATTGGGGACGGGGAGACAACCGAATCGCTCCCGAGAATAGCAAGAAGCTTGCACAGCAACCACGCGACGTCGACAACACATGCCGAGACGTCGCCTCTTATATCGTCAGAGTCCTGTCCAAGAACCATCTCCCCAGTACCACAACCCGAAAGCAATTCAGACACCACCAGACTCCCAAGCTCGCCATTTTCAAACGAGCCTTCACTCACCGGCACAGGCTTGTTATCATCACAGCCACCATCTCCCACCACGCCCCGCACGTCGTCCAGTTTCGCACCAGCCCGCATGGTAAACGAGTCTCCGACGTTATTACCCGAGTCACTCAACACAACAGCAGACCTCCCGCCCCATACCGAGCTTGCCGATAAGGCGCGATACGCCACTACCAAAAGGAAGAGGTCTTTTTCGCTGGGCGACGACACAAGCCACGTTGGTAATGACCACCGCCGGAAGTGTAGGGCTACTGGATAAGGCTCTTGGTAATCTCGGGTTGCTCAACGGAGACTCGGGCCCTTGTGTAAAAAAAAAGCCTGGATACAGCTGTAACTCGGCTTGGTTTGTTATTCTAGGTAGGCTGGAACACGGGAGTGTAGGAGTTGGTGGCTACTCACTCGGTCTTCCGCGTCTGCTGTAAAGGCTCTTCGGTCTAAGAGCGGGCGAACTCCGCAGGAACAAGTCTATACAGGTTTCCTCATAGCGACCTGGGGCTGGAGCCTCTTGCTGTCGGAACCGTTAGGGGGGATCGCCAGCCATGGAAAAAGCGGCGTTCAGCCACGTCCGTTGACATCATGCACTCGCCCTCTCGCCTTCCCTTTCTAGGGAGCTGGAGGTACGGAGCGTGGGTGGAACGTGCTTGTATCTCTCACTTCTCCTGTCGGCGAGGAGTAAGCTTTTGCCTGTCTTAGGTATCAAGTCGGGGTCGCCCGAGTAGCCAAACTAACGGGATCATGCCCTTCTCGAGGGTCTCCGCGCCCGACATTGCTCGCACGCTGATTTTGCCAATATTCGCTAACGTAACCGCACATGCACCTCTTGGAGAGGGCTGCTTCGGAGAAGATGTTGCACTCGCTGCGGGCAGGGAACTTTCTGGACGAAAATCATGTTCCACACTTTTAATCTCCTTTACTTGAAAGAAACACCACTGGCGACACTCGCTATCCAGAATTTCGAGGTCGCATGCTTGTGTCCCTTGATTCCGTCATCAGGAATGACATCATTGTGCCCATCCTCCTCCACGCACCAATCATCGATCACGTCGCGTCGCGTCGCGTCGCGGCTGGGCTAATCCTCCAGTGCAACGCGACATGATCAATCCTTTTTGCTCTCTCTCCAAACTTTCTCCCATCAACAATCCCCCAACGTTCATATCACGCCGATTTGACCACGAACGTCAATCACCAACCTACCCGCTCTCGATCGCAGCTTCCCCCCATTACCCCAAATACAAGCGCATCTTCCAGACGTTCGTCTTCTACGAAATTATTACTATTACGCCTTCAGTCTCTCTCCCTTTGGCTCGCCAAAGGCCCCAGAAGCGTCGAGATGTCACGCACACCGAGCCACCGTAAGACGTACCTTCCTTCGCTGAACTACTTGGTACACCCTCTGACCCGATCACAGAAGCGGCTTCTCCGCCTCCCGATACCCCGCTCCCCGTCGACGGTCTGCTGTCGCACCAGCTGGCAAGTGAACCGCATCATCTCTTCGAACGTTTTCGATTCAGAGTCCGAGACCAGAGAGGCAAGCTTGGCCTTGTGTGGATGGACGAACACGTCGCCCAACGCCTTAATCCCGAGGCTGTCACCAGGTACTAGGAGTTCATGGGCGGCCGGAAAAGATTCATGGAGCGACCAAAGCGCTGGCAACCACTGCGAGTGATTCAGAGCCGCACCATCCAGGACTCGGCTGGCGTGGATGTCGTTCACCACCTGGTGGAGTTTCTGGGGAAACCCGACAACCCCTCGTGGGTTAACGCTACCAACGTCGATGTCTACGGCCTTATACGCTCGTCAGCCGCCCAGACCGAAGCGCCAGCGGCGGCGTCGGCGTCGGCGGCGTCGGCGTCGGCGGCGGTGCCACGGTCCGAACGCTCGAGCAAGAAGCAGCCCGCAAACAAGCGGAAGCGGGACGATGGTGACCTTGACTACAACCCGCGTCGCCCTGCGCCTAAGCGTTGGTATAAGTAGCTCAGCAATGGCACGGGAACATCTACAAGACCACAGGTTTGTGACTTCTTCTATTCCAATATTCATCACACGTGTCTAACGCATCCCCGCTGTATAGAAGTAAGCAAGGCCACGTCCGATTGAGCCATTCTGGCATGTTGCAGGCCGTTCATACGGGGGTTGGGAAGAGGATATCATTTGTTGTGATTGTTAATGTTTCGGTATGGGATTAGTGGCTGTGTGCAGCGGTACTAGGGCAGTTCCTCTCAGATCGGCATCAAGGTTCGGGTTAGGCATCCGCAAGCCTCCCATCCAGATTTCGCTACTGTCCTACCCAATCACTTTTCAAAATGTGATTTAGCAGCTGTCTTGCCTTGTCAGCTTTTTTCAACGCCATCTATAGCTGAAAAGGTCGCGGCGGCCGCTCGCCAATGTCTACCCCGTCACGAATTCATTCCTCGTGTTGGTACTCCACGTGCTCCCTGTCACCCTCGTCGCTCGTCGTGCCTCCTTGCTAATGTCTACACCAAGAACCTCAAACCCACTCACTGTTCCGGCTCTGGCCTGTCTCAGAGACGACGACAGACAAGGCAGCGTGTGTTCTGCGCTCCCCATCCCCCTTTCCCCTCCTCACGCCGAGCTCTTGCGCACCGAGCCGCAGAACCCCCCGACTGCCTTTGGCTTAGTTAGTCTCATCCCAGACGCACACCACCATTCTATCCGCCCAGGCAGTCTGCCCGCGCTGGAACCCCGAGACCCCGAGCCGCATATCCATACAGCCATACAGTATACCATCCGCATAGCGAGCGCCGTTACACATCAGACCGCATAGTCGTACCGCAGCGATACATAAGGTCGTTGCACGCATCGTCAATACTCTCCAGTATGTTAGGTACATGCTTCTGCACAAAGAGGCGAACGTCTGGGTCCCGAAGGCGATGCAACCGCGTCTAGTGAGCCAGACCTCGGAGTGGGCAATGGGTGGAGTCATTGACGTGGGCATCAGGCAGTTATGTCAAAATATGGGCCAGACTATGCACAGGGGATACTATTGCGCGTTGGTCCCGAGTGCTAGGTGACGTGGCTAACCTTGGTTGTTCTGGATAAGGGATCCAGACCGAACTGTTCTTTCCGAAGAGCCTAGGGCTTATGGTATTTCTGAATGCGTTTCTTGCTCAAGGCTGGCCTTCGTTGGTCTTAGAGTGCGTCCAGCTGGGAGAGTCGGGTACTTCTCGGACGTTTTGAGCGTCGCCCGAAACAGAGCCATCCGGACTCGTTCAATTACGTTTCTTGCAGGAGAGAGCAAGATCTCGGGGAGAGAGGTCGAGGAGGGGTAGGATGTGGAGTTTGGACCCCGGGAAGACTTGCGGCTCTTTAATTTTCCAGCCAAGGTGGTTGTTCATATGTACTGGGGAGAAAAACGTACTTCCCAAGGCAAAGGGTTCGCAAAGGGGGCAAGATAGTTAGTGCTTTATGTGGAGAGCGAACTACTAAAGCTTTGTGTGAGAAAGCTCGAACACGGACGGGTGACGTGGGACGTAAGATGAAATGACTAAGCGACAGGAAGATGATGTGCCAACACATGAACCGTAGGGCCCATTCAGTGCAATACGAGACCCATCATCTCTACACCCAAAGCGTCTTTTTCATTTTAGCAGCATTGGATTCAGCATCCTCCTTATCCTCCTCCACCTTCTCTACTCCGTCAGTGTCTGGTCCGCTTTTGACATCTCAAAGAAAGTCCAGGTCATCATCCTAGTTCGTCGCCTGGTTGAGCTTCTCATCCTACTAAAATCCCATCGTCCAATATCGCCCTTGTGCTCTGCAAGGCCTTTGCGGTGGCGGTTGCCATCTCCGTCTTGTCGCGACTACTGCCGGCTTTGTGCCGGGGATGTTGTCGAGAAAGCGCCAAGTATGGTTCGATCTCTATGCCCATCTCGTGGAGAAGTCCGACCTGCTGGCTGAAGCGTGGGTGGTAGGGCAGCGCGGGCAGCGCGGGCAGCGCGGGCAGCGCGGGCAGCGCGGGCAGTGAGGCGTAGAGACTGGGCGGCTTCGGGGTAGGATGACGCGCCGGGACTTTGGGCTTGAAGTCTATATCGATAGGCTCCAGACAGCAGGGGCCGCGGACCATACGCTGGAGATAGTTGGCAAGGACGTTGGAGTCGACATCGAATCCGAGGCCGGAATGGCGGCGGGCTGAGGATGCAGGTTGAAGATTTGCTGGTCGAGGTCGTCCCAAAAGGTATCAAAGCCTTCGAGTTGGTAGCCCATGATTGCGTCCAGGTGCTCAAGCTCCAGGACGAAGCGGCCCTGCTCAGGTTCCTTGACCATCAGGTGGCGCGGACGCGCACCCTGGCCGTGCCGCCCGGTCATCTCGGGTACAAGAGGTCACAGCTTCTGGCGGCGCCGGACCTTGATCTCGGCCTTGAGGTTCGATAGAAAGTAGCGCAGAGAGTGGACTCTAAGGACATCATCGGTGCTGGCGGTGTTTCGCAACATCACAGCTTTTCGGCCTCGACCCGGGTGGCCTTCTGGGTGGCGGTGGTGGGTGGCAATTCCGTCAATCAACCCTTTGAACCAGGTGGTCCTAACGACGGCATGCCACCAAGGGCCGCCCTTGGCTTGGCAGAGGAGACGGTCTGGGTCTCAGTTAGCCTGCTTCTCGGGGGAGACACGATCGCGGGTGTTCATCTCGGCCTACAGGAATTCGTCGCTCGAGAAGAGATTGAGGGCCTTACCCGAGGTCTGAGTTATGGTGCGGGCGGTCTGGTCGGCATTGGCGACGTTGCTTTTGACACGTCGCAGGTGGACTGGGCGGAAGATCGGACCTGCAGGCCATGCTGATTAACGTAGAGGGTGTAGGCATCTTGCTGGAGTCGGTGGAGGATACCGCTGGCCCAAGGACGGGCTGAACTCACCAGATGTCATGCAGAGACATGGATTTTAGTTGCATTAGAGTGGTGGGGCAAAGGACTGGAGTAAATAGCTTGACAAGAACGAGAGATTGGTATCAACACCAAACCAAAAGACAACCAGAGAGATGTCTGAGGGAAGGATGAGAGGCGAAGGCCGACAGCAAAAAAGGCACAAGGCGCGCGCGAACTAAAAAGAGAACATAACGGCCATTGCACGGCACCGACAACCAACGAGCCGACTTGATGATAGTTGGAGGAAAGTAGACTCGGTAGGGAAGCGCCATGGACGTGTTCGCGCACGTGGGAGCCACAGGGCTGCAGGGCTTGGTATGCTGATGTACCACGTAAGTACTCAACGTACCTGCGTAGGTGCCTATGTACCTAGGTCCCGGATCTAGACGTTAGCCGCCGCGACGCATCTAGGCCCGCAGACCCAGGCAAGCGGGTGACAAAAAAACAGGGACACCTGTGCTACTACGCCAAATTGCTAGCAAAACTACCTTCTTAGCTATGCAAAACTAGCTTGAGGCAGGTATTTCCAGCTAAAACGAAGCTTAGAGTGTCCCTGTTTTTCTGTCACCCGCTTACCAGGTATGACTGCTGGGACTCAACCCAGAATACATGTCTCAGTCTCCATCCGATTTGTGACCCTGACTGGACCTGGTCCCATCTCCTCCATAGGTCCAGATCCATGGTCCTCTCCATATATCGTGTATTCTTGCAAGGATTCCTAGCTATCATCGCGGAACAACACCCTGTCCTGTCTGTACCTGGTCACAAAGATGATGTATGCCCGAACATGAGTTGTCATGCAGTCTCCAGCGCCGCTGAAGCACGCGAGCCTTACGAATCACTTAGCTCAACTGCGGCAAAATGGGTATGCATGTCGGCAATGCATGTCGGCGACGAATTTTGAAGATGGATTGGATACATGAATGGTGGCGATGCGAGTGAGCAAAACGCATTTCCTTCCGGAGCTGCGACCCGAACTAGTAGTCAGTCCAAGAACTTGAGGGACGACGGCTGGCGGCTGTGCTTACCTTACGGCTCAAACTTGACGTGAAGCTCAGGGATCCGGAATTTCTGGCTGCCGAGTGTTTTTTTTCTTCGGGTCACAGTGTTGCAGTTGTCGAAACGGGTGCAGTGGGGACGTGCCGACGCAGTTGTTGGTCCCGGACGGCATGACGCAATCTGTACGCAGATAAGCGCGGTGGAGGACGACACTTTCGGGACCGAGAAGTTGTCCTCCGGCGTGGTTTGCGTGACCGTTGTCGCCCAGCTCGTCCAGAGGGTATGAATGTTGGGCGCGTGATCGCCAAGATCGCTGCAGAGGGAAGGGCCCCTGCGAATGAGAGACTTGAGAAGAGGCCTGGCCTCGTCACTGGTGCTTATGGCAAGCTGCGTGATGAAGAGCGCGAAAGCTCTGGTGGTCCATCTTCTCGGCGGCATACCAAGGTCTGAGAAGGCAGCCAGAAGAGTAATTCCTGGGACTGCCTGGGAACAGGTCCCAGACCGTGCCGGCAGGTGGCAGGAACAGGAGGATGTTGTCGTCCGCCGAGTGAGCGATGGCGTGGAGTGGAGGAGATCGTCTCGAACGATCTTCAAGTGTGTGGAATCTGCGCATAATCAACGGGTTTAGTGGGCTGCAGAGGCAGTAGCGAAACGCCATAGAGTCAATGCTATCGGCTGGAGATCAAGAATCAACAACGCTCGCGACGTCGGCACGTTCAGAAGCAACGGCGGCGTGGAGAGGCGAATCAATGCGGGCCACATCCCTTCCTCTTTCTCCTTCTCTCTCTTTCGTTTTTTTTCATCGTGGTTCCAATGTTCGTGGGCGCAGGCGCAGGGACGGATCGTGTAGGAGCCAAGGTCGGCATCGGCTGTGGTGTGAACGGCGACATGCCGAGGACTAAAAAGAATGATTCGGAACATAAACAGAAAACGACAAGTTTTGAGAGAGAATTTCGGCGGTGACTAGTGGCATGTAGTCGTGCGCAGTAGATTGTGTTGCCTTAGGGCGTTAGAAACGAGGAAAGAAGAGGCAGTCGCTAAAAGTGGGCGATTACCGAGGGTGAGAAGCAGCCCGCCCAATGACCGACACGTGGTCAAAGATGCTGAGGAGAAGCCTGGTGGGAAGACTGACTATCATGAAGGTTGAGATTCGGTACAGCTCGAGACCGAGTCGCGAGGATGGTTCCAGGCGAAAATGGAGACACAATGCGGACCGGGAGATGTTGATGGGAAGATGGCGGGCTGCTGATGGTGATCGCGGAAAACATCGAGCTGGAGGATTACGTAATCGCGAGGTGCTGTCTGTGCGCATTCAGTGGCTGTGACGCTGTACAAGACACCCCCTGAAGGTTTGTAAAGCCAGTGTGGTCGTTACAGACATTCAGGATTTTGTACCTAAGTCACCATAGCCATGTACCTGCCAGCTATTGTAAGTGTCTAGGTACTTGAACTACGGGTCGCTGTACTTTGCCCAGAACAGTGGCACGTGCTGGATCATCACCTAGCCGGAGGGGCAGCTAGCCATTAGGTACTGTGGGATCAACGCTGATTGGCTGTGCCCACCTGAGGGTGCGCGCTGCACATTACTTCTCCGACCACAGCACTCCAGTCCTCTCAAAGGTTCCTCACCAAGAAGGAAAACAAAACATATCTGAGAAAACACTTCGTTACCGAGGCCTGAGTCCCAGGATAAGCTGCAGCACTAGGTCAAGATCCTACAGGAAGAGGCACTGCTCTGTGCTCGTGCGAACAGTTGACAACGGGCTGCTACCTTGGGGTCCCGCTCTGGAAGCATGTCGGCTGGACGGACACCGGAGCAGGACGCAGCTGGGAAAGCACATGCATGGTGGCAAGTGAAAAGGAATGACAACAGGGCAGATCCACAGAGGGCAACGACACGAGCAACGGCACCTTGGTCGCATGATAATGGGATTAACGGCAGCTCGTTGACTTATTGCAATGGCCGGGAGCGATGACTGACTCGGAACTGCCATGTTGTCCAGGCCAACTATACGAAGCGCGTGAATCAAATTGATGATGATTGAGTGTTGTAGTAGTGGGGGGATTTTGTGCTGTATTTGGTTCTAGCGACGCAGCCCTGGTTGTGGTCGTGGGCCAGAGAATGACGACGTCAACTGTGGTTCTGGCCGATGACTAGCAAAGAGGATCCTTTTATGCGCAGTAGACAGACTGTAGCGGTTGAGATGGTCATCCGTATCAGCAGTCACTGGTGCGAATCAAGTTGTTTTCCAGGTTCAAGTCGAAGTCTCTGAACTCGTTCGGGTCGGTCGAAGCAAGACCAACCTTGAACTGGGCCTACTAGCAGCTGAGTGCATCGAGTCAACTGGGTAAGTGGAGGGTCCAAGTCAGTCAAGACGCCGTCACAGATTTTGATAAACAACTGAGCCCATCTGCGAGCGCAGCGCGTAGCGCCAATGACCGCCGCGGCCGTCCTGGTCGCCGCCTTCACAGGCAACTGCGGAATCCTTGAGTATGAGCTCGACGCACTCGAGGAGCGTGGGCTCGGTCATCATGTACGTGGCGCGCAGCGAGTTGGGGACGTCACCGTTCTCGCTAACTTAGCCCACGTCTCCGACATCGCCGATGCTGAGCAGGCTTGCCGGCAGCCCGAGCGAGTGACAGTACTGCGTGAAGGCGTTGAGGAGGTTTCCCGTGTTGTGCCTATCCTAGCCAAACTTCCCACTCATGGCTTGAGCGCAGCCAAAGATTGTGACGCAAGATACGAGAAGGCCAAAATTCCCATACCGAGAATCATTGACGCCTTCAAGAACGCCAGAAATGGGCCTGCCTCCACGCTGCCTTGATGGCCCGGGCTACGGCCTCGAAGTTAGACACATCATCCAATACTCTAGTGGTCTCGCATCCTAGAGCCTCGGTTCGAGTAAGAAGGGGTCCTCGGTAGAAAACGATGCAGCTGAGCGGGACATGAGACAAATTGCCTGCCCCCTTCTCCGCAAGTCAGATGGCGAAAGAGTGTCCCGAAGTGTGCAGGCCGCCGACAAGACACGCAGCGTCTCCCCGCAAGACATTCTGTTCATGGGGCCTCTTAAGCACGATATCTTGGCAGCTCTCCGGTATGTTCACTACGATTATGCCTAGGTGCTGAGCTTTTGTCATGAAGCAGATGATCTTGGAGATCTCGGCCGCAAAAGGCGTCGTCAACGGGGAGATGGGGGATGCATAGCCCTCTTCGTGGGTAGCGATGGCGTGTCTCATGAGACACTTAACCAACAGAAATCACTGGGTTATGAAGTGGAAAATCCCAAAGCGGACGAACGATTAGTTGGCCGACACAGCCCCAAGATCGACTTTTTCGTCTCCTCTCTCATCCTTACCCACACCATCGCCCAGCCAGCCAGCTCCAGTATGAAAAGGTTAACGCATTTCTCGATGGGCAGTACACGCGCCACGCCAATGACAGGCGCGAAACGCGGATCTACGCACCTCGTCTGGCTCGTTGCACTGATCCAGACAGTCCCGCCGGGGTAGTCCCGCGCCTGGCGGATCAGCTCCTGAACAGCAGCAAGCCGACCATCCGTCATATCGTGGAAGAAAGCCCCGATGAGGTCCAGCGCCGCTACGACGTCTAGGTCTTTCGATAGAGACGGCGGCGCGACGGCGCCGTCGCCGAGAGCTTGTATGTCAATCTGGCAGCCTTAGAGTTGGAGGCGAGCGGAGCCTGCCGATCACGCCGGCCATGTCTCCGGAACAGCAACGTAGTGTGACTCGATTTGCTGGCGGCGACTGCGGTGCGGGAGGCGTGGCAATTATGTTGTTGAAATACCTGTCGTTCACGACCACTTCCACGCTTGCGAAGCTAGCCGCGCGAGCCCTGAGTCCCTGCCAGCGCTCTTTACAAATAGTTCAAGAGGTTATAACTCGTCTTTCCCAGCAATCAGCTCCCCAGGATGTCTATGACGAAGTCAATTCATTTGGTTTCTGTATCCGGGCTCCGTGTGTTAGTAGTATCATTCGCTTCTATCCCGCAACTAGATATAAAATCAATGCCACTGACCTGGCGGGAGGTTCTGTGATACTAATCTTCCCCGTGGACGGATAAGTCTGTGAGCGTTGGTAAGGGTCTGGGAGACCTTTGGCGTTGCGTAGAGAATCTGGGTCAGTACACATCAGCTTATATCATCTTTCTTAATACCCTTGCAAACTGGCGGGACCAGGCCTGTCGTAGCTATCATCACGGACACGGCAGGTGATGATGAGGTTAAAGCTCTTATGGTCAAACCCCTACTCTAGTAGGACCTTGTAAACATCCAAGACGTTATGCTGCACAGCTTCCTGCTTCTTGAAGCATGACTTGGCGCCCAGACACGTCGGTGTACCTGTTTGACGTGTACATGCAACCTCCGTGCGTGGATTCGAGGGCTGGCAGGACGGTGACTGTGTTCCCGCCGATACCGACACCGATCTCTAGAACCCTCAGGTCGGATCCCTTGTGAGCCACAAGGTCGAGAAACTTGGAGTATCCCGAGTTCTGCATCAGGTCATAGAGCTGGTAGAGGACGTGCCCTCGACAGCTAGTCTGTGAGGCCGCGGTAGATGAACTCGCGGCTCCTGGCAATGCGGTGGAAGAGCGTTGCCTCCGCATGGGCCACCATGATCAGTAGGCGAGAGTAGATTCTCTCGACCATCTCTGTAAGACAGCCTGGTGGCATGCCGACGTTGACGTCCGAGAGCAAAGTACTTTTTCCGAAGCGGTCTTGGTGAATTTCACTGCATGAGGTGTCCGGTCACTGACTAAAGTGCGCAAGATGTGGCCTGGACAGCTCAGTATCTTAATAGCGGACAGTTGATTTGCAGCCTCGAGCATTTGGGGCAGCGAAAATACGTCAGGGACCGGTGGACGTTGTGGCGGTCCTTGACCGGGCGAATAAGCGTCGTCGTGTCTCTCAGACTGAAATCTTCCTTCCATTCAAGATCAAAAGTCTCCTAAAAGTCCCTCATGTGTCCGCCGTCGGCCTAGACGACGGTTATGACAGAAACCCGGAAGGCCTTTACCTCATCTCACCGTCTGACACAGTTCCTATGACTTCTGCCCGCATGTTTTCTGCTCTCTTCCGTGATGTGTATCTTGAATTCCGGCCTATATTCAGGCTCGGCGGGGGGCTGATTTACGTCTCGTAAATGTAAGTAGGAATGGCCACCCGATCCAGCCCTGTTCAGGTCGCCAGCAAGCCGCCGCTGCTGCAAGCGTTTGGGCTATCGCCTACGGTACAGGTTCCAGCGTCACATAGGGACATTCTATTGTAAATGTCTTTGGTTATGGGAAGTAGGAGCGTCGGGTCAACGGAGTAGGTAGTGATGATTTTATCCTGATGAACCGAGGTCTTGACTTGAGGATGAGGGAGCACCGCATGCGGTATCTACCCTTCCGCGGAGGCCACTCCAATGGGGGACCCAGAGGCTGCTGAGACCTGGTCAATGCATGCTTTATCCAGGCACCACTGTTACTACTGGAGATAGTAAATTGGTACTATTTCGAGTCGGTCGAATTCGTCAGCGGCATCCGTTAGAACTACGTGATCACCTCGGTCGCCGTGCCCAGTAGTGAAATCAGGGCCGCCTTCATATAGACGTGCTAGACCGTAACGTCAGGAGCGCCCTTGAGCTCCTATATAGCCTCACTCACTATTCAGGTGTAATCCACGCTGGGTAAAACAATTCCGCCAGTAGTGTCTAGTTCCTTAATCTAGGTTACTAATCGATCTACAGGAGGTTGTACTAGCTCGGGCTAGAACCCGTTCTGTCTAGGATTCTCGAGCCCAGGATTAAATAGCGGAGGCGCTGCTCCAGGACTAAACAACTCTCTTCTTAGAGGGTTTTCTCACAGTGCTAATGATACTGTGGAAGGTTTACGAGGAAGTCGCCCTCCCCGCTACTAACGGCGCTGAGACTTAAGTATAAGTAGAAGCCGTTCTTGCGCGTCAGAACGCTAATATACTCGGCACTAGATTATTGGACGTGCTCATCATCTGCCGTACTGGTGCATCCAGAGCCGCGTGCTCAACAAACATCTTGGGGCCCAGCCGTGCTGCAAGGACAGTATCGACAGGACAAGATTATTAGTCTAAGACTCAGGCCCTGCTTCTCAGCCAACTTTAAAGACCTTAAAGAAGACACTAAAGTAAAACAGTATAGCCGTCATTTAATACCGTGCTATAGTTGTGTAATTAAAGTTGTCGTACATCGCGAATTAAAAGTCGCGGTCCATCGCGCAATTTGTTGCGCAAAGGAACGTTGTGTAACTGCAGCGTAATTAATGTCATCACGTCATTCAAAGCCGCTGTATTCAGCGCGCAGTTGAGCTGTGCATAGATATGTTGGTCACTAGGCAGAATATATACCCATTTAAATACAGCCTTAGACTTTCCAGGGCAAAACATTTGAGTATACCCCGAGAGAAAATATTCGGACCTACTCCCTAAAAGAAGTGCCCTCTAGGCGTAACCCGACTCTCGACATCAACTACATACCGTAACCTCCAGTATCTTTCATTATGGTCCCATATCAAACCTTCCATCTCAATCACAGTCACTACAGGACGGAATCTCTCCGCCCCTGTGCGGCACGCTATTTAACATACTTAGACAATTGTGCCTATTACCACCGTCAATTAACTGGCTGTATTAGCTGCAAACCCTTGGTCGCCCGTCTCTAATCCGCTCAGTCGTGTCCGCCTACCCTCGCACCATGGCTATTATCATGTTACTACCGCCCCTGGCGGCGGCATTGAAGTCGCACGCTAAGCCCTGTCGCCCGTCTCTCTGATATCTCCCACGCCTTAGAATTAGATTTTAGTCTTGTGCTCTACCCACTCGGCATCAATGTCCCCTTGCCTCTTCGGCTTGAATTTGTCGAAGAGGCTTTCTGGGAATCGCCCCTTCGGCATTTAATGCATCACTTCGGCACTCTTAGTGATTCCAGCCGTTTTTCCTATCTGTTGTCCACGCGTGCCGTCACTTATCAACAGCTTTGAATCCAGTGGAAGACAACGTACCTAATCTCGTTCCTTCCCGAGGTAGACGCGGAACTCAAGCCACCCAAGCATCACCTCCATGTCAAAGTCCCGGGGACCAGTCGCTTCCAAGCTTAAAACCACATAATTGGACGGTTGATGTTTGCATTCCCCAACATGAAATTGGAGCACCGTCAGATCCATCACGATACCATTCATTTCTAGCCAATAAAGAGTTAGTCAGGGCGGCCGGAAAGAAGGGCAGTTTTAGCAGCCTCGCAAAACGAGAAGGTACAAGAGAAGATTATCGGATACATCGTCTCAATCAAGGGCAGATCCGTAGAGTAGAGTAGGAGTAGAGGTGTTGAGGACAAGTACTTGGCCACTGGAGAGAGACGTCAGCGGGCCGGCGAATGAGCCGAGTTCTATGCGACGTATGCCCAAAGAAAGAGAACAGGAGGGGAGCCACCCAGGTAGAGGATATGATAATTCTGGAGTTATCCATTGAGCGTCTTCCAAGGCAGGTCGCCCGAGTGAGTAACCTACCTCCAGGGCATGTAGACGGTAGTCTCTGTGCGCAACCGAGTCACAAAGGACCGCTCATTCCTATCTAGACAACACGAAATGTCCTTCCCGGTCTATTTAGCCTAATGTGAGCCAAGGACTAGGTACCTGGGTACGCGGGTAACCCAGGCTTCCTTCATAGCCAAATAGGAACTCCCGTACAGAATCTATACGGGGGATTTTATTGGATGGTTTTAAGCACTCTGAATTAGCCAATAGAATCTCCCGTACAGACTCTGTACGGGGGATTTCATTGGATGGTTCCAAGCACTCTGAATTAGCCAATAGAAGCTCCCGTACAGATTCTGTACGGAACTCTTCATTGGCTGTCTCCCACTTCGAGCACAACTTCGACGTCAAGTGCTCCCTCCACGCCCGAGTTCCCTCACCACTCCGTCCGCGTCCTCGCCCCGACCAACATCAAGGCCAGCGCCCACTACAACTAGGTCGTCCACCCGACCGGCACCCACAACGTCTTCTTCCGCCTCGACGGCCTCTCACCTGCAGAGACCGTCCAAGCAGTGCGATTCGGCCTTACCGCTCTCTCTTCGACCGGGTAGAGCCATCTCTCCGTCTTCAAAGCTCCCATCTAGGCTTCCTAGTCGTACCCCTTGACCTCTGCCTCTTTTAGACCCCACTTGTATGACCTCTTTCCCTTCCATTTGGCTACTCTTTTTCTCAACCGCAGAAGATAGACTGTGTCACCCACAAGATGCCGCCTAACGACTTTGTCAGCGTACCGGCGATGGAGGGCTCGTCAACGGTGGCCAGGCTGTAGGAAGGGCGACTCAAAGCGAAATCACATACAGGGTAAGAACAGAACTCTTGACACCCCTCGACAACCTGCACTAATCTCTCCCAGCCGCGGTCACAGACGAGTAAGCCGTTTCAGCCCATAAGAAACACCTTGGAGGTCCTCCCGTTCTTCGCCATTTCTGACGATCGTATATTTATCACCAAGGAGGACAAACACACAGGCCGGTGCGACCTGACGTGCGACCTGCTTCGACACCTTCAGCCGTTTGACAATAACACGAACCACAGACTCCTTTCCGCTTAGTTCAGCCAGGAGACATAACTTTAAAAGACCGGCTATTTCCACGAATTCAACCCAACGAGTAGAGTAAGGAAGACGAAAAGAATGGCGCCACCAGCTAGGAATTCTATGCGGCGGTTCAGGTCTCTGAAAGTGGACGACAATGGACAGCTCTAGCAACAGGCAGCCGAGCTTTTCGACGTCGGCCGGGCAAGTAAAACAGCATAAAGTCCCGCCGTCCCCATCGTTCTAGCTAAGCAAAAACTATATTCTTAGTGCCTAGGTTATGGGCGTCTACTACCAAATCTTACTTTTTACCTACTCCGGTAAAGAAGAGCACTAGAATGGTGCAGTATTCTCCCACAGTATGGGGATAGAAACGTCGAGGCTATTTCAGGCCGTTACTCTCTTTTCTTATACTGTTATCTCTCTACTTAGGCGCCCTGAGAATATCGAGCACCTCTGGCATCATTAGGGGCCTCGCGGCTTATACAAGCTTGAGCACAAGCCCGTCCAAATTTCCGTTCGGCCTCTTGGGACGAAGGGTCAGAGCAGTTCTTGCCGCCTGGCTGAGCCCATCACTCTTAGCCGGGCTGACAACGTCTATAAGGACGGCATCAACTTCTTTAGGTTAAATCTAAACCCCGCCCAGTCTAGCGTTTTCTGCTCAGCTAGTGTCATTACCCACGCGAAACCAACCCACATTGAGACATCAAGCCGCCGTTAAAGGTCTTCACCCACCATCCTCTTCTTCCTCGTCGTCTCCAGGGAGATGGAAAAGCAGGCTAAAAGCTGGGAGAACGCCTGTTCTGAGACAGTCAAGTTCGAACTTACAAAGATAGCATAGCGGAGGCGGCTATTCCCCCCATGTGCTTTGGCTTTGTCGTCCTCCCTGAGATCCACGAGTTTGCTGGTATGAAAACGAATCAGACGAAGGCTGTCTTCGAGATCACCCAGAGGCAGGAAGATCGATTGCTGTTCATCGGCGCCAGTGGCACTCTCGTCTCGGCAATCCACAAGAATCTCACATCTGCCTGTTCGCTTCCCAAGTCGCTCTACACCCTGGAGGACACCGGCATCGTCGCCAACAAGCAGCCCTAGGAAGCCTAACGACCTTTTAAAGTAGATACTGGCGTCTACGCTAGCCGCGTTACGCAAGGAAGCCACCCATATTCTGAACCTACCTTTCGTCAGACAGGCGCTCATAATTGCACGGCATCCCAAACTGTTAATCGAGACCGAGGGCATCAAAGATCTCGTCGACCTGTAGTTTCAATACGTACTAAGTGCACTCACCGCCTAGATACGCCAGTTCTTCCTGAATGCTAAGTAACAAAAAAGAGTAGAAGCGTAGGAGAATATTCTCGTTAACATACTGCTTAAGAACCTGCAAGGGCACGACGTCGCACTTGTGCTGCCGTTCTCCGCCTATGCAACCTCCAAGCAGGAGGCCGTCACTCATAGCGCCACCAATCTCGCTCTTGTCGCTAGCACAGGCAGCCGCGTCGTACAGGCCACATGACCCGATTTGCAACCACTCCCTACACGACACCGTCGAGCCAGGTATCAACAACATCCCCCGACATTGTTCCTACCTCCAAAAGCAGAGGGAGTTCCTCCAAAAGACCGCAACGACAGTCAAGTCTACCCTGACGCAATCTCTTCCCATGATGATCGAGCCTCCTGATATTTCATGGCTTCCTAGCTCTCTTGGATGAACAGGTGTACCCACGGCTCGCGCTCAGCCATTATTCACCTCCCCGTTCTTCTTGCCTTCACATCCATTCTGCGTACTTCTTCCAGCTTTGGTTGCTACGCACATAGCGAGGAAGTTCCTGGTTTGGCACACGATGGAGTCACGGTTCGCGTGACTTGTGGCGAGGATGGACCAGAGGCAGGGGAACTGCGGCAGTCGCGGGCATCCTGTTTCAAGTCGCCAGCTGGCCCGTGGGTAGGGAAGCGCAGGCAGAGAGCTTTAACGAGAGACATCAAGGAACCAGCTGTGTTGACTGGGCAGACAGGTAATAGTAGAAACCTCGGCTGCATCGATCGCAGTCTGGGACCCCAGTGTTTTAACCATAGTGACCCATCCGCCGCGCACATGGATCCTCGGCAACGTACTTGCAGAGGACGTCAAGGACGGCTGCGCTATCAAGTAAAAGGCACTGCTCTGCCGTATATTCCGCGGGCTCTATTATCGGCAGCATATCCAGGCTCCCTTCCGCCTGCGTCGTCCCTCCGACGGGCCATGCTTTATTGACACCTCACGGCAGTTATCCCTGGAGGTAAAGGAAGACATCTTCTTGACACGGTAGTTGAACGGAGCCAATCGGAAAGCCCTTGCTACCTCGGGGCCGCAGACCCTCGGCCGCGATCGTTCTAAAACTTCACGTGGCGGCGACGGTACCCGGCTCCGTCCTAACCCGCCGCCGCCGAGGAGAGCACACGCATTTGGGTGCAACTTGCACCACGATACGGCACGGTTCTTACTACAGTTTGATGACGGCGTCTAGATTTTCGTGGCTAGCAGACCCTCGTCCACTACTAGGCCGCCGACATGTTCGTCTAGTCTAGCCTTTGTACAGTCCCGACTTGTTCTTGCGTCGAAACGGCGCCCTCATCGCCCACGAGATCGGCGTCAATATGGCCAATAAGCACCGCAACACGTCTTTCTCGCCTGCTCTGTCCGTGGAACGCGATAGGTTAACGAGAACGATCTGATGGAAGCTGAGGAGATAACGTTTGCCACCTCTTTTGTCCAAAAGACCTCCCACAGTCATTAACCCAGCGATCTAGAAGTCGCCAGCACCCCAGCGCCGCGTCCGAGCGCCGCGTTCCACCCATTCGTCACGTCCCGTTCTCAAGACTCTTCCTCCAGCTGATCATAATGGGGATATGCGTCACCATGCGTTTTCTTGCATCGAAGCAGTGCTTTAGAATAAACCTTTCGCGACCGGAGCTAGCATAACAACCAGGGTACGACCCGTCTGCTCTCTGTCGTATTAGTACCGGTTTCTAGCCTTGGCAGGTTGCTTGCCTACCTCTAGCCTCGTCCCGTCAGGAGCTTCAGCTCTTTGAAGAAGTCCTCGCCATCGCCGAAAATGGGGCGGAAGCCTTTGGTGCACCTCAAAAGTGCCATCTCGTCACCCCGTCCCCAATCACCAGCGTAGATTCACCACCAGTACAAGAATGTGGACGCTGTGGGCACGTTAAGGAGGAAATCCCCAGCGCAACTACCTGGAGCGAAAGAGGGCCCAGAGGCCGCGGGCGCCGGCTGCTGTGGGCTCCGGCGAGGGCGCCGGCGACGGCTCCGGTTGACGTAGACTCCGGCGACGGCTCCGGTTGACGTGGGCTTCGGCCAGGGTTCTAGTAAGGGCGCCGGCGAGGGCTCCGTTTAACGTGGGCTCCAGCGAGGGTTCCGGTTGACGTGAGCTCCAGCGAGGGCTTCGGTTGACGTAGGCTCCGGCGAGGGCTCCCGTCTAGAGATCCATAGAAGGCTCCTGCTGCGAGCTGTGGTGTAGCGTATTGTGGCCTGTGGCGTATTTAAGCTCAACCAATCCGCGAAGGGCCTCAAGCAACTGAGGGCGCCCATATGAAAAAGCCGTCCGAGCTTTAGCACTTTGATCCCTTGTTAAACTCGTCGCGTCGCTCCTTCGCTCCGCTTCGCTCCGGGATCACACTTCCCCAAAAAGCTTGTGTGGGTATGCAATGCCCGTTATCCATTCGGTCATCTTTCTCGCGGTAGGTGACAGGGGCCAACGGAGTCGGCAATAGCAAAGCGTGTGCCGCACAGGAAGTAGTACCGTACGCATTACGTCCAAGGCAAGGTCGGTGGTCGCATTTGTCGGTCGTAATGGAGCTTTCTGTTGTTAAGGAGCGATGGCGATCGCTGTTCTTATCGGAAAGCTGTGGTGGTTGCTAGGCAGGCGAGCGGGCCTGCGTCACATGTAGGGACTACAAGTCATCTTAGATGGTGCCACACAAGCGGGGGAGGATCTGAAATCTACACAGTGAAGAGGAAAGTGGCAGTATGCAGAGAGAGAGGTTCCGACCTCCACCATCAGGCAGGGGGAGGTCGGGTGCCTACCTAGGTAGGTGTGCAGGCGATGTGAGGAAACCAGAATCAGCCAGGTGCACATGTCACACATCCCTAAAATGCCTAGGTGCCTGCTAGTGCAACCTTGGATACATGCCTAGACAATTGGTACATCTCTACGCACTTGGTACATCGACCTAGTACATTCATGTGCTATTGGTGCATCCCAGTGTACGTACCTAAGTACTTAGTGCACCACCGCCTATCTGCCCCTGGTAGGAAAGAACCTGTAAAGAGATAGTGGAGCTCTTGCCGCCAACAAGCTGCCTAGGTAGGTACTTAACCTACCTGTAGGTACCTATCTAGGTAGGTGCTATCTTCTATCCCTGTCACCCCACGAGGAACCCGTCCCGTTCAGGTACTAGTCTTCTTAGCCCGCCATTAAATGCCACACTTCCCAAGTTCCCAGCAACATCATGATTTCACAAAGCGACAGCCAATTCATCAACACTACAACCCCCGGGCGCCAAGCATCACATCTGTCGCGCGACTCCTCGGCATTCCCGTCCTCTTCCGGCAAAAGAGAATACCCGCTTGTCACACCACAACCCCGGGCCCGGAGCGTCGCTCTTCCAACTGACTTCGCCCGCCTTCCAAAGGCCTTGCAGCACACGTCACTCCATGCCAGACTCTCCATAGCACCCAGGAAACAGAACAGTCCCGGGCAGCAGCCAGCCACAATAGACCACTCCACAGCCGCATTCATCGCCTCGTACAAATGCACAAGGCTCAGTTACCTTCTTAAGTACCTTGTCAGCAAAGTTTTCCGCCCATAGCAACTCCTCTAACACGCCGTCGTTGTCCAAGGTCCCAACCCCATACCGGAGCCCGTGACCTCGGCATTCAAAAGATGCCATGGACTAGGTACTACCCACCTGACTCCAGTCATTGACTGAGTACGAACACCATCGGTCGGCATAAGCAACCCACGGGCACTACTCTTCGTTCCGGGCATCGAGAACCTAACCGACTTAGGGATCACCACCAACCCCCGACGCTCCGTCCAAGATGAGGGACCCGTCTCCCTGGGGCCCAAAGGCTGCCGCTGTCCGTCAATAACCACTCGCTGTGTGCCGTTCTGGCGCCCCTGATGGACCTGGTCTACAGCACACCATGGGTTTTCGGCCCAGCAAAGTCCACCACTGTCAGCAAGATGGCGGACATCTTATCCCGTCTCGTGGATTTCTACTTCAACTGCCTTGACCTCCCCGTCTCGCCGGCGCCATCTTGCCAGGGAAACGGAAACACGGCCGTGCAGGCCAGCAAAAGGCCTCGCCAGCCGCAATGCGCGAGAGCTACCGAACCTTTCTCCCGTGCCCAGCAGGCAGCCCCCCTGGGGCACTTAGGTCCCATCGCAGCTGGTATTTTTCCTAGCTTCACCACATTCAGCACCCCTCGCGAGGCTTTACGCTCCTCATCACGTAATAGTAGCATTCCGAGGGGTCTGTTAATCGAGACGACATTCGCGGAACCCAGCAGCACCCTCCTTGAGCCGCGGGAAGTAAACCTTTGGTCTCTTTGAAACAGAGCACACGGCAACCAGGTTCCAGTGGGGCTCGCAGCCGGTGCAGGCAGTCTTTGCCGTGCGTCAACCGCGGCGAAGTAGATCACGAATAGGCCAAGAGAAGACCCAAGCCAACTCCAGACCGTTACAGGCAAGAGCGAAAGAGAAGCGCACAATTCAGGGGATGGTCAAAGGGACGCAAAGAGACCAGGAAGCAAGTTGCTACCCTCGTTCTGCCCGTTAAATTGTCAGGGAAATACGTACAGGAAGCCGGTGACGACGATGGGAATCCACCACCTCCTTTCCAGAGACCGCAGCAAAGACAAACCTCTACTTGGCAGCATGGTGCCCGCCCTAGACCCAGCCATATTCTACCAACAACGAGCCCTCCACTCAGGACCAGAATCTCTTGCTCGCAGACACAGCCATCTGCACAGCAAACGAGCCCGTCTTCATCGCATAGACTGGTAAGAACGGGTCAATTCCAATCACCAGCAGGGGCTGATTACAAGGCTCGTCAGTACGCGACCAAATATCCAACCAACGCACTAAGGAAACTTATGACGGTCCGCCGGAATAGCCCCAGGGCATCCCATAGCTGGACGGCCCCGCGAAAGCTAGGACGAAGGATCTCCGCTACTACCAAACACATCCTAGCGCGACAGCTTTCAAAACGACCCAGGGAATAGCATGCCCCGCAGGAGGCATGTCTCTGCGTGGCAGGTCTTCCGTCTCAAGCGAACCATGGAGACACACTGTTTGCTGTCACCGTCCCGGCAATGGCGACGCAACCACGGCCGGTTCTATGTCGCCGACCGTCACTACCAACCGCCATGCAACGATAGACAAATCAAGCCCAATCGCAATGCGGCGTCTCTCCCCGCGTGAGGACATCAACTCGCTCGTATCACGGGTGAGCATTTCGCCGACAAGACGCAGCAGACGGGCGTCGCGAGACCAAGCTTAGGGCCACGGATGATCTCACGACCCTGATGACGGCGGCTTTGTTGGTGCGCCGCCCGCGGAAGAGGTGAGCCAGCACGGCAGCCCCAACAATACCGTCCCAAAAGTCTATCCTCCAACAAGCCGAGGCGAACGAGGATGTGAACCTCGTTGACGTCGGCGCCAAGTCGAAGAGCCGAAAGGCCAAGTCGAAGAGCCGAAAGGCCGAGGCGAACGAGGATATGAACCTCGTTGACGTCGGCGCCAAGTCGAAGAGCCGATAGGCCAAGCCGAC
Organism: Colletotrichum musae; assembly: GCA_027406025.1. NCBI lineage: Eukaryota > Fungi > Ascomycota > Sordariomycetes > Glomerellales > Glomerellaceae > Colletotrichum > Colletotrichum musae. Next base: position 408,090 of record JANVYC010000012.1, on the reverse strand, counting down.
AAAGCCGCCCAAGCTGTCTTCCCGGAACCAAGGGGCTCGGCATCCCCCAACACCAAGTTTCTGTTGAACATTAACAACTCCTGCGACCTCGTCCAGATCAAGAGCCCCCATGGCTTTAGCTCGAAGAAGTTGTCACAAAACGGCTTGATCTCTAAGTCTTGGGATGTAAGGGCGTGGGGACGGAGGTAGTATTTATAGTCGCAGCGGCCGGAGAGAAGCCGGTTACGTATTCAGCTGCTTAATGTGAAGCTACGAATGGCTTCGGCTATCACCACAGGAGGCGCAGGACTTTATCAACTACCTCAACGCGAGGGACTAAGAGGAGAGTGGTAAGATCGAGTCACTGGCGCAGCTTAGAACCTTTTCAACTACCTCGACGCGAGGGACTAAGAGGATGGCGGTGAGATCGAGTCACTAGCGCAGCTTAGGACCTTATTGTCTGCCTCGACGCAAGGGACGAAGAGGAGGGTAGTAAGATTAAGTCACTAGTGTAGGTTAGAACTATCCCTAGAATAAGTAGTGAAAAGGTTCTAGCCTATTTAGTACTACCGTTTACTTCTATTATTTGTATCTTCTGTTACTGTTGTCCGTCACTGTCGTCCGTCACTATCGTCCGTCACTATCGTCCGTCACTATCGTCCGTCACTATCGTCCGTCACTATCGTCCGTCACTATCGTCCGTCACTATCGTCCGTCACTATCGTCCGTCACTATCGTCCGTCACTATCGTCCGTCACTATTGTCCGTCACTATCGTCCGTCACTATCGTCCGTCACTATCGTCCGTCACTATCGTCCGTCACTATCGTCCGTCACTATCGTCCGTCACTATCGTCCGTCACTATCGTCCGTCACGCGCGCTGACTATAACTATCAGTCTTGACCCAACGTATGGCAGCCTTTTAGTAGGGACCAGCGATTCTCAACCCAGTAAGCCCCTAAGATTAAAAAGATCGTACCACACAATGTGGGGTTATAAACACCTTGTTGTGACCTTAGGGAGTACGGTCGTAGGTGCTATCTATCATTGGGATTCTCGTGGCAGAATAGCTTCCTGATAGTCTGAGGCTGGGCATCTTACGGCTGAAAGTCGTCTTCAGTCTTCCCATGCTCTTGAAGCTGGTTGGCTGAGTGGCTGCATGACCTACAGTGAGGTTTGCCATTGACTTGCGCGGCAAGAACGTTCCGCATTGTTCTCAATACACCACCATACAGATCATTAGGTCAGTGGTTCGATGCTCGATTTCTTAGTCTTGGATACCAGGTTCTTATTTAGGGACTTAAGATTACCAGAGCTTTAGCTTAGCCATGCGAAATAGGAAAGGAGACATTTCAGAATTTGGCACAGGTTAACTAATTTAAGGGTAAAAACAGCGCCATGAGTCACAATATATATTCTCTAGCCTCAGAGCTAGCGACAAATCTTGTCTTACGACATATCTATACACCGGGGGCCGTAGCATAGTCACGACGCCCCGAGAAGACACCGTTAGAACTGCCCGCCCCCCCTCTCCCCTCGCCTCTCTTGGAGTCTTCCTAGAGCAAGATTCCTCAACCCTCCGCACCTCGCACCGTGAAGATGGCCAGTCGTCGATGGCGGACGGAGTGTACGGTGTGTCCTCCCCGTTGTCGCCAGCGATCGACACATGCTTAATCGTGGCAGCCATGGTCTCGGGTGATGGCGGCGTGCGTGACGATGTTGTCGCCAAGGACCGTTCGCTCGGGGATCAACGTCTTCAATGTCTCGTTAGTGGTTATGAGCTTCAGCACATTAATCCTCCCGTACGCCACTTCAACGTCGTAGACCATGGTACGTCAAGGACTCCCGCGGTAAATGTCGATGTAGCGCGCAAGGCGGTAATATTAAGCATGGATGTCACTGAACGACCATGTCTCGGTTCCATTAGCAAAACCAATAACGATTTAACCCCCCTCCCTCCATCCTCCAGGGTTCAGCACAGATGTTGCGCGAGCCGTGGCGTAGCGGCAAGCAACTATACGGGCATCGCAATGAACCTCCCATTGCCCAATGTCGGAGTGCCATACGGGACTTAGTGTAATCCTGCTCTCACTTGTTCTTCCACGGCCACGATGGCATCTGCCAACCCGGAAGTTAAGGATGTTAAGGTCGCGGGGTTTCGGCATCTGGTGCGCAGTGTCTTTCATGGGCTGTTTTCCGGACCCATCTCGCCGAGCGTCTTTGCCGGTTTGTTCTGCTCCCGACGCGCCTTGAATGCGGATTCTATGGAACCTCTTGCGTACCTGTCCCTGTCTGTTCATGTCACCAGGTGTGCCGAAGGATCTATGCTAGAAGACTCTGGATCAACTCGTTATCCTTAGCACGTCCCGTCCATAGCAGCAGGTACTATCGGGGTACACAGGCCAGCCGTGGCCAGGTAACCACGGCCGAGAGGCCTTTGCACAGCAGTCAGCCCCTTCAGAGCACTAGACCGACGGCTCCATCAGTCTCTCATCCCAGCTGCACATACGCTTCGTTCCCCCAGAAGTACACTTGACGAACGCACACGCATGGATAAATGGATACCTTAGGAGTCCCCAACTAAGCGCAACTTGATAAGTGCGATGGGCTCTACGTTCTAGTGCGATGGGCTCTACGTTCTAGTGCTGCCGGCTTTTTTCTGTTAGTGAGGGAAGGAGAGGAGGGTCTCATTGGCCGCATTTGTGGTCAGAATGGCTTTATGGAGTCCCATTGGCCATTGTTGTGGGTCCGTAAATCCATTTGTGGCTTTACAGATTTTCATTGGCTGCAGCGCCTGGTCCGTGCTTCTTGTACCTTACCCCATTCGGACTCACCACCGACAGGTATCGCCATTTAGTGCGCCACACTGGGACTTCCCCGCCCCTATCCAACACAGAGTCGTCACCACAGGCACTGTACGTAGAGCAATTGTCCGTGGCATAGCACGCAACAGTGCAACGCAATGGATCTGATGATATTTGCTACCTATCTGGTCTAGAGCTTCTTCACATAATGCGACCCGAATGCGCCTTCTGTCGTTTGATGTCGCGATATCTCAAAGTAAATTGTTCTGATTCTCTGGCGATTTCGGTCCGCTTCCGGTCCATATGCGCACAACCCCCGCGGGTACATCAGACCGGAGGATCTGCGACTAGATCCCTAGTGTTGCTTAGCCCGCATGAGCCTTGGGTGGCCAGAGAAGTTCCACCTGCCGTCAATAGTGTTAATGTCATTCTCCAACATAGAGCCAAGGTGAAAGGGACTATCACATACAACTCGTTTGAATGTGTAAAGCTTTGGGACATTATCACCAGGGATCTTGAATCCAATGTCTCCAGAGAATATATCAAAGAAGAGTGTTAACGCGTGGGAATAACGACCGTGGCATTACCAACGCTTTGGGCACGTTGTTCAGTACGTACCTACTCCGTCGGACACATCACCCCGTACCTCATGCCTCATCAGGGCATACCAATGAGTACGACTTCATCATCTCCCCCTACTGCTACGCGACTGCAGATATTTCGCACGAAAATACCGATCCACGTCCCCAGCCCCAGGAGGCACTGGGCGATTCACCCGGGGCGAGTCAGAAAACATTATCGGCTTTTCGAGACACCCAGATTGCGTTAAATATGTTTCTCCCCTAATCGCCAGACGGCACGATTTGCCAGGATCACCGTTTGGGACGTCTTCGGTCCAACGATCACACATCGCTCTTTTTCAACCCACCAGGTTGACCAGCGTAAAGGCGAGGCCAGCGACGTTCTTTTACTAGGCCACTCGTTCTTGGCCGTGCTCTTCCACCGACAATCGTCCTTTATGTCGAGTCAACAAACGCCAAGATACCGTTCCTGTCCTGCCTCCACGAGTACCCACTCATGTGTTCGCTTCCCGCAGAATCCGAACTCAAGACGACGACAACGGTCTTCCCACAGTCACAGCGCCATTCCTGGCGGCACCGAGACTCTGTTATCCAAACTTTCCATCTCAAGACATCTGCCGAAGGCCACAGCATTGACAAGCATCTTCAACCAAGATCGGCACCCTTCGCCAGAGTTGCCATCTTGTTAGCATCTCTCTACCAACAACACACGTCAACAGTGATGGCAATTGTTCTCCCTCGCGCGCGTCCCCATCTTTGACCTGGCGAAGTCCAAAATCAAAGGTTTGGAGTGCCGATTGACAAATTGGTGGTCAGTCAAGCAGCGTCGGCAAGTGAGCTTCAATCCGATGATGCCCTTTGTGGCTAGCCAATCCACGAACCTTGAGATCGATACCAAGCAGGTCGTCCACACCACGATCCGTTTCAGCAACGGCAGTCTCACTGCGTCCCTCAGCTCAGCCAACATTCCCTCAATCTTCGGTGATTCTGACAGTATGGTGAGGATGAACGTTACAATTTACCACGCAGTTCTCGGACTGGCTTATCATATTTACCGCGTTGAAACCCCCTCCACGAGCGAATAGCCGGCTCTCTAAGCCGCTGCCAAGTTAATATGAGATATAGCGCCAGCCAAACGTTGCTCGTCTTCGAAGCATGCCTACAGATCAAGGAATACTCGGCACCCTTTCTGGGTTTCATCCCGAGGGCGAGCGAAGTCCGACGTCTCTGGGATTAACGTCGAGTCTTCGGTGCTCTGAACACCAACAAGAGACCTAGCCTTATCGCTCTAAGTCTCCCGCACCAGTCCATGGTCGAAGCCTGCCACTGGGGGGAAGCTTAGCAATGACTCTGCCAATTGGCTTCATTCGATTGCAATGACTGTGCCCTCGACATTTTCAGTGGTTCTTGGACGTTCTGCTCGACCTTTGTTAAGCTTTACTACGAAAATATCGAGGGTGCCAACTCTGAGATCCCCAGCTACCGGTGGACGACGACAGCTATGAGGCAAGAAGGCTGGAAAGGCGGAAGAAGTCCCCGACATCACAGACGCGACAACGTAGACGCTGCTCCAATCGAGCCACCAAAGCGAAGCCGCGGCCACTCACAGAGGCCGATAGGTTCGTCTCAACCAAGGACACTAATCTTGCCCTCGCAATCAAGGCTACACCGATGGGGCCTGTCAATCACACATTTCTACCCACGGAAAGAACGCGCTCGAGAGGCTAGGACGAAGACCATGCTCTTATCTGGTAATCTCTGATGTTCAACGACATCCACCTTGCAAAGAGAGTCTCTCATCATCCCGCAAAAGGTCCAGAGCAAGGAAGCCGCAGTCATGACCGACGGCGAAGATCAGGAGTCCTAATACGGTCAACATTCCAGGAGCACACACATCTACACAGCAGTGTCCTGGACTCCGATACCTTCACCGTGACGGTAGGTATTAACATGATGCATGCCTTTGCGACAACTTTCCGCTTGTTACTGGTCTCATGAGGCTCCTAGCGATCCCAGATGTTGTTTGTACTGATTTCTACTCACTAGACACATGCCTTTTCAATCGGGCCATGGAACACACAGGAAAGGAGGCTTATACGCCCCGAGGGCTTCAAGGAATTCGCTGTTCCGGCACCAACAAAAGCGCCAACAGGCCTCCACATGTAGACAGGGGCTTCATCACCGACAACGAGTTCGTGATGGCGGATTACCAAGAGAGGGGGCGCGACTAGACTTGAAAAGAGGTATTGGAGCAAAAGTATGAAATGGAGGCAAGGAGAGTGCCAGAAAGCATGGAGAATTGCTAGGCCATTCAATTGTTGCCGTATCACCAACGGAGAGCTCGGGCGCCGTCAAATATAAGACGACTTAGGACCGCAAGGAAAAAGACGCCACTATCTTCACAATAGCCGAGTCAATGACGGACGCGGGGGCGGCAGCCTGGGTTATCGGTGGTGTGACCTGGTGGCCGCCAGAGAAAAAAAAACCGGATCAATATTCTTCAGTGTCAGCTGCGCCAGGAGTACCATAAAAGCCGTTTTAAGAACCACCAGGATTGCCACCACGCAAAGAAGCGCGGCGAAGAGAATCGCCATCACGGGCAATGCCAGCTTAATTCGCCTGCGCGCCGCTTTCAAGATGGTGCAGACCATTTCCCATTCCAAGGCGGGCGCCGATACAGCCGCTTGTTCTGATAGTGCCTGAGTCCTGAACTGCCGACTCTGCCGCTGAGTTGTATGGTACGCCACGGGATGAGAAGCTCGTAACTCTTGGGTATCGGATGCGCTAGTGTTGTGACCGCGAACGGCAAGTCCACGTCCAGGCTCATTGCATTTTCCTCGGTGGGTTGTGACGACGACCGCGTATCTCGCCCGGTTGACAAAATGGCAGGGCCCTGTTTGGCTGCCCAGGCAGGTAGGCACTCGCGATGTGAACCTGCATTTAGTGGTGCTGTCCATTGAACCTGCACCGCCCTGAGTGCCGTCATGAAGGAGCTCCCGTCAGCAGCCAAGGCACCTACCTACCTACCTAGGTACCTACCCAGGTAGGAACTTACCTGTGTGGGTAGGTACGAGCCCAAGTACCGAGAGGCCACGTGGCCATGGTGTTCGGGACGAACCGGTGGGCCGTTGAACGCCAAAAAGCCTCCAGCGCCGTATCCGTACACTGATGTACTGTGTAGGTACCTACAGCCTGCAGGGTCTGGCTTGGTAGGTACCAGATGGGCGGCACGCCCCTCTGTGCCTCTGGTGCACATGTACCTTGACGCCAATTCACCGAGCATGGACCTCTTCAGGCCCACTCTGGCTAATGAAATACTCCCGTTCCGCGTGGAGGAGAAAATTAGAAAGCGTGGAAGCGCAGCACGTCGATCCGTGTCTCACCTAGGTACCTAGGTACCATGGCGATGCATATCACCATGACCCCTGCCCTGCCCTGCTTACCTAAAGAATACCACATGGTATTTTCGTACAATGTCGTACTTCGACAACATGGTCTCACCTACGTCACATTTCCCTGAGCATCGGGCCTTACTCCGTTCTTGATTTACCTGGCGCCGAATGCTTTCTCAGGCACAAAGCTTCCCTTGCTTCTTCTGCTGTTTCTGCAGCGTTTTCCCTCACTAAACGCCTTGTCATTCGTGAAGTTCATGGCTTGGCTCATTCTCCTTGCCTGCACTTGCGACACGGGCAAGTTTCTAGTGACAACCATCTACGGCGCTAGTTCCGAACGTCCCACGCAAATAAGTTCCGCCAACAGCCCCAGAAGCCTATTCACACCGTCAAAAGCCTGAATCTCCAACTCTCTGGAGTCCACGCGAACCTCTACAGTCTCGAGGGCGCCATAAGCACCGGCGAGGGTCCTATCGACCGAGCCTCACGGCCGGGAACGAGGCGAGCCTTTTTTCGTACATTGCTCCGTCTAGCTAACCTTGACACCGACTGCGCCCGATGTCTGTATCTTCTCCTTGGCACCGCAGCTGAGTGTCACAGCCTAAGACCTCACCAATCAGCTTTTTTAGATGGCCGATATCATACGATTGTCACTCCTCTTCATCCGATCCCGATTGGAAATGGCATGCGAGCTGGCTTGATCGAGACGAGACCGACTCTGCGCACCGAAAGAAAGTCGGGATGCACCTCCTTGATTGGTCTAGCGGGTATCATTGGATCTTGCATCTCCGCAGAACATTAGTACGAGAACGCGATAGAGACTATTGGAGACCTCGATACATACCTTACCAACCTCGAGGCAGTCCCGGGACGTGTGACAACGCTCCGGCGATTGCCGAGATCTTGAAAGATGACTACTCTGTTTGTACCCTTCAAGGTCCATCATCTGCACACACGCAGGGGGCCGCTTGCTCTCAGGCAACTGGCGCCAGCCCACCAGAGAACCCGTGGGAGGGGAAGGACGGCCCCCGTCTGAAGAGACAGCAATTTATTGCGGAGTAGTGTCTCGGTGACTCGTCTAGAGAAGTGAGCATCCTGGCGGCGGGAGACATTACTCTTCTTGGAAACACAAATAATTTGAGTTTAACTGCGTGGCAGCACTTGATCAACGCGATGCCCTCTCCTGGAGCGTGCCTCCATCACAGCCTACTGTGGATATTGCTTGCAGCTCCTTCTTGTAGGCCACCCAGGCCGGCTGAAAGCCGGCATGGGGCGGGGCTCTCTCATCATGATATTGCGGTGTCGTACGGTTATTGGTAGGGTTCTGGGTTCCGATTTGCGGAATGGCTGAGGGTCCGAATCCACGGTTGCGCTACAAACGTAACGGCACTGCCGCTGTCAGGCACCTTGGCATATAATAACATACGCAATGATGCTCTGGGGTCGTTCTGTTTTTCAGCTCTGTCCCTCTGGATGTAGCTGATTTCATAATGATAGCCTCCCGACACTTACTTGAAGCAGACGACCGTGAGCCGCTCAGCTGAAGCCTCAGCACGAGGTCATGAGCCTTACGTGGGAGGCGAGGATGCTTCATCGAGGCTTTGAAAGGGTTTTTGTTCACGACAGAAAGGGGTTCTTAGCCGCCTACGTCAGCGTATCTCCTGGTCACCCTCACGCTCCCATCTTCAAACTTGCACGTTCATACAATTGGTCATCCTTTTTCAACGCTACTGCCAACTGCCAACTGCCATCAGCTCCAAATTCATGCAGTCGTCACGTTTCTATTCACGTATAGGTAGACAAGGGATGGAAGGTCCGCAGTTAGTCGAGTCGGAGATGGCATTCGTTTATGCGATGGATGCAGATATGCAAGCCCTGGCAAATTCGCAATAGATTTTATGTTCCTTTCGGTAAGAAGGGCTGTCTACGGCAGCTTCGAGTGCGCCGATTTCTCTCCGGACACCCGGACTGCCGTGGTTCAGCTCCGAAGCACCTGACCTCAAGCTTCGTCAAAAGGTATCTCAAGAAACCACTTTTCGAATCTTCCTAGTGGCACTGTTCCCGGATGCTCGCGATCTCGGACGGGATGTGGACGATGTATGTCTCACGGGCGATACAGCTGATGACGACAACCACAGTGGCTTGGGTCGCATTGCAGGCTACCGTCAACGACATAACCAGTCTGGACGACACATACACAAATGACATGATAGCCCAGCTATACCAGCACCTGCACCACGCATCGGCGCTTCTCCGCGGGATCCAACACGCCCCGGCGGTGGCAAGCTCCATCGCTGGCGGCGACCAGAGAAACCAAAGCCGGCCCATGGCCGCGGGCAGCAGCGGCCTGGGACGCCATCGGCGCGGCCCATTGCTTGGGCGGCCAGACGGCGGCAGCAGTAGAGACGCAACTTGTCGCCACCCGCAGGATCTGGTGCTTCGGCTCGTTCAGATCTTAGACGGTATTCTAACGCGGGTGGGAGCGGCTTGCGGACAGGCGGCGGAGAGCCCCGAGGCGGCTGAAAAGAGCGCGGGCTGGCTACAGCGCGGTACTCGCCCAGTGAGCGATCACATGGGCGCACTTCGATGCTTGTGGAGGCGGCGCACCGGGAACTGGCCCAGCAGCAGCGACTCGCACGAGCTCTCCCGAGAACAGACGAGCAAGATATTAAAACCAAAGACAAATACAAGAAAAGGAGAAAGAAAAGAACGACAAAAGCGGCAGACGTCACTAACGCGGAGGCCATCATCAGTGCAGGCGGTACGCCACCATTCCTACCTCGGGCACCTCGGACACAGATGAGAAAACCGCCGAGCAGCTTGGAAACCTGGGAGCCACGGCATACCATCTCTATGTGCTGCAGGCAGCGAGCTACCATCTTTGGAAACAGTTGTTTCTAGCGGTCGAGCAGTTCGGCGCACAGGGGGCAGTGGTCGCCGGCGAGCGCCAGCGTCTGGTGATGTACCGCCAGGAGGCGGTGACATTGCTCGACTTGGCTGCAGACTCGGAATGGTCGAAATTCAAGATTGCCGGCGATGAGGAACGGGTGGAGACTATGCTGGCGGACTTCCTCTGTGGGTGTAAGAGGTATTTCGAAGCCTAACCCGTCGTGCCTCAGCTCCTCCGCCCGTCGTTGGGTTGGTTGGTTCTTCTGAAGGCCTACCTATGCCTCTAGCAATGGCTGACCTTTCGTCGAGGCCGTGATGATGATCGCTGCTGTCGTCAGGGGCGGGGACGAGTGGGCGAGGTCCTGGGGCGGTTGGTTGAATCCTCGACGCAAAATCCCGCTAGCTCGAAGTCGTCGCAGGAACTCGCCGGCTTCAGCGTCGTTTTTGTAACTTTTGGAAATGGGTGACTGGGGTGCGTGATTGTTCTTGCTCGCGGTTGCTGTGGCGGTCGTCTCGCTTTTCCGGAGCTCAAGGATACGACTCTTAATCACCTCGAGAGAGCTGCTCGCCTTCTTCTCTCTGGCTTGTGCCTCGTCGATGGCATTGACTGTTGCACGGGGCTTTTGAACATCAACGGCCATTTCTGCGTTCTTGTTATGGCTGTCGACGCCGTCTTTCTCTTGGTCATCGCTAATACCGCCGTTGTTATTGTTGTCGTCGTCGTCGACGACGTTTCTGCTATCTTTGAGCAATACTGTCATTGAGACAGCCCCGGCCATCTTTGAGGTTGTCCAGGTACCATCCAAAGCGTCCAGCGCGCTGAAAGGGGCAGAATGGTCAGCCGAGACCTGGTTAAGTCCATCCGCCAGCCGGTCGAGGCGCAAGCGTTCGATCTATCTCACCAATCCGGGCCCAAGCGGCTGGAAAAGTTTTGTTTCAAAGGGGTCACTTGTGCCCCGTATGGCGAAAGAGAAGCCGGCCAACATTCCGGCACCTAGATGTGGGTTTGGCGCGGCAACGGAACCGAACGAAGAGACAACGGCGGGTCCCCACTGAAAAGGTCGACGACACGACGCAGGCCGCGGTCGCCTTTTTTCAGGTCCGTCACTCGCGCAGTTATCGCTTGTTGTGGCAGGGAAGACAGGGGTTCTGACCGCGTTCCCAATTTGATGTCCCCAAGCACCACCACGAGGCATTGTGGTCAGCCGGTTGAGTGGAAGCACTGGCGTCTTTTTTCCATGTACGCTATCAAATATACCATCATTTCGGTAACGGGCCAGACGGACGGTCATGTCGGCAACAGCGGCAAGAGCTCCAGTTTGTGGCGGGCGAAGGCCGTCATGTCACCCTCAAGGAGTAGAGTAAGGTCGACGACATCATCCGCCTCGTCAATTGGGTGTTGATTATCTGGGCATAGCGGCTCGCCATCGACGTCGATAGGGGGCACTGCGTAACGTCTCATGCCGCTGGACGACGCGACGGGCAGACCAGGCACGGAGATATTCAGCAACCCTGTAGTCTTCTTGTCGTTACCTTCGTCGTTATCAGGCAAATAAAGGTGTATAATGTTGAGGAGCGTGGTCACGTGGTCACGTGACCCCGCAGGCCTCCTAGGCCTCCTCCATTCTCCAGTCTCCTGCCAGCAACTTCTTCCTCACACATCACCACTTTCAGCACCCTCAATACATTCAGGGCTCCGTCCCCCAACATATAACGTTGGGCTAGCACGCATTGTGCCATTCAGCAACAGGCATCTGGCACAGGGAGCATGAAAACAGGGGTCATATCGGGTTTGGGGATGTAGCGATAGATGCGGACAAGTTCGGCTCGATTGGCAATCTCAGCATCATCCATACCGGCGCAGTTGGTGTTTCCACTGCCGTTATCGTCCATTCCCTGCTCAAAGATGCTATGCTGCCCCTTAAAGAGAAGGGCAGCGAGGTTGAGACTTCCGCGCATCGTGGGAACCCACGTCTCGGGGAGTTATAGTCTCAGTCAAGACCAGAGCTGGGCGGCTGCGTCTGAGCGCTTGGTGAGAATGCAGCATGCGAAATTAAAGTCCTGAAGGTTTTCTTGAGCTAGAAATTGTTCTCGGCAGAGGAGGATTTCATGTCAAGATGAAGCTTCAAGACCACGGTTGCGTTGAAGCAAACGTTGTAAACGACGTTGTCGGTCTCGCAAAAGAAGGAAGAAAGCCCTCATCGTCGTTTTGGGATCAAGGAGCATCATCGCGGGCTCCGCGACATACAGAGGGTGTGTACCAGCTAGGATAGGCGATGCAGAGGCGCCGGAACGATGTTGTCATTATGTCTCAGAATATAGCGATCGGCATGGTGACGAATGACACAGTCTGTCGGGAATGAGAGACCTTGAGGAGTAAGCAGACCGACACAATTGAGGCAGAGGGAAAAGCTAGTGATGAAACAATTGACCAATATAGTAGCATTAATTGGAAACTATTATTATTATCGTCACCATTTTCATCGCTATCGTCCTCATCCTTCCAGACCAGAGGAAACGTTGCGTGAGGTCGAAAATCGCAGGGATCTCGTGGATTCCACATGGCGGTGACGGTGTCGGGACGACGAGGTGCGGCGGGTACTGTGTGCAGCAGCCTGCATCGAAGTGCAGCGAAGCAGGGCGGTCGATATCGGCAGTAAAGGACTCGTGGAGGCACGCTCGAAGGGCTGTAACTGGTGGCTGGGGCCAGCGGTCGAGGTGGAGATCAGGATGAAGATCGTGTGTGGCCGGGGGCACAACGGGATCCCTGACGGAGAAGCGCGTCATCGTGAAGCCGTCACCGGGTGTTTTTGAGGTGGCAATGGTGGTGGTTCATCGTTGTCGTAACCGCCATCGGTGGCAGCACGTCTCCCTGTCATCGCTTTGGGATTGGGCGTCAATGAGTGCCGTCGGTTCGTATAATCTGCCTGTGTAATCGGCAGCGACATCTTGAGGTTGACGGCAACGTCGACATCGATTTCCAATGGTGATTGAGATCTGGTGATGGTTGAGGGATACAGAACCACTGAGTGGTGAGATGTGAGAGAAGAGGGAGGGCTCTTGTGGCCTGGAGAAAGGAAGGGAGAGGAGAACCGGTCATTGTGTATCGCGTCTCGCGCATCGCGTACTTATTCATTTATTTATCTTTCTGTCCATTTGGGCATTCTGTTTCTTTACTTATTTTGTGTTACACAAAAGCGAGATAGTGTTCAAAAGAAAGGACACCACAGTAGGAAATAGAAGTCACGTACTCTACTTCGTTACAGTCTGGAAAATAAAAAACAACATACATAATATTAGCAGTCTCCTTGTTGATACATACACAGTGCGTACCACATGCCACACCACACCCATAGGTCTGTCAGTACTGGCTCTCTCCTGTCTGCCGTGCTATGGACCGGGACACCCTCACTAGACCCCCGAAGTCACATGGATACGATCTCAGAACCCGCATCATGACACAAAGGAGAGCACGTATGCACCGAGAATGAGACTCAACATTGCCAATTCAACGTCGAGTTTCACGTGTGTCACAGGCTACAATCTTTTGTCTGTCCAGGCAACATCGGAGGCCTCGTTGCTGATGGCCATCCCCTTCCGCATGACTAAGAAGAATAAGAAGAAAACCAACCACGAGCTTCGCTCCCATCAGGCCTATCGGTCCAGCACCTATTGAAACGGATCCCAAAGCCAGAAGCCAGTCGAGCTGGAGATAATAGGCCCGACTTTGCCTTCCTAGCCGCTCCCGGATGGGAGGGTCCGGGGAAGGAAAAGTAGAAGCGGTGGATTGAAACCTGGGGGCCACACCCCACAGGACGATGTGTAGCCTGGTCACCGGTACCTTCAGCAGACGGTGTGCCGCATGGCTCAAGGCCGGCAAACCCGAGGTGGAGGATGACGACGAGGAAGAATATCGTGATGTAGATCGTGCTGGCGGCGGTCAGAAAGGCCAGGCCGGAACCTCTGGTGACAATACAACGCTCACGTAATTTGACAGAACATCCAAGGACCTCCAGCAAGACGACGTCACTCAACAACCGGTGAGCGAGCCTTGGACACCAATGGCAGCAAGACCTGACGACCGTCAAGACGCAAGGTTTGGGGCAGCACCATGGTCTTCTCCCTAGGCTTCCTAGCGTCTTTCAGGCTCCCTTGCCAGCACCCAATTCTTCCTCCTACATCCACCTCAATACATTCCGGGTTTCGTCCTCCGCAACACAAGGATACCAGGAACCACTGGAACGCCCATACTGCTGCAGTGATGCTGGCAGCTAGCACACCGTACCTTGACCATCGTCGAGATGAACACACCCGATAATTCAGTGCGCGAGTTCCGACTAGTGGTCGCCAATAACATTGGCCCCGGGTACTCAGTCCCTAGTTTTAATCAAACGCCATGGTCAGCGAAGCAAACACGAAGTACGAGGTCACCAAGTATCACAAAGATGGCCAATAATTACCGACGATCCACCACCAAACCGGACAAGAAAGGGATTAATCAACGGCCTGTTCCCAGTGTCGGGATGTCCGCCGACGACCGTGGTAGAAAACCCCCATCTTGGCCTACCATTTTCGGCGGATCAGGCCACCTGGGCCAAGACGTCGTCGGAATACCTTCTCTGTGGGCAGGGCGGCTCCAACATCAGATTTTTCGGTTTGGCACCCACTGACTGTCTGAAGTTAGATTTGACGGATCAATCATGGGCGCATGCCCGCACTAAGTAGTCGACCTTCCATGTGTTCCCGGCGCACCTCTTCTTGCTACCTACAGCATGACGTACCACCCCCTCTACACTACGTCCTCCCAGTCGTCCGGCACATCCAGCAGGAGACTGGCGCTGTCGGCAAGTCCCAGAATCACCACGTATTTCTATGCATTAGCTCGCTCAGTGTTGAACACTCGGACTCCGAGAGGCTTGCCGCACTAATGAGACACAAGAGACGCCACATCGACTCTGGCATCCGGCCTCTCAAACCAACGGGGATTTTGCTGAACAGGAAGACGTTGAAGTCAACTCCCTCGCTGCCCACAATTGCATAGCCTGGACTAACACTAAGTACCTCCGGTACTAGACGCTTGCCGAGATCTCTTTACTTCACGAGAGAATACCACTTGACCAAAAGGCCCAGGGCCTAGCTTGCGGCCATGTATTCCGAACGTTCTCTTGGTCGTCAGCCTTGACGTCGCTAGATTCCACCGCAGCATTAACTCACTAGCGTCGCCAGGGCCTAGCCGGTCGTCTGTTAGGTCGGACTGCTCGAGTTAGAGGGCTTAATGCATCCAGAAGTGTCCAGCCTCAATTCAGAGGGGATTCCAATGCAGAGGTTGTTCAAGGCTTCAGGCAAAATCTCTGATGCATCACTTATGTTAATAGACTTATAAAAGAGCGATGAGGGTGATTCCCTGCCCCCTACAGCAAGAGCCCGTCCATGCCCAAGCCGTTGAACGCCCAACAAACGTCGACCAGGCGATCTTCGTTCCCGGGCGCCACCGCAACAAAAGGCTGGCTGACCACACTACAACGTCCCTTACTTGGATATGGCTTTGGTGTCTCCTCGCTCGGCCGTTTTGCGGGAGGCTTCTCCAGTCGTGTTTTATTCTTTGAAGCCTTCTCCATGCCGTAGAGAGATGAGAGGCGGCTGGAGTTCTCATTGGAGGCAAACAACATGGATTGGGCAATGCTTTCAAATCTTGCACCTACCGAGCGGGCGTCTCTCGACTTCAATCCAGCTCCGCCAGTAGTCCTACGGACGCAAGCTTAGAGACGAGATGCTCTGACGAAGGCCAACTTCATGCAATCACGGCGGTTGGTATACCTAGAGACAGTTGCCATCGTTTTTTCGGATGTCTCTTCTGTTGTGGCTACGGAAGTTCGAAGACGACCGAACTGTGTACAGCTTTCACCGCGTGGCGAGCGAGTAGTAGCAGGTGCTACTAGCCAAAGGGGTTCATTACATTTCTTTCCACTTGGTGACTCCATTTTAGCATACCCTCCCTGGCTATGGACACGCAGAGCCTAATAGGTGACCAGCTGTCTACACCGCTTCAATCGGAACCCTCAGAAGGATCATAACAGACTGCCGATCTCGTGCGTCAATATCCCTAATCGTCAATGCATTCGTCTCGAATACAAAACCCGGCCCGGCTTAAAAGACGTTGCCCTTATTAGTATCTTTAATACTATCTACTGGTTATGTCATCGAACTATATCATCTCTAACACATCCAATTACAAGATTCAGCGGTAGTAGTCTAAGTCAAATAACAATATAAAATGAGGAACTGCTTTCTGGATTCGAGGTTGCGCTACTTACTTCGTTAACTACGAGAGATTGATCCTTGGTCGGGATCGGTGGGATGGGCAGCAGTTAACGCCCGCGTGGATCTATACGCCCGGCAGTTTCTAGATAAACTACTAAGATCACCTTATAGGTCTTAAATAACAGCGGGAACGCGAGTTAGTGCTTTGAGAATCCAATGCGCGCTGGGACTGCAAACGGGCTGGCGTAATAGTGTCTGTATATGGAGCCTTAACTTACAGCGTAGAGGTTTTTGTATTTTTTGTGTAAACACCATTTGTTTACTATTGACGTTAAGGAATCCTCTTGTGTGGCGCCTATCTATAGTCGCCGTTGTAATTAGCACCAAAGATGTCTCTGAAGTAGAATCGCGGGATCTAGAGTATTGGCGCGTGGTCGTCGGAACCCATGTTCCACAGAGGTCCGCATTTGAGCTAGAAGGGTAACTCAACCCGATTATTAGGATCTAACTTCATATTCTACCATATAGCATCAAGAGTCTTCTACTAAATAGGATCAGTTCTACAACAATTCCAGATCATCAACTTTAACTCCAGCAAAATCTTAACCATCATAACGTCAAGTTATTCAACTAATCCCGTTATAACTATTAACGTCAACTCCATCAGAGTACCCTCAAACTGCCCACCGGCAACGGATCGCAGCAGCCCCAGGCCCGGGCCGTAGCCCCGAAGGCGAAGGCCAGCGCCAAAGCCGTCTAGACGTCGACCGAGGGCATCTAACCTACTGCCACCACCACGGGTTGACCCTTTAGCGATAAGGTCTTGACGCACGCGCCGGTTTGCACTGTAAAGGCGGCCTCGTCGTAGTCATTCATGAGGCGTGATAAGGGACTAGTGAAAGGTTAAAGCTCCTAAACTGAGTCATCCCGGACGTTACCGATACCCACTGACTTAAAAAGACAACCTGTACCGGCCTGACCTAGAGCCCCTGGTCGGGTTTAGTTCGCTTCAAAGTCCGAACTGGGCTGGAGGGCTTTTGGACGCATTACGCCGCGGCAGTGATGACGATGATGGTGACTACAAGACACCCAGAGCCTAGCCGCCATCTCAAGGCGTGTGTTTTTTGATCGAGCAAGGAATTAATCCAAGTAATCTTGAGTTTTGGGTGTGGGGGACTGGTTCGTTGTGGCGGACTGGTCGGGATAATACGGGCAGCCAACGAACTCAGCCCTAAAAACTCGTCTCAGCCGCCTATCAAGCCAGTTCCCATAGCAGTAAAAGGCAGTGCGTAATCACAACTACTTTAACCTTCTACATACTCAAAGATAACAATACTTCTGTCCTTTGTGCCCTTATGAAGACAATGCTTCAGTTCCCTAGTGCACAGCATGCGCGGATGACGTAAGCAATACGATGTGGTATTTAGTGCATGGATTGAATATCTAGTGTCTGCACCAGAACCCCCCGCATCAGTCCCAGCAGCCAATTAGTGTAAGCTGGTCTACCAGTATTACTATGCCTCTGGAGAAGTTGGGTCACGAGTACCCATACGTACCCGGTAACTATAAGACGGTCAAACTAATTCCTTCCGGTAATCTGGGTGTACCGCGCCACCAAAGTCTTACTTCCGAAGAACGTAGACACGAGACAGACCGGAAAGGCCACGCCACGGCAAGTGAAAAGCATTGTCATTTTAACAGTAGGTATTACTAGGTATTACCAAACTAGATACCCCGAGCTCAGCACATTCCTCTGTGAAAATTGCTATCTACCTGCCTAGCACAGCTTACGTACCCAGCTTTTAAGTCCGCCGGCCCGCCCGACGTCCTGAGGGGAAGTTGCGAAAGTATTTCCCTAGGTCCCTGCTACTACCTAGGTACTACCTAGCACCCATGGACGGCATTTCCACCTATCTGAGACTGTGACAAGCACTCGCCTCAGCCACGTGGTGACGTTGTGCCCTTTGACTTCCGTCTACGTCCACCTCCACGTCCATTCCCAGCTATGCAAACGCATCAAAGGGATGGTCTAGCAAGACCCCCGACGAAGCAAGCATAGATGTCCATTCAGACCTATCCTTCCTATGCCGACGAGATCCGCAACCGAAACAACTAAATGTTCGCACCACCCAAACCCGGTCATTTACTGACTATTCCAATAGCTAAGTTCAAGCTTGACAACGACAGCCACAACATCAACGGCAAGTTGAAAAAGAACAGGTCAACCCAGTTTATACCCTCTTCAGCATGATTTCGACTACGAACCCCAGGGCTAGTGATTTTTTCCAGCTTTAGTGGGGCTATCCAAGACTCTGCCTGATCAATTCGACACACCTATAGCCCATTTCTGGGCCGGGGCGGGTTCCCGCCTCCAGGATGTTACGTGCATCACCCGAACCCGGTCAGGGTCGTCAAGTCGAGAGAAAAAAGACACATGTATCTGGTTCTCAGCGACTCGCGGGCTGTGTTGGTTTTATTCAATGGCCCGCGCCTCGCCCGGAATGCTACCGAAGCCATACAGCAGCCAGCAACCGCAACCATGGCTGCTAGCACTGAGTCAGCTCCTCCTCTCGACGACAGCACTTCCCGCGCCAAGCCGCCACCTATGCCACCTTCCATGACCGCTACACCCGCCCGACAATCTTCAGTGCCACCGGCTTCAGTAGCGACACAGACTAACACGTCGGAGCTCCACAGAATCATCAGGAATCGCCCGTAGGAAGAACCCGAGTTCATCTGTTCATTTTGACTCCTTTTCTGAGCCCAAGCCCTCTTCAAGGGGAAGGGTTGAGTGAGAGGAGCTTGGACGTTGACCAGCGTGCAGCTGCTAACGCACTGGATACCCTCGCCAGCGCCGCTAGTAATGGCAATGCTGGGAGTTGCGCCGTCTTCGAGGATGAAAGCTGCGTCGGCCTGGCCACCTTCTCCGCCGTCCGGAAATTGATAATGTGATTGCTAAAGGATCGATATTTGGGGACATCTACAACCCCGAGCCCAGCAACTTCTGCGTCTACTGCAAGGAGTCGTCACAGAGTGCTCTGCTCCACAACCCTCCAACTTTATAGCGACCACAGAACGAGAGAGAGACCGCCATAGCCAGTACCGTCATTACTGTCAGTACGCCCAGGGGAGTAGAGGGGATCAGACACGAATACAACCCCAAGCATGTCCAGGCGCTTGTGAGCTCCGAGGCTCCGGTACAAGCCGAATAGCTGGGCCTTGTTTTTGAGGATTTCTTTGGCATCATAGCGCCGCCAATGTCTCACGGGGGCTCAAGCAATATGAAAACACTGTTCAAGCCCGGCAAAAGACCCTCTATGTAGTGCACGCGTAATCGAACTCGGTAAACGACACTCTGGCGGTGTTCCATCAACGCAACCAAAATGGTCGTGCTATCGGTCTTTACGATTCTTCGCCCAAGTTTCGCGGGGTTTGTCAACTGATCGGCGTCTTTTTCGACCGCTTTGTGCCAGAAGCCCCGCCTGAGCGAGGCGTCGTTCAAAGGTCTTCTACACCACTGCAGGACAATGCAGCCGACGACGCTGTGATATTCTTTACTTGTATAATGTGTATCGTTGTGAGAATTAGCTTGCCCGCCAAACCTTGCACAGGATTTCGGTAACGTGTGATGGCCTCCGTGCTTGGAGTCAGGGCTGACGACTAGGAATCATTATGCCCAACAGAGAAGGCCAATCCACTGGTTACGAGCCTTCGAGCCACTGCTTGCACGAGCTCGATCCGGCGACTAAAACGGCCTATATGACACGTTTGCCGTTCTGAACGCTGCTAGAAAGTACTGGAAGAATCGGTACGTGGGTCCGCAGAAGTTGCTTCAGACGCGGCTCCAAGGGAAGGGCTCTATCGTCTAACCCGTGCACGAGGATGTCGTGTCCGCCGTCGATGCTCTAGACAGGGTCTTTTATAAAGCTGTACGCTTTTTAAAGGCGTGTAGAAAGAGCTTGAGAAGGTCGACCGTGTGATGGAACAGTCGGATAAGAGTCCTGACGCCTCATACAGCAAGGCTAGGCTCGATCGGTTTACAGCTGCCAGCAATACCGCGACACCCACACTGGCGCTGCTGAAGAATACATCCGCAGGCCTGCAGGGTTTTTTGGACCAGACAATCGCGCAGAAGGCCTTGACCCAGCCTGTCAGCGGGTAACTGGCTGGGGAAGGTGGTCTAACAGATGTGGGTTCGCCAAGTGAGTCTAGATGCGCTGCGACCACCAATTAGTCTGACCAGGGACGCCACGAGTCGGCGAACAGACGAGAAAAAGGAGAAGTCACATATCAATATGGGCATATCCGGGCTGCAGCCATTGGGAGGCTGGATTGGTTTAACCTTGCCCGTGTCGCATTCTACTTGGCATGCTTAGTTGGTTGCTCGAAAATCAAGGGTTATACGCTCAAAGCAAAAGCAATTCCCAGTGTTCTGGGGCAACGCATAATAGTATGGATCGTGATCGTGCGCGGGAGTTTTGAGGGAGCCTGTTACAGAGTCTATACGGGGAGAAGTGAGACTGCACCCAAAGAATGTTCCCGGGGGGGGGGGGGGGGGGGGCACCCGCCGAGTTTCAGCGCTACAGCCCTGTTCCGACCACCAATCAGCACCAAACTTCGCCACTACCTACTCTAACGTTATATCTCAAGCACCACCAGCCTGATGCGATCGTCCATTCCCTTGGCTCATACGCCGGTACGGAAGGTGTCGATCTGCCGTGAGAGACGACCAAGAGTCGCCTCTTCGGCCATGTCATCTTGCCTTTGGCTTCCGCCCTGTTGGCCATTCCGAGGGGAAGCCATGGTGGCAACGAGGTAGGCAGAGGGCCAGGGGACTTGAGTAGCGTAGGTACCTGAAGAGGCTTGGCCAAGAAGCCCACGCAGGCCATGGGCCACCATGGCTGCGTCCATCTCTGCAGATTCGGGCTATTGCCAACAGTGGGCTGCGTACGGGTACGTTGTGGTGCATTTTTGGTCGCCACTGTCCGAGGGCGTTGATGGCGTGTGGAGGCGTCGCCCATGTTTTTCTATTCCGGCATGTGGAGCAAGGAGTGGGAATTCGATGCTCGAGATGTGTGAGTGCAGAACTAAACGTTCGTTGTACGTTGGAAATGAAGGTGTCCACGTGAAGATGGTGTGTGCTTCGAATGGGTGGCCGAGGGAAGATAAGAGCGGGGTGCGGGGTAAGTAGGTAGGCAGGTCAGGGAGGCGGGGACGGGCAGGAGGTGTAGGAAGCACCTACCTAGGTAGCGTGCCTTGGTAGGCACAGAAAGCAGGTGCGGCGTAAGTACAAACAAGACGCATTGTGTGGCAATTCAACAGCCTTGTGTGTAATGGCACGTGGAAACAAGCACCCTAGCGGGGCGGGCGCCCAAGTAGGCGTGTACCTAGTGTATGCTGCACCTACCTAGGTACCTACCTACCTACCGGGTATTCAGGTGCGGGGGGCACCAGAGGGCGCAGACGTGAGGAAGCAGGTGCCTAGCCGCTGCTGGAAAGAACGTTGGAAGAGGTACGTACATGTACTACGTACCTTAGTACGCTCCCTGGCAGGAACATGCGACACGAGAGGTACTGTGCTACTACTTTTGTTTTTGCGTACACATTCGTGGCTTAGAAAGTACTGAGTTACCTCCCTTTGTGCTGCTGACGCCCGAACCCGAAGTTCGAGGAACCGCAACCAAAGTCCCTCCCTGTGCTGGCGAGAAAAGTCAACCCAACATCATGTCCTTTCCATCCACCCGACACCGATGGCCGTCGCTTGGGTCCGCCGTCTATGCGAAAGCTCTTTTGTCAACATCCTCTACGACTCGCCCTCGATCTTGACTGCACGGCACATGGGCTCCGGTTGACATCAACGCCGACGGTCTCCATCATGGACCGCAGGACCATCTCTGGAACGCATACCCAAAATTGCGACGGTGCCTGCAACGGTATCGTCAGTCCTGTTTGAAAGCGAGTGTGACTACGAGCTGCGGCTGCGTGACGACGACACCCCCGCGCAGTCGGGTTGAGAGAACGGTCGGAATCTCCGCATGCTCGCAGGGCTGGCGCATCTTGACGTCGAACGTCCAGTGCACCAGTAGGTAGGTCGGCGACAGAAGGAGCTGGAGTATTATTGCTTCTGCGTCTTACATCCCCTCTGTACCACAGAGTCCCAAGAGATGTAAGAGATGTATTCTCCTACAAAACTACTACGCCCGAAGAGACGTGAGTGCAGTCACGACATCCATAGCACTAGGGCAGGGTAGGAGTCCCACTAAGACACTACTGCAGGTGGATTTCGAGTTACCTACCAGTGGAGGGGCAGTGGTTTGAAGATAACCGCGTGCTGGAGCGGGCTTTGGGGTGGCCTGGGCCATGGTCTCGATGTCGACGAGCGCGCAGGTGCGGGCCGCGAGCAGCACGACCAGCCGAGACCCCCAGCCCGGCTATTGTACATCTCGCTGTGATGATGCAGCGGGAAGTGCATATCAGGCTGCTGGGGAGAACTTTGGCGATGGAGGGAAGCAGCGGAACCTTAATGTCGGATAGGTTCTGGGAGCGGGCGGGCAGCCCTGGTATCGTGGTGAGGCGGTTTGAGGTTCGTGTTTCTGGCCTTGCAGTTGATTGTGTCGCTTGACTTTATGTACCAGCGAGGCTTGACGGAGTCGTTCGTACTGCGCTTGCTCAGCTGCATGTAGTCCGCCCTGTATGGCTTCTCGGAACAGCCCCCAGTAACTGCAGCATGTGCAATGGCAACACACCAGAGTTCGTTACCTAAAGCCCTTCCAACTGCAGTTTAACATGTTCTCTCCTCTTGATCAACTTTTGATCTAACTGGCAGCAGCAAGTCGAGGAGTACAAGGAGGGTGTGCTCAACGAGGCGACTTCTTGGTTTCTCGTCTTTCAACGTCCCCAGTGGCAACATCGGCAATCTTGAACTAGCTGCTCCGTTAGCCGCCGTCTCTCAATCTCGCAGCGCTCCACGGCGTGAAACCCCAGTGTCTCCCGTTTTCCCGGTCGCCCTACGCTTTAGCGTCCGCCGTTGGCGAGACCCGGCGGCGCTGCAAGAAACACAGAACAAGATCGGACACGGTAGAGCAGGTCGCCTTCAGGTGGCTCGCGGCTTTGTTTGAAAGCACCACGAAGACTGAAGATGGCAACAACTCCGAGGAAGAGGCGTATCCCGCGCGATGGGCAGGATCCTGCGGCTCTCTGTTCTCTTGGGCGAACTACTACAGCAAGACGTGGCGGTCCCGGATACTCGCACTCTCAGCGCACTGGAGACGCGTCGGGCGCTTTGTGACGGGATTGGGCGAGAATCGACATCGCGACATCCTTGATAATGGAGAGTAGGTCTGGTTAGCGATACTAGGGACCGTTTCTGGCAAGCGTCTGCGAGATGCCCACCTTGACAGCCCTGGCTAGGTGAGAACCAGGTACGCACGCGCCGACCGCATGGCTCCTGCTCACCAGGCCTCCATGAATCTAAATGGCTCAGGGCGAAACGAGAGACGAAGAAGGTGACTTTGGATCTCAATATTCCAGATGGGTTCGAAGCTCCCGGACGATTTC
Source organism: Colletotrichum musae (assembly GCA_027406025.1). NCBI lineage: Eukaryota > Fungi > Ascomycota > Sordariomycetes > Glomerellales > Glomerellaceae > Colletotrichum > Colletotrichum musae. The sequence goes on along the minus strand of JANVYC010000012.1, from coordinate 384,627 downwards.
GCGGAGGGCATTGGCGGAAGGTATCTGCTGCTGGAGGACAAGACGCGGTGCGGTGGTGGGGTCGGCGCAGCGTCGGGGTTCTTTCGAGCGTCAACTCATTGCAGAGTCTCTGCGTCGTGTCTGTCGTACCTGGGTTACTACACCATCGTCCCTTGCGCGGTGGCCTGAGGCTGTTGCTGTCGTCAGTCTCGAGCCGAGGGACTCGGACCTGGACATTAAGGGGGACTGTCAGCGGCAGCACGTGAAGCAGAATCTGGTCATTTCCGGTACTTTTTCTTCCTATTAGGAAAGACTTGGCGGCATGGATGCACGTGGAAGCAAAGGAAGACGACGAGAATACCGATCCTGATGGCAGAAACCAGTCCAGCACAGCACTCATGCGCCCACCAAACTGTAAACAAAGTCCTTGTGGTTTGAGCCCCAAGTCGCTCGCACCGTCCGCATTCATAAATTCTTACCTGACTCCCCCCCGCTACCCTGCGATGCCATCACCGGCGCTCATCCCGAGGAGCCCCGCCCTCCGGTGTTGACCTCGTCACAGCAGCCTGTGAGGTCAATCCAGCCTTTAAAAGTCCCAACATAGCATTAGCAACAGCAACAGCAGCAGCGCAACGAAGCCTCAAGATGATGGCCGCAAAGGGAACACAAATCGGTCCGGTGTCGGCATTGGCGTAAGCAGGAGCAGGCATTTTCCGAACCCTCACCGCAGGGACCCTCAGTGATCGTCTGAGTAATGCAAGTGAGGCGAAGTAAAAGAATGTGAGCGCTTTAAGTGTGGGAGAAGTAACCCAGCTCACACTACCGTCGATGGGGACATGGCGGAGAAAGTACTCCTAGTTCTAATTTCGCCGCCAGGAAGGTCGAGCGCTGTCCACGGCATGGCTTGGGCAACCATACCACCAGAGTCAGCCGCCATCGCCTAGACACCGACGTAGCGCTGACTGGGATTGTCCAGGATTAGGCCCGTCTCCACGTTCGGAACTTTTAGATAGATAACGGCACTGACGGCGGGAACCAGTCCGAGGAGGTCCCTACATCGGTCGTCGAGCATGGCCAGGTTGGAAGGGTGCGAGTGGGCGACGTCGGCGACAACTATAGCGCGGGGTTATGCAGGGTCTAGAATGTGATAGGCGCCATTGGGGATCAACTGGTGGTTCCCGCGGGTCGTCGCGGCCTTTAAAGAGCTTTTTGAGGTCGGACGGGCTGTTAAGAGGCAGGTCGCGGCGTGCGGCCTCATGAACTATGTCGTTCATGTTGCCAGCCATGGTGGCGTGGACACGTCCTGGCGGCATTTTGAACGATGTAATATCGGTGATCAGGGTGTGCTCGAGTTGAACTCTGCCCTGCTTGACCTCGGAGCAGGCGGTGGTAGTTTTGATGAGGTCACGTAAGGAGGTCGGTGGGAGGTAGAAAGGCTGGGCGTTGCGGATGTCCTTGGACTCGGGGTCGCCACGTGAAAGGACCGAGGCCAGGAGGCTAAGCTGCTCGGCTTGGGGCTTTGGATCGATGGCCTGGGGCGCAACTGACAGCGCTGGCTGACGGAGGCCTGGAGAATAGAAGCGGTCAGCAGATAAGCTCTCTATTATTGACGATCGAGATGAGACATCAGGGTCGGATCCTCGTGGTGCGGCGGGAAGACTACAAAAGGGAATTGAGCAGACCTTGGATGCTTCATTTCCGTTTATGATGAGAACACACACAGTCCGGTTTCTCGTGTCAGTTTCTTGAGCGGGATGGACCCATCGATTCTGCAATCGTAACTGGAGTCTTCGTTCGAGTGGCTTGTCAAGGTGAAGATGAAAGTTGCAGGAGGTGATGGGTGTTGACAAGGCGCGCACATACTGGGAACTAAGAGGCTACGTTACGTGCGTCATTCCCAAGTCTTATTGGTCCCAAAGAGAATACACTAGGTAGGTGCTTCCCAATCTAATTATGGAAGCTGGAACCACTGCAACAGCATACGACCCGGGTGAGAGGGAATGGCCACCGAAAGCCAGAGGTGTATCATATAGAATCCCTCGGGCCGCCCTTACCATGTGCAGCCGCGACGTCGCCGACGACGTCGCCGTCGCTAGCCACGTGGGCGCCCTGTGGTCACGACGTCCTCGTAGTAGCGATGGACTACGGTCTTGCTCTGCTCTGTCGACGTCATGCGACTCCGTCCACAGCCAACCCGATCCTTGCATCCCCACGAAGTCTGTAGAGACCCTGACTCCGCAGCTAGTAGGGTTTTCTCTCTATTGGCGCGAGGGTGTGAATATGGTGGAAGCAGTTGGGATTTATTGGTGAAGGCTGGGCGACGATGGCGATCTTGGCGACCTGATCACCAAGGTTCATGACGGCACCTGTCGCTGGCGGGCGCCATCGGCATGGCCACCCTCCGACGTCGGCCTCCGCAGGGTGGTGCTATTGCGCACTTCGGTCACCATATACTGACACTATCCGCGCGACTTAGGGGCCTTGATTTCGGCTCGCCGAGTCACTTTACTGGTGAGCATGCGCCTGGGTGACGATGGGGCCGGGTCGGGTTTGATATTGCTGTTGGTGTTGTGCTGCTGGTCTTCTTGATTCTGGGTGCAGTCAGTCCCTGCACGAGGTCGGTTCCGCTGACGTAAGTGTCAGTTGGGGCCTACTTGGTTTTTTTGCGTGCACGCTGGGTAAAGTACCTGGTCACTTACATCCAGGTACCAACTGGAAACGGTTGGTACATTTCCCCTCAAAGTGGTTGCACTTAGTTGGTACGTATGCAACCACTTTACCTAGTATTTCGTGTGCACGCCCACACTGGGTAAAGTACCTAGTCACTGCGGTTGGTACTTTTCCCCTCAAAGTGGTTGCACTAGGTTGGTACGTATGCAACCACTTTGAGGAACTACTTGGTTTTTTGCGTGCACGCCCACACTAAGTAAAGTACCTAGCTGCTGCACCCAAAAAAAACAAAGAGCACAGGGTACTAGTACTTACTCTCTTGCGCACACGTCTATGCTAAGGAAAGTACCTTCTACGTGGGCTGTCCAGCGCCTGAAGCTGGAGGACAGGAGTTCAGGCCCTGTCAAACGTACCTACAGGGCTAGGTTACCTAAGACACTCGTCCCCCATCAACATCGTGACTGTGAGGATGCACTGGGGCCTTCGAGCGAACTCCATCGCAACTGCGAGGATGCACGCAGACATGTGAGCGAGCTCCTTGGCTTCGGCACGTAGAGATGTATCTCGGTCTTGGAGTGCGCAAGGACGTATCCCTCGGGGGCTGGATTCGAGTCCACCAGGCCTCGCGGCCTCATATCATATTCCGCTAGGTAACCTGCCATGCCATTTCCGCCCTGGCAGGTGCAGAGCCATGTTGCTGGAAGACGGCGTCTCGCAGCGGTGTAGGGGCTAAGGTGTCAGTCAGACCAGCCTGATCCTCGGGATGATTGGCGTTCAGGTTTCCGCAGCTGTCAGGCACCGCCCCTGCCGCCGCGTTTCGGGAGATGCGCCAGCGTCACACACCGCCACGTGGCATGGCAGGCATGCTCAGCTGGGCGAGGGACTTTCCCGTCCCATGTCGCGCCCGAATGGCGATGAGAAAGACCAAAGCAACCCCCATCATCCGCTGCCGCGGCAGGCAGACAATCCGCTGCCCGTGGTGCTGGCGAGCGATATGCAACGGACGCGCACTGCGACCGGCAAGGCGCAAACGCTCGATGCACACGGCACGGCAAGGTGGTCACGAAGATTACGAGTGAAATACGAACGCCTATTTCCATTACATGTCCTACTTTTTACGTACTGTTGACGGACGCCCAGGTCGCACTAGGGTCGGGCATTGTGGCTTCACGTTGGACTTGGATATTGACTTAGACAGAATCGAGGACGGGATTGTGATGCCATACTCGGCAGGTCAATATTAAGGACGAAGAGTGGGAGTCTCTTTATATGCGTTTGTGGGTGAGGTGGGAAAAGTATGGAAAACGGTAGGTACACTGGGCCGTTGTGGTGAAGAGGGGCTGGCCACGGCACCGGTCCGCAGTGGCGACTGCGACCAGTACAGAGGAAGGTGTAGGTGGTGGTCGCCTTGGTCCTTTCTTTCCATAAAGACTAGCATCGGGAATGGAGAGAGTGAAGGCGCATTCGCCACCACGACGTGGGATAGCTGGCCAGAGCTAGGTAGGTACGTAAATGTGATGGAGTGGTCCTTCGTCCCTCCCACTCCCTACCTCTTCTTCGTTTCGAAGCGAAGCAAATTCAAACAAAGCGTTGGGCTTGGGCGTTGGGCGTTGGTGTTTAGGCAGGTCGCGGGGTTCGTTAAAGGGATTTCCAACCTGCTTGGAGTACATCACGATCTCCTTTTCTGGTATACGTTTTCGTTCTCTATCTTGCGCGTTTTGCTGTGCGTCTCCCTCTTTGCGCCGTTCTGAGCTATCGTATTGCCTGTCTGTTCCCCCGTGTCAGCCTTGCGACCATCCCGCCATGTCCTCTACTGCCATTTCCACCGACCCAGCCATCTGCCTCGCCATCGACCACCTGTCCCAGCTCGCCGACCGCCCCCATGCGCCGAGGAGCTCGGCACAGTCCCGGGCGAGATGAAGCAGCGCTGGTCGAAACTCTCTCCGACGACACCATCACGTTGTGCGTGCCCGCGTTTTTTTGCTCGGTCGTGCTGTTGCCCGTTGCGGCTTTGCCACAAAGACGATCCTGGGCGCTATCCACGCGAAGATAACCGCCCACTACCGAGACCTCCCACAAGCCCCAGTCCCTTACGTCGGGGAAGCGTTATAGTAGTAACTAGTTGTCAGATTACGTGGCTTAGAGCCGCTGGCGCGTTGCGACGTATGGGCGGATTTCGGCATTTGAGGAGGCCGATGGCCGCTCTGGATCAACGTTTCACCGGCTCTAGAGGCCGTGGCCGCGTTTAGGGGCTTAAAGGCCTATAACGTAGTTAAGGCGAAAACCGCGTTAATAGTGCTATAGGCCGTAGAATAACACATAACGTTAATATACGTAATATACGCAAAATCTAATAATTAAGAGTCTTATTTTACTACCCCCTCTACTATATATAATTAATCGTTTCTAAACCGCTTTATTAAACACAAAAATTACTATAAACGTTCTTTTAACCCCTTAAAAAACTATCCTTAACGGCCCAGCTACTTAGTACCTATAGCTTTATAACTTTTAAGTACTTATAAATACCCTTAATACATAAAAAGCTTTTAACTTAACCTCTATATCTCTAGAGCCCCTTATTAGTAATGCTCTACCTTAAGAGCTACGGCTTAGTAACTACCTAAAGTCTATTACTTATTATAAGCTAAAGCTAAAAGCTTTTTATTCCTAGACTATAGGATTTTATTAGATTATATAGCTTAGAGCTGCTAGTGTGTTGCAATATATAGGTGGATTTTAGTATTTAAGGAGGCTAATAGCTACTCTAGATTAACGTTTCACCGGCTCTAGAGGCTATAGCCGCGTTTAAGAGCTTAAAGGCCTATAACGCAGTTAAAGTAAAAAACGCATTAATAGTACTATAAGCTATAGAATAACATATAACGTTAATATATATAATATATATAAAATTTAATAATTAAAAGTCTTATTTTACTAACCCCTTTACTATATATAATTAATTATTTTTAAACTACTCTATTAAACGTAAAAATTACTATAAACGTCCTTTTAACCCCTTAAAAAACTATCCTTAACAGTCTAGCTACTTAGCACCTATAGTTTTATAACTTTTAAGTACTTATAAATACCCTTAATATATAAAAAACTTTTAACCTAACCTCTATATCCTTAAAACCCCTTATTAGTAATACCCTACTTTAAAAGCTATAATTTAGTAACTACCCAAAGTCTATTACTTACTATAGACTAAAGCTAAAAGCTCTTTACTTCTAAACTATAGAATTTAGAATAAATAAACTTATTATAAATACTCCCCCTTAAGTACCTCTAGATAAAAACCTCTTATTCCCGTTTAAAGTTATAAATTACTATTATACTAAAATAATAACTAACTTCTTTAAAAAGGCGCTTAAGTACTATATTAACTCTTTATTCCTCTACTATATAATAAAAGTAATATACTAAAAGTAAAAAAAGGCTAAAAATACTATTATTCTTTAAATATAAAGTACTATTATTAAAAAACTTAAAATTTAATACTACTTAAGTACTTTAAAACTAACTATTTAAATTTAAAACCTTTATAAATACTTTAAACTTATAAAAAGTATATACTATTAACGCACTAACTAGCTTTATATTAACTACTTTACTACGCTTTATAATAAGCGGCTTATAACAAAAGCCGCTACAGTTAAGTAGTTTATAACGTAGGTTAATAATATATATAAAAGCTGTACTATTAAGCTTAAAGCAGCTTATAAAGGAGACCTATAAATCTATAAACTACTTTACTCCTTTAACTATTTACTACTTTAATCCTAGACTAAAAGCTACTATATAATAATAAGTAATAGTTAGGATAACTATAGTCTTAATAAAGCTATTACTAAAATAACTACTATAATTAAATAAATACTAAAAACTATAGAACATAAAAAAAGTACTTAAGGTACTTTTACTATTAATAAAGTAGCTCTTTACGACTCTTTAAAGTACTTTAATAATAAATATAATAATACTAACCCTAAGAAATTATAGAATAAGGTCTTGTTAGTATCTCTAGCTCCCTTTACTTTATTAGCTCCTTTTTGTTCTGTTTATATAATGCACTACTACTTTAAAAATTACTTCTATACCTTTTTAGAGTGCGCGTATACTAAGTAAAAGCTACTTAACTACTACTACAAGTAAGTAAAAAGAAACTTTATAAACGATAATTAGTTAATTAAGTGTATTAAGGAGATTTATAGTTAGTAATTATATAGCTATTGTATTAAGAGTTTTAAGTATTTACTAGTAGCTTTTTAAGTTACTTAAAATAAAGTTTTTACACTATACCCTTTTAAGGACTTTTACTTCTTTAACTTTAGTACGTTTATTTATATATTTAGAGACGTAAAGTACTTTAAAAACTTATAAGCTATAAGTATAAAGGACTTCCTCTAGGCTGGATTTAAGCCCCTTATAATTAATAAATATAGGGACGTAAGTATATATATTATACTAATTAATAGTATAAAGTTTAGTTTATACTTTTATAACATTACTTTATATACATTTATAGTAACTAACTTTATTTTTTATAAGTAACTCTATAAATACAGGTGCTAGTAGGATAAATACCCTAAGTAGTTTTTTATACTATAAAAGTTTAATTATAGCCCTTTTAGCTATATTAAAACTATATATAGTTAAAGAGTATTAGAGTTTAATAAACTTTTAAATAAAGTGCTATTTTATAAGGCCTTTGTATAGACTGTGTAGTATATTTATACTCTTTATTAACGGTATAAATACTCTTTATATTAATAACGATTTTTAAAAGACTTTAAAGAGATATAGTACTAGTAGCTTAGTTATTTAGGCTTTAAGCCGCTTTACTACTTTAACTCTTTAGTCTATAGTGTTTAAATTACTATTACTTTTATAAGTTAGGAGGTGTTTAAAAAGGCCCTTTTTAAGTACGATACTTATAGTATTAATAAAGTAAAACGGATTATTAACTATAAGTTATATAAGAGTAATGCGTATACGCGCTCTAGTGAGTATATTACGTTTAACTTCTACTTATATACTAAGAGCTATAGTAAATTTACTTTAGTACTAGTATTTATTAATTATATTTTTTAATACTTTTAGAATTACTATTTATATAACTATAGTATAAAAATACTTATTAAGGTTTTTAAAAAGTTTATTTTGCTTTTAAAGGTTTAGTATAATATTAATATACGAGTTTTTAAGTATAATAGTAAAATTAAAAAATACTACTATTTTATAAATAACCTCTAGAAGTAAGGTAAATATGTTAAGTTATTAGTTTTATATACTTAGAATTAAAATAGTAGTACTAAGTGTATTAGAGTTGTTATTAAGATAAAGAAAGGGTTAAATAATATAAAAAGGTAGTAAGTTGTTTTATAAGGTATAGTTTAATATTTATAAAGCAGTGACCTACTTCTATAACTATATACTTTAAGTAGCTTTTAGTTAAAAGACTTTATATAAGGTACTTTATTAATAACTTTAAAATAATAAAACTATAAAACTTAGTTTTATGTACTTAAAGTTCTATAGTTATAAAGTATATACCCTTATGGCTGCGGCCTAGTTAAAAAAAAAGCGCTTTAACTATTTTAGAAGTTATACTTTTATAGGCTTTTTTATTAAATATATATTTATTAACTAGTATTAAATCTAGAACTCTATAACTAGGAAGATTATTACTATACGTAACGTAATATTTAATAAAAAGGTATTTTATAATAGTAACCTAGATTTACTTACTAATAACTATAATAACCTTAACTTATATACTATTACTAAGTAGGTTTAAAAGAGCTTTATAGCAGCTAGCGAGACTAACTTTTAAGTATAGCTCTACTTATTACTATTAAGTAAGTCCTTAGCATCCCTAAGCGGCTACTTAACTGTAGATACGTTGCTAGTAGAGACCCTACCGCTAAGGACCCCCCCCCCCCCCCCTTTTAGGTGACTAACGGCCTACGGGTCACGTATAGTTAGTACGTAAATTTACCTACTACAACGCAGCTTCTACGTATTTAAAGTAATAGTAGTATTTAATTAATTTTAAAGTAGACTACTAATTACGCTACTAACACCACTGAAACCACTAACGCCCAGACCGTCCCTCTGAACCCATTAGATCTAATCTAAACCGTCCCTCCACTTCCCTTAGCTATCAACCTTCTCCACAACTAATGCGCCGTTGCCGCGTCGCCACAGCTAGTTAACCTTATTTAAAGGATCCGCCCTACCTTTATTAGTATACGTCTTAACATTTAAGCCTCGGCCTACGTACTAATTCCTAGCAGCTTTTTTTATACTATTAAGGGCCTTAATAGCTATAGTAGTAGCACTTATTATACTACTATACCAGGCCAGGGCTCCTAGGTAATACACTTACACCCTAACCTCTTTTACTATATCTTTAATTAGTAGCTAGTATAGTTAATTATATAAAGACTAAATTTATAGATCCTAGTAGTTCTTTAGTAGTAGAATATAATTAAACTTAATAATAGCTACTTATTTATACTATAATAGATTCTTAAAGTTAGTATTACTATTAATATTATAAAGGCCTAGTATTTTAGTATTTAAGCTAGTTCTAGAAAAGTCCCTATAGACTATAGCTAAGGGACTATAGTCCTTAGGTGTTATAAAGTGGTTAGGCTGTTTTAAACTTATTATTAGTAAGTTTAGTGTTTTAGCTTTAAAGGATTGTTAACTACGAATGTAAAAGACGGGAGGAATCGACAAAGGCCTCGCTCGCAGTAGTGCCTTTTTCTTTAATAGTGAACGCCACTAGGGCTCGTTAGGCCCTACGGTATGTCACGGCGCCCATAGCGTGATCCGGCCGAAGGTTCGTATAAGCGAAGGTTTGTTTCGACATGTCAGTCGCGCCCGCCGCCTATCAGTGATAGCATCGTCGTTATTGCTGCAGCTGCCACCGCGCCGCGCTTCGTGGCGCAAGAGCAGGCAGGCGGAAGTCATCGTAAGTGCAGTCATTGCCCGGGATGACTTCGGGCGTCATGGTTGGTACGTACGTTGGGCTGCCCTGCCGAGCTCTGCTCGCGAGCACCTGTCCACCAAGGCACAGCTGGAGGGGGTTAATATTAGTAACGCATCTACTCTTCTTTTCAAACAACCTTTACTTATTAACTTACTAGATATATGCATTAGCCTAAATGCATTCTTTACTGGATTTTTTACTTAGAATATTCTCTACTTAGTGGATTTCTTTTTTTACTTTACTACAAGTAGTATTATAACTACAAAAACACATATATTACTATTAAGTAAAAAAGATAATAAAGTACTTCCTTTTATAAACTCCTTTAATAACGTTTTTAATAAGCTTAACTTAAGTGATACTGCTTTTAATAATAATAAACCTTACGACTATAGATACTCCTTTATTTACTTTGAACTTTTACTTACTTCTTTTAATTCACTTGTTTTGTTCTTTTAAGTATTAATTAAAGAAGACTAGTACTTAGGGAGGTAGGCTATAACTAAGTTAGTAAATAAAAAACTCTATTTTATAAGTTCTTACTAATTTATATTTATAGTTAAGTTTATAAACTTACTTTATTAGTTTGTATTTATAGTTAAGTTTATAAACTAAGTTACTTTAGTGGTTTATATACTCTGGTGTAAATAAATATTCTATAAAGCTGCTTTTTTAGTTAGTACTTTATTATTATTTTAAAATACTTTATAGTAAAGCTACTTTTAGGTTAGTTACTTAATTACTTATAACTTATTAAAGGGGACCCCTAGTATTTAATATACTATAGGGGTATTTTAAAATATAGATATTAAATACTTTAATAGTAAGATTTAGCTATAAGGAGGGATAGGTTAGTTATAGACTAAAGCTCCTATACTTAGTACTTATTAGTAAAAACTCTAACTCTTACTTATATTTTATACAGAAGTATTAGTTTACTCTTATACTACTTTAATTAAAATAGTTAAAGTAAACTATTTATAAAGTTATTATAAGACTGACTTTTAGAGAGAGGTTTTTAAAAGTATAGTTAAGGGTACTTAGATTCTAGGATACTATTAAGTTTATACTTATAACTTAAATAAGTATAGAAGACTTTTAAAAATTAAAGTGCGCTTCGTTATACATAGTAACTAGTAGCTAAAGGACGAGTAAGATACCTACACTTTTATACTTACTAGTATATTGTTTTAAATACTTATAACTATTACTAACTACTTTAATTTAAAGCTTTTATAGTATAATATTATAAATATATTTATTAGAGTTTTACTTAATAAGGATATTTATATATAAATACCTCTTAAGTATTAAAAGCCTAAGTATATTTTTAAGTTTAATAAAGTACTCTATAGTTTATACTACTTTTTACTTTTATAGTAATACTATTTAAAAGCTAGTTTAAAAGAGCTTAAGTTAGAGTGTATAGTAAGTAAGAATTACTATTAAATAAATAGTTATATTATTTTCTTTTTTTATATTAATAACTACATTTTATACTTCCCTTTTAAATACTATAAAAAGGCCCTTTTATTTATAAAAAAGCTTTAAAAACGTTACTTTTTTAAGGGTAGTAAAGACTTATAATAGTTCTTAGGAATTAAAGTTATTTATAACTATACTATAAAGCACTTTTAACTTTTATAATCTATATATATTAATAAGGTTATTAAGTACTTAAAAAAGCAAGACTTACAAGTTAAATAACTATATACTTTTTTAATTTAATTACTTAAGCTACTCCCTTATAAAGGGTCTACTTTATATATAAATACTAATATATACTAAAGTAATATTAAATTAATTATATATAGTACTATAATAACTTAACTAAACGTAGTTTTTACTATAAGTCGTTTTATATACTTTAATTATAACTCCGGCTTTAAGTATCTTAAAAAGACTAAATAAACTATTAAATACCTTACTATAAAGCGCGCCCTCTACCTTAAATTTAGCTACAAAGAAGGTGGTTTTAATAATAGTTTAGTAATTACTTTAAATACTAGCTTTACTAATAATACACTAAACTATAAAAGTTCTTAAGTATTTATAATTAATCTTTTTAGTGGCCTTATTAGCTAATAAATTAATAAATAGAATACTATAATAACGTTTATAACTAAAGCCGAGCTTTTTACTTTCTTTTAAGTAGCTAAAGAGGCTACTTTTATAAGCTATTTAATAACTACTCTTTATATTAACTTTAGTAAAAAGACCTTTAGTAACATAGCTACTCCTACTGTACTAGTACTAAGTATATATATTTAATATAATAATTAATAAATAATTTATTTTATTAATAAAGAAACAGTTTAACTATATATAAAGCTCTACTATGTTAATATTTATAACTATTAATTATATTAAGAAGCTTAAAAAGGCCGTATTAAAGTTAAATACTAGCCTATAGTATAGCTTATAGTAAACAGCTTTATAAAGCTACTTACTAGTACTTACTTTAAAATCTTTTTTAAGTAACTTAATATAGTAGATTAAATAGAGCGACTTTAGGTACTTTGTAATACTAAGCTTTAAAAGGAGTAGCTAAAAGGCCTTAACTTTACTAATAATAAATAAAGTAAAGGGATTATAGCTTTTAAGTACTTTAAAAACAGTATTACTCTTCCTACTATAGAAATAGAGGTTTAATAAGGATAATAAAACCGTTTAAAATAAGGACTTTAAGGGGATTATAGCTCTAGAGAGGTAAGTTATATAAGAGTAACTATAGAGTAGTTAGAGTATAGTTAGTACGTAATTTTATTTATAAATAGATTTAATAAGGCCCTTATAAGGCCCTTATTAGAGAAGTGTATTAGATTATGTGGCTTAGAGCCGCTGGTGTGTTGCGATATATAGGTGGATTTTAGTATTTAAGGAGGCCAATAGCTGCTCTGGATTAATATTTTACTAGCTCTAAAGGCTGTGGCTGTGTTTAGGGGCTTAAAGGCTTATAATGTAGTTAAGGTGAAAACTGCGTTGATTGCGCTGTAGGCTGTAGAATAATATATAACGTTAATATATATAATATACGTAAAATTTAACACTAGTAAGTTCTATTATATATGTTTCTATACTAGCTTTAGTTAATTTAGTTAAAGTACTAAGAGGTAGTGTTGTTTTTCTATCTCTTACTTATTTATAAAACCCTACCCTATAAAATAGATTTCCCCCCTAACTAACTTGTTCGATTTAGACGTAATTTTAAACTGTGGATTTAACAAGGTATATATATAATTTCTTTTTTTGCTGTAAATAGCGCTTTATAATTTAAAATATTATACTAAAAAGTAAATTAATAATTTTATATTTTTTTAAGTTACTTAAATACTTATATATAATACTAGATTAGTTTACTTTATACTTAATAGTAGCTATAGCTTTTTATTTTACTTTTATTATTTACTTAATAGTAATAACTGTTTTATTAAAGTTTAGTTAGACTTTAGTTTTATATATATATATTATATTATTTTATAAATATATTTATATTATAAATAAGAAATCTACTAAGTAGTAGGCTTTTAACTTTTTATAAGTAAATATTTGTTTTTAGTATCCCTAAGTAGCTACTTAACTATATATATGTTACTAGTAAAGACTTTACTACTAAGACTAAAAACTAATATAGTTCTATAAATAGTTATTAAAAAACAGCTATTAAGTAAGCTATTAAACTAGCTAAAAAGAGTAATATTTCTATACTATAAATAGAAATTAACGCTTAGACCTCCTAAGAGGCCCGTGCGTAAAATATTATAATTATTTCTTATATATACCCTTAATATTACTAGTTACCTATTTAGGACTAGCGCTAAACTAGGCCTAATTAGGCCTAGGGGCCCCTGGGTGCCTTATATATTCAGTAACTGTTCCCCCTTCTTAGTTAGAAATAATCAAGCAATTCTTTCCCTCTTTTCTTCCCTTTCTTCCACATGCGACCGTGAGCTTATATTACGTAAGTAAGACCTTCCTAGGTCTTAGTCTAAGGAGCCCCCCCCCCCTTTTTTTTAGGTAACTAATAGCCTATAGGTTACGTATAGTAATTAACTACCTTTTTTAACTTTTGTTTTAGTACGCGAATTTACCTACTATAACACAGCTTCTATAAATTTAAAATAATAGTACCTATAAATTTAAAGTAATAGTAGTATTTAATTAATTTTAAAATAAACTACTAATTATACTACTAATACTACTAAAACTACTAGAGTTTTACTATCCGGGCATTATTACTTAGCTATCTAAGTATTCCCCTACCTTTCTAGCTAATTAGATTAATAGGATCCACAACGCAACCACACAGTCCAAGTAATTAAGCGCAGCGACTGTAATTAAGTGGGCAGTAAAGTATAACGCAATATAGTTGAATATATTAACCTAATTAGCTGAAAAAGTAGGGGAATACCTAGATAGCTAAGTAATAATACCTAAATAGTAAAACTTAACTACTAACGCTATTCTAAACTATCCCTTTAAACTTATTAAATTTAATTTAAATTATTCCTTTACTTTTTTTTAGTTATTAACCTTTTTTATAATTAATGTGCTATTACTATATTACTAAAGCTAGTTAACTTTATTTAAAGAATTTATTCTACTTTTATTAGTATATATTTTAATATTTAAGCCTTAGACTATATACTAATTCTTAGTAGCTTTCTTTATACTATTAAGGGCTTTAATAGCTATAACAGTAGTACTTATTATACTATTATACTAGGCTAAGGCTCTTAGGCTAAGAGCCTATACTTTAACTATTCTAATAGACTTATTAATAAAAGGGCTATATAAAAATTTATATATCCTTGGCATCCCCAAGCGGCTACTTGACTGTAGATGCGTTACTGGTAAAGACCCTACCGCTAAGGACCCCCCCCCCCCCCCCCCCCCCTCTTGGGTAACTAACGGCCTATGGGTTACGTATAGTCTAGAGGTCGAATTACTTTATTATAATTAACTACCTTCTTCGACTTTTATCTTAGCACGCGAATTTACCTACTATAACGCAGCTTTTACGCATTCGAAGTAATAGTAGTATTTAATTAATTTTACAGACTACTAATTATACCGCTAACGCCGCTGAAACCACTAACGCCGTTTATACGCCTCCTAGTAGACTGTCCCTCCGAACCTATTAAATCCGATCTAAACTATCCCTCTGCTTCCCTTAACTGTGTTACTATAGCTAGTTAACCTTGTTTAAAGGATCCACTCTGCCTTTATTAGTATACGTTTTAATATTTAAGCCTTAGTCTATATACCGATTCCTAGCAGCTTCCTTTATACTATTAAGGGCCTTAATAGCTATAGTAGTAGTACCTATTATACTACTATACTAAACTAGAGCTCCTAAGTAACACACCCACGCCCTAACCTCTTCTACTGTATCTTTAATTAATAACTAGTATAGTTAATTATATAAAGGCTAGATTTATAGATTTTAGTAGTTTTTTAGTAGTAGGATATAATTAAACTTAATAATAGCTACTTACTTATACTATAATAGGTTTTTAAAGTTAGTATTACTATTAACATTATAAAGGCCTAGTATTTTAGTATTTAAACTAGTCCTAAGAAAGTCCCTATAGGCTATAGCTAAGGGACTATAGTCCTTAGGTATTATAAAGTAGTTAAACTATTTTAAACTTATTATTAGTAAGTTTAGTATTTTAGGATTATTAACTATATAGGAATATGGAAAATAGGAGGAATCGACAAAGGCCTTACTTATAGTAGTAGTGCCTTTTTCTTTAATCGTAAACGCCACTAGGGCTCGTTAGGCCCTATGTATAGCGTGATCCGGCCGAAGGTTCGTATAAGCGAAGGTTTATTTTGATATGTTTAGTGCTGCCTATTAGTGATGGTATCGTTGTTATTACTACTGCTACCGCGCCGCGCTTTGTAGCGTAAGAGCAGGCAGGCGGAAGTTATCGTAAGTACAGTCATTACCCGGAATGACTTCGGGCGTTATGGTTGCTAGAGGGGGTCAATATCAGCAACGCATCTACTCTTCTTTTCAAACAACCTTTACTTATTAACTTACTAGATATATACATTAGCCTAAATACATTCTTTACTAGATTTTTTACTTAGAATATTCTCTACTTAGTAGATTTTTTTTTTTACTTTATTATAAGCAGTATTATAACTACAAAAACACATATATAAAAATTTATATATAATTTTAATTTATAAATTTAAGCTATTTTTAAATAATAAGTAGTATTTAAATTTAGTAATAGCTACTTACGTTTTAAGTAAAAGGTTTATAAAGTTAGTACTACTATAAAGGCCGTTAAGGTTTATATTTTTGGTAGCCTTGTTAGTTTTAAAAAAGTCTTTAAAGGCTATATTTAAGAAGTTAAAGCCCTTAGGTATTATATAGTTATTAGGCTGTGTTAAACTTATTGTTTTTAAAGGATTATTAACTATATAGAAATATAGAAGATGGGAGCAATTAATAAAGGCCTTACTTATAGTAATGCCTTATTTTTAATTATAAATACTACTAGGGCTTATTAGTCCTATATATAATCTAACTAAACGTTTGTATAAGTAAAGGTTTATTTTGATATATTTAGCACTACTTATTAGTAATAGTATTATTATTATTACTAGTACGTCTATGTTTATGTTTATATTTACTACTACAGTAGCTACTACTGCGCTACGCTTTGTAGTATAAGAGTAGGTAGGTAGAAGTTATTAGGATAACTTTAGGCGTTATAGTTACTAGAGAGGTTTAATATTAGTAACACATTTACTCTTTTTTTAAAAAAT
Organism: Colletotrichum musae; assembly: GCA_027406025.1. Taxonomy (NCBI): domain Eukaryota; kingdom Fungi; phylum Ascomycota; class Sordariomycetes; order Glomerellales; family Glomerellaceae; genus Colletotrichum; species Colletotrichum musae. The sequence continues at coordinate 368,189 of JANVYC010000012.1, read as the reverse complement.
AACCTTTACTTATTAACTTACTAGATATATATATTAGATTAAATATATTCTTTACTGGATATTGTACTTAGAATATTTTTTACTAAGTAGATTTCTTTTTTTACTTCACTATAAGTAGTATCATAACTATAAAAATACATATATATAATATATATATAAAACTTAATAATTAAAAGTCTTATTCTACTACCCTCTTTACTATATATATTCAACCATTTTTAAACTACTCTTTCAAATATTAAAACTACTATAAACGTTCTTTTAACTCTTTAAAAAACTATTTTTAATAGCTTAACTACTTAGTACTTATAGTTTTATAACTTTTAAGTACTTATAAATACTTTAAATATATAAAAAGCTTTTAACTTAACTTCTATATCCCTAAAGCTCTTTATTAGTAATACTTTATTCTAAAAACTATATTCTAGTAACTACTTAAAGTCTATTAGTTACTATAGGCCTAAGCTAAAAGGTCTTTATTCTTAAACTATAAAATTTAAAATAAATAAACTTATTATAAATAGTTCTCTTTAAGTACTTCTAAATAAAAACCTCCTACTCCTATTTAAAGTTATAAATTACTACTATACTAAAATAATAACTAATCTTTTTAAAAAGGCCCTTAAGTACTATATTAACTCTTTATTTCTATACTATATAATAAAAGTAGTATTATAAGATTATAAATAAATTACTATACGTTTTTGATCGTAGGGTGCGAATATATTAAAGAAATAGGTGGTTTTATAGGATTTTCGTACGTAAAAACAGAATAAAAAACAGTATTTGAAGTTATATAGTAAATCTAATAGTAAAATCAAAAGTAGTATTTTGTTGTATTTTTTGTCGTATTACTTGCTTAATTATAGGGACCTAAAATCTATAAGGTAGAACATTCCTTTTAAATATATAGTTAATTTTTCCTTGTAAATAGGTTCCTTAATAGGATCTATTTGCTTACTTTTAGTATTATATAGACTTAATAGCCTTGTTTTACTTAAAACCGGCTTTTACCCTAGCCGCGTTTTATTCTTTTACTTTAATTAGACCTTTAGTTTAATTTACTAATAAATAGGGTTTATAGTAAAACCGGGTCTTAACCTACCCGTATTTTACTTATAATTAGGGTTTATACTAGTACTCGGATCTATAATAGCCGTGTTTTACTTATATAATAGGGTTTTAGTATAAAACCGGCTTATAATTACCTAATTATTTTAGTTAAAAGTAAACTTAGTTACTGTTTCTAACTTTAACTTAATTACTATTAGAGTAATATACTTTTAATATTCGTATACTAGTCCTATAATAGGGATATTATACAACTACTATACCTTTATACTTTATCTAATCGCATATATTACTATATTTAGTAATATTACTTAAGTTGACATTTAGATTGAATTAGAGCTGTTAGATTTGTACTATTCTACTAATAGCTATATTTATCTACTAGGTATTAGGTTATAGATAAATATAATTTTATAGTATATAATACTATATAATAGTACTAGTACACTAGAAATTATTTGTATAACTCTTATAGTTATAAAGTTATTACTATTATAAGTGTTTTTTATAGCTTTAGTATATATTAACGTCTTTTAGTACTACAGGGTAACTTTTATACTAAGTAGTGTGTTTTAGTACTTTTAGTAGTATATTACTATATTTAGTAGTACTAATAGTATAATTACTATATTAGACCTAAAATTCTTTTATATAATTTTATAAGTATACTAAAAGTAAAAAAAAACTAAAAGTACTATTATTTTTTAAATATAAAGTAGTATTATTAAGAGAGTTTTACTACCCGGGCTCTATTAAGTAGCTATCTAGGCCCTCCCCTACCTTTTAGACTAATTAAGTTAATATAATTAACTATATTGTATAGTCCCTTATAGTAGCGTACTTAATTACTCTTGTAGTACTATACTTAATTATACCCTTATAGTACTATACTTAATTACCCTTATAGTACTATACTTAATTACCCTTATAGTGCTATACTTAATTATACCCTTATAGTACTATACTTAATTACCCTTGTAGCGCTATACTTAATTACTTTTATAGTACTGCGCTTAATTACCCTTATAGTAGTATGCTTAATTACCCTTATAGTACTATACTTAATTATGCCCTTATAATACTATACTTAATTAACTTAGTTATAGTTATAATAGATCCTATTAATTTAATTAGTTTAAAAAGTAGGAGAGGGCTTAGATAGCTACTTAATAGGGCCCGGATAGTAAAACTCTATTAAAAAACTTAAAATTTAGTACTACTTAAGTACTTTAAAACTAACTATTTAAATTTAAAATTTCTATAAATACTTTAAATTTATAAAAGGTTATAGTAAAGTATAGTTAAGCCTCTTATAGTTAGGACTTTTATATAGTATTACGACTCGTTAGTTATAAATAGTAAGTAGACTCCGCTTATAGGGGATTAGTAGTTAAAAGGATAATAGGAAATATAATTAATACAGAATATAGAACGACTCTTTAGGAAAGGAAGAACTATAATATAAGTTATATATAAATAAGATAAAATACTAAGTAGCTATAGTTAAGACTAAGTACTTAGTAGTAATTACTAAGTACTTACTAGTAATTACTAAGTACTTACTTAACTGGTATTGTACTTACTACTATAGTATAAATAAAGAGACAGGACTTATATATAAATAGGACCTAAGTTCCTTAAGTTTTTCCTTTTATAGTTCTTTAACTATTAACTTAATATTAATTTTTAAATACTTTTAGTCCTTTAGTAGTAACTACTATAACCCTTTTATTAAAGAGTTCTGCTAGCTGGGCAGTGTCTACTGGCTGCCCGGGTAGTGTCTCTACCTTTCTAACTAATAGGATTACATACATCAGTCACAACGCAATTACTATAGTCGCAGCGTAATTACCACAGTCGCAGCGCGTTAATTACTACGGTCGCAGTACGTTAATTACTACGGTCGTAGTACATTAATTACTATAGTCGTAGCGCGTTAATTACTATAGTCGCAGTACGTTAATTACTACAGTCGTAGTACGTTAATTACTACAGTCGCAGCGCGTTAATTACTACAGTCGCAGCGCGTTAATTACTACGGTCGCAGTACGTTAATTACTATAGTCGTAGCGCAATTACCACAGTTGTAGCGCAATTGCCACGGTTATAGTGCGTTAATTACGCCGTTATAGCGTATTACTTATGGGGCTAATAGGGTAGTGTGAATTAGAGAGAAGTGGAGACACTGCCCGGGCAGCTAGTAGACACTGCCCGGCTAGCAAAACTCTTATTAAATACCTAGACTAATTACTTAAGTACTTTAAACCCTTAGGATCCCTTTAGTAACTTATAGTACTATTTATAGTATTAAACTTTAGTTTTTATTAATATAAACTTTACTATTAAAAGGCTAGTTATAATATTTTAATACCTTCTATTTAGTAAGTTAACTTTTAACACTAACTAAATAGTATTCTATAATATTTTTAGTTAAAATACCTAAAACTACCCTTACCTTAACTAAGTCCTCTAGCAAGTAAGCTTATAATTTTGCCTAAGAGTTAGGAAAATAATATATAAAAAACAATAGAAATAAGTCTAGTAATAACAATACTAATAAGTAGTTTAAACAAGTATACGGTAATATTAAATAACTTTAAAAGATATTTAATAAATACTCTAGTTAAATAGAAGAACTTTAAAACGCTATATAATAGACTAATAAATATACTTAAAAAGTTAAAAACTAAAACAAAACCCTCTATACTACTATTAATATTATTAAAATACTTATTTATAATAACTATAAGAAACTTAAGTTAAACTTACTTATTACCTATAATAAAACCCCTAAATAACTTAAAGGATTTTTAATTTAAGTTAAAAACTATTAAAGCTTTTACTATAATAGTTTTAAAAACAATACTAAATAAGTTATCTACGCCGCTACGTTCCTCTATAGATACGCCCTTTAATAAATTAAACCTTTTTAGGAATAGTTCCTTAGAGTTAAAACTTTAAATAACTATACTACTAAAGTTAGAGATATTTTTTTAACCTTTAATAGATTTAAATATACTCTTTAAATTCTATTCTAAAACCCTAACTAAAAGTAATAAGTAAAGCGCGACCTTACTATATTTAAATAAACTAAGTCTATAACTTACTATACTATTAAATTCTAATATATTAGTATATAACTAGACCTTACTAAGGAATTTAAAATCTTTATAATTTACTAAGGCTTAAAGGATAAAGTTAAGAACGAACTTATTAAGATTAACTACTCTAAGGACTTTTTTTAGTATACTAAACTTATAATTAAAATTAATAACTATTTATAAAAAAAATACTATAAAAAAGGAAAACGACGACTTAGTACTAACTCTAATAAGAAATATTAATAGTTACTATAATAATTTTAGTACTACTATTAGGGATAATAGCCTTAGTAAAGTAATTAGTTAAACTAAAGTAATAACTAATAAAGTACTATTTATAGGTACTATACTAGCTCTATAGACCTTAGTACCGCTAAATAATAAGAACCTAATAAGGGATATACTTTTAAGTACTATAACTATAATAAATTAAAATATATAGTTAAGGACTACTATTAACTTAAGAAATAATAATAGTAACTAGTACTAGGAGGTAAATAACTAAATGCTACTTTTAAAGAAAATTATACTTAACTTTTATAAACTATATACTATAATAACGAATATACTATTTATAGAAGTAGTAAAAAAAATACCAGATAGTACTTAAGGGATACTAGACGTTCTAGCTATAATACTACTTATAGTAAGAAAATACTTATAGTAGTATATTAAGTACTTTACTAAAAGCTAGTCTAGAAAGCTATAGAATAACTTAATAATATAAACCTATAATAAGTAAACTACGACCTAGTGATACTTAGTAATAAGGAAGTTAGGTATAATAATAAAATTATTATTAAAAAGCTTAATACTATAATTAAAGATTTCTGCTATACTACTAATATAAAACCTAATAAAGACTATATAGAGTACGTTTAGATACTACTTATAAGAAAAAGTAAAAGAATAATAGTACGCGCTAATTTACCCGTACTTAAATAGCTATATACTAATAATACTAAAAGGTCGGAAAGAATTATAGTGTATCCTAAAGCCTAGGAGATACTATATAAGTTAGACATACCCTATAACTTAAATAAACCTTATAATGTTAGTTAATAATATACTTAAAACGAAATTATTTAGGGGGCCCTACTTAATACCTAGAACTTAAACTTTAAAAAAAAACCTTTAATATAAAAAAGAAGCAAAAGTATTTATTATATATCCCTTTAGATAACGACTAATAACGAATTTTATTCTATAAAATAGACCCCGTTAGAAGAATAGAAAAATAGTTACTTAAAGCTATAGTAAAAGACTATAAGTAGTTAAACGTACTATATAAATAATACTAGAAGGTCTTTTAGGTATAGTACCTTAAAAATAAATACTAACTATACTTTATAGAGAAACTCGACTTGTGATTCTTCCCTTGAAGAAAAAAAGAAGTACTACGTAAAAACGTTTACTTTACTTAAGAACTCTATATATAGAGTATTTAAGAATTTAAGGGACCTAAGGAAGTAGTCTTTAGACTTAACCCGAACTTCTTAATACAAAACTTATATAAAAAAGGTATAGATTAATAAAAATACTATATTAACTAGTGCTAGGTTTATTATATTACTAAAGTATAAATACTTAGAAAAAAGTAACTTTAAGAAGAAAAAGGGACTAATTTCGCACTACTTATTTTTAATATTAAGAGTACCCTTAAAAGAAAAGGAATAGTTAAGTACTTTAATAAAAATAGAATGTATATAAAATAAAGGCTTAAGTAGTTAAAAAACTAAACTCGCCTACTAATAAAGGATTATAATAAATAAAAACAATAAAATCTATCTACTTAGCTATAAACGTAAGCTTAGATAAAAGACACTTTTACTTTAATATTATAGTAAACGGAATATAGGTTAAGGCCCTTATTAATAGTAGCGCTTAAAGTAACTTTATATTACTACGAGTAGTAAATAACTTATAAATACTATAAAATAAAAAAGAGGATCCTTATTTACTTAATAATATAAAAGGAGAAGAAGTATAGTATAGTAAAGGCATTATTAATAGTAAGACTACGCCCCTTATATTAAGCTACTATAACTAGAAGATATACTACTACTTTAATATTATAGATATAGGATAATAGAATATTATTTTAAGAACACTATAGTTATAGAAAAAAAACCTATAGATAAATTAGAAGGCTAGTTACTTTTATTAGAACTATAAAAAGAGTTTAGTTACTAAAGGACACGGTTAACTACTAGCTTTAAACGAACTTTATTTAAAAAAGTTAATAATATATATATTACAATTTATTACTTACTTAAAAGTTAAAGAAGTAGTTACTAGGCTGTTATAGAAAGAAGACTTTACTATAATACAATAAAACTTAATTAATAATAAAAATTAACTTTTATTTATTTTAAAAGAATATAAGGTATATAAAAAGCTATTTACTCTAATACTAAAAACAGGCCTACTAGAGTATAGCGCTTTTAACTATAAAATCCCTATTAAAGAAAGATAGATACTAGTATTTAATAGAGTTTATTAGTTAAACTAGTAGGAAATAAAAGTACTTGATAAATATATTAATAAATACTTAACTAAGGGCTATATTAAAGAATTAATATTACCTGTAGGATATTTAATTCTATTTATGCTAAAGAAGAATAGTAAACTACGACTTTGTATTAACTATAAATAACTTAATAATATTACTATTAAGAATCGCTACTTACTACTACTTATTTTAGAACTATAAGACCTACTCTATAGAGCTAACTAGTTTATAGTTTTTAACTTTAAAAGAGTTTATAACTTAATTAAAATTAAAGAAGGGGAAGAGTAAAAAACTGTATTCCGCTTTTATAAAGGATATTTTAAGTATTTTATAATACCTTTTAGACTTACTAATATACTTATAATATTCTAAAATATAATTAACTATATTTTATAAAAAAAACTTAATATCTTTATAATTATATACTTTAACAATATTTTTATTTTTTTAAAAACCCTTAAAGAATATAAGTAACACGTATACTAGGTACTATAGAAGCTTTAAAAAGCTAAACTCTTTATTAAACTAGAGAAAAGTGAATTTTATACTTAAAAAGTAAACTACTTTAGATTTACTATTATACTTAGAATTATTAAGATATTGGATAAAAAGATTGCTATAGTTAAGGACTAGTTAATACTTTAAGATATTAAAGATATTTAATTATTTCTTAAATTCATTAACTTCTACTAATAATTCTTTAAAAACTACTTTAAAAATATTAAAACCTTAATTAATTTAACTAAAAAAGATACTAAATAGAATTAAATAAATAAGTAAAAGGCTGTATTTTAAAAGATTAAGGACTAGGTTCTTAATAAACCTATACTTATAATACTTAACTTAAACTTACTATTTAAAGTTAAAACTAACGTATTAAACTATACTATTAGTAAATAACTTAGATAATAAAATAAAAAAGGACGGCTATACTTATATACTTTTTATTTAAAAAAGTTATAAAAACCTAAGTTTAACTATTAAATCTATAATAAAGAACTTATAGTAATTATTAAAGTATTTAAGGAATAGAGACTATACTTTTTAAAAACTAACTATAAAGTTATAGTATATATAAACTATAAGAACCTTATATACTTTACTATATTTAAAGACCTTAATAAATAATAAATTAAATAGTTAGAATTCTTTTTAGAATTTAACTTCTGTATTATATATAGAAAAGGATTAGAAAACAGAAGAGTAGACGCCCTTAGTAAATAATTAGACTTAGAAGTAATAGTCCTAAATAAGACTTAAGTAATTCTTAAAAAGGATTTAAATAAAAACTTAGTACTAGTTATTTATTTTTTTATAATTACTAAATAAATTAATACTAGTACGCTTAGATAAATAACTAATAAAATAATTAAAACAATTTATAGTACTAAAGTATATAAATACTAAAGAGTTACTAAAACTTAAAAATAAATTAAGTAATATTATAGTAATAAAATTATTAAAAAATAAGTATCTAGAGTAATTAGATACTATAATATATATAATAAAAGTAAACTAGTATACTATAAGCTATATAAAGAACTATACTCTTTTCTAGTACTCAATAAAGTATAGTAGTTAATTTTCCTTAATTTTATTATTAAATTACTATAATTAAAAGAACTATTTATTAAAAAATAGTTTAATAGTATTTTAGTTACTGTAGATAGATTTACTAAGTATATATACTTTATACTATAGATTAAGGTAAGTACCGTAGAAGAACTTACTTATATTTTTAATAAATATATTTTTAGTTAGTATAGTCTACCTAAAGATATTATATTTAATAGAGGAACGTAGTTTACTTTAAAGTTTTAAAGATCCCTAATTTTATAGTTTAGATTTAAACTACAACTATTTATTACCTTTTACCCTTAAATTAATAAATAAATAAAAAGAATTAACTAAATTCTAGAAATATATTTAAAATATTATATTAACTACTAATAAGATAATTAAGTTATACTATTACTAATAGCTTAATTCGCCTATAATAGTATAGTAAGAGAAAGTATATAGAATTTACTTTTTTATTTAAAATATAAATATAAACTAACTACTTATAGAGAACTAAGAGTAGAACTATTAGTAGTAAAGGTTAAGGTTTAAATTAATAAAATTAAAGAAATCTATATAAAACTCTAATAAAATTTAGAATTTGTTAAATAACGTATATATAAATACACTAATACCTTAAGAATAAAGGGACTATCCTTTAAAAAGAAAGATAGCGCGTACCTTATTTAACGTAATATTAAAATAAAACAACTAAGCAATAAGTTAAACTTTAGAAAACTCAGACCCTTTAAAATTATTAAAAAAGTTTTAGAAGTTAACTTTAAACTTATACTACTAAATACTATAAAATATTACTTAGTTTTTTATATTTTATTTTTTAAACTTGTACTATAAGGATTATAAATAATAAACTATATTAAAGTTAATTTAAAATAAAATTATAAAATTAAATAAATTATTAACTATTTTAATTAATAGAACGATACTAAGATTAAGTACTTAATTAAATAAAAAGACTATAAATATAAAAATAATATATAGGAACCCGCTTTAAACCTTACTAACGTATAGAATAAGCTATAGAAATACTAGACCTAGTAGTAAAAAAGATAATGTATTTAAGTTATAAAAACGCTAGTAAGTAAATTACGTATAATACAACTATAACCCAAACTCTAGCTAGTTAAGAGACCTAGGATAAATAAAATATTCCTATATTTAAAAACGCTTAGTTTAAAATAAGTCTAGAACTACTTGTAGTTTTAATAGCGCCCTTTTTTAACACTTTTGCTATCCGGGAGGTACTTTCTAGCTATCCGGGAGGTACCCCACTTATTCTACTTCCTAGCTATCTGATTGGCTAAGTAAGCTTACACAGTCGCTACAACCGGGCGCAATTAAGCTATCGCGACCGGGCGCAATTAAGCCATCGCAACCGTCATAATTAAGCCATTGCGACTGTTGTAATTAAGCCATCGCGACCGTTATAATTACGCTATCGCGACCGTTGTAATTAAGCTATTGCGACCGTTGTAATTGGGGTACTGTAATTACTATGTAATCTGTGCTGTAATTAAAGTACTGGATTTGAGCCACTACGACCGTTATAATTAAGCTATTACGACTATTGTAATTAAGCTATTACAACCGTTATAATTAAGCTGTTGCGACCGGGCGCAATTAAGCTGCTGCAATCGATCTAATTAATCCTATTAGTTAAATAAGTGGGGTACCTCCTGGATAGCCAGAAAGTACCTCCCGGATAGTAAAACTCTTTTTTAATAAAAAACTAGTAGTACTTAGATTCTAGTTTATTAAAATCGTATTAAAATTTACTATACTAAAGGTACTAACTAATTAGGCCTTTTAAGTAGCTTTAAAAGAACTTATAGACTCTTTAGTTACTATATCTATTAAATTCTAACACTTTTAAAATACTATTTACTTCTGCCGCCTTATACACTCTAAGTAAGCTAAAACTTTATTTATCTTATTTTAAGCTTTTTTTAAAGCCTTTATTTACTTTCTAAATAACTCTTTAAATTCCTCCTCCTTATTATTAAAACAACGCAACTCCATTATAAAGTACTTAACTAAAAAACTATTAAAAACTAAATACTAGAAAAGAGGAAAACGCCAAACCCACGAGTATAGATTATATCCTTAGATGCATTATAAGACTTCTATATACCGCTAATAGTAACGTATTTACTATAAATTAAAAAACCTAGTAATATTTTATAATAAAACCCTTTAGTATAACAATAGGAATAAAGTATAACTTTAAAACCTTTCTTAGTAATCTTTAAGAAATAATAATAATAGCGCAAAAAAAAAAACGCCCTTTACTTTTACGCACAACCTAATATAATATTAGTATTAAACAATTAAAACATAAGTTTATAAGTTCTTTAACCTAAAGACTATAACTTACTTATATTAGGCCTTCAAAATAAAACTTTTAAAGGGAGACTTAATATTACAACCCGTTAGTTATAAATAGTAAATAGACCCTACTTATAGGGGATTAGTAGTAAAAAGGATAATAGAAGATATAATTAATATAGAATATAAAATAACTCCCTAAGAAAGGAAGAACTATAATATAAGTTATATATAAATAAAATAAAATATTAAGCAGCTATAGCTAAGACTAAGTACTTAGTAGTAATTACTAAGTACTTACTAGTAATTACTAAGTACTTACCTAACCAGTATCGCACTTACTACTATAGTATAGATAAAGGGACAGGACTTATATATAAATAGGACCCAAGCCCCTTAAGTCCTCCCTTTTATAGTTTTTTAGCTATTAACCTTATATTAATTTTTAGATACTTTTAGCCCTTTAGTAGTAACTACTACAACCCTCTCGTTAGATACTTAGACTAATCACTTAAGTGCTTTAAACCCTTAGGATCCCTTTAGCAACTTATAGTACTGCTTACAGCGTTAAACTTTAGCTTTTGTTAATATAAACTTTACTGTTAAAAGGCTGGCTATAACATACAGCTGTACCGGGGTTGCTAACACGCGTATATAAATCTTAAGCGTCTAGGACTCTTTATAAAAGAGTCCCTCTTATAATACAACTACTTTAAACTACCTTTTACGCCTCCTTTTATTACTATAGTTATAAACCCAGCTCTTCTTCCTTTTTACTCTAACTACTATAAACTATTAAAAGGCACTTTATAAAGCGCGTTTATAACTATTTAATAATAGTATTGACTTATAAGATAAAGATCCTACTCTAAAAGTTGTAAGACTAGCTAGTATAGAAAATATAACTAGTATTTAAAGCGTACTAAAGAGAGGTTTAGAAATATATTAACCCTAATAGCTTTAATACCCCTAATATTATAAAATAAGGACCCCGTACTCTAGTACTTAATAAAGTAATATTAGCCTAGAATAAGTTAGTTTAAGAGATATTTAAAAAATAATATTATATATAGACCGCCTAGTAATATTATTAAATGTAAAAGAAAAATACTATAGTAGTAACTACGGATCCTAAACTATAGTAACTTAATAAATTTTTTACTAATAATAAGGAAGTACTAAAAGAGTATAATATAGTAGTTATAAAATACAATACTAAAGCTACTAACTACTAAATTATTTTAAAGGGATACTTTACTATTTAAAAATAGGTTAATAAAATAGTAAATAGTATATTACTATTAAATGCGTAAAGTAAGCTTATAGAGTAAAGGTACTTTACTCTTTAAGTACTTATATAATACCTAAAGTGTAACTTTACGCCTACGGAGTGTAGTATACTTGTGCTAGTTTAATATACGTACTACGAGGTATTAAAAGACGTAGAATATAGTAACTTAACTCTTAAGACGTAGTATTAAAAGTAGTAGAAGGCGTTTTTAAAGATAAAGGTATACTAAGCGCCTAAAGTTATACTACTACTTATAGTAAAAGACTTTTTAATAGTTATTAAAGTAAGATTTGTACTATTATAAGTTTAGTTAAAGCTTTAGGTACTTATTACTACTTTAAAAATTAGGGATAAAAAGTATATTTAAATACTTAAGGAATATAGTAGGATATTTATAGTTATTATACACTACAATATTATAAATAATAAAAGCTATAGAATAACTAATAGTAGTAGTAAGGGGGTCTTCTTAACCCTCACAAACTATTTAAACACTCTTCCTCTAGTATTAGTACCTTAAAGAAAAAAATCTACGCACCGCCCCTACTTAACCCCGCTAGGGACTAGGGTTATTATAAAAAATTACCCGTATAGCTAGTTCTATAAGTAAAGACCGGCTTAGTATAATATAGTTAAAGTAGTAGTTAGGGGTATATATAAGTATTGTAAAACTCTCTCCTTAATAGTAGAAAAGGAAAAGATTCTAGAGTGCTTATAGAAAGAAGAGTTTATAAATCTCTATATAGTACTCTAAGAGCTAGGTTAGTTACTGGGTAATAAAGAGCCTAAAAAGAATAATAGCCTAAAGCCGCCTAGGGATATTATTAGTTAATTCTAAAACGCTCTAAATAGGCTATAGAATAACGGACTATAAGGACTAAACTAGGCGTTTATAACTAACTAAAGGTTATAGGGTTGTATAGCTGGGTAATTTAGAGTAATAGGAGATAATAGCTAGAGCGCGGGAGTAGTGGGCTATAGGACAACTGGCTATAAGGACTAAGCTAGGCGTTTATAGCTAGCTAGAGGTCGTAGGGATATATATAGCTAGGTGACTATAAGCTACTCTACTGTACTTATAGCCCGTTTAGTATTTTAAAACGTTTAAAAAGCCTCCTTTTAAGGTACTTATTTTCTATATATTTAGAGTAGATATTCAGTTTTAAGCTTTTACTCTAAGCTAGGGGGGTATATAGTAAAGTATAGTTAAGCCTTTTATAGTTAGGACTTCTATATAGCTATACTAGGGTCCCTAATACGCGTATATAGATTTTAAGCGTTTAGGACTCTGTATAAGAGGGTCCCTTTTATAATATAACCACTTTAGACCACCCTTTACGCCTCCTTTCGTCACCACAAAGGTATATACTATTAACGTACTAACTAGCTTTATATTAATTACTTTACTATACTCTATAATAAATAACTTATAATAAAAACTATAATGGTTAAATAGTTTATAATATAAGTTAATAATATATATAAAAACTATACTATTAAGTTTAAAGGAGCTTTTAAAAAGGACCTATAGATTTATAAATTACTTTACTCCCTTTACTACTTACTACTTTAATTCTAAATTAAAAGCCGCTATATAATAATAAATAATAGTTAAAATAATTATAGTTTTAATAAAGCTATTACTAAGCTAACTACTATAATTAAATGAATACTAAAAACTATAGAATATAGAAAAAGTACTTAAGGCGCTTTTACTACTAATAAAGTAACTCTTTATAACTCTCTAAAGTACTTTAATAATAAATATAATAATACTAACTCTAAAAAATCGTAAAGTAAAGTCTCTTTAATATTACCTATCCTCTTTACTTTATTAACTCCCTTTTACCCTATTTATATAATATACTACAACCCCCTCTAGAGTAACTAACGGCCCACGGGCCACGTACTCTTGGAAATAGCCGTCTAGCTACTTACTTCGTTAATCTTTTTTGTCACAGTACTTGAATTTACTTACTATAATATAGCTTTTATAGATTTAAAGTAATAGGTATTTTTAATTAACTTTAACTATTAATTATACTATTAATACTACTAAAACTACTAACGCCTTCCTAAACCGTCCCTCTAAACCTATTAAATCTAATCTAAACTATCTTATCACTTCCCTTAACTATCGCATCTCTCTATAACTAACGCGTTATTATTATAGACCACGCAGCTAAAGCTAGTTTAGCTACTTAGCCCTACTATTATTAGTATCTATTTTTATATTACTTTATTAAATATACTAATATTAGATATTACTAAAGTAGCTATTTAGACTAATAAAACTTTAGTAGCCGTGTCCTTTAACTAGTTAAAGTACTTATAGTTATTTTTAGTATTTAGGGTTTTTATAATATTTAAATTCCTATAGTATAGGTTATATATAGTTACTTAGGCGTTATAGTTATTATTAGTAGTTTTATAGTAGTGGACTTTAGTAATAGTAAGCTTTACTTTATTATTATTAGAGAATTCTTACTAATTACGGGTTAAGTTAATTATATTAACTCTCTTAGTTATAAAGTACTTATTATAGCTTATATAACTAGTTAATATTTATAGAGCTACGTTTTAATATATATCCTAGTGCTAAGTAAACAGGGCGGGGATCTTCTTTTTAGATATTATAGCTTGAAGGGTTGTTATTTATTTAGACAGGTGTATAGAAGACGGAGGAATCAATAAAGACTTTACTCGTAGTGCCTTTTTCTTTAATAGTAAACGCTACTAGGGCTTATTAGGCTCTATAGTACGTCACAGCGCTTATAGTATAATCTAGCTAAAGGTTTGTATAAGTAAAGGTTTGTTTTAATATATTAGTTACGCTCGCCGCTTATTAGTAATAGTATTGTTGTTATTACTAAAAGAGTAAGTAAGTAGAATCGTTAAGGTACGTACGCCCTACTAAACTCTACTTAAAACTACTTAAACTAAAAAGGGTTAAAGCTACTAAATATACCCTATTAAATACTTCTATTTAATTATACTACTTAATAATATATAACTATAATATATTCTTCTTAAAACCCCTTATTAAAATATCTATACTAAATACTATAACAAAATATAAATATAATATACTACTACTTTAAAAATACTTCTATACTTTTTTAAAGTACGTATATATAAAATAAAGAGTTTTACTATTAAGGTAGGTACTTTTAGCTATTAGGGTAGATACCCTTAACTACTAGTTATAGTTAAATACTAATACCTTAATTACTATAGTCTTTTTAGTTAAATTTAAGTACTTTTATTATAAGTTATACTATTTAGGCTTTATTAAGTAGCTATCCGGGCCCTCTCCTACTTTTTAGGTTAATTAGGTTAATATAGTTAACTATATTATATAGTCCCTTATAGTAGCGCACTTAATTATAGTTACTATACTATACTTAATTATAGTTACTATACTTAATTATACTTACTATACTATACTTAATTATAGTTACTATACTACACTTAATTATAAAACTAACTAAATTTCCTATACTACCTATATATCCTTTCTATATAGAGCAGTCTCTACCACCTATCCCCGGGCTCCTATTAGTTAAATTAAGTTAGCACTACTACCACTAATTTTTTTCCCACGCCTAATAACCGTTTTTTAACTTAACTGTTTTTTTTACAATTAGCCTTTTTAATTAATTACCTTAATATAACGCTATTATAATACCTTTTACTATACTAATCGGCGCGCCCAAGGGCTATAAGACCTTTAAAGAGCTTCTTACTAACATTACTAACTAAGTAAAGACCAAGAGTTGCGCGATTATTCCTCACCGACCGTTAAACTATAAAAACAAGCTTCTATAGCAATAGAATCTCTACTATAACGCGGGCAGCTAAAATCCAGCTAGTACAGCAAATCTCTATAAAATAATATTATAAAAAACTAATCATAAATAGGCAGTAAAGGCTATATAATATAAACTCTAAAGTAACTACTAGTATTTCACTATACGTATTAATTAATATAATCACAATCCTTTTAATAATAACGTTATATATTTATCCTACTATAAGTACTTAAATAGCTAATACTAAGAAATTTAAAATATCTTTAAAGAAATAACGTTAAGTAGTTACTCTATAACCGCGTTAATAACTATGCATTATTCTAACTAACCTTAAAAGTAGTAAAATATTAAAAATGAGTAGTAAAAAGCAAGGCTTAAGCTACTTAGTAGTAATACCCTAACTTAAGCCCTTATTTATAATCTATAAACCCGTAGTATTAAGTATTACTTTTAGTACTTAGTAGCTATATAACGGCTTTTATTTAAACCTTTCTATACTATAAAGAGCTTTAAAAGCTATTTCTAACTATCCTTTTAATTAATAATACTTATAAAATAAACTACTTTAGCATACTACTTATAAATATTATTAACATTACTAATATCGACTTTATATTTAATATTAACTTCTACTTACTTAATAAAAAAAATAGAAAAGTATTTAAATAAGCTATTAAGCGCTTTAAAAAGCTTTACTTATAGTTTAATATTAAGTATCTCTATATAGTTATTACTAACTTTAAAAGAGCCCTTAAGAACGTACTTAATAACGTATAGTTTAATACTTAGTAATAACTATATATTTAGTATATTAATAAAAATATTATATAAAAGTTAAATATAAATAAATTAGTAATACTAAAGCTTCCCTAAAAACTAAAAAAGAGGTCTATATTAACTCTAGCTTTTAGTAGCTTATAGCTAGCTTTAATATAAAAGAGCTAGTTACTACTAACTAACTTTAGGCTAAGGATGTTCTTAATAGTTTAAATAGCTTTTTTATACTATAGAAGGCTATAATCTATACTAATAATAAGAATATCTTTAAGGAGGCCTAGGCTATAATCCTTAAAAAGTTTAGTTACTAGGAGGTATATATTTTTTATATTCTTAAAATATACCTTCCTTTTTATAAGGAGTTTATTAGTTACTTTATTAATTAGTACTATAACTTTAATATATATATTATATTATATACAAAAAGCTCGTATAAAGAGATTAAAAGCTACTTCTTTAATTTAACAGCTAGTCTATACTTCCTTATTAAATATATAGAGTAGTTAATTAAAGATTAAAAGAATATATATATATTAGGTTTTATAAATAAAAAAGCCTATTGACTCTATAAGTTTAGTATAAGTAACTACACTAAGGTATAGATAAGTAATATCTATAGCTGCTATACTAAAAAGGCTCTAAAACTTATTAATAAGTAGTATTAGCTTATTTATATAAAGCTAAAGAGTTAAATTATTAATAAGGCTTATATATAGTAGTTTATATTATAGTATAGCCTCTTCTATTCCTATACTACTAAGTAATATTTCTAAAGTAATACCCTACTTTTTTACTTTAACTACTATTTATAATAGTATTTCTACTATAACCTACTTAATAAAGATCTTCTTTACTAAATCCTTAATTCTATTATAATTATAAACTATAGCTAGCTTTATAATAGGCCTTAAAATATCCCTATTACTATACTCCCGTTCTAAAAGCCTAGTACTAATTAATAGCTACTTTATAGAACTAACTATTAATAAGGTTTATAAATAATATAGACTTAGGATCCGTTTTATTAGGAGAGGGATAGTAAAGTTAAGTAGTTATAGAATAATATTATTACGGAACTTTAGTAGCTACTTATTACGCTACTACTAGTAGCTACCCTACTGCGCGGCTGTTTCTATAGCCGTCCCTATAAAAGCCGGGCTTATAAAGCCGGCTGTAGAGTAGTAACTAGCTATAGAGCTAGTTATAAAGGACGTTAGGGATGGAGCTATAGTTAGGATTATAGAAGAGGATTAGTTTTAGCCTTAGTAAGGTAGGATAAATAGGAATAGGCTGGGTTTATGCCCTTAAGATATCTATTAGGCTTTAGAATAATTAGGAGCAATTTAGCTATTAATCCTTAGGCTAGGGGGATTAATTCTTGACTTTATATATATAATTACTTAAGTAGTTAAGCTTAATTAGGTATAGTTATAACGGTAGAAAAGATATAATATTTAATTTAAAATCAAAAACTCCTTAGTTTTAAGCGATTTAGAACCAGCTGTGTGAACCGTGGTTTTTACCGTTTTTACTATTTATAACTATAGCTATAACTAATTTCTAACTACAACCTAATCTAACTAATAAGAGTCCGGGGATAGGTAGTAGAGACTGCCCTATATAGAAAAGATATACAGGCAGCACAGAAAATTTAGTTAGTCTCTTAATTATAGTTACTACACTTAATTATACTCGCTATACTACACTTAATTATACTTACTATACTATACTTAATTATAGTTACTATACTACGCTTAATTATAGTTACTATACTTAATTATATTTACTATACTATACTTAATTATAATTACTATACTATTTAATTATAACTATAGTAATTAATATAGTAGTATTGTATTGCGTAACGGATCCTATTAAATTAATTAGCCTAAAAAGTAGGAGAGGGCCCGAATAGCTACTTAATAGAGCCTAGATAGTAAAACTCTTTATTATATTAGTTATAACGGTTTAATTATATAGTTATAACGGCTTAATTATATAGTTATAATAGTTAAATTATCGTTCGTTATAGCAGCTTAATTATATAGTTATAATAGCTTAATAATATAGTTATAATAGCTTAATTTTTATAGTTACAATACCTTATATAATAATACTTAAATTACTATAAGTATAGTACTATAATTATTGTATTTAGATTATATAAGTTACTATTAAGTAAAAAAGGTAGAGTATTTACTTTAATAGCTAAAAGTATTTACCCTAATAGTAAAACTTAAAATTAAAGCTACTTAACTACTATTATAAGTAAATAAAAAGAAACTTTATAAATAATAACTAGTTAATTAAATATATTAAAGACATTTAAGGCTAATAACTTTATAGTTACTATACTAAAAGTCTTAAATAATTACTAATAGTATTTTAAGTTACTTAAAGTAAAGGTTTATAAGCTTACCCTTTTAAAAACTCCTACCTTATTAACTGTAATATATTTATTTATATGTTTAAAAATAAACGTTACTTTAATAACCTTAAAGTATTTAACTTAAGTAATTACCCTTAAACTAGCTCTAAGCCCTTTAAAATAAAAGGATCTAAAAACGTAAATATATATATTATATTAATTAATAAAAGAAAATTTAGTTTATACTTATATAATGTTATATTATATATATTTATAATAACTAACTTTATGTTTTTAATTAGCTTTATAAATATAACTACTAATAAAATAAATACCCTAATTAATACTCTATACTATAAAAGAGTTTTACTATCTAGGTAGTACCTACTTTTTTAGTTAATTATCTTAAAAGGATCCCTTTATATAAGTACGTATAGTTACGTAATTAAGCCGCGCTATAAGAGTAATTAAGCTGCGCTACAAGGGTAATTAAGCGCTGCTTTATAAGGGTAATTAAACTGTGCTGCAAGGGTAATTAAGCTGCGCTGCGAAGGTAATTAAGCGCTGCTTTACGAGGGTAATTAAGCTGCGCTACGAGGGTGCGTAGGTATTTACGCCCGGGTCGTTATATACTAATTAACTAAAAAAGTAGGTACTGCCCGGATAGTAAAATAACACTACTTAAATAGTAAAACTCCTATAAAAATCTAACTACTCTTACTTTAACTTTATTAAAACTATATATAATTAAAAAATATTAAAGTTTAATAAACTTTTAAATAAAGCGCCTTTATATAAGGGGTCTATATAGGTTATTTAGTATATATATACTCTATACTATTAAACTAAGTACTCATTTTAAAAGTAATAATCTTTAAAAGGCTTAAAAAAACATAGAACTAATAGCTTAACTACCCTAGCTCTAAACTACTTTAATATTTTATTTTATTTACTTATAGTATTTAAATCCTTATAAACCCTTAAAAAGAGTTTAAAAAAGCTCTTTTTAATTATAATACTTATAATATTATTAAAGTAAAGTAGATTATTAACTATAAGCTATATAAAAGTAAGAGTTCTAGTAGCTAGGTAGTATTATTTAGCTAGCCGGGTAGTATTTTTACTTTTTTAACTAATAAGATTGTATATACTAGTTATAGTATAACTTATAGTATAACTACTATAGTTATAGTATAATTAGTATAGTTATAGTATAATTACTATAGTTATAGTATAATTAGTATAGTTATAGTATAATTACTGTAGTTATAGTATTATAAATATAGTACTTTAATTATAGCTATTATTATATATAAAGTCTAGTACTATATGTTTTTTAGTTATAGCGTATTAATTATACTAGTTGTAGTGTGTTAATTATACTAGTTATAAAGTAGAGTTTTACTATCCGGGAGGTACTTTTTAGCTATCTAGGAGGTACCCTACTTATCTAGCTAATAGGATTAATTATATAGGTTATAGTACTAGTATAGTAGCTAGTTGTAATAGTTAGTTGTAATAGCTAGTTATAACGGCTAGTTATAACGGCTAGTTATAACGGCTTAATTATACCCAGTTGTAATAGCTTAATAATATCGGTTATAACGGCTTAAATTTAGTACTTTGATTATAGAGTAAATTATATAGTAACTATAGTACTTTAATTATAACAGTTATAATAGTTTAATTATACTAGTTATAATAGGTTAATTATACCTAGCTATAATAGCTTAATTATAGTAGTTATAATAGCTTAATTATACTATTTTTAGTAGTAATAGTTATAAGTCTATTTAGCTAATTAAATAGCTAGAAAGTAAGATAAGTAGGGTACCTTTTAAATAACTAAAAAGTACCTTCTAAATAGTAAAACTTATAAAGTATTAATTATACTAGTTATAAAGTATTAATTATACTAGTTATAAACTGTTAATTATACTAGTTATAGTGCGTTAGTTACGGGGCTAATAAAAAGGCTTAAAATTAAGAAAAGCAGAGATACTACTTAGATAACTAGTAAATACTACCCGGCTAGTAAAACTTAAAAGTAGTATATATACCCGCTTTAGTAAGTAAATTATATTTAACTTTTACTTATATACTAAAAGTTATAGTAAGTTTATATTAGTATTAGTACTTACTAACTACGTTACTTAGTACTCCTAGAACTACTATTTATATAACTAAAATATAAAGATACTTACTAAAGTTTTTAAAAAGTTTATTTTACTTTTAAAGGTTTAGTATAATATTAATATCCTTATTTTTAAGTATAATAGTAAAATTAAAAAATACTACTATTTTATAAATAATCTTTAAAAGTATAATAAACGCGTTAAACTATTAGCTTTATACACTTAGAATTAAAATAGTAGTACTAAATATATAGAGGCCGTTATTAAGATAAAGGCTTAAATAATATAAAAAGGCAGTAAGTTACTCTATAAAATATAACTTAATACTAATAAAATAGTAACCTATCTTTATAACTATATACCCTTTATAACTATATACCCTAAGTAACTCTTAAATAAAAAACCCTTTATAAAGTACTCTACTAGCAGCTTAAAACTAATAAAGTAGTAGAACCTACCTTTATATACTTAAAATTATATAACTATAAAGTGTACGCACTTATAGCTACTATATAGTTTAAGAAAAGGTAACTTAACTACTTTTAAGAGTATAACTTTATTAAGTTTTTTATAAACTATATATTTATAAATTAATATTATATATAAAACTCTATAACTAAAAAGATTATTATTATATATAATATTATATTTAATAAAAAGTAATTCTATAATAGTAACCTAAACTTACTTATTAGTAACTATAATAAAGTTTTACTATTTAAGTAGTATTACTTTACTATTTAAGTAGTACTTACTTTTTTAGTTAATTAGTATATAATAATCTATATATAAATACCTATATATAAACACCTATATAATCCCTTATAGTATAGTTTAATTATCTTTATAGTATAGTATAATTACCCTTATAGTACAGCTTAATTATCCTTATAGTATAGTACTTAATTACTCTTATAGTATATATATATATTATATTACTTACTAAATATACTTATATTTAAAATAAAGAATCTACTAAGTAATAGGCTTTTAACTTTTTATAAGTAAATACTTAAGTAAAGGGTATATAGAAAACCTAGTAGGAAAAATATATAATTATTTAGTAAGTTAATAAATAAAGGTTATATATAAAAATAGGTTAAGTATAAGTTAGGGAATACCTACTTATATAAAAAAAGGTACGTATATACTATATACAGCCTAGTAGGGGCTACTTACCTTTATTAGCTAGGAGTAGTGTATAGGCTATATAGTATAGTTAATTAGAGTCCCTAGGGGCCCCACCCTAGGAAAAACTCTAATAGCTACGCCGTATAAGTGCGTAACGTATAGTTAAAGTGTAAAAACCCCTTGAGTGGTACAGGATTTAAACCTACTACCTCTACCTCTTACGAAGTAGGGTCGGGCAGACTCGTAACTACTAAGCTAACCACCTACTCTTTTAGTATAGTACTTAATAACCCTTATAGTATAGTGCTTAATTACTCTTATAGTAGAGTACTTAATTACCCTTAAAGTATAACTTAATTATATATAACTATACGTACTTATATAGAGGGATTCTTTTAAAATAATTAGTTAAAAAAGTAGGTACTGTTTAAATAGTAAAGTAATACTACTTAGATAGTAAAACTCCTATAATAACTTTAACTTTTATATGATTTTTAAATAAGTTTAAAAGAGTTAGTTTTACTATAACTAGTAAAACTAATTTTTAAATATAACTATACTTATTTTTACTAAGTAAAAAAGATAATAAAATATCTTTTTTTATAAACGTTTTTAATAATATTTTTAATAAACTTAATTTACTCCCTCTAGGGTAATTAACAGTCTACGGGCTATGTACTTTAAAAAACCGTCCAGCTACCTACTTTATTAACTTTTACTATTATTAGTTAGTAAATAGTACTTAAATTTACCTACTATAACGTAGCTTTTATAGATTTAAAGTAATAAGTATTTTCAATTAATTTTATAGACTACTAATTATACTATTAACGCCGTTAATACTACTAAAACTATTAATACCTTCCTAGACTGCCCCTCTAAACCTATTAAATCTAATTTAAACTAAACTATCCCTTCCCTTAGCTATACAGCTATAGCTAGTTTAACTACTTAGCCCTACTATTATTAGTATCTATCTTAATATTACCTTACTAAATATACTAATATTAAATATCGCTAAAGTAACTACTTAGGCTAATAAAACTCTAGTAGCTATATCCTTTAGTTAGTTAAAGTATTTATAGTTATCTTTAGTATTAAGGATTTTTATAGTATTTAATCCCTTAAGTGTAAGTTAAGTATTGTCCTATTTATATTAAAGCTATTACTAGTAGTTTTATAGTATAGGACTCTTAAAAGTATAAGCGTTACTTTCTTATTTTTACTTTAGTAGTACTACTCAAGGGTTATATTAATTATATAAACTCCTATAGTATAAAAGTACTTTTTAGTAGTATTAATACTAGTTAATATTTATAGAATTATATTCTTTTATTTATTCTAGGGCTAAGTAGGGTAAGTAGGAATCTTTTTTTTCGATATTATAGCTTTAAGGGTTATTATATATGTATATAAAAAACGGGTGGAATTAATAAAGGCCTTACTCGTAGTACCTTTTCCTTTAATAGTAAATACTACTAGGGCTTATTAGGCCCTATATATAGTATAATTTAGCTAAAGGTTCATATAAGTAAAGGTTTATTTTAATATATTAGTTATACTGTTTAGCGCCGCTTATTAGTAATAGTATTGTTATTATTACTATAGAAAGAGTAAGTAAGTAAAAGTATTAAGGTACGTATACTCTACTAACCTCTACTTAAGACTACTTAAGCTAAAGGGGGTTAAAGCTACTAAATACACTCTATTAAATACTTTTATTTAATTATACTACTTAATAATATATAGCTATAGTATATTCTTTTTAGAATAACTTATAGAAATGTCTAGATAAAACAACCACTTAAAAAAACACAAATAAACTTAATTTAAATAATACTACTTTTAATAATAAAGCTATGTAATTTAACTAAGTAGCTAGGCTAAATTAACTAGGCTCTTTATATCTCTAATAGATCCCTATACTTTTATTAGTTAAATACTATTACTTTTTATTACTATTTATATATTTAATTTAAATTATAAAGAGGGTGGTAATTAATTTATTTTAAGTAGCTGTGATAATAGTAAAAATAGTTAAAACAGCTATAACTATATAATTAACTATAAAGTATAATCTACGGCCTTATACTATATTATACTACTACCTAGATCTTTTAAGGCCTTTACTATAGTAATTCCACTTATAATCTCTTACTACTTCTCTTAAGTAGTACTACTACGTCCTCTTTTATATCCCCGGCCTTAGCCTTATCCCTAGCTACTCTAGCTGTATTTCTAGTTGCCCTAGCCGCCCCGGCCACTTTAGTTGCCTTTGTTTTATTATACTACTTTTAAAGCTAAAGCTATAGCTAAAGCTGCGACTTATGTATTATAGGTATGCGTAGTTATAAAAAGTAAGGAATAGACGCGCGACTATAAGTAAAAGAGGACGTAAAAGGTCTATATTAAAATCTTATAATAGGAGTATAGGGATTTTAAAGATATAGAGACTTAATTAATCTAGCCTAGGTACCTAGTTAAAATAAGTAAGCTTTACCCCCTCTAGAGTAACTAACGGCCTACGGGCTACGTGCTTTAGGGAATAGCCGTCTAGCTACCCACCTTATTAATCTTTTTTATTATAATACTTAAATTTACTTACTATAACGCAGCTTCTACGGATTTAAAGTAATAAGTATTTTTAATTAATTTTAACTACTAATTACGCTATTAACGCTACTGAAACTACTAACGCCTTCTGTATGCCTCCTACTGTTCCTTTAAACCTATTAACTCTAATTTAAACTAAACCGTCCTTTTTTTTAGCTATATAGCTATAGCTAGTTTAGCCACTCCCTACTATTGTTAGTATCTATCTCAATATTACCTTACTAAATATACTAATATTAAATGTTACTAAAGTAGCCCCTTAGGGTTTTATAATACTAGTAGCTACGTCCTTTAGTTAGTTAAAGTATTTGTAGTTATTTTTAAACTATAGGAAATTTATAGTAGTTCTGTTTTATAATCTACGTATTCTTACGTCTACTTTAAGTAAATTTTTAGTAGTTTAATAACTTAGAGTACTAAATATAGTAAGAGATACCCTTACGTTATTTAAAAGGTCGTCCTAGTTAAGTATTAAATTAGTATTAGAGTCTATACCTAAGCTAAAGAAGTAGTTATAGCCTTTTTTATAGTTTATCTTAATTTATATAGTAATAGAATAATGTTTGTCCTAGCTATAGGGGGAGTTAATAGGTAGGTAACCTTCTATTAAATATTATGGATTGTTATTATATGTGTATAGAAGACGGGAGGAATTGATAAAGGCCTCGCTTACAGTAGTGCCTTTTTTTTTAATAGTAAACGCTACTAGGGCTCGTTAGGCCCTATACATAGCGTAATCCAGCTAAAGGTTCGCATAAGTAAAGGTTTGTTTCGATATGTTTAGCACCGCCTATTAGTAATAGTATCGTTATTATCGCTAGAAGGGTAGGTAAGTAGAAGTGTTAAGGTACGTACGCCCTACTAAGCTCTACTTAAGACTACTTAAGCTAAAGGGGGTTAAAGCTACTAAATACACCCTATTAAATACTTCTATTCAATTACACTATTTAATAATACATAGTTATAGTGTATTCTTTTTAGAACAACTTATAGAAATGTCTAGACAAGACAACTACTTAAAAAAAAACACAAAAAGAATAAGTAGGCTTTTAATAATAATAAACTCTATAACTATAAATACTTTTTTACTTACTTTAAAGTTTTACTTACTCCTTTTAACTTATTTATTTTATTCTTTTAAGTATTAATTAAAAAAAACTTATACTTAAAAAGGCAGACTATAACTAAGTTAATAAATAAAAAACTTCACTTTATAAGTTCTTACTAGTCTGTATTTATAACTAAGCTTATAAACTAAGTTACTCTAATAGTTTATATACTCTAGTATAAATAAACGTTTTATAAAACTACCTTCTTAGTTAATACTTTATTATTATTTTAAAACACTGTATAGGCCATAATGCATTCTTTTTGGAACCCCTTATCAAAATGTCCGCACCAGACACCACAAAAAAACACAAACTAAAACACTGTATAGTAAAGCTACTTTTAAGCTAGCTACTTAGTTATTAATCACTTATTAAAGGAGACCCCTAGTATTTAATATACTATAAAAGTATTCTAAAATAGAAATATTAAATACTTTAATAGTAAGATTTAGCTATAAAGAGGAATAAACTAACTATAGACTAAAGCTTCTATACTTAGTACCTATTAATAAAAACTCTAACCCCTACCTATATCTTATATAAAAGTATTAATCTAACCCTATACTACTTTAATTAAAATAACTACAGTAAACTATCTATAAAGCTATTATAAAACTATTAGTATAGCTACTATATAGTTAGCCCCTATAGTATATAGCACTACAGTAGGAGCTATAGCTATATAGAGTTATATAACTACATAGCTCTATCTATAGCTATAATATCTATACTAGTACCTAGGCCACTTCTAACTTATATATATTATTACTCTTTATAATAAATATTTAACCCTATAAAATTAATCGCTACCCTTTTAACTTATAAATAAATTAATAAAAACTAATTTATAAAAAGAAATCCTTAAAAGTACTATTAAAAGCTTTTAAATCCTAAAATTATAAAATTATATAAAAGAGTTTTAAGTCTAATATAGTACTAATATAGTAATTATACTATTAATACCACTAAATTTAGTAATATACTACTAAAAGTACTAAAATATACTATTTAGTATAAAAGTTACTTTTTAATACTAAAAGACCTTAATATATACTAAAGTATTATAATCTATTAATTATAAACTATTATATACTCTATACGTAAGGGATTAGTAGTTAAAAGAATAATAAAAAATATAACTAATATAAATATAGAATAACTTTTTAAAAAAGAAAGAACTATAATATAAGTTATGTATAAATAAAATAAAGTACTAAGTAGCTATAACTAAAGAGTTTTACTATCCGGGTAGTATTACTTTACTATCTAAGTAGTACCTACTTTTTCGGCTAATTATCTTAAAAGGATCCCTCTATATAAGTACGTATAGCTCTATATAGACTATACTACAAGGGTAATTAAGTGCTATACTATAAGGGTAATTAAGTGCCGCGCTACGAGGGTAATTAAGTACACTATAAGGGTAATTAAGCGCTACGCTATAAGGGTAATTAATACTATACTATAAGGGTAATTAAGTATACTATAAGGAACTATATAGTAGTTTATACGCGGGTTATTATATACTAATTAGCTAAAAAAGTAAGTACTACTTAGATAGCTAAGTAATACTATTTAGATAGTAAAACTTTAATTAAAACTAAGTACTTAGTAGTAATTACTAAGTACTTACTTAACTAGTATTATACTTACTACTATAGTATAAATAAAAAAACGGGACTTATATATAAATAGAACTTAAGTACCTTTAAGTCCTTTTTTTATAGTTCTTTAGCTATTAACTTTATATTAATCTTTAAATACTTTTAGCCCTTTAGTAGTAACTACTATAACTCTTTTATTAAATACTTAAACTAATTACTTAAGTACTTTAAACCCTTAAAATCCCCTTAATAACTATAGTACTACTTTTAGTATTAAACTTTAGCTTTTATTAATATAAACTTTACTATTAAAAGGCTAGTTATAATATTTTAATAGTTTTTATTTAGTAAGTTAACTTTAAATACTAAAAAATAGTATTTTATAATATTTATTTAGAATACTTAAAACTACCTTTAGTTTAACTAAGTTAGTTAGTAATTAAGTCTATATATATGTTTTTATAGTTATAATACTACTTATAGTAAAGTAAAAAAAGAAATTTATTAAGTAGAGAATATTCTAAGTAAAGAATCTGGTAAAGAATGCATTTAGGCTAATGTATATATTTAGTAAGTTAATAAGTAAAGGTTATTTAAAAAAAAGAGTAGATATATTACTAATATTAACCTCCTTTAGCTGTACTAACTATAACGCTTAAAGTTATTATAATAACTTTTACCTACTTACTCTTACACTATAAAGTACGGCGTAGTAGTAGTAGTAATAATAACAATACTATTACTAATAAGTAGCAATATTAATAGAAACCTTTACTTATACAAACTTTTAGTTGGATTATAGGTACTATAACGTACTATAGAGCTTAATAAGCCTTAGTAGCGTTTATAATTAAAGAAAAAAGTACTACTATAAGTAAGGCCTTTATTAATTCCTTCTATCTTCTATATTCCTATATAGTTAATAATTGTTTAAAGCTAAAATACTAAACTTACTAATAATAACTTTAAAATAACTTAACTACTTTATAATACTTAAAGACTAGTAGTTAGTTTAGTAGTTATAAGCCTATCCGACCTTACTTTATAAGAAATAGAGGTAGTAGGTTTAAATCCTATACTACCTAAGGGGTTTTTATACCCTAACTATACGTCGCGCATCTATATAGTATAGCTATTAGAGTTTTCCTAGGGTAGGGCCCCTAAGAACTTTAATTAACTATATTATATAGCCCGTATACTACTCCTAGTTAATAGGAATAAGCGGCCCCTACTAGGCTATATATAGTGTATATATACCTTCCCTTATATAAGTAAGTATCCCCTAACTTATTCTTAACCTATCTTTACGTATAACTTTTACTTATTAATTTACTAAATAATTATATATTTTTTTCTACAAGGTTTTTTATATACCCTTTATTTAAATATTTACTTATAAAAGGTTAAAAGCCTACTACTTAGTAAATTCCTTATTTATAATATAGGTATACTTATAAAATAATATAATATATATATATATAAGAGTTTTACTATTTAGGTAGTATTACTTTACTATCCAGGTAGTACCTACCTTTTTAGTTAATTATTTTAGAAGGATCCCTTTATATAAGTACGCGCGGCTTTACATAAGCTGCTCTATAAGGGTAATTAAGTTGTACTATAAGGGTAATTAAGCACTATACTATGAGGGACTGTGTAGGTATTTATACCTAGGTCGTTATGTGCTAATTAGCTAAGAAAGTAGTTTACTTTAAAATTAATTAAATACTACTATTACTTTAAATCTATAAAAACTGCGTTATAGTAAGTAAATTTATATACTAAGATAAAAGTTAAGAACGGTAGTTAATTATTACTTATACGTAACCTATAGGCCGTTAGTTACTTAAAAGGGGGGGGTGGGGGTCTTTAGTAGTAAGGTTTTTACTAATAACGTATTTATAGTTAAGTAGCTACTTAGGGATACTAAAGAGTAAATAAGTCTATAATTTTACTTAAGAACTTAAAAAATAATATATAAAGAATAATAAAGAAACTAGTAATAATAATAATACTAAGGAGTAGCTTTAGAAGGTATATAAGGATACTAAAAAGATCTAAAAGCTTTATAATAAAAATATTTTAAAACTCTATAACTTTAAATAAATTATATAGTAATTTAGTAATGGACCCTAGTATGTATATGGGTTGTACTGTTCTATAAGCTTACTTATATACAATTAAGAAATTCACCAAGTAGTAGGCTTTTAACCTCTTCTAAGTACATAATATTCTAGTAAAGGGTGCGTAGAAAAACCTAGTAGATGGACCCTAGTATATCTTTAATATAAAGAACGAAATTAAAATACTCTATACTACTACTAATATTATTAAGACACTTATTTATAACGGGTATAAAAAACTTAAACTTAACTTACTTATTATTTATAACAGTACCCTAGGATACCTTAAAGAATTTTTAATTTAAGTTAAAAACTATTAAGACTTTTATAAAAATAACTTTAAGAATAATACTAAATAAGTTATTTATACTACTATATTCCTTTATAAATATGTATTTTAATAAATTAACCCTTTTTAAGAATAGTTTTTAAAAGCTAAGACTCTAAATAAATATACTACTAAAGTTAGGAATATCTTTTTAACCTTTAAGGAATTTAAATATACTCTATATACTTTATTTTAAGATCCTAACTAGAAATAATAAGTTAAGTATAACCTTACTATGCTTAAGTAAACTAAGTCTATAACCTATTATACTACTAAATTCTAATATATTAGTACTTAACTAGACTTTACTATGAAATTTAGAATCTTTATATTTTATTAAAGCTTAAAGGACGAAGTTAAGGATAAGCTAGTTAAGATAAGTTGCCTTAAGAACTTCCTTTAGTATACTAAACTTATAATTAAGATTAATAACTATTTATAGGAAAGACGCTATAAAAAAGGAAAATAACTATTTAGTACTAACTCTAGTAAAAAGTATTAATAGTAACTATAATAATTTTAGTACTTTAACTAGGGATAGTAGCTTTAGTAGAATAATTAATAAAACTAAAATAATAATTAGTAAAGTACTATTTATAAATACTATATAGGCTTTATAGACTTTAGTTCTACTAAATAATAAAAATTTAATAAAGAACGTACTTTTAAATACTATAACTATAATAAACTAAAATATATAGTTAAGGACTACTACTAACTTAAAAAGTAATAATAGTAGTTAGTTTTAAGGGGTAAATAACTTTATACTACTTTTAAAAAAGACTATACTTAACTCTTATAAACTACGTACTATAGTAATAAATATACTAGAGTTTTACTATTAAAGCGGATACTTTTAGCTATTAGGGTAGATATCCGTAACTACTTCTTTCTATTAACAGTAACCTATAAAATCTAAGTACATTAATTATACTATAGTTACTATAGTAATCTAGGTACTATATTTAAGGCCTTATAACTATTAGAATTAAGCTATTATAACTAACAATAATTAAGCTATTATAACTGTGTATTTAAGCCCTTGTAACTAATAATAATTAAGCTATTGTAACTGTGCATTTAAGCCCTTGTAACTGTGTATTTAAGCTGTTGCGATTAACGATAATTAAGTCGTTACGACTGTATAATTAAGCCGTTATAACTAATAATAATTAAGCCGTTATAACTGTATATTTAAGCCCTTGTGACTAACGATAATTAAGCTATTATGACTATGTAATTAAGCCCTTATAACCGATGATAGCTAATAGTTGCGGATATCCGCCCTAATAGTTAAAAGTATCCGCCCTAATAGCAAAACTTAAAATCTTTGAGATTTTTAATAGATTTTTTAGAATATAATATAGATAAGACCGGCTTATCTATATTAGTAGAGTGACAAAAAAGAGTATAAAAAACGCAGTGTATAAGAGTATTTTATAGTAGTAATTATAGTAGTATTAGTTAATTTTTTTACTTAATAGTAGGGGCCTAAAATATATAAAATAGAATATTCCTTTTAAATATATAGTTAATTTTCCCTCGCAAATAGGTTCTTTAATAGGATTTATTTACTTACTTTTAGTATTACGTAAACTTAACAGCCTCGTTTTACTTAAAACTAGCTTTTACCCTAGCTATATTTTATTCTTTTACTTTAATTAAACCTTTAGTCTAATTTACTAGTAAATAGGGTTTATAGTAAAACCGGGTCTTAACCTACCTGTATTATACTTATAATTAGGGTTTATACTAGTATTCGGATCTATAATAGCCGTGTTTTACTAGTATAATAGGGTTTTAGTATAAAACCGGCTTATAGTTAACTAACTGTTTTAGTTAAAAGCAAACTTAGTTACTATTTCTAACTTTAACTTAATTACTATTAGAGGAATATACTTTTCATATTCGTATACTAGTTCTATAGTAGGGTTATTATACGACTATTATACTTTTATATATTACCCAATCGTATATATTACTGTATTTAGTAATATTGCTTAAGTTAACATTTGGATTAAATGAGAGCTTTTAGATTTGTATAGTTCTACTAATAGCTATATTTAATTACTAAGTATTAGTATATAGATAAGTGTATGTATATAGTATGTATTACTATATAATAGTACTAATACACTAGAAATTACTTATATAGCTTCTATAGTTATAAAGCTATTACTATTATAAGTGTTTTTATAGCTTTAGTACGTATTCAGGTTTTTTAGTATTAAAGGGTAACTTTTATAATAAGTAGTATGTTTTACTACTTTTAGTAGTATATTAGTATATTTAGTGGTACTAATAGTATAATTACTATATTAGTACTATATTAAACCTAAAATTCTTTTATATAATTTTATAATATTTAATAATTCTTTAAAGTAAAAATACTAGACGTATTATATTTAGAATACCTAGCTTTATCCCTACTAGTCCCTAGCTATACTTAAAGCTTACTAATATATTAATAGTATTAATCGTTCTAAGTAACTATAAACGGCTTATATAATTTACTATCTTACGCGGTTTAGATCAACTTAACTTAGTTAAAGACTAGAAGTTCTATTTGTATATAAATAAAGTACGTATTATAATATTTAACCTTATATACTATTAAATAAGTAGTAATAGTTTAGTTATAAATACTACTATAGCTAACTACTATAGAGGTATAAATAGTACCCTAGAGGTTCTAATATTTAATAACTACTATAAATACTTTAATTAAGTAAAGAACGTAGTTACTAAAGCTATAAAGCCCTAAGTAGCTACTTATATTAGTATATTTAGTAAGTACTATTAAGATAGATACTAATAATAGTAGGGCTAAGTAGCTAAACTAGCTATAGCTACACAGTCTATAATAACAGCGCGTTAGTCGTAGAGGGATATAATAGCTAAGGGAAGTAAAGGAATAGTTTAGATTAGATCTAATAGGTTTAGAAGGACGGTTTACTAAAATAGTATTAGTAGTTTTAGAGGTATTAGTAGCGTAATTAGTAGTACGTAATGTATAAACTATTAAATAAGGGGAGAGGGAAGGGGTCCTTAGTAATAGGGTCTTTACTAGTAACGTATCTATAGTTAAGTAGCTACTTAGGGATACTAAAGATATTAAAAAGTCTTTTAAGTTAATTAGTAGTATAACTTTAAGTACCTAATATATCTTTATATATAAAAAAGCTCTCCTTTACTCTATATACTAATTCTTAAAGTCTTAATTACTATACTAAGTACTTTTAAAAACCCTAATATACTCCCTTTTAATAGTTATAAGTATACTATACTCTATAAAAGTAAAAGAGTATTTCAAAAATTAAATTAATACTTAAAGACTAATACACCCCTTAACTATAAACTTATTTTATACTACTTTTATTAATCCCTTATTAACTATCTTTATTACCTATACCTATATAGTAAAATATCCTTATAAAACAATATAGTAGTTTATAGCCTTTTATTAGTAGCGTTTTAAAGTATTATTATAGTACTACTAAACCTTAGAATTATCTTTATATAAATCTACTTACTACTATAACTTAGAGTTATTTAAAGTAGTAATAGGCTCTTTATTTAGTGTCCTTTTATAGTAGTAGGTAGCCTATACTTAGCATTACTATTTATATACTACTTAGTTAAACGCGTTTTTTACTTTAATAGCCTTCTAAAGCGTTAAAGTTAATAAGCCTTTTTAAAAAATATTAAAGGTATTAAGTACTTTAGGATTAATATATTTCTAGACTTTTTACTAGTAAGCCTTAAAAGTAAATTATATATTCTACGTAGGCTAGTCTTATAGCTCTTTAAGCTGAATGCCCGTTACGTGGGCTAATACTATTATTAAATAAACGTAAACGCGCTTTATAGTAAGCCTCTTAATAGTCTATAGTAGTTAGGGTAAAAAAAGAAGAGCTAGGTTTATAACTATAGCAATAAGAAAAGGCTTAAAAGGCAGTCTAAAGTAGTTATATTATAAAAGAGACCCTTTTATAAAGAGTCCTAGTACTTAAGATTTATATATATATATTAGAGACCCTAGTAGAAACGTCCTAACTATAAAAGACTTAATAGTACTTTACTATAAATTACGTACTAGCTATACTTTAATTACTCTATAGTTACTCTTATATAATTTACTTCCCTAAAACTATAATCCCCTTAAAGTCCTTATTTTAAATAGTCCTATTATTCTTATTAAACCTCTATTCCTATAGTAAAAAGAGTAATACTATTTTTAAAGTACTTAAAAGCTATAATCCCTTTACTTTATTTATTATCAATAAAGTTAAAGCCTTTTAGCTATTCTTTTTAAAGCTTAGTATTATAAAGTACTTAAAGTCGCGCTATTTAATCTACTATATTAAACTACTTAAAAAAGATCTTAAAATAAGTACTAATAAGTAGCTTTGTAAAGCCATTTACTCTAAACTATACTATAAGTTAGTATTTAACTTTAATATAGCCTTTTTAAGCCTTTTAATGTAATTAGTAGTTATAAATATTAATATAATAGAGCTTTATATATAGTTAAACCGTTTCTTTATTAATAAAATAGATTGTTTATCAGTTATTATATTAAATATATATACTTAGTACTAGTATAGTAAAAGTATCTTTATTACTAAAGGTCTTTTTACTAAAGTTAATATAAAGAGTAGTTATTAAATAACTTATAAAAATAACTTCTTTAGCTATTTAAATAAGAATAAAAAGCTTAGCTTTAGTTATAAACGTTATTATAGTATTCTATTTATTAGCTTACTAGTTAATAAAACTACTAAAAAGCTTAATTATAAATACTTAAAAGCTTTTATAGTTTAGTATATTATTAGTAAAGCTAGTATTTAAAGTAATTACTAAACTATTATTAGGGCTACCTTCTTTATAGCTAAATTTAAAATAAAGGACGCGTTTTATAGTAAAGTATTTAATAACTTACTTAGTCTTTTTTAAAGTACTTAGGGCTAGAGTTATAGTTAAAGTATATAAAATAACTTGTAATAAGGGCTATATTTAGCTAAGTTATTATAGTACTATATATAATTAGTTTAATATTGCTTTAGTACGTATTAGTATTTATGTATAAAGTAGAGTCCTTATAAAAGAGTAGCTTAAGTAATTAAATTAAAAAAGTATATAGTTATTTAACTTATAAGCCTTACCTTTTTAAGTACTTAATAACTTTATTAATATATATAGATTATAAAAACTAAAAGTACTTTATAGTGTAGTTATAGATAACTTTAATCCCTAAAAACTATTATAAGTCTTATTTACTTTTAAGAAAGTAACGTTTTTAAAGCTTTTTTATAAGTAAAAGGGCTCTTTGTGGTATTCAAAAGGAAAGTATAAAACGCAGTTATTAATATAAAAAAAGAAAATAATATAACTACTTATTTAATAGTAATTCTTACCTACTATATTATCTAACTTAAGCTCTTTTAAATTAGCTTTTAAATAGCATTACTATAAAAGTAAAAAGTAGTATAGGCCGTAAAGTACTTTATTAAACTTAAGAATATATCTAGACTTTTAATACCTAGTAAGTATTTATATATAAACGTCCTTATTAAATAGAACCCTAGTAAATATATTTATAGTATTATACTATAAAAGTTTTAAGTTAAAGTAGTTTATAATAACTATAAGTGTTTAAAATAATATACTAGTAAGTAAAAAAGTATAGGTATCTTACTTATCCCTTAACTACTAGTTACTATATATAATAAAGTATACTTTAATTTTAAAAAGTCTTTTATACTTATTTAACTTATACGTATAAACTTAATAGTATCCTAGGATCTAAGCGCCCTTAGCTATACTTTTAAGAACCTCTTTTTAAAAGTTAGTCTTATAATAACTTTATAAATAGTTTACTTTAACCGCCCTAATTAAAATAGTATAGGAGTAGACTTACTTTTATATAAAACGTAAATAGGAGTTAGAGTTTTTATTAATAAGTACTAAGTATAAAAACTTTAGTTTATAGCTAATCTACCCCTTTCTATAACTAAATCTTACTATTAAAGCGTTTAATATTTATATTTTAAAACGCCCCTATAGTATATTAAATACTAGGGGTCCCCTTTAATAAGTTATAAGTAACTAAGTAGCTAGCTTAAAAGTAGCTTTACTATAGAGTATTTTAAAATAATAATAGAGTACTAACTAAAAAAGTAACTTTATAAAATATTTATATATACTAGAGTATATAGATTACTAAAGTAACTTAGTTTATATACTTAACTATAAATATAAACTAATAAAATAAGTTTATAAACTTAACTATAAGTATAAACTAATAAGGGCTTATAAAGTAGAGTTTTTTATTTATTAACTTAACTATAGCCCCCTTCTCTAGATACTAGTCTTTTTTAATTAATACTTAAAAAAACAAAATAGGTAAGTTAAAAGAAATAAATAAAAGTTTAAAGTAAGTAAAGGAGTATTTATAGTTATAGGACTTATTATTATTAAAGACAGTATCGCCTAAATTAAACTTATTAAAAACGTTATTAAGAGAGTCTATAAAAGGGGATACTTTATTATCTTCTTTACTTAATAACAACAGGTATAGCTATATTTAAAAGTTAGTCTTACTAACTATAATAAGACTCTTTTAAACCTACTTAGTAACAGTTTAAAAGTTAAGATTATTATAGTCGCTAATAAGTAAATCTAAGTTACTATTATAGTACTACTTTTTATTAAACGTAACGTCGCGTATAGTAATAATGTTTTTAATTATAGGGTTCTATATATAGTAATAATTTATAGATATATAGCCTATAAAAAACCCTATAAAGGCACGCCCTTAAAGGTAGTTAAAGTGCCTTTTTTTAAGCTATATAGTAGCTATAAGTACGTACACCTTATAGCTATATAATTATAAGTATATAAAACTAAGTTTTACTATTTTATTAGGGCTAAGTTATTAATAAAGTACCTTATAAAGGGTCTTTTATCTAAAAGCTACTTATAGTATATAGTTATAAAAATAGGTTACTACTCTATAAATATTAAGCTATATTTTATAAAGTAGCTTACTACCTTTTTATATCGTTTAAGCCTTTATTTTAATAATAGCCCCTATATATTCAGTACTACTATTTTAGTCCTAAGTATATAAAGCTAATAGTTTAATACATTTACTACACCTTTAAAGGTTATTTATAAAATAGTAGTATCTTTTAATTTTACTATTATATTTGTGTTTTTTTATAGTATTTAGTACGGATATTTTAATAAGGGGTTTTAAAAAGAATATATTATAACTATATATTAATAAGTAGTATAATTAAATAAAAGTATCTAATAGAGTATATTTAGTAGCCTTAACGCCCTTTAGCTTAAGTAGTCTTAAGTAAAGCTTAGTAAAGTATACGTACCTTAATAATTCTACTTACCTATTCTTTCTATAGTAATAATAATAATACTATTACTAATAAGCAGCGGGCGCGACTAATATATTAAAACAAACCTTTACTTATACAAACCTTCAGCCAAATCACACTATAGACACTATAATATACTATAGGGCCTAACGAGCCCTAGTAGCATTTACTATTAAATTAATCTTACTATTATATTTAAAAACAAGAATATTAACGTTATACTAAGTCTTTAAAAGTAAAATAAACTTCTTAAAAACCTTAATAAGTATTTCTATACTATAGTTATATAAATAGTAGTCCTAAGAGTACTAAGAAACATAGTTAATAAGTACTAGTACTAATATAAACCTACTATATTCTTTTATATATAAATAAAAGTTAAACGTAATTTACTTACTAGAGTAGGTATATGCGTTGCTTTTACACAACTTATAGTTAATAATTTACTTTACCTTATTAACACTATAGGTATTATAGTTTAAAAGAGCCTTTTTAGACTTCTTCTAAGGGGTTATAGAGTTTTAAATACTATAAATAAATAAAATAAAATATTAAAGCAGCTTAAAGCTAAAGTAACTAAACTACTAGTACTATATTTCCTCTAAGCCTTTTAGTAATTATTACTTTTAAAAAGAGTACTTAGTTTAGTAGCGCGGGGTATATATATACTAAATAGCCTATATAGACCCTTTATATAAGGGCACTTTATTTCAAAGCTTATTAAACTCTAATACTCTTTAACTATATTTAGTTTTAATAAAGCTAAAAGAAGAGTAATTAAATTTTTATAGTACAAAGCACTAATTAAAGCACTTATCCTACTAGTAGCTATATTTATAAAGTTAATTATAAAAAACAAAGTTAGTTACTATTAACATATATAATATAACGTTATATAAGCGTAAACTAAATCTCTTTTTGTTAGTTAATATAATATATATACTTATATCTCTATATCTTTTAATTATAAAAAACTTAAAGCTAGTTTATAAGTAGTTATTTAATCTAACTACTTATAAGTTACTAAAGTAATATTTATTTCTAAATATATAAATAAACGTACTAGAATTAAAGACGTAAAAGTTTTTTAAAAGATAAACTTATAAGCCCTTACTTTAAGTAGCTTAAAACACTACTAATAACTACTTAAAACTCCTAGTATAGTAACTATAAAGTTATTAGCCTTAAATCTCTTTTATATACTTAATTAACTTATTATTTTTTATAAGGTTTTTTTTTTACTTACTTATAGTAGTAATTAAGTAGCTTTTACTTAGTATATATGTACGTTAGAAAAGTATAAAAGTACTTTTTGAAGTAGTAGTATATTATATAAACTAGGTAAAAAAGAGCTAGGAGTAAAGGGGGCGGGGGACACTAAAAAGACTTTACTCTATAATCTCTTAAAGTTAATATTATTATACTTATTATTAAAGTACTTTAAAGAGTTATAAAAAGCTACTTTATTAATAATAAAGGCACTTTAAGTACTTCTTTTATATTTTATAAACTTTAGTATTTATTTAATTATATTAGTTATTTTAATAATAGCTTTATAAAAACTATAATCGTTTTAACTATTACTTATTATTATATAGTGGCTTTTAGTGTAGGATTAAAGTAGTAAATAGTTAAGGGAGTAAAGTAGCTTATAAATCTATAAATCTCCCTTATAAGCTACTTTAAGCTTAATAGTATAGCTTTTATATATATTATTAACTTATATTATAAACTATTTAACTATTATAACTCTTATTATAAACTACTTATTATAAAGTATAATAAAGTAGTTAATATAAAGCTAGTTAGCGCGTTAATAGTATATACTTTTTATAAGTCTAAAGTATTTATAAAGGTTTTAAATTTAAATAACTAGCTCTAAAGTACTAGGGTAGTACTAAATCCTAAACTTTTTAATAATAGTACTTTGTATTTAAAGAATAATAGTATTTTTTACTTTTTTTTACTTTTAGTATATTACTTTTATTATATAGTATAAAGATAAAAAGTTAATATAGTACTTAAGGGCCTTTTTAAAAAGATTAGTTATTATTTTAGTATAGTAGTAATCTATAGCTTTAAATAAAAAAAGAAGGTTTTTATTTAAAGGTACTTAAAAAAAGAAACGTTTATAGTAAACTTATTTACTCTAAATTATATAGTTTAAAAGTAAAGGGCTATTAACTTAGAGCTATAGTAAGTAATAAACTTTAAGTAGTTACTAGAAAATAGCTTCTAGAGTAGAGTATTACTAATAAGGGGCTCTAGAAATATAAAGGTTAAGTTAAAAGCTTTTTATATATTAAGGGTATTTATAAGTACTTAAAAGTTATAAAGCTATAGGTACTAAGTAACTAGGCTATTAACGATTATTTTTAAGGGGTTAAAAGGACATTTATAGTAATCTTTATATTTAAAAAAGTAGTTTAAAAATAATTAATTATATATAGTAAAAGGGGTAGTAAAATAAGACTCTTAATTATTAAATTTTATATATATTATATATATTAATATTATATGTTATTTTATAACTTATAGTACTATTAATACGTTTTTTACCTTAATAGCGTTATAGGCCTTTAAGCCCCTAAACGCAGCTATAGTCTTTAGAGCTAGTAAAACGTTTATCTAGAGTAGCTATTAGTTTCTTTAAACACTAAAATTCACCTATATATTATAACGCACTAGCGGCTTTAAACTACGTAATTTAATAAAAACTAAAAACCTAGCTTTATTTAACGTTAATACTAATACTATATAAAAGTAAAATTATTATTAATATTTTATAACTTTATTACTAAAAGAGCCCTTTATGTTTTTTTAGAAATAAAGTAATACTTTATATAATATAGAAATTACTACTAAAACTCTTATTTACTTACTTAAAGCTATTTTTAAAAAGGATTCTTTAGTTCCTTTTCCTCCCTACCCCCTCCAGGGTAACTAACGGCCCACGGGCCACGTGCTCTAGGGAATCACCCCTCCTAGTAGCCGTCCAGCCACCCACCTCGTCGATCTTTTTGTCACAGCACACGAATTCACCTGCTGTAACGCAGCTTCTACAGATTTAAAGTAATAGGTGTTTTTAATTAATTTCATAGACTACTAATTACACCATTAACGCCGTTAACGCCGCCAAAACCACTAACGCCTTCCATACGCCTCCCTAGACCGTCCCTCTGAACCCATTAAATCTAATCTAAACCGTCCCATCGCTTCCCTTAGCCGTCGCATCCCTCTACAACCAACGCGCCGTCACTGCGCAGCTATAGCTAGTTCAGCCGCTTAGCCCTACCATTGTCAGTATCCGTCTTAATATTACCTTACTAAACATACTAATATTAACTATTTAGGCTAATAAGACTCTAGTAGCTGCGTCCTTTAGCTAGTTAAAGTATTTATAATTAGCCTTAGACTATAGAATACTTAAAGAGGTTCTATTTATTAATCTAGTTATTATTACGTTTATATAAAACTAATTACTAGTAGTTTAATAGTAGCAAATTCTAGTAATAGTAAGTTTCTTTTTCTCTTTATTAAAAAATACGTACTAGTCGCGGATTAAGTTAATTTTATTAACCCCTTTAGCTATAAAGTACTTATTACTAGTTTTATAGTTAGTTAATAACTATAAAGTTATATAATAGTTATTATTCTAGGGGTAAGAGCTAATAGCAGATAGCTTTTTATTAGATATTATAGTAGGTAGTTTACTTAATAGGGTACTTTTAAATTATTATTATGTATATGTAGAAGACGGGAGGAATTAATAAAGGCCTTACTTATAGTAGTGCCTTTTTCTTTAATTGTAAACGCTACTAGGGCTCGTTAGGCCCTACACACAGCGTAATCCAGCTAAAAGTTCACACAAGTAAAGGTTTATTTTAATATATCAGTTGCGCCCACTACTTATTAGTAATAGTATTGTTGTTATTACTAGAAGAGTAGGTAAGTAGAATCGTTAAGGTACGTACGCCCTACTAAGCTGTGCTCGAGACTACTTAGTAGAGCTAAAGGGGGTTAAAGCTACTAGATATACCCTATTAAATACTTCTATTTAATTACACTATTTAATAATATATAGCTATAATATATTCTTTTTAGAACCCCTTATAGAAATGTCTATATAAGATACTATATATAAACACAAATTAAAAAGGATTTTTTTTATAGCTTTAAGGAGAAAAAGGTTAATTATTTTTAACTTTATAAGTTAAAGCTAAAGCCTTATTCTAAGGCTATTTCTTTTAATTACTTATACTAAATAAGTACTATATATACTTTAGGTTATTACTATAAAGTTAGTAGTATTTATATATATAATAAAAAAAGCCTACTTTACTATTAATATTAAAGTATATATAGAACTACCTATACTTACTATTACTTAACTTACTACTATTTTTATTAATAAAATCCTACTTAATAGTATTATTATTTTAACTTTTAATAAATAAACTATATAGAGTTTAAAGTAAAATAAATAAAAAATAACTTTTACTTATAGTTAGAGTTTTACTATCCAGACAGTGTTACTTTACTATCCAAGCAGTACCTACTTTTTTAACTAATTATCTTAAAAGGATCCCTCTATATAAGTATACACAGCTCTATATAAGCCGCGCTATAAGGGCAATTAAGCACTATACTGCAAGGGTAATTAAGCCGCGCTACGAGGGTAATTAAGCTGTACTACAAGGGTAATTAAGCCGCGCTACAAGGGTAATTAAGCCGCACTACAAGGGCAATTAAGCACTGTGCTACGAGCGTAATTAAGCCGCGCTACAAGGGTAATTAAGCCGCGCTGTAAGGGTAATTAAGCGCTGCGCTGCGAGGGTAATTAAGCTGTACTGCGAGGGTAATTAAGCCGCGCTGCGAGGGTAATTAAGCGCTGCACTATAAGGGTAATTAAGCTATACTACAAGGGTAATTAAGCTGCGCTATAAGGGTAATTAAGCTGCGCTATAAGGGTAATTAAGCTACACTACAAAGAACTATATAGGTATTAGATTTTTATATATACTATGTTATGTATTATTCTACTACCTTTAGCGCTATTAACGCGATTTTTACCTTAACAGCACTATAGGCCTTTAAACCCCTAAACGCAGCCACGGCCTTTAGAGCCAGCAAAACGTTATTCTAAAGCAGCCATTAGCCTCTTTAAACACTAAAATCCACCTATACGTCTTAATGTATTAGTAGCTCTAAGCTATATAATCTAATACACCTCCCTAATAAGGGCCTTATAAGGGCCTTATTAAATCTATTTATAAACAAAATTATATACTAACTATACTCTAACTACTCTATAGTTACTCTTGTATAACTCGCCTCCCTAGGGCTATAATCCCTTCAAAGTCCTTATCTTAAATAGTCCCGTCATCCTCGTCAAACCTCCATCCCTATAGTAGAAAGAGTAATACTGTTTTTAGAGTATTTAAAAGCTACAATCCCTTTAGCTTATTCCTTATTAGTAAAGTTAAGGCCTTTTAACTACTCCTTTTAAAGCTTAGTATTACAAAGTACCTAAAGTTACGCTATTTAATCTACTATATTAAACTACTTAAAGAAGATTTTAAAGTAGGTACTAGTAAGTAGCTTTATAAGGCCGTCTACTATAAGCTATACTATAAACTAGTATTTAACTTTAATATAACTTTTTTAGGCCTTTTAATACAACTAATAGTTATAAATATTAATATAGTAGAGCTTTATATATAGTTAAACTGTTTTTTTATTAATAAAATAGATTATTTATTAATTATTATATTAAATACGTATACTTGGCGCTAATGTAGCGGAAGCGGCTTTGTCACTAAAGGTCTTTTTACTAAAGTTAACGTAAAGAGTAGTTATTAATTAGCTTATAAAAATAGCCTTCTTAGTTACTTAAAAAAAAGCAAAAAACTTAGCCTTAGTTATAAATATAGTTACGGTATTTTACTTATTAACTTACTAATTAATAAAGCTACTAAATAGCTTAATTATAAATACTTAAAAGCTTTTATAGTCTAGTATATTATTAATAAAGCTAGTATTTAAAGTAATTACTAAACTATTATTAAAGCCGCCTTTTTTATAACTAAATTTAAGGTAAAGAGTGTACTTTATAGTAAAGTATTTAATAGCTTATTTAGCCTTTTTACAATACTTAGGACTAGGGTTATAGTTAAAGTGTATAAAGTAACTCGCAGCAAGAGCCACATCCAGCTAAGTCATTATAGTACCGTATATAATTAATTTAACGTTACCTTAGTATACGTTAGTATTTATATATAAAGTAGAGTCTTTATAAGGGAGTAGCTTAAGTAATTAAATTAAAGAAGTATATAGTTATTTAGCTTATAGGCCTTACCTTTTTAAATACTTAATAACCTTATTAATATATATAAATTATAAAAGCTAAAGGCGCTTTATAGTGTAGTTACGGATAACTTTAATCCTTAAGAACTATTATAAGTCTTTACTACTCTTAAAAAAGTAACGTTTCTAAAGCTTTTCTATAAGCAAAAGAGCCTCTTTATAGTATTTAAAAGGGAAGTAAAGAATACAGTTATTAATATAAAAGAAGAAGATAATATAGTTACTTATTTAATAGTAATTTTTACCCACTATACACTCTAGTTTAAGCTTTTTTAAACTAACTTTTAAATAGCGTTACTATAAGAGTAAAGAGTAGCGTAAGCTATAAAGTACTTTATTAAACTTAAAGATATACTTAGGCTTTTAATACCTAAGGGGTATTTATATATATATATCTTTATTAAGCAGAACTTAAACAAACGCGTTTATAGTATTATATTATAAAAACTTAAAATTAAAGCGGTTTGTAATAACTATAAGCGTTTAAAATAATATACTAGTAAGTATTAAAGTATAGGTATTTTACTTGTTTTTTAGCTATTAATTGCTGTGTATAATAAGGCGTACTTTAATTTTAAAGAGTCTCTTGTACTTATTTAACTTATACGTATATACCTAGTAGTATCCCAGAATCTAAAAACCCTTAGCTATACTCTTAAAGACCTTTTTCTAAGAGTCGGTCTTGTAATAACTTTATAAATAGTTTACCTTAGCCGCCTTAATTAAAGTAGCGTAGGAATAAGCTAATACTTCTATATAAAACGTAGGTAGGGGTTAG
Source organism: Colletotrichum musae (assembly GCA_027406025.1). Lineage (NCBI taxonomy): Eukaryota > Fungi > Ascomycota > Sordariomycetes > Glomerellales > Glomerellaceae > Colletotrichum > Colletotrichum musae. Next base: position 323,767 of record JANVYC010000012.1, on the reverse strand, counting down.
AGTTTTTACTAATAGGTACTAGGCGCGGGAGCTTTAGTCTATAGTTAGCCTATCCCTCCCTACAGCTAAATCTCGCTATTAAAGCGTTTAATATCCGCGTTTTAGGACGCCCCTATAGTATATTAGATACTAGGGGTTCCCTTTAACGGGTTATAAGTAACTAAGTAGTTAATCTAGAAGTGGCTTTACTATAGAGTATTTTAAAATAATAATAGAGTACTAGTTAAAAAAGCAGCTTTATAAAACGTTTATTTATACTAGAGTATATAAACTACTAGGGCAACTTAGTTTATAAGTTTAGCTACGAATATAGACTAGTAAAGTAAGTTTATAAACTTAGTCGTAAGTATAAACTAGTAAAAGCTTATAGAGTAAAGTTTTTTATTTACTAACTCAGCTATAGCCCGCTTCTCTAAGCACTAGTCTTTTTTAATTAATACTTAAAAAAATAAAATAAGTAAGTTAAAAAGAATAAATAAAAGTTTAAAGTAAGTAAAAGAGTATTTATAGTTATAGGGTTTATTATTATTAAGGGTAGTATTACTTAAGTTAAGTTTATTAAAAACGTTATTAGGGGAGTTTATAAAAGGGGATACTTTATTATTTTCTTTATTTAATAAAGACGGGTATAGCTATATTTAAGAATTAGTCTTACTAGCTACTATAAGGCTTTTTTAAACCTATTTAGTAATAGCTTAAAAGTTAAAGTTATTATAGTTACTAGTAAGTAACTCTAAGTTACTATTAAAGTACTACTTTTTATTAAATATCACGTTACGCGTAGTAACAATCTTCTTAGTTGCGGAGTTCTATATGCAGTACTAGTTTATAAAAGTATATTCTATAAAAAAACTAATAAAGGTACGCCCTTATAAGTAGTTAAGGCGCTTCTTCTTAAGCTACGTAGTGGCTGTAAGCGTATACGCCTTATAGCTATATAATCTTAAGTATATAAAACTAGGCTTTACTGTCTCGTTAGCCCTAAGCTATTAATAAAGTGCTTTGTATAGGGTCTTCTACTTAAAAGCTACTTAAGGTATACAGTTATAGAAGTAAGTTGCTACTTTATAAATATTAAGCTATATATTATAGAGTAGCTTACTACTTTTTTGTATTATTTAAGCCTTTATCTTAATAATAGCCCTAACGTATTCTACTCCGCTATTTTAATTTTAAGTATACGGGGCGGACGGCTTAATATATTTACCGCGCCTTTAAAGGTTATTTATAAGACAGTAGTATCTTTTAATTTTACTATTATATTTAAAAACAAGAATATTAACGTTATACTAGACCTTTAGAAGTAAAATAAACTTCTTAAAAACCTTAGTAAGTATCTCTATACTATAGTTATATAAATAATAGTTCTAGGAGTGCTGGGAGATATAGTTAGTAAATACTAATACTAACGTAAACCTACTATAACCCTTAGTATATAGGTAGAAGTTAAATACAATTTACTTACTAGGGTAGGCGTACGCGTTACTCTTATACAGCTCGTAGTTAATAATCTACTTTACTTTACTAATACTATAGGCGTTATAACTAAGAGGAGCTTTTTTAGACTCCTTTTAAGAAGTTATAGAAATTTAAATACTATGGGTAGACGAAGTAAGGCGTTAAAGCGGTTTAGGGCCGGGGTAGCTAAGCTACTAGTACTACGTTTCTTTTAAGCTTTTTAGGGATTATTATTTTTAAAAAAGGTACTTAGTTTAATAGTACGGAGTGTATATATACTAAACGGCCCACGCAGACTCTTTACGTAAGGGTACTTTATTTAAAAGCTTATTAAACTCTAATACTCTTTAGTTATATATATTTTTAATAAAGCTAAGAGGGGAGTAATTAGATCTATATAGTATAGAGTACTAACTTAGGTACTTATCCTACTAGTAGCTGCGTTTATAGAGTTAATTATAGGAAATAAAGTTAGTTACTATAAATATATATAAAGTAACGTTATATAGGCGTAAACTAGATCTTTTCTTATTAGTTAATATAATGTATATACTTATATTTCTATATCCCTTAATTATAAAGGACTTAGAATTAGTTTAAAAGTAATTACTTAAACTAGTAGTATAAAAGTTATTAAACTAACGTTTATTTTTAAATACGTGGATAAACGCGCTAGAGTTAAAAAGGTAGGAGTCTTTAAAAGGGTAAGTTTATAAACCCTTACTTTAAGTAGCTTAAAATACTACTAGTAACTACTTAAAACTCTTAGTATAATAACTATAGAGTTATTAACCTTAAATCTCTTTAATGTACTTAATTAACTAGTTATTATTTATAAAGTTTCTATCTACTTATTTGTAGTAGTAATTAAGTAGCTTCTACTTAGTATATGCGTACTTTAAAAAAGTATAAAAGTAATTTTTAAGGTAGTAGTATATTATATAAACTAGGTAAAAGAAAGCTAATAGGGTAAAGGGAGCTAGAGACACTAAAGAAACCTTACTTTGTAATTTCTTAGGGTTAGTATTATTATATTTATTACTAGGGCGCTTTAGAGAGTTATAAAGAGCTACTTTATTAATAGTAAAGGCACTTTAAGCACTTCTTTTATATCCTACAGACTCTAGTATTTATTTAATTATAGTAGTTATTTTAGTAATAGCCTTATTAAAACTATAATTATCCTAACTATTACCTATTATTATATAGCAGCTCTTAGTTTAGGATTAAAGTAGTAAGTAGCTAAAGGAGCGAAGTAGTTTATAGATCTATAGATCTCCTTTATAAGCTGCTTTAAGTTTAATAGTATAGCTTTTATATATATTATTAACTTACATTATAAACTATTTAGCTATTACAGCTTTTATTATAAACTACTTATTATAGGGCGTAGTAAAGTAGTTAATATAAAACTAGTTAGTATATTAATAGTATATACTTTTTATAAGTTTAAAGCGTTTATAAAGGTTTTAAATTTAAATAGTTAGCTTTAAAGTACTTAAGTAGTACTAGATCCTAAGTTTTTTAATAATAGTACTCTATATTTAAAGAATAATAGTATTTTTAGTCTTTTTTTACTCTTAGTATATTACTTTTATTATATAGTATAGAAATAAAGAATTAATATAGTACTTAAGGGCCTTCTTAAAGAGGTTAGCTATTATCTTAGCATAATAGTGATCTACAGCTTTAAACAGGAGCGGGAGGTTCTCGCCTAGAGGTACTTAAAGGGGACTATTTATAGTAAACTTATCTACTCTAAATCCCATAGTCTAGAAGTAAAGAGCTCGCAGCTTAGAGCTATAGTAAGTAACAGACTTTAGGTAGTTACTAAAACAGGGCTTTTAGAGCGGGGTATTACTAATAAGTAGCTCTAAAGATATAAAAGTTAGGTTAAAAACTTCTTATATATTAAGGGTATTTATAAGTACTTAAAAGTTATAGAGCTATAGGTACTAAGTAAATAGACTATTAAGGATAGTTTTTTAAGGGGTTAAAAGGACGTTTATAGTAATCTTTGTGTTTAAAAGAGTAGTTTAAAAATAATTAATTATATATAGTAAAGGGGGTAGTAGAATAAGACTTTTAATTATTAGATTTTTATATATACTACGTTGTGTATTATTTTACTACCTTTAGTGCTATTAATATAATTTTTACTTTAACGGTACTATAAGCCTTTAAACCCTTAAACGCAGCTACGGCCTTTAGAGCTAGTAAAACGTTATTCTAAAGCGGCTATTAGCCTCCTTAAACGCTAAAATCCGCCTATATGTCTTAACGCACTAGCAGCTCTAAGCCACGTAATTTAATAGTAGGTATTTACACCTGGGTTGTTGTATGCTGATTAGCTAAAAAAGTGGGTACTGCCTAGATAGTAAAGTAATACTACCTAGATAGTAAAACTTATATAAATTTAACTTATACTTATTTTATATAAACTATAGTATAGCTTTAGAGTTAGGTTTATAGGTATATAGTAAATTATATAGTATAAGTACTATATTAAGTATAGTATAGTAAAGGTTAAATAGTAGAGGTTACGGGGAAAAAACTCTATAGAAGAAAACCTACTTTATTTAGTAGTAGAGGACTTTTCTATATACTGAATTAAGCGCGTAGCTACTATTACTACTTAAATAAAAAGTAGGATTAGTAGTATTTCTAGTTAATTAGAGTTTACTACATCCTAGTTACTTAGTATTTCTACTATAGTTTAGCTTTAGAGTTTTACTATCTAAGTACTATTACTTAACTATCTAGGTATTCCTCCACTTTTCTAGCTAATTAAATTAATAAAATACATAACGCAGCTATACAGCCTATATAATTAAGTATAGTGTAGTAACTATAATTAAGTATAGTATAGTAACTATAATTAAGTATAGTATAGTAACTATAATTAAATACAGTATAGTAACTATAATTAAGTATAGTATAGTAACTATAATTAAGTGTAGTATAGTAACTATAATTAAGTATAGTAATTATAATTAAGTATAGTATGTAATTAAGTATAGTATATAATTAAGTATAGTATAGTAACTATAATTAATTTATGTTTTTTTTAAGTAGTTGTCTCGTCTAGATATTTCTATAGGTTGTTCTAAAAAGAATACACTATAGCTATATATTATTAAATAGTGTGATTAAATAAAAGTATTTAATAGAGTGTATTTAGTAGCTTTAACCCCCTTTAGCTTAAGTAGTCTTAAGTAAAGCTTAGTAGAGCGTATATACCTTAATACTTCTACTTACCTGCCCTTTTAGTAATAATAATAATACTATTACTAATAGGTAGTACTAAATAGCGTAACTAATATATTAAAATAAACCTTTACTTATACAAACCTTTAGCTAGATTATACTATATCACAGTACTATAACGTACTATAGGGCCTAACAAGCTCTAGTAGTATTTATAATTAAAGAAAAAGGCACTACTATAAGCGAGCCCTTTGTTAATTCCTCCCGTTTTTTATATTTATACCTAATAATTTAATAAAATAGTAAAAAACACTATACTTACAAAAGTCCCCTAGCTACTACTAAATACTAAATACTACAACCTAGTCGCTATAGTTAAAAACAATATTAACTAGTTTAGTAATATAGCTATATAGCTTAGTATTATTACTATTAATATATAGTATAGCTAGCTAGTTTAACCTTTAAATATAAAGATCTAAATTACTATTTTTAGCCTTTACTTTTTTTAAATTAGTAGTAATAGGGTCTAAATAAAAACTATTAAACTAGTTTTATTAGTTAATTTAATACTAAATTAAATTTTAAACTTACTATTTTTAAAAAATAACTAATACTACTTTAAATAAGTAATAGAAGTAGTAATAATAACTATAGATCCCCTAGAGTTAAGAGACTAGTACGTTTAATAAGGCCTGGATATTAAGACGTCTACTAACGAGTATAGGGAAAAGCGGTCTAATTAGGTTAACTAGCCGTGGCGCGGTTAATAACGGCGCGTTAGTTGCAGAGGGATTTAACAGTTAAGGGAAGGGACGGTTTGGTTTAGATTGGATTTAATGGGTTTAGAGGGACGGTCTGGACGGTCGGGCGTATAGGAGGCGTACGGAAGGCGTTAGTAGTTTTAGCGGTGTTAATAGCGTAATTAATAGTCAAAATTAATCGAAAACACCTATTACTTTAAATCCATAGAAGCTGCGTTACAGTAAGTAAATTCAAGTACTGTAACGAAAAAGATTAATAAAGTGGGTGGCTGGATAGCTATTCCCTAAAGTACGTAGCCCGTGGGCCGTTAGTTACCCTAGAGGGAGTCGCGACTATAATTAAGCGTAGTGTGTAATTAAGCGTAGTAACTATAATTAAGTACGTGGTAAGGTATTATATAATATAGTTAAATGTATTAACTTAATTAGCTAAAGAAGTGGGGGAATGCCCGGATAGCTAAGTGATAATGCCTGGATAGTAAAACTTTAGCTTTAAAAGGGCATATATATACTATATAACTTAAAAAACCTTTAAGTAATACAGGATTTAAACCTACTACCTTTACTTTTTATAAAGTAAAGCTAACTAAACTCTAAACTACTAAACTAACTACTTTAGCTTTTACTTATAAAATAGAGTTTTACTATTTAAAAAGTACTTTTTAGCTATTTAAAAGGTACTCTACTTATCCTACTTTTTAGTTATTTAATTAACTAAATAAACTTATACCTATTAGTATAAGTAGTTAAGTCACTATAACTAAGTATAGTTAAACCCATTATAACTATTATAATTAAGCTATTATAACTATTATAATTAAACTATCACAACTATTATAATTAAACTATTATAACTATTATAATTAAAGTACTATAATTACTATATAATTTATATTATAAATAAAGTACTAAATTTAAGCTATTACAACCATTATAATTAAACTATTATAACTATTATAATTAAGCTATTACAACCATTATAATTAAACTATTACAAGTAAGCGTAATTAAACTACTATAAATAATTTACTTAATTCTATTAGTTAAATAAGTAGGGTACCTCCTAAATAACTAAAAAGTACCTCCTAAATATAAAACTTATAAAATATAGTAGTTTATATTTAAATAAGTTTATAAACTAGTTTACTCTCTTTATAAAGTTAAAGTACTTTTTAATAAATAAATCTTAGAATATTAAAACTAATATAAATAATAGAATTATTAAATATAAAGTATAATAGGTAGTATATATAAATTTTAAATATAAAAACTAGTCTTTATAAAAAGTTTATACTATTATTACTTTATTAACTACTCTATATCTCTTTTTTACTATAGTAGTAATATAAGATTTTAAGTATAAAATATTTAATTATAATACTACTTTTCTTATAGTACTAATCCCTAATAGAATTAACGTTTTTATTTATTAGTCTACTAGATTTAATGCTAGTAATAGTAAAGTATAAAAGCTTAAGTAGGTACTTTATAGTTTATATAAAAGTCCTATTTAGTAATTTAATATAATTAAGGGCGAGATAGCTAAACTTAACTTTATCCTTATTAATTTATATTTTCTTTAAGTAGTTATCTCGTTTAGATATTTCTATGAGTTATTCTAAAAATAATATACTATAGCTATATATTATTAAGTAGTATAATTAAATAGAAGTATTTAATAGGGTATATTTAGTAGCTTTAACTCCCTTTAGTTCTACTAAGTAGTTTTAAGTAGAGCTTAGTAGGGTATATATACCTTAATACTTCTACTTATCTACCCTTTCTATAGTAATAATAATAATACTATTACTAATAAGCAGTACTCAATATATTAAAATAAGTTCTACTAGCTGGGTAGTATTAGTTACCTACTTAGGTAGTGTCTTTACTCTTTTAGTTAATAGAATTATATATATTAGTTATAGTATAAGTACTATAGTTATAGTATAATTACTATAGTTATAGTATAATTACTATAGTTATAGTATAATTACCACGGTTATAGTATAATTACTATAGTTATAGTATAATTACTATAAGTATAGTATTATAATTAAAGGAGACTAACTAAATTTTCTATACTACTTATATATTTTACCTATATAGAGTAGTCCCTACTACCTATCTCTAAGCTTCTATTAGTTAAATTAAGTCAGTACTACTACTACTAGTTTTTTTTTATACTTAATAGCTGTTTTTTAACTTCGCTGTTTTTTTTTTATAATTAGCCTTTTTAATTAATATTATTAATACTATTATAATACCTTTTACTGTGCTAATTAGTACGCTTAAAGGCTATAAGACCTTTAAAAAGCTTCTTACTAATATTACTAATTAAGTAAAGACTAAGGGCTATACAATTATACCCCGTTAACTTTTTAACTATAAGAATAGCTTTCTATAATACTACAATTTCTATTATAACGCGGGTAGCTAGAATCTACTTAGTATAGTAAATCTATATAAAACAACGTTTTAAAAGACTAATTATAAGTAGGTAGTAAAGGCTATATAATATAAGTTCTAAAGTAACTACTAGTATTTTACTATATATATTAATTAATATAATTATAATTGTTTTAATAATAACGTTATGTATTTATTTTACTATAAGTCACCCCCTCTAGGGTAACTAACGGCCCACAGGCCACGTGCTCTAGGGAACCGTCCGGCTACCTACCTCGTCGATCTTTTTTATTATAGTACTTAAATTCACTTGCTACAATACAGCTTCTACGGATTTAAAGTAATAGGTGTTTTTAATTAATTTTGTAAACTACTAATTACGCTGTTAACGCTGCCGAAACCACTAACGCCTTCCTAGACCGTCCCTCTAAACCTATCGAATCCGATCCAAACCAAACCGTCCCTTCCCTTAACTGTCGAATCCCTCCGCGACCAACGCGCTATTATTATAGACTGCACTATAGCTAGTTAACCCAATTAGACTACTTTTCCCTGCGCTTATTAGTAGACGTCTTAATATATTAACTTTATTAAACGTACTAGTCTTTTATAGACTCTAGGGGATCTATAGTTATCGTTACTACTTCTATTACTTACTTAAAGTAGTATTAGTTGTTTTTTAAAAACAGTAAGTCTAAAATCTAACTTAGTGTTAGATTAGCTAATAGGGCTAGTTTAATAGTTTTTATTTAGACTCTATTACTACTAGTTTAAAAAAGGTAAAGGCTAAAAATAGTAATTTAGATTTTTATATTTAAGGGTTAGGCTAACTAGCTGTACTATATATTAATAGTAGTAACGCTAAGCTATATAGCTACGTTACTAAGCTAGTTAATATTGTTTTTAACTATAGTAACTAAGTCGTAGTATTTAGTATTTAGTAGTAGCTAGGGGACTTTTATAGGTATAGTGTTTTTTGCTATTTTATTACTTTAAAGGATTATTAGGTATAAATATAAAAGACAGAAAGAATTAATAAAGGGCTTACTTATAGTAGTAGTACTTTTTTCTTTAATTATAAACGCTACTAGGGCTTATTAGGCCCTATAGTACGTTATAGCGCCCGTGATCTAGCTAAAGGTTCACATAAGCAAAAGTTTATTTCAATATATTTAGCGCCGCCTATTAGTAATAGCATCGTCGTTATTGCTAGAAGGGTAAGTAAGCAGAAGCGTTAAGGTATATACGCCCTGCCGAGTTCTACATAAGACTACTTAGTAGAGCTAGAGGGGGTCAAAGCTACTGGATATACCCTATTAGATACTTCTATTTAATTACACTATTTAATAATGTATAGCTATAGTGCATTCTTTTTAGAACAACCTACAGAAATGTCCGGACAAGACAACCACTTAAAAAAAACACAAATTTTACTATAAGTACTTAAATAGCTAGTACTAAGAGATTTAAAATCTTTTTAAAGAGACAACGTTAAGTAGTTACTTTATAACTATATTAATAGCTATATATTATTCTAACTAGCTTTAAAAGTAGTAAAATATAAAAAATACGTAGTAAAGGGTAAGGCTTAAGTTACTTAGTAATAATACCCTAACCTAAGCCCTTATTTATAATTTATAAACCCATAGTATTAAGTATTACCTTTAGTAGTTTAGTAGCTATATAATAGCCCTTATTTAAATCTTTTTATATTATAAAGAACTCTAAAAGCTATTCCTAACTATCCTTTTAATAAATAATACTTATAAAACAAACCACTTAAGTATACTACTTATAAATATTACCAGCATTACTAATATCAGCTTTACATTTAATATTAGCTTTTACTTACTTAATAAAGAAAACGGGGAGGTATCTAAGTAGGCCGTTAAGTACCTTAAACAGTTCTATTTATAGCTTAATATTAAGTATCCCTATATAGTTATTACTAACTTTAAAAAAGTCTTTAAAAATATACTTAATAATATATAGTTTAATATTTAGTAGTAGCTTTATATTTAGTATATTAATAAAAACGTTATATAAAAAGTTAAGTATAAGTAGATTAGTAAAGCTAAGGCTTTTTTAGTAATAGAGAAAGAGGTCTATATAAATTCTATCTTTTAGTAGCTTATAACTAGGCTTAATATAAAAGAGCTAGTTACTACTACCCGGCCCTAAACTAAAGATATCCCTAATAGTTTAAATAGCTTCTTTATACTATAAAAAGCTATAATTTATACTAATAATAAGGATACTTTTAAAAAGGCCTAAGCCATAATCCTTAAGAAGTTTAGTTACTAAGAGGTATATATTACTTATATTCTTAAAATATACCTTCCCTTTTATAAAAGTTTATTAATTATTCTATTAAATAGAATTATAACTTTAGTATACGTATTATATTATATATAAAGAGTTTATATAAAGAGATTAAAAACTACTTTTTTAATTTAATAACTAATCTATACTTCTTTATTAAATATATAATATAGCTAATTAAAAATTTAAAAAGTATATATACATTAAGTCTTATAAATAAAAAAGCCTATTAACTTTATAAGTTTATTATAAGTAACTATATTTATATATTTAATATATTTATAGTACTACTTACAATAAAGTAAACAAAGAAATCTACTAAATAAAGAATATTCTTAGTAAAAAATTCAATAAAAATGCGTTTTAGCTAAACGTATATATCTAGTAAGGTAATAGGTAAAGGTTATTAAAAAAAAAAAGATATGTTACTAATATTAACCCCCTTTAGCTATACCTTAGTAGACAACTATAACGCCCGAAGGTATTGCCTAGAGGGCAATAACTGTACTTATAATGACTTCCGCCTACCTACTCTTACACTATAAAGCGCGGTGCAGTAGTAGCTATAGTAATAACAACGATACTATTACTAATAGGCAGCGATATTAAAACAAACCTTTACCTCTATAAACCTTTATTTAAATCACGCGTAGGGCCTAATAAGTCCTAGTAGCGTTTATAATTAATTAAAAGGCACTACTACTATAAATAAGGCTTTTATTAATTCTTCTATCTTTTATATATATATTTAATAATCTAAAGATACTAAACGTATTATATCTAAAATACCCAACTTTATCCCTACTAGTTCCTAACTATATTTAAAGCTTACTAACGTATTAATAATATTAATTGTTTTAAGTAACTATAAATAGCTTATATAACTTACCGTTTTACGCGGCCTAAATCAGCTTAACCTAACTAAAGACTAAAAGTTTTACCCGTATATAAATAGGGTACGCGTTTATAATATTTAACTTTATATACTATTAAATAAGTAGTAATAGTATAGTTATAAATAATACTATAGCTAATTACTATAGAGGTATAAATAGCGCCCTAGAGGTCCTAATATTTAATAACTACTATAAATACTTTAACTAAATAAAGAACGTAGTTACTAGAGCTATAAAGCCCTAAGTAGTTAATATTAGTATATTTAGCGAGGCTGATACTATCGAGACAGATACTAACAATAGTAGGGAGCAGCTAAACTAGCTATAGTTGCGCGGTCTGTGACGACGGCGCGTCGGTTGCGGAGGGATGTGACGGCCGAGGGAAGTGAAGGGACGGTTTGGATTGGATCCGATGGGTTTAGAGGGACGGTCTAGGACGGTGTTAGTGGTTTTAGAGGCGTTAGTAGCGTAATTAGTAGTTTGCTTTAAAATTAATTAAATACTTATATTACTTTAAATCTATAGTAGCTACGTTATAGCAGGTAAATTCGCGTACTAACTATTATTACCTATACGTGATGTATAGGCTATTAATTAAAGGGAGGGGGGAAGGGTCCTTAGTAGTAGGGTTTCTACTAGTAATATATCTATAGTTAAGTAGCTACTTAGGGATACTAAAAATATAAGTAACTATATAAAGGTATAAATAAATAGTATTTATAACTACTATACTAAAAAGGCTTTATAATTTATTAATAAATAGTATTAGTTTAAAGACCAGCTAAATTCCCTGTACTATCTATATATCCTCCCTATATAGGGCAGTCTCTACCACACATCCCCAGGCTTCTATTAGTCGGATTAAGTCGCAATTAAAAATCAGTCTCGGCCACAGTCGCAAACAACAAAAACAGCAAAAACCATAGTTTACACAGCTAGCTCCAAATCACTTAAAACCAAAGTCTTTTTGATTTTAAATTAAATATCGTATCTTTTCTACCGTTATAACTATACCTAATTAGGCTTAACCGCCCAATTAACACAGCAAAAGGCATTGCGACGAGTAGTGTTGTGTTAAGGTTATCGATTAAAGAGGCCAATTGCGAAAAAAAAAAACGGCTAAGTTAAAAAACAGCTATTAGGTATAGGAAAAAACCAGTAGTAGCGGCGCTGACCTAATCCGACCAATAGGAGCCCGGGGATGTATAGTAGAGACTGCCCCACACAGGGAGGATATACAGACAGCACAGGGAATTTAGTCGATCTCTTAGTTTATTTATATAAAACTAAAAAGTTAAATTATTAATAAGGCTTATATATAGTAGTTTATATTATAATATAGCCTCCTCTACTCCTATACTATTAAGTAATATCTCTAAAGTAATACTCTACTTTCCTATCTTAACTACTACCTATAATAGTATCTCTATAGTAACCTACTTAATAAAAATCTTCTTTACTAAATCCTTAATTCTATTATAGTTATAAACTATAACTAGCCTTATAATAAGCTTTAAAATATCCCCGTTACTATACTTCTATTCTAAGAGCCTAGTATTAATTAATAGCTACCCTATAAAACTAACTATTAATAAAGTTTATAAATAATACAAACTTAAAATTTATTTTATTAAAAAAGAAATAGTAAAGTTAAGTAGCTATAGGATAATATTATTATAAAACTTTAGTAGCTACTTATCGTACTACTACTAGTAGCTACCCTACTACTTAACTATCTCTATAGCTATCTTTATAAAAGCCGGGCTTATAAAACTAACTATAGAGTAGTAACTAACTATAGAACTAACTATAAAGTAGTAGTTAACTATAGAACTAGTTATAAAGGATATTAGGGACGGGGCTATAGTTAGGATTATAAGAAAGGATTAACTTTAGCTTTAGTAAAGTAGAATAAATAAAAATAAGCTAGGGTTATACTTTTAAAATATTTACTAAGTTTTAAAATAATTAAAAATAATCTAGCTATTAATCTTTAAACTAGGGAAATTAATTTTAAACTTTATATATATAATTACTTAAGTAGTTAAGTCTAATTAAATATAGTTATAATAATAAAAAAATATAATATTTAATTTAAAATTTATAGTAAGGTACTGTTGAGCCTTTTGTAGCTGGGACGTCTACTAGGGTCCCTAATACGCGTATATAGATCTTAAGCGCCGGGACTCTCTATAAAAGGGTCCCTTTTATAATACAACCGCTTTATAATATCTTTTAAAGCCTTACTATGTTGCTATAGTTATAAGTCTAGCTTTTACTATTTATTTACCCTAACCTACTATAGTACGCTTTTAAGGCTCTATAGAGTACGTTTATAATAATCCTGTAATAGTATTTAGTTCTAATAATACGGCCCTTTATAGCCTTAATAATATAGCCCTTTATAGCTTTAACAATACAGCCCCTTTATAGTATATAACAATCCCCCTAATAAAGAAAATAACTACTAGCTTAGCTATAGCTACTCATAAAATAAAGATTATAACTAGCCCTAACGCTTAAAGAGGCTAGCTATAAAAAAAAAAGACTACTAGTTTAGCTATAGCTACTAATATTAGTAAAGATTTTTTATATTTAACTCTACTATATAGGGCGTTATATAAAGCGCTAAGTAGGCTATAGAATAACTAGCTATAAGGATTAAGTTAGGTATTTATAGTTAACTAAAGGTTATAGGGATATATATAGCTAGGTGGCTTAGAGTTAGAACTTAAGAAGGAGATAACGGCTAAAGTATAGAAGTAGTAGGCTATAGAATAACTAGTTATAAGGACTAAGTTAGGCGTTTAAAGTTAGTTAGAGGTTATAAAGATATATATAGTTAGGTAACTATAAGCTACTCTACTGTATATATTTAGCTTATTTAGTATTAAGAGTCTTTTTTAAAGTACTTATTTCTTATGTATTTAAAATAAATATTTAGCTTTAAGTAGATACTTAAAGCTAGGGGGGTATATAGTAAAGTACTATTAAGCCTTTAATAGCTAGGATGTTTATTAGAGTCTCTAATACATATATATAAATCTTAAGTACTAAGACTCTTTATAAAAGGGTTTCTTTTATAATATAACTGCTTTATAATATCTTTTAAAGCCTTACTACATCGCTATAAAATCAAAAACTACTTAGTTTTAAGTAATTTAAAGCCAGCTATATAAACTATAGTTTTTACTATTTTTACTATTTATAACTATAACTAAGACTAATTTTTAACTATAACTTAATTTAACTAATAAAAGCCTAGGGATAGGTAGTAGGGACTGCTTTATATAAATAAGATATATAGGTAGTATAGGAAATTTAGTTAATCTTTAATTAAAGTATCTTAATTATATCTACTATAGTATATAAAGTAAAGTACTTTAATTTTATTAGTTATAATACGTTAATTATACTACTTATAGTATAATTACTATAGTTATAGTGTAATTACTACGGTTGTAGCGTAACTACTATAGTTGTAGTGTAATTATAACGGTTATAGTGTATTAATTACGCTGTTATAGTGTATTACTTACGGGGCTAATAGAGTAGTATAGATTAAAGAGAAGTAGAGATACTACTTAGGCAGCTAGTAGATACTGCCCGGCTAGTAAAACTTATTAAAATTAATCTTTACTTATATAAACCTTTAACTAGATCACACATAGGGCCTAATAAGCCCTAGTAGTATTTACTATTGAAAAAAAGGCACTACTATAAGTAAGGCCTTTATTAATTCCTTTTATCTTCTATATATATACAATAATAACCCTAAAGCTAAAAGCACCCTATTAAGTAAACTACTTACTATAATATTTAATAAAAAGCTACCTACTATTAGCCCCTACCCCTAGGATAATAACTATTATATAACTTTATAGTTATTAACTAACTATAAAACTAGTAATAAGTACTTTATAGCTAAAGGGGTTAATATAATTAACTTAACCTAAAAGTAGTATAAACTCTCCTAATAAAGAAAAGGTAAAGTTTACTATTACTAGAATTTACTACTATTAAACTATAAGTAATTAACTTAATACTTAATAGACAATACTTAAGTTAAATACTAGACTTAATAGAACTATATATATTTTATAGACTAACGCTAACTATAAATACTTTAACTAGCTAAAGAATGTAACTACTAAATCTATAGTATCCTAAGTAGCTACTTTTATATTAGTATATTTAGTAAGGCCTATATATAATAATATTAAAATAGATACTAATAATAGTAGGGAGCGGCTAAACTAGCTATAGCTATACGGCTAAGAGAAGTAACGGAATAGTTTAATTTGTATTTAATAGGTTTAGAGGGACGGTCTACTAAGAAGGTATTAGTAGTTTTAGTAGTTTTAGTAGTATTAACAGCGTAATTACTAGTTAAAATTGATTAAAAACACCTATTACTTTAAATCTATAGAAGCTGTGTTATAGTAAGTAAATTCGAGTACTGTGACGAAAAAGATTAATAAAGTAAGTAGTTAGACAGCTATTCCCTAAAGTACGTGGCCCGTGGGCCGTTAGTTACTCTAAAGGGGGTTTATTTATATTAATAGTAAGGTTTATTTATTTTATAGTAAAAAGTATAATATATTTATATTAATATATATAGATAATAATACTATTACCTTACTTAATAAGGTTATTAATAAGATAGCTTATAAGAAACTTAAGATAGTATACCCTTTTAAAGAACTTAGTAAAGCTACTAATTTTCTAGGTTTTTAAATTACTTATAACTATAAGGTGTCACGCGGCTAAGTACGAGTGGTTAAAGTAAAGTAAAGTAACGGCTTGATCTCTAAGTCCTACGATGTACGGGAGCAAAAGCGAAGGCCCCCTTATAGGGGCTAAAGACGGAGCAAAGGCGCTTAGGTAAACTACTAAAGTAAGTAGTTACTTATATATATAGCCCCGAATAGCTTTAGCTATTATAACATACCCCCCTAGACTTAAAAGAAGTCTAAAAACGCTGTACTTATAGCCTCCTAACGCATAGCTAAAAATATATATACTAGTATTCAATAAAAGAGAGTATAAATAAAAGTTTTTGTTTTATAAAAAAGACTAATAAACAAAATAAAATCCCTTTACTTTATTAATACCGCCTTTACTTTATTACAATACCTTATTACTATTACTAGAGAGTAAGTACGCTTTTATTTATATAGTAAAAAGTAAGTAAAAAAATTAATAAATATCCTTAAGTACTTTTAATTAACTGGATTTAAGTAAATACCTAGCTTAAAGTAAATAAATAATAATTCTTTAAGGGCCCTAATTTCTTTTTTTTTCTTCTTCTAGTAATAATATTACTATAAAGTACAAATGCCCTTAGTTTTGCCCCTAATACTATAATACTATACTTTACGTAGTTTAAAGGCGTTTGTAGTATTTAGTTTAAAATATAGTATTTTAATAAGTTATATAGTATAATAGTTAATAATACTTTTAAAAGGAAGTAAATTAAGTCTATATATATAGCACGCACTATAAAGTACGTAAAGGATAAGGCTAATAAAGAGGCCGCAGTTACTATAGTAACTGTGGTAGTAGCTACTAATACTACTATTAGTATATTTAGTTATCTTCCCTTTAT
The DNA here is from genome assembly GCA_027406025.1 of Colletotrichum musae. NCBI lineage: Eukaryota > Fungi > Ascomycota > Sordariomycetes > Glomerellales > Glomerellaceae > Colletotrichum > Colletotrichum musae. The sequence continues at coordinate 307,106 of JANVYC010000012.1, read as the reverse complement.
ACTATTAATATCTATACTAATGCGTATTTTAATTTAAATTAATTTAATAATACTAGTAGTAAAGGAGGCTTTAAAAAGCCTTTTAAGTAAGAGACTACTCCCGCCCCCTTTAATAATAAGTCTATTTATTACTATTTTAGTTAAACTATAACTAACTTTGTATTTATATAGATTTTAAGGAAAAGAAGTACTTTAACTTTATAGCTACCTAGCTAGTTAACTATAAGGAGTTTATAGCTTTTTAAAGTAGGTTAACTTTACTTTTATTACTACAAATTTATACTAACTAGTTCAAATAGCTCTATACTGTACTAAAGAGGCGACTTTAGCTACTTCTACTAGCTAGTCCACTACGGTTTAGGGGGAGGATATAAAAAAGGAAGGTTTAGGGCCTTTTAATAATACCCCTCTCCTTACTTCTAAGACGCTTAAGCCGCTCCTAAGTAGTTATAGTAAGTTTAGTTATTTTATAGTATTTTCTGGGTTTAGTTACTAATTTTACCCCGGTATAGTTAGAAGTACAGTAGTCTTTAATAATAAGGGTATTTAGTCCGGGGCTTTTACTTACGTCTAGTACGTTTATAGTATACTAACTAGTAGGGACCCTAGTATATATAATACTCTAACTAATAGCTTAAAGTATTGTTATTATAAAGATAGAAAGAAGCTTTATACTCTTTTTTTTAGTAATAGCTTTACTTAGTACTAATAGGACGGGCTTTTTGCTATAAAAACCGCGGCTTAGTATAGGGACGCTAAGTATTACGTCCTTATAGTCCTTAATAATATAAAGGCTTAGTTTTTACTAGTATTAATACTAAAGAGTAAGAGTAGTAACTAGGGGTATACTCCTTTAGGGAAGGGGAAGGGGAAGGCTTTAGCCTCTTTAATATTAGCTTCTAGAGTTAAAACGACCTTTATAAAAATAACTCCTTTAAAGTTATTTAAAGTAGTTATAGCTTTATAGACCCTTAAAAAGGTAGTTAAAGTAAGTATTAAGGAGTATTCTTTTACTTATAATAAAAAGCCCTTATATTTAGTTATTACTTAAGTAAACTTTAATACTCTAGTTATAGTTAACTTTAATTAAGGTACGGCTTTTTTATTCTAATTTATGTTAAATGTATTTAAAAATACTTTATGGGTTAAATATAAAAAAGTATAAGTCCACTTTAGTAGTAGTAGTATTACTTAACTTTAACTTAGTATAAGTTTACTTTAGTAGTAGTAGTAATAATAATAGTATAAGTCTACTTTGGTGGTAGTGTTAATAGTAGTAGTAGTATTTAGTTTAGTAGTAGTACTTAGTATAGTACGGTAGTAGCTCTTTTATAGAAGCTTTTTATACTCTTTAGTCCTTGGGTTAAAAGGAATTAAATAAATATAGGCCTAAGGTTATATTTACTTTATATACTCTTTTTACTTTTTGTAATATATAATTTAATATTTTAGAGGTTAAAGAGTACTTTAAATTGTTTAAACTTTAAATAAAAGAGTGCTTTAGTAAGGTTATTAGTAGGTATTTTATTGGTTAGTATATAGTTAACGTTAAATAACTTCCTAGTATACTCTTAGTAGAGCTATATATTTTATATATTAATGTAGCGAAGTTGCGTTGAGATGTGTTTTTTTTTTCTACTATAAGGCGTATAGTTTAATAATTATTATAGTAAATTTACTATATATTACCTAGTTTAAGTTTAAGGTCTCTAAAGAGTCTTTTAAGGGTAATTGTTTTTTTATAGTATACTTTAGGCTAAAAAGCTTAGTTTTAGTTATTAAAGTTGTTATAGTATTTTACCTTATGGCCTTTTACTAAATAGGGCTACTAAAAAGTAAAATAATATATCCCTAGAACGACTTTTGTGTTTTTTTATTATCTATAAACGAGGTATCTCTAGTAATTAAAAGTACTTATACTCCCCTACCCCCTAAGTTACTATAGTAAAGTAAAAGGTAGTAAGTATAATATAAGTAATAAATAACTTAATTTACGGTAATTTAGTGTTTGTAGAAAGGGTTTATTAGGAATTTTAAAAGAATAGTATAAGTAAAGGCTATATTAGAGTAAATTATAATTACAGTATATAGGATTAAACTGATCTTTTTTTAATATAGCTTTACTTTACTATTAATAGAGTTTTTAGTGTTTTTTTTAAGGGGAGTAAGTAGTAATAGAGTTAAAGGGTAGTGAGAGTCTATAAAACTGAACTTCTCTATAATACGTTAAATATACTAATTATAGGCGAGATAAATTTTTTTTACTTTATAGTTACGGATTATTTAGATCCTAAGATACTACTTAATAGTTCCTTACTTCTTAAGTTTATACTTTACTTTAATACCCTTAATAATTCACTTTACTTTTATAGTATTATTCCTATAGTATATAATAAAAATATTATTAATATAAAAAAGGATAAGTACGTAGTAGTTACAACTCTAAAAAAGGTATGGGTCTTTGTTAGTTAGTATAAGCTTAAGGCTTTAAAGGGTTAAAGAGAACTCTTTATACTAAAAAAGAGGGGTATTCCTAAGGCTATAAAGGGCATAGTAAAGTTTAAGGAGCTTACTACTTTATTTAAAGCTTTTTAAAAAGTAGTAAATAACTAGTAGGTTATTTAGTCCCCTTTTAGTATTTAGGAATGTATTAATAACGTTAAAATAGTTGACCTTAAAGTTAAATTGTGCTATAAAGGCTATAGTGACTTTAAAAGTATAAACTATAAGTATAGTTGTATAGGTTTATTTAAGGGGATACTTTTTTTAAAAATCCCTACGGACGCAAAGCCTTGCTTTATAGTACTAGAGGTATCCGTTTTTATTAAGTTTATATATAAATACTTACTTAAGGGGGATTAGTTTTACTTTAGTTTTATAGGAGTTTATAACTTTTTATACCCCTATTTCTTTAAGTTTAAATACTTTATTATTTACTACTTTATAGAAGTGGTTTTTTAGCTCTAGTAGTAGTAAGTAAATACTTTAGTAAGTAGTTAGAGCCTTACTAAGCTAGCTTAAGTAGACTTTAGTTTTTAGCGTAGCGAACTTAACTTACTTTACTTTATTAATTAAAGTAAAGACTATATAGTAGTATATATAGTATCCCTAGGTTGCTTTTTTTAGGGCATAGTTATAATCTAGTATATATATATTAAAAAAGGTATCTTAGTTGTGTTTAGTGTTAAGGAACGTAAAGTAGTTATAGAAGTGTAGTGATTTTTGTGGCTTTGCTTTAGGTTAGTTTAGATCTTTATAGTTATATACCTATTTTAATCCCTTTAGGGAGCTACTTAGCTTCTTTATATCTATATATAGCTGTATTAGGGGAGGAGGTAAGTTACTTTTTTGGAGTAGAAAAGATTCGGCTTTTATATTTAGTTCTTATAGGGCTTTAGTGTTAGTTATTATAATAATTTTATCTTTAATTCTTTTATAAAAAGAGTTGACTTTTAGAGTAGAGAGTAGGTTAAGGAATAATAATAGTTTACTAGTTTAATATATACTAGTAAGGAGTATAGGACTCTTTATTCTCTATGCGCGGTTTTAAGTTTCTTTAGGTACTAGTATAGGGTCTAGAGTTAATAGCTATACCCTACGCTAGTTAAATAGCTTTAATAGGGCCTTTAAGATACCTTTACTAGGGTTTTTAACTACTAGAGTAAGTCTTAGTAGAAATAGTTTTTTTTTATTATATATTAATAAAGTATTAGTTATTTTAAAGATACTTAGGACTTAGAGCTTAGTATTAAGGGAGGAGATAGGCTCTTAAATGGCCTTAACTATAGTATAGGCTACTTTGCCTTACTTTACTGCCTTTATATCTAGTTTTAAGTAAAACTTTGTTTTATTAAAGGTTATATTATGTATAATAATAACTTATTTAAGTAAGAGTACTTAGATTTAATAGAGATTATAAGTATTTAGAATATAGCCTATAAAGTATTTAATATGTACTTTTACTTTTACTTTAAAGTTACGTTTTTTTTAATTTACTTTATAGTCTTTTTTAAAGAGGTATACTCTATAACTATACGCGTACGTTTAGCTTTAATAAGGGTAAAGATTGTGCGTTAGAAGGGCCCGGTAAGAGGGTTCTTACTAGTAGAAGTACTAGTAGAACTAGGCTTTTTTAACTTAGATTAGTAAGAGCTATACTCTTTATTTAAAAGGGCTTATATTATAGAGGAAGGCTGTGGCTATAGCTGCTTTAACCTATAAGATAAGGGGGAGGCTAGATACTTTAAGTATTTTAATAACTTAAAGTGTTATTTCTTATTTAGTATACTTACTCTTTTTGTTTAGTTTTTTTATATATAATAGAGTTATTTTGATTTTAATTCCTTTTTTTAGGGCCTATTATTAGTACTTAGTATAGCTGTGTATTATAATTACTACGCGCTTAACGTTTTAATAGATTTTATAGATGAGTTTTGCTAGCCGGGCAGTGTCTACTGGCTGCCCGGGCAGTGTCCCCACTTCTCCTACTTTCAAGCCTTTCTATTGGCCCCGTAATTGACGTACTGCGACCGGCGTAATTAACACTTTACAATCAGCACAATTAACGCGCTGCGACTGGCGCAATTGACGCGCTGCGACTAAAAAACGAAGGTACTGGACTTTGAATGTAATAATAGTTGTACTTGAGGTACTGTATTTATGATACTACTACTGTAGTAATTGCGCTGCGACTGTGGTAATTGCGCTGCGACCGTGGCAATTGCGCTGCGACCGTGGTAATTGCGCTGTGACTATGGCATTTGTACTGCGACTGGTATATATTATCCTATTGGCTGAAGAAGTAGAGACACTGCCCGGGCAGCCAAACAACACTGCCCGGCTAGTAGAACTCTTATAGATAGATATACTGTACTACTTTACTACTTAGTATTTAAATATTTTTAGTATATAAAAAACGGATTTATATTATTTATTAATATAGAGAAAAGTAAAGAGGTAGTTAGTATACTCGTTTTTAATTACTATAAACTAATAGCTTTAATTATACTCCTTAGGGTAGTTAAAGAAATCCTAGTGAATCTATTTATATAGCCTTATAGCGCGACTCTTAGAGGTTTACTTTAAGATTACTTAAGTAGTATAGGTTGTTGCGTAATACTCGTATTAAAGACGTGTTAAGCCTTTGAGTCTTACCCCCTAAGCGTTGCGCGGGAGATAGCTAAGTGCTTTAGGTCCTAGGTGACTAAATTAAAGATACTATATAAGGGGATTATTACTCTAGTCTTCTAGTTAATAGTAGGACTTCTAAAAAGCTATAGTTAATATAACTATGTTTATAGTAGTAGTAAAGTTAATAGGGATACGCGGGGATATAAAGTAGGAGGAAGTGGCTTTATATTTAAAGAAAATAATTTTTTTTTTTTTTAGTTTCTTAACTATAAGACTCTTTTTGTTATTATTTATATAGAGTAAAGCGTTAAAACTAGTATACTAAATACCTACTTTTTATAAGAGTACTTTAGAGATAATATTTATATAGAAGTTCTTTATATATATAACGTTTATTAGTATAAAGTTAAGGGTATTTAGCCTATTAAAGCTATTAAGTATATTTTTTATAATTCTTATACTAACTACTAGGATAGAGTATAAAGTAGTTTTTAATTCGATATATACTTCTTTATTAGGGGGCCTAATAGAGCTTTTTTTAAGGAGAGAGAGGTTATTAATAAAATAAGTCGCGCTATAGTTATTAAATACTATATATATACTTAGAGTATAAAGAGTAGTTAGGGGAGTAAAAAAGACGTTACTAATATATATAAGTAAGGCGGGGGTCCTTAGGGCCTCTTAGACTAGTTAATTACTAATTATAACTATAACTTAGTGTATTTTTAAAAGGATCAACTTAGGAGTAGCTTTAGTATTTAAAGTTTTTACTCCCTTACCTTTCTTTTTTTTTTTCCCTAACTAGGGAATTAACCCTAGCCCTATAGACGGGGGGTATTAACTTAAATTTAACTAGTATAAATAAGTTTAATTAAAAGGTCCTAATACTCCTTTATATTAAACTTCTTCTAAATTTCTCTAGTATTTATAGTAAAGACTTTAATATAGGAGTAGTTACTTTACCTAAAGACTATAAAGTAAATACGTACGTACTTAACGAGTAACTAACTATACTTTTTACTATAAATATACTAGATCCCCTTAGATTTAGCAGTAAAGGATTATAGGGCCTTAGAGATTATAGTATTAAAGTAGCCCGTAAAAGTTAAAAAGATACTAAATAATTTACTTTTAAACTTTAGGAGTAAATCCTTATAAAGAAGGTCTTTAAGTATAGATACATAGTCCCTAATTAAAATCTAAGTCTAGTTAAGCCTTTCTTTTATAATAACTTATTTATGTTCGTCCCGCGCCTAATCTAAGGCAATCTTTTACTTAATAGTAGTAAGGAAGTTTTAAACTATAAGTAGTTCTATAATGTTTAGGAACTTATATTAAGTTACTTAAAGGTAGATTACTCGGAACTCTTATAGCTAGGTACTAGGTATAATACTAGTGTTTACTCTTTAAAGTATCGCTTAGTACTTTTATTAAATTATAATAAAAAGGCTTGCGTTACTTAAGGAGTACTTAGTATAAAGGACTTAGAATAGGTTTTAGAGTATTGTGTCTCTTTATTTAAAGAGTTTAGTTTAAATAGGTTTAAGGATATTATTAGAAACTAAGTTATTAACGTATATTTAGATCTTTTTAAAGGCCTTAATTTTTTACTTTTAGACCTTATTATTAAAGGATCTATTAAAGATATAATTAAGGTATTTCTTAAGTACTCCTTTACTTTATTTAGTAAGAGGCGGGTTAGGGATTAGCTTAGGTTTATTATTATTAGGCGTATATTACTTAAGAGTCTTATTATTTCTAGTAGGCTTTAGAGTATCTTTAAATTATTCCCCTATAACCTAAATACTTTTTACTTTACTCTTTAAATAAGTCTATACTTTAGGTTATTAAAGAGGGTTTTTACTATTATTACTTTTAATTAAAGTACTTAGTTAATACTAGGTTGCATTCTTTTCCTAGAGGCTAAAGTAAATACAATAAATTCGCTTTACTTCTATATTCTTATTTTTTAGTTACTAGGTAAGTAAAATCGAGAATGCCTCCTTTAGGGGCTTATTTAGTAACTTAAAGTTATTAGGGTTAATTTGTAGCTAAACTCCTTACGTAACTACTTTAATCTAAAGGTTCTTATACTATATAGAGTAGTTATAATACCCTATGAGTTTATAAAAGAATAGAAGGGAGGAAGTTAATCTTAAAGTTAAGCCTAATATTATTAAATTAAATAGTAGTAAGAGAATTAAAAATAGTAATAAAAAAGTATTTATATAAATATTTCTTAGTAGGTATATTTACTTTAGAGATAGTAGTTTAAAAGTATAGTATAAGCTAGACTTATAACTATTATACAGCTAAGTATAAGTAGTTAAAGTAAAGTAAAGTAATAGCTTAATCTTTAAGTCTTATGATATATAGAAGCAAAAGCAAAGGCCCCTTTATAGGGGCTAGAGACGGAGTAAAGGCGCTTAGGTAAGCCGCTAAAGTAAGTAGTTACTTATATACACAGCCCCGAATAACTTTAACTATCATAATATAAGGTAAAGAAGATCTTCTTAAACTAAGCTAAGTATATTAGTAGTATTCTTTAATAGTTTAGATATACTAACTTTAACCCTATTAAGACCCCTTTACTTATAACTAAATAGCTCTTTATATAATAAAATACTACTAAGTATTTTAAGGAAAATAAAAAGGTTTATAATAAATAAATAGAATTTATTAATTAAATAATAACTAGTACTTAGTTAAATATTTCTTTTTCTATTAAAAAGCCTAATTAAATAAATAACGGCCTATTAAAAGCTTACTAAGTAACTATTAAGTATTTTTTTTAATACTTTAAAGGTATAAAGTAACTTAAGTTAGTTTTTAGTAGCTTAGATTCTTTTTATAATAAGGCACTATATACTATAGTAAATACGTCTTTTACTAATAACTACTTATTTTATATTTTAACTAGTAGCTATATAGGTTTCTTTAGTAGTACTTTTATTATTTAAAAGTTAAAGTAATAGTTTATAGTAATTCTAAACTTTATAAAAGTAAAGTTTATAAACCTAACCCCTATAAGTAGTATCTTTAAGTAGGTTTAATACTATATTAAGTAGCTTCTTAGTTAAAAGATTAATACTTCTATAATTTTGTTTATAAATAGTACTAATACTTATATAAACGCTATAAATCCCCTTAGTAAGGCCTAAACGTACTATATTAATATTTAGTATAAGTAAATTATTTAAAAGGTTACTAAAAAGAAAAGTATTAAGCTCTACTTTATCTATAGTACTAAAATACTAGTTAATAGCTTTATTAAAGTACTAAATACTACTAAATAAAAGGATTTTATTAGGATATTAAGTATAATAAATACCCCCTCTAGGGTAACTAACAGCCTACGGGTCACGTGCTCTAGGGGATAGCTGTCCAGCTACCTACTTTATTAATCTTTTTTATTACTAGTCACAATAAACAGTACTTAAATTTACTTACTATAACGCAGCTTCTATAGATTTAAAGTAATAGGTGTTTTTAATTAATTTTATAGACTACTAACTACCCTATTAACGCCGCTAAAACTACTAACGCCTTTTTAAACTGTCCCTTTAAACCTATTAAATCTAATCTAAACTAAACTAAACCGTCCCTTCCCTTAACCGTTAAATCCCTCCGCAACTAATATACTATTATTAACTGCGCTATAGCTAGTTAACCTAATTAAACTGCTTTTCCCTGTACTTATTAGTAAACGTCTTAATATATTAGGTTAGTTAGGCTTTATTAAACATACTAGTCTTTTAACTCTAGGGGATTTATAGTTATTATTACCGCCTTTATTACTTACTTAAAGTAGTATTAGTTATTTTTTAAAGATAGTAAGTCTAAAATCTAACCTAGCGTTAGATTAGTTAATAGGTTTTATTTAATGTTTTTTATTTAGTCCCTATTACTACTAGTTTAAAGAAGGTAAAGGCTAAAGATAGTAATTTAGATTTTTGTATTTAAGGGTTAGGTTAGCTAGCTATACTATATATTAATAGTATTAATACTAAGCTATATAGCTACGTTACTAAGCCACTTAATATTACTTTTAACTATAGTAACTAAGTTATAGTATTTAGTTTTTAGTAACTAGGAGACTTTTATATTTATAGTGGTTTTTGTTATTTTATTAAATTATTAAGTATATAGGAATATAAAAAACAAGAGGAATAGACAAAGGGCTCACTTATAGTGGTACCTTTTTCTTTAATTATAAACGCTACTAAGGCTTATTAGGCCCTATAGTACGTTATAGTATCTATAGTATAATCCAGCTAAAGGTTTATATAAATAAAGGTTTGTTTTAATATATTTAGTGCTACTTATTAGTAATAGTATTATTATTATTACTATAGAAAGAGTAGGTAAGTGGAATTATTAAGGTATATATACTCTACTAAGTTATACTTAAAACTACTTAGTAGGAGTTTTACTATCTAGGCAGTATTACTTTACTATCTAGGTAGTACTTACTTTTTTAGCTAATTATCTTAAAAGGATCCCTCTATATAAGTATGTATAGCTTTATATAGGCCGCGCTATAAGGGTAATTAAGTGCTATACTATAAGTGTAATTAAGTATACTACGAGGGACTGCGTAGTAGTTTGCGCGCGGGTTGTTATATACTAATTAGCTAAAAGAGTAGGTACTGCCCGGATAGCTAAGTGATACTACCCGGATAGCAAAACTCCTTAGTAGAGCTAGAGGGGGTTAAAGCTACTAAATATACCCTATGAAATACTTTTATTTAATTATACTCCTTAATAATATATAGCTATAGTGTATTCCTTTTAGTATAACTTATAAAAATATTTAAATAAAATAACTACTTAAAAAAAATATAAGTATAATAAATAAGTTAAATTAATTACTTTAGGGGGGGGGTGGGGGGGGGGGGGGGGGGTTAGGCTATAGGATATAGATCTTTTAAAGAATTAGGTTAATTAAAGGCTATAGGTTGTATAAAAGTTATATACTTTTAATTATTTCTAAAAACTCCTTAGTTTTAAAAAATTTAAAGCCTTAAAAGGATTTTAGCTATTTATATATATTTTTACTTTAAGTAGCCTAAAAGGGGGTATTAAAGTATACAGCCCTACTAGCGTTACGCAACGTTAACTAGTAGTCTATGCCTAGTAGGTAGTCCTTCTAGGGTACTTAAGTCTATAGATCTTTTAATTTACTATAACTAACTTCTTTCTAACTATATCTATATTAATTACTACTTTTACGTCTCTTAAACCTCTATATAATAATAATCTTTAAAATTAAAAGTACTTTATTAAGTAAATTATCTACTATAATATTCAGTAAAAAACTACTTACTACTAATCCCTACTTCTAAAATAATAACTATTATATAACTTTATAGTTATTAATTAATTATATATATATTTTTATAGTTATAATACTACTTATAGTAAAGTAAAAAAAGAAATCTACTAAGTAAAGAATATTCTAAATAAGAAATCTAATAAAGAATGTATTTAAGTTAATATATATATTTAGTAAGTTAATAGGTAAAGGTTGTTTAAAAAGAAGAGTAAATGCGTTATTGATATTAACCCCCTCTAGTAACTATAACGCTTAAAGTTATTACTTAAAGATAACTTCTACCTACCTACTTTTACGCTACAAAGCGCGGCGCGGTAGCAGCTATAGTAATAACAACGATACTATTACTAATAAGTAGTAATATTAAAATAAACCTTTACTTATACAAACCTTTAGCTAGATCACATATAGGGCCTAATAAGCCCTAGTAGCGTTTATAATTAAAGAAAAAGGCACTATAAGTAAGGCCTTTATTAATTACTCTAGTCCTCTATATTCCTACGTATTTAATAATTATAATAAGTTTAATATAGCCTAATAGATATATAAAGCCTAAGTGCTTTAGTTTTTTAGCTATAGTATATAGAGACTTTTTTAAAGCTAGCTAGGCTACTAAAAATATAGGCCTTAACGGCCTTAATAGTAGTACTAACTTTATAAACCTTTTACCTAAGACATAAAGGGCTATTACTAAGTTTAAATACTATTTACTACTTAAAAATAGTTTAAATTTATAAATTAGGATTATATATAATTTTCTATATAACCTCTCTATTAATATATTTATTAAAATAGTTAAAGCATAGGTATATTACCTAGAAGCCCTAGCTTAGTATAGTAGTATAATAAGTACTACTACTATAGTTATTAAAGCCCTTAATAGCGTAAGAAGAGCTAGGAATTAGTATATAGCTTAAGGCTTAATAATATATTAAGACGTATACTAATAAAAGTAAAGTAGATCTTTTAAATAAAGTTAACTAGCTGTAGTAACGCGGCTAAGGGAAGTAAAGGGACGGTTTGGATTGAATTTAATAAGTTTAAAGGGATAGTAGAGGTATATAGACAGTATTAGTAGTTTTAGTAGCGTTAGTAGCATAATTAGTAGTTAAAATTAATTAAATACTACTATTACTTTAAATCTATTTGTGTTTTTTTTATAGTATTTAGTGTGGATATTTTAATAAAGGGTTTTAAAAAGAATATATTATGGTTATGTATTTTTAAGTAGTATAATTAAATAGAAGTATTTAATAGGGTGTATTTAGTAGCTTTGACCCCCTTTAGCTTAAGTAGTTTTAAGTAGAGCTTAGTAGGGTATATATACCTTAATAATTCCGCTTACTTACTCTTTCTATAGTAATAATAATAATACTATCACTAATAGGCGGCGCTAAATATATTAAAATAAACCTTTACTTATATAAACCTTTAGCTGGATTATACTATATATAGGGCCTAATAAGCCCTAGTAGCGTTCACTATTAAAGAAAAAGGTACTACTACGAGCAAGGCCTTTGTCGATTTCTTTTATCTTCTATATACTTATATATAATAATAACCCTTAAAGCTATAATATCTAAAAAGAAGATCCCTACCTTATCTACCTAGTACTAAGACATATACTAAAATATAACTTTATAGATATTAACTAACTACGTAAGTTATAATAAGTACTTTATAGTTAAGGGGGTTAATATAATTAACTTAACCCATAACTAGTAGGAATTCTTTAATAATAATAAAGTAAAGCTTATTATTACTAGAATCTACTACTATAAAACTACTAATAATAGCTATAACGCCCGGGTAACTATATATAACTTATACTATAGAAATCTAAATACTATAAAAACCCTAAATACTAAAGATAACTATAAGTACTTTAACTAGCTAAAGAACGCAGCTACTAAAGTCTTATTAATCTAAATAGCTACTAATATCGGTATATTTAGTAAGGCCTATATATAATAATATTAAGACAGATACTAATAATAGTAAGGCTAAGTAGCTAAACTAGCTATAGCTGTGTAGTAACGGCGCGTTAGTTACGGAGGGATGCGACGGCTGAGGGAAGGGACGGTTTGGTTTAAATTAGAGTTAATAGGTTTAGAGGGACGGTCTAGGGAGGCATATAGAAGGCGTTAGTAGTTTTAGTAGTATTAACAGTATAATTAGTAGTTTATAAAATTAATTAAAAATACTTTTTACTTTCAATCTATAGAAGCTGCGTTATAGTAAGTAAATTTGAGTGCTGTTAACGACGAAAAAGATTAATAAGGTAGGTGGCTAGATAGCTATTCCCTAGAGTATATGGCCCGTGGGCTGTTAGTTACTCTAGAGGGGGTAAATTTAATAGGTTTAAAGGGATAGTTTCAATAGTTAAGTATAGGGGTATATAAAGGTATATAAATAGTATTAGTAGTATTAGTAGTTTTAGTAGTATTAGTAGTATAATTAGTAGTTTATTTTAAAATTAATTCAATACTACTATTACTTTAAATTTATAGTAGCTGTATTATAATAGGTAAATTTATATACTAACTATTAACGTGACTTATAGACTACTAGTTACTTAAAAAGGGGAGGGTTTTTAGTAGTAGGGTCTTTATTAGTAATCTACTTATAATTAAGTAGCTACTTATAAATACTAAGGATGATTATATAGTTATAAGGGCTTAATTATATAGTTATAAAGGCTTAACTATTATTAAGTATAAGTGCTTAATTATATAGTTATAAAAGTTTATTTTTAATAGGTTTAAAGTTTTAAATATAGTACTTAAATTACTATAGTAATAGTAGTATTAATTATATACTTAGATTTTATAAATTACTATTAATAAAAGACTTTTAGTATTTAAAAGATACTTTTTAGCTATGTAAAAGGCACCCTACTTATTTAACTAATAGAATTAATTATATAGGTTATAGCGCTAGTATAGTACTAGTATAGTAGCTAGTTATAATAACTTAATTATACTTAGTTATAATTACTTAAATCTAGTACTTTAATTATATATATATATATATATTATATTATTTTATAAGTATACCTATATTATAAATAAGGAATTTACTAAGTAGTAGGCTTTTAACCTTTTATAAGTAAATATTTTAATAAAGGGTATATAGAAAACCTAGTAGGAAAAATATATAACTATTAAGTAGAGTAAATAGTAAAGGTTGTATAGTAAAGGTAGGTTAAGTATAAGTTAGGGGATACTTACTTATATAAAGAGAGGTATATATATACTATATATAGCCTAGTAGGGGCCGCCTGCTTCTATTAGTTAGGAGTAGTGTACAGGCCACGTAGTATAGCTAATTAGAGTCCCTAGGGGCCCTACCCTAGGAAAACTCTAACGGCTGCGCCGTATAAGCGCGCGACGTATAGTTGGGGTATAAAACCCCTTAGGCGGCGCAGGATTTAAACCTACTACCTCTACCTCTTGCAAGGTAGGGTCAGGCAGGTTTATAACTACTAAGCTAACTGCCTCTAGTACTTTAATTATAGAGTAAACTATATAGTAATTATAGTACTTTAATTCAAATAGTTATAATAGTTTAACTATACTAGTTATAATAGCTTAATTATACTTAGTTTTAATAGCTTAATTATACTAAACTATAATAACTTAGTTATACTATTTTTATAGTAATAGTTATAAACTTATATAGTTAATTAAATAGTTAGAAAGTAGAATAAGTAGGGTACTTTTTAGATAGCTAAAAAGTACCTCTTAGATAGTAAAACTCTAATAAAAAGAGGTAAAGTATCTACTTTAATAATTAAAAGTAGTTATTTTAATAGTAAAACTTAAGTTTTATTAGTTAAAGTAAGTACTAATATTAGTAATTTTAATAGAGTTAATAATATAAAATAAATAGTAAAAATAGTAAAGTTAAGTAGTTAAACTAATTATAATTATATAGTAGTAGTATATTAGTTATAAATAAATATAATAGTTAAAAAAAGAAATAGTTTAGTTTAAAATAGGTTTAATAAATTTAAAGAAATAGTAAAAAGTATATAAGAAGTATTAGTAGTTTTAGTAGTATTAGGAGTATAATTAGTAGTTTATTAAAATAATTAAAAATACTTCTTACTTTAAATCTATAAAATCTATATTATAGTGTTACGCGGCTAAGTACTAGTAGTTAAAGTGAAGTAAAGTAACGGCTTAATTTCTAAGTCCTACGATATATAGGAGTAAAAGTAAAGGCCCCCTTATAGGGGCTAGAGATAGAGTAAAGTCGCTTAGGTAAACTACTAAAGTAAGTAGTTACTTATATACATAGCCCCGAATAGCTTTAGCTATTATAACACACCCCCCTAGACTTAAAAGAAGTCTAAAAACGCTATACTTACGGCCTCTTAATGTATAGTTAAAATTATATATATTAATATTTAATAAAAGAGAGTATAAATAGAAGTTTTTGTTTTATAAAAGAAACTAATAAATAAAATAAAACTCCCTCTACTTTATTAATACTGCCTTTACCTTATTATAATACTTTATTACTATTACTAGGGAATAGTTACGCTTTTATTTATATAGTAAAAAGTAAGTAAAAAAAATTAATAAATATTCTTAAGTGCCTTTAATTAACTAAATATAAGTAAATACCTAGCTTAAAATAAGTAAATAATAATTCTCTAAGGGCCCTAATCTCTTTTCTTTTCTTCCCCTAGTAACAATATTACTATAAAGTATAAATACTTTTAGTTTTACCCTTAATACTATAATACTATACTTTACGTAGTTTAAAGGTAGCTATAGTATTTAGTTTAAGACATAGTATTTTAATAAGTTGTATAGTATAATAGTTAATAATACTTTTAAAAGAAAGCAAACCGAGCCTGTGTATATAGCGCGTGCTGCGAAGCGCGCGAAGGACAAGGCTAATAAGGAGGCTATAGCTACTATAGTGGCTACGGCTGTGTCTACTATAGCTACTACTAGTATATTTAAATATCTCTTTTTTATATTATTATTATTTAAATTAATATATACTTTAATTTAAATTAACTTAATAATACTAGTAGTAAAGGAGGCTTTAAGGAGCCTCTTAAGTAGGAGACTATTCCCGCCCCCCTTAATAGTAAGTCTATTTATTACTATTTTAATTAGGTTATATTTAACTTTATGTTTGTATAAATTCTAAGGAAAAAAAGCGCCTTAACTCTATAGTTATTTAGTTAGATAACTATAAGGAGCTTTTAGCTTTTTAAAGTAAATTAACTTTGTGCTTTTTACTATAATTATATATTAACTAGTTTAAATAACTCTATACTATATAAAAAAAGTAGCTATTACTACTTTTACTAACTAAATTACCCTAACTAAGGGGAAGGATATAAAGAAGGGAGGTTTAAGGCTTTTTAATAACGCCCCTTTCCCTACTTTTAAAACGCCTAAGTTATTCTTAAGTAGTTATAATAAATTTAGTTATTTTATAGTATTTTTTAGGTTTAGTTACTAACTTTACCTTAGTATAGCTAAAAGTATAGTAGTTTTTAATAGTAAGAGTATCTAGCCTAGGGCTTTTACTTATATTTAGTACGTTTATAGTATACTAGTTAATAAAGACCCTAGTATATATAATACCCTAATTAATAGCTTAAAGTATTGTTATTATAAAGATAAAAAGAAGCTTTATACTTCCTTTTTTAGTAATAACTTTACTTAGTACTAATAAAACAAGTTCTTTATTATAAAAACTATAGTCTAGTATAGGGACGCTAAGTATTATGTCTTTATAGCCCTTAATAATACAAAGGCCTAGTATTTACTAGTATTAATACTAAAGGGTAAGAGTAGCGACTAGGGGTGTACTTCTTTAGGGAAGGGGAAGGGAAAGGCTTTAGTCTTTTTAATACTAGTTCTTAGGGTTAAAATAACTTTTATAAAAATAACTCCTTTAAAGTTATTTAAGGTAGTTATTACTCTATAGACCTTTAAAAAAGTAGTTAGAGTAAGTATTAAGGAGTATTTTTTTATTTGTAATAAAGAGCCTTTATATTTAACTATTACTTAAGTAAACTTTAATACTTTAGTTATAGTTAACCTTAACTAAAGTATAGCTTTTTTATTTTAGTTTGTGTTAGATATATTTAAGGATATTTTATAAGTTAAATATAAAAAAGTATAAGTTTACTTTAGTAGTAGTAGTATTACTTAACTTTAACCTAGTATAAGTTTACTTTAGTAGTAGTAGTAATAATAATAATATAAGTCTACTCTAGTAGTAATATTAATAGTAGTAGTAGTATTTAGTTTAGTAGTAGTACTTAGTATAGTGTAGTAGTAGCTCTTTTATAAAAGTTTTTTATACTTCCTAGTCCTTAAGCTAAAAGGAATTAAATAGATATAGGCCTAAGGCTGTATTTACCTCGTATACTTTCTTTACTTTTTATAATATATAACTTAATATTTTAAAGGTTAAAGAGTACTTTAAACTATTTAAACTTTAAATAAAAAAGTACTTTAGTAAGGCTATTAGTAGGTATTTTATTAGTTAGTATATAAATAACGTTAAATAACTTTTTAGTATACTTTTAATAAAGCTATATATTTTATATATTAATATAGTAAAGTTACGTTAAGATACGTTTTCTTTCCTCTATTATAAAGTGTATAGTTTAATAATTATTATAGTAGATTTGTTATATATTACTTAGTTTAAGTTTAAAGTTTTTAAAGAGTCTTTTAAGGGTAATTTTTTTTTTATAGTATACTTAAGGCTAAGAAACTTAGCTTTAGTTATTAAAGTTATTATAGTATTTTACCTTATAGCCTTTTACTAAATAGGGCCGTTAAAAAGTAAAATAATATATCCCTAGAACGACCTTTATGTTTCTTTATTATTTATAAATAAGGTATCCCTAGTAATTAAGAGTATTTATACTCTTCTATCCCCTAAGTTATAATAGTAGAGTAAAAGGTAGTAAGTATAATATAAGTAATAAATAACTTAATTTATAGTAATTTAGTATTTATAAAAAGGGTTTATTAGGAATTTTGAAAGAATAGTATAAGTAAAGGCTATAATAGAGTAAATTATAATTATAGTATATAGAATTAAACTGATTTTTTCTTAATATAGCTTTACTTTACTACTAATAGAGTCTTTAGTATTTTTTTAAAGGGGGTAAGTAGTAATAGAGTTAATGGGTAGTAAGAGTTTATAAGACTGAACTTCTCTATAACGCGTTAAATATACTAATTATAGGCGAAATAGATCTTTTTTACTTTGTAGTTGTAAATAATCCGGATCCTAAAATACTACTTAATAACTCTCTATTCCTTAAGTTTGTACTTTACTTTAATACCTTTAATAATTTACTTTATTTTTATAGTATTATTTCTATAGTATATAATAAGAATGTCGTTAATATAAAAGAGGATAAGTATGTAGTGGTTACGACTTTAAAAGAGGTATGGGTTTTTATTAGTTAGTGTAAGTCTAAGGCTTTAAAGGGTTAAAGAGAACTCCTTATACTAAAAAAGAGGGGTATTTCTAAGGCTATAAAGGGCGCGGTAAAGCTTAAAGAACTTACTACTCTACTTAAAGCCTTTTAAAAGGTAGTAAATAATTAATAAGTTATTTAGTTCCCTTTTAGTGTTTAAAAATGTATTAATAATATTAAACTAGTTAACTTTAAAGTTAAATTATACTATAAGGGCTATAGTAACTTTAAAAGTATAAACTATAAGTATAGTTATATAGATTTACTTAAGGGGATACTTTTTTTAAAAATCCCTGTAAATATAAAGCTTTACTTTATAGTACTAAAAGTATCTATTCTTATTAAGTTTATATATAAATACTTACTTAAAGGAGATTAACTTTACTTTAGCTTTATAGGAGTCTATAACCTTTTATACCCCTATTTCTTTAAACTTAAATACCTTGTTATTTACTACTTTATAAAAGTGGTTTTTTAGTTTTAATAGTAGTAAGTAAATACTCTAGTAAGTAGTTAAAGCCTTATTAAACTAATTTAAGTAGACTTTTATCTTTAGTATAACAAACTTTACTTACTTTACCTTATTAATTAAAATAAAAACTATATAGTAGTATATATAGTATCCCTAAGTCGCTTTTTTTAAAGTATAATTATAATTTAGTATATATATATATTAAAGAAGGTATTTTAGTTATGTTTAGTATTAAGGAACACAAAGTAGTTATAGAAGTATAGTGATTTCTGCGGCTTTACTTTAAATTAGCCTAGATCTTTATAGTTATATATTTACTTTAATCCCTTTAAAGGGCTACTTAACTCCTTTATATCTATATATAGCTATATTAAAAAAAGGGGTAAGTTACCTTCTTAAAGTAAAAAAGATTTAGCTTTTATATTTAGTTTTTATAAAGCTTTAGTATTAATTATTATAATAATTTTATCTTTAATCCTTTTATAAAAAAAGTTAACTTCTAAAATAAAAAGTAAGTTAAGGGACAATCATAGTTTACTAGTTTAATATATACTAGTAAGGGGTACGGAGCTCTTTACTCCCTGCGCGTAGCCTTAAGTTTCCTTAGGTACTAGTATAGGGTCTAGAGTTAATAGCTACCCTTTATACTAGTTAAATAGCTTTAATAGGGCCTTTAAAATACCCTTACTAGGGTTCCTAATTACTAAAGTAAGTATTAGTAAAAATAGCTCTTCTTTATTATATATTAATAGAGTATTAGTTGTTTTAAGGATACTTAAGACTTAAAGCTTAGTATTAAAGGAAGAAATAGGCTTCTAAATAGCCTTAACTATAGTACGGGCTACTTTGCCTTACTCTACTACCTTTACGTCTAGCTTTAAATAAAACTTTACCTTATTAAAAGTTATATTACGTATAATAATAACTTATTTAAGTAAAAGTACCTAAATTTAATAGAAATTATAGGTATTTAGAACGTAGTCTATAAAGTATTTAATATACACTCTCGCTTCTACTTTAAAGTTATATCTTCTTTAATTTACTTTATAGTCTTTGTTAAAAGAGTATACTTTATAACTATATATATATATCTAGCCTTAGTAAGGGTAAAGGTTGTGTATTAAAAGGGCCTAGTAAAAGGGTTCTTACTAGTAAAAGTACTAGTAGAACTAAACTTTTTTAACTTAAATTAATAAAAACTATACTATTTACTTAAAAGGACTTATATTATAAAAAAAGGCCGCGGTTATAGTTACTTTAACCTATAAAATAAAGGAAAAACTAAATACCTTAAGTATTTTAATAACTTAAAGTATTATTTTTTATTTAGCGCACTTGCCCCCTCTATTTAGTTTTTTTATATATAATAAAGTTATTTTAATTTTAATTCCCTTCTCTAGAGCCTATTATTAGTACTTAGTATAGCTATATATCGTAATTACTATGTACTTAATATCTTAATAAATCTTATAAATAAATACGCCGTACTACTTCGCTACTTAGCGTTTAAATATCTTTAATATGTAGAAGACGGATTTGTATTACTTATTAACGTAGGGGAAAGTAAAAAAGTAACTAGTATACTTATTTTTAATTACTATAAACTAATAGCTTTAATTATATTTTTTAAAATAGTTAAAAAAATTATAGTAAATTTATTTATATAGCTTTATAGTATAACCTTTAGAGGTTTATTTTAAAATTACTTAAATAGTATAGGTTATTACGTAATACTTATACTAAAGGCGTATTAGGCCTTTAAGTCTTACCCCCTAAGTATTATATAGAAAATAACTAAGTACTTTAGGTTTTAAGTAACTAAATTAAAAATACTATATAAAGGGATCGTTACTTTAGTTTCTTAGTTAATAGTAGGACTTCTAAAAAGCTATAACTAATACAACTATATTTATAGTAGTAATAAAGTTAATAGAGATATATAGAAATATAAAGTAAAAAGAAGTAGCTTTATATTTAAAAAAAAATATTTATCTTTCTCTTTAACTTTTTAACTATAAAACTCTTTTTATTATTACCTATATAAAGTAAAGCGTTAAAACTAGTATACTAAATACTTACTTTTTATAAAAGTACTTTAAAAATAATATTTATATAAAAGTTTTTTATATATATAACGTTTATTAGTATAAAGTTAAGGGTATTTAGCCTATTAAGGCCGTTAAGTATATTCTTTATAACCCTTATACTAACTACTAGGATAGAATATAAAGTAGTTCTTAATTTAATATATACCTCCTTATTAGGGGCCTAATAGAGCCCTTTTTAAGAAAAAAGAGATTATTAATAAAATAAATTACGCTATAGTTATTAAATACTATATATATACTTAGAGTATAAAGAGTAGTTAGGAGAGTAAAAGAAACGTTATTAATATATATAAGTAAAGTAGGGGTCCTTAGGGCCTTTTAAACTAACTAACTACTAATTATAACTATAACTTAGTATATCTTTAAAAGGGTTAGTTTAAAAGTGGCCTTAGTATTTAAAGTATTTACTCCCTTACTTTTCTTTTTTTTTTTTAGCTAGGGAATTAACCCTAGTCCTATAAATAAGGGGTATTAACTTAAATCTAGCTAGTGCAAGTAAGTTTAACTAAGAGGTCCTAGTGCTCTTTTAAGTTAAGCTTTTTTTAAATCTCTCTAGTGTTTATAGCAAAGACTTTAATATAAAAGTAGTTACTTTATTTAAAAACTATAAAGTAAATATATATATACTTAATAAGTAGCTAACTATACTTTTTACTATAGATATACTAAACCCCTTTAAACTTAGTAGTAGAGAATTATAAAGCTTTAGAAATTATAGTATTAAAGTGGCTTATAAAAGTTAAAAAGATACTAAATAATTTACTTTTAAACTTTAAAAGTAAATTCTTATAAAAAAGGTTTTTAAGTATAGATATATAGTTCCTAATTAAAATTTAAGTTTAATTAAGCCTTCTTTTTATAATAACTTACTTATATTTATTTTATACTTAATTTAAAGTAATCTTTTGCCTAATAGTAGTAAAAAAGTCTTAAACTATAAGTAGTTTTATAACGTTTAAAAGTTTATATTAAGTTACTTAAAAGTAAATTACTTAGAACTTTTATAACTAGGTACTAAGCGTAATACTAGTATTTACTCTTTAAAGTACTACTTAGTACTTTTATTAAATTATAATAAAAAGGCTTATATTGCTTAGGGAGTACTTAGTATAAAGAACTTAAAGTAGGCTTTAGAGTATTATATCTTTTTATTTAAAGAGTTTAGTTTAAATAAGTTTAAGGATATTATTAAAAACTAAGTTATTAATATATATTTAAATCTCTTTAAGGGCCTTAACCTTTTACTTTTAAACCTTATTATTAAAAGTTCTATTAAAAATATAATTAAAGTATTCCTTAAGTACTCCTTTGTTCTATTTAGTAAAAGGTGGGTTGGGGATTAGCTTAGGCTTGTCGTTATTAAGTGTGTATTACTTAGGAGTCTTATTATTCTTAGTAGGCTCTAGAGTATTTTTAAATTACTCTTTTATAACTTAAATACTCTTTACTTTATTTTTTAAATAGGTCTATACTTTAGGTTACTAAAAAGGGTCTTTACTATTATTACTTTTAATTAAAGTACTTAACTAATATTAAGTTGCGTTCTTTTTTTAAAAACTAAGGTAAATATAATAAATTTACTCTACTTCTGCGTTTTTATCTTTTGGCTACTAGGTAAGTAAAATTAAAAATGCCTCCCTTAGGGGCTTATTTAGTAACTTAAGGTTGTTAGGGTTAATTTAAAGTTAAACTCTTTATATAACTACTTTAATTTAAAGGTTCTTATACTATACAGGGTAGTTATAACGCTTTATAAGCTTATAAAAGGATAAAAGGGAGGAAGTTAACTTTAAAGTTACACTTAATATTATTAAATTAAAACAGTAGTAGGAGAATTAAAATAGTAATAAAAAAGTATTTATATAAATATTTCTTAGTAGGTACGTTTACTTTAAAAATAGTAGTTTAAAAGTATAGTATAAACTAAGTTTATAACTATTATATAACTAAGTATAAGTAGTTAAAGTAAAGTAAAGTAATGGCTTAATTTCTAAGTCCTATAATATATAAAAGTAAAAGTAAAGGCCCCTTTATAGGGACTAAAGATAAAGTAACGTCGCTTAAATAAGCCGCTAAAGTAAGTAGTCGCTTATGTACACAGCCCTAAATAGCTTTAGCTATCACAATATATAGTAAGTAAATATAAGTACTATTTAGTAACTAATAATAAAAAGATAAATAAAGTAAGTAGTTTAATATTTATCCCCTAGAGTATATAGTTTATAAAGTATTAGTTACTCTAAAAGAGCTAAATAGTATAGTATTTAATACTAGTTTAATACTAAACACTATAATCTTTAATTAATAAACTAATTTTAAACTTTAATTTATATAAATTTAGCCTTCTAGATTAATTCTTACTTTAACTAATTATAAGCCTAACTTAAAACTAGACTCCCTTTAAGTATAGTAAGACTTCTAAGGATTGTGCTAATGCAAAGCCAAGTTACATAGCCAATCATAGCCCCTACACAAGACGAAGTAAATGTCACCCACTCCCATTGAGGTATCTAGGTAGCTAGACTGCCAGTCGCCTACGACCTCGCCCCCGTGCCGTCTGGGCTGCTGGGCTACCGGGGTCGGATAATGGATGCTACGCACATGTAGCCACCACCGGCCACGGGCTCTATCGAGATCTAGTGCCCTTTACGTCAAGTCGATACCCTGCGAGCCCTCTCGCGATCTTAGATACGGCTGAGAATGCGGGTGCTGGATAGCCCTCAAAGACGCGGACGTCGCACAGCGACTCGGGCGGGGCCATTACAGGCGCGTTACATCATCATGCGCCAGCGTGAAGCAAAAACATACAGCAAGAGACTTCCCCAATGGGTTAATTGCCGTGATCACGAGAGCGTCGGGTTGGTGGTCACGCGCCACGATGTCTCTGCGCTTAAGTTTATAGCCTACGAGTATGGATACGGTCTACATCTTTACAACCACGACACATTTGCAGCCAAGTAGAACTGCCGCGCGCCGCATCTTTGGTCGCTTCACGCCAGGTGGGATAATGAGGGTGAGGCGGGACAGAAGCGTCTGGAGGGGGGCTCGAGTAGGAAGCGAATGTCCCAGGGCACCATGTTCCCATTTCGGTATCATACACCCAGGAACACTTCCCTGGTGCGTAAGCAATTCCCGGAACCCTCCGCTGCCCGAACCCGGGCTGGCTTGCGAGGCCGCGGCGTCACCTAGCTTGCCAACTGCCCCAGCACAACTGAAATAAGACCAAGAAACATCGTGGAAGAACCGCTCGACGGAATCCTATACCAGAAGCCCCCAAAGCTGCAAGGCCAGCCAAGCCAAGCCCAGTCATACATCCCATGTAGCTGCACCCATCACAGGCTTGCAGTCGGCTCGGCTCACGCTGAGGTAACTTCGCCGCTGGTGGTATTGCATCGTACTCTCTGGATATATTTGCCCTTCGCGGATCGGCGCAAGAGGAGTGTCGAGTCGAGACAGGGTCCAGTGTAAATGTGTATACGCGTAGTGGACGGCTCCATCACTAGGTTCGAAACATAGTTAGCTGGTTGGGGTGGCAGTAGAGCCGTAGACACAGAACTGGCTCGGATCGCCAGAGAGGTCTGCTTGTCGAGTTTCGGTCATTGGGTCACTCAGGCTCGAAGGGGACCATCGTCAAGGTCATCAAGAGAAACGGTAGTAGAACTTGCTTCACTGCAGGTATTGCCATCAGTGTTGTTATGCAGAGTTCGGGGACAGGCCTAACTCACTAAGCCGCAGACGGAGCAGTATCATGAGGATACGTTGTGCCATGCATCACAGCAGAGTGGTCGAGCTCAGATAGAACGACATTGTTCGGAGTCCAGGCCGTGGACTTAAGAGCCAGCCGCTTTAACAACGCTCTGTAACAGTCAGCTAGAGTCGCAGTCCCCTGGCCAGGTGCTTAGGGCTGTGCACATGCATGTGCACCATAGGTACATGGGAATTGGAAGGAGGACAGCAGCAATGGGTCCCTCATTGTACCAGCACGAGTGGATACGCGAACTCCCAACATGGCCATTCCGCCATGTGGGCCGCAGCTGGCTACCTAATGGAACATCCGTGTTGTCCTAGAAAAGAATCGATTGATTGGCTGTCAGCTGCTGTTCACTCTTAGGTATATAGGGACTAAATCTTAGTACTATATAGTATTATAGCCCTCTGGGGTACTTGTCTTATTAAAATGCATTTTTAAATATATTTGATTTTAACTCTTTTTAAATTAAACTATTAAAAAATAAACTAAAAATAATAAAAATAAATTAAAGAATTTAATTATTAATAGTTTTAAGTAATATAAAAAGTAGAAGTTTTATAAAAAAAGTCTTTATTATTAGAGTATAAAAAATTCTAAGGAATTATTTAAACTAGACCTTTGTGCTTATTCTTTTATAAAATATAGCATTGCAGCACTCGTGGTAGCGCTGTTTCTGCCGGCCCCCCATTGGCTGCGTCCACTTCGCAGAGCGCTCACCGAGAGCTCCCTCCAACGCATAGAGTAACACGATAAGTAAGCAGTTCCTCGGCCATTGATTACGTAAGTAGGCACCGCCTCGTAATCAAGACTCGGTTTCGGAGCGTCACTGCCCTTCGTGGATGTGGAAGTGAACGAGAACGAGAACGTAGACGGCATACAGACTTGGGGCTTCTTGCCTCTATCCCTCGCGCCCTTGCACTAACTTACTGGGACACACATCAACAGCAAACAGGCCAACAGACCTACGAACATCACGAACACAACCACAACACCCTCTCGGTAGTCTTCCACTACTCGCTAATCTCAACCACAGCCATCTCGATTGGCCCTCGCCCCGTGGATGCACACAGGGTGGCCAGGCCTGGGTGTGTCTTGGCGGGACAGATGCCCTGTAACCATCCTTCGTATGCATATTCAGCGCCCCGGTCCCGAGCATGCGAAGAATCCGACACCGTACCGAACCGACATGCCCGGTTGGCCAGACCCGAGAAAGCCGTTCAGTCGGCACCCCCCCCCCCCCCCCCCCCCCACGGCCCCTACATGTGTCCTGTTTGAACAAGTCGTCACCCAAGGAGGGCCCAGCAGCTGTCCCAATAGCGGTGCTGCGATCCCCTTTCCACCCGTCGATACGCAATTCTGAGTCCTCTCCCGCTTGAGTGACGGTGATACCCTAGTTGGCAGCGGCAGGGAACAGTGCGGAGGGATCTGAGCGGGATGATCGGGAGAACACGACGTCTACACTGTGGGAGCGCGGCGGAAGTTGCTCGCCTCGGGGAGTTATCTCAAGGGCGTAGTAGATATTACTTACTAGTCCGGCCTCGAAAGGCATCCTGCCAGGCACGCCAAAGTGGGAAGTGGTGATGATGTTTGCGGTCCCGTGCTTGTCGAGCTTGATGCTAAGTGCCCTGTGTGTGTGTGTGTGTGTGTGTGTGTGTGTGTGTGTGTGTGTGTGTGTGTGTGTGTGTGTGTGTGTGTGTGTGTGTGTGTGTGTGTGTGTGTGTGTGTGTGTGTGTGTGTGTGTGTGTGCGCGGGGATGTGGACGGGTGGTTTGTTGTTTTCTGTTTTGTCCAAAGTGAGTGTCTAGTGGTTGTTCGAGACGAGCGTCTCTGATGTGCCAGCGGTGTCTGGCATGACAGTGGTCGGAAATTCTGCTATCCTCGGTCTTGGTCACGACTGACTCGTGAGTTGTTCGCGCTGCGCACCGCCAGTCTCGCCAGGACTTTCCTGGCGGAGTCAACCTCCCCGACAACATTATTCTACGAGGAGCACTCCTGTTGCTGTGTCGGCGTATCAATACGGGCTACCTACTGCGGTTGCGGGCCGTGGTAGTGGGCGGCGGCGAGCGGCGGCGGTTGAGTCGATGGCGGAGTTCGTGGCCTTGCAGCTTTGACAAAGACGTTGTGGAATTGCAGGATTCTAAAACGACACTGGAGGGTGTCACGGTATTGACGTTTACGAGTTGGGAAAGAAATCGCTACCCGGAGTTCTGAATGTTTCCCGAGCTGCCTAGGCATGTACATGGGTACTTCATCCCCGTCGAGATCCAGTAACTTTTGGATCCATTACCGGCAATTGGTTTCTATTACCAGAAAATAGTTTCCATTACCGGCAAATAGTTTTCATTACCAGCAAACAGTTTTAATTACTAGGAAATGGTTTCTATTACTAGTAAATGGTTTCTATTACTAGTAAATGGGTTTTATTATCGGCAGAGGGTTTCTAAGCCAGAAATAGGTTCTAATGCCGCTATAAGGAAAGCAGTGTCATCGAAGGAGAGTATTTCCTCTGTTTTCCTTCACACAGGACGATGTGTGATGTATATCATGAGGCCGCAGAGCGGATAGCTGAATCGCACAGGGGCGCGTCGTTAGTTATTAGTCGCCGTAGTCATCCCCGTTCTCATCATCCTACTCGTGTGAGAGTCGGGTAGATACGGACGGCACCCGTTGCGGTCAAGAAGCCCATCCTGTGACGGCGCATCAGGTAATCCAAGCGCAGGAGGCTTGTAGCGAGGAATGCTGTAATTAGCCTATACGAATACAAGGGCCGTTTACGTCGCCAAGGCCGGAAATAGCTTAAATACATTCCAACCTAATTTATATAGGAAGGATTTATCCTGTATTCATATAAAGCCCATAGGCCCCTAGATCCTAGGAGCGGGGGTTTAACTAAAATCTATATTAATTTCTAACCCCTACCTAAACTAGCTTAGTAATTATAATTATAATACTCTACGTTATATAGTAGCATAACCTATATAAAGCTATTTAGACTTAGTTTATTAATTATCTATCGCCAAAAGGAGCACTAGATCCCTTACGTTTAAATCGCCTAAATTCCTAATATATCGTTAAGTACAAAAAAGTACTTATAGAACAACGTAGAAAAAGAGTCTTTCCTATTAATAGCTTAGTTTATAGAAATAATTAAAGGCCTAAGAGCTGTAAGTAGTAGCTAGGAAGAAATTATTAAATAACTATATTAGGACCTTATTAAAAAGAATAAGGCCCGTAACAATTAATCCCCTACACTTCTCAACCCGCGGGGAAGCACACCAGCCCCTACTCACAAGCTACTTAGCGCGGCTTAAAGAGGGCCACTATTACCCCTAATATATCCTTTTAGCCTTCTACAAACGCCAAGCTTATAGTCCCCCGTACCCAAGTTAGATATAACAATATAAAACGCACTAAAGACAATATCTCCTATATGCGTATCTATTAAAATACTAAAAAAAAGTAAATATTAAGAAAAGAGCATACAAAAAGATCGTTTTAAGGACTTTAGACTAAAGATGCCAAAGGAACACTTTCTAAAAAGCGTATTAAACTAACTTACCTAATTAACCTAAATCTTAACAACTTTTAAGATCCATAGTCTTAAACTTAAAAAGGGCCTAAGCAACATCAAGAGTTTACATATTAGTAACAAAATTAAGAACGTTATTTCTAACAGCCCTATATCCCTTATTACACATATTACAAACAGAAAGTAAATATAGTATATACTAGTTTAAAACTACGCAGGCTACGGAGTAGTTCTACGCAGGCAACTTTAAAATCAACTTTATACATACATACTTAAAAGAAGTAATCCTACAAGTTATATTACGAAATTTAATAAACTTATATACTACTTAAGAATAGCCAGTAGCTAAATAGCTCTAAAGGATAAGGTTCACACGTTCCTTTAAGAAACAAGCTCACAGTATAAGGATTAATCTACGCATTTTAAATCCTTCTAGTAAGGCGGCATACCTATCACAGTTAATAGGCTTATTACTAACTTTACTAACAAAGCCCGTATATATAATAAACAAAAAGTTATAGTTTTATAAACAACAAATAATAATTAATCTACTATAGAGCTAAAAAAAGCCCCTAAAAAAGACCTTTTAGATTATAAATACTAGAATTATAGTAAAAAAGGCTACATTAGGGCTACTTATAAAGTAAAGAAGAAAAAAGATAATAAGAGTAAAGGGAAAAAAACTTCTAAAGCACCTTCTATAATACCACTAAAGAGCAATACACCGCTAAAGGCGTCTAAGTAGACTAACCCGCCAAAGCCGGACTCTTTCTTAGGTCTAAGGATATCATAAAAAGACTTTAAAGCCGTTTAAAACAATTTAAGAGTAGCTAAAAGTAAAATAGAAATAGCTAAAAAAAAGCTTATAAATAATAAGCAGGCTATAATACTCACAAATACCCTTTTCTAGTTAACTAAAGAAAAAATAGATACTTAGTTTTAGAATTCTAGAGTAAGTATATATATAATTAACAATATAGTATAATATAAGAGCTATATAGCTATTACAAACTAACGGTAGGTTATAACTAATAACAGGCTAATTTACCTAAAGCTTATAAGAGTCATTATCCTACACTTCTATAACAGTCACATTATAAAGCTATAAGACGTATTATATTTACTAATCCTCTCTATAAACGTATTTAATAAAAAGCGCCTTTACAAAGCTAAAGGCTATTTACTTAATAAAGTATTAATTATACAAAACAAGGAACTCTTTAATAAACTTAATATTAAAAAAAGGGGTTTCTATTTATCCTTAGTAGACCCAAACCCGTTAGCTATACTCTATTTTATATAAATAAAGGAGCAGCAAAAAGACACTTAACTTTAGTATAAGAGATTCAGCTACCCGGGGCATTACAAGTTAATTAAGTTAATTAAGCTTATAAGAGGATGTGCTCTAACGGTAAAAAATATTATACCTTAACCTTACTTAACATACAACTTATTAAAAAACTTACAGTATTTACCTTATACACCGCGCAAGCGCATAGGGCACTTAGGAGATATAGTCTACGTAGACATAAGAGAGATCAAGCTAGCTACGTAGTATACTTACTTTACTATTATTATAAATAATTGATCTTATAACTAGGATATAATATTATTAAACTTAAAAAAAAACCTTACTCATAAGCTCGTTAACTATACGCACAGCTAGTAATAGTATTTCAAAGAGCCTATTAAGGTCATCCATACAGATAATACTAGAGAGTTTATATCTTTATTTCTAAACATTACTCTAAGAAATATAAGTACGCGGGTAAAGTCGTTTCTTTTATATATCTATAAGTAAAACAGCATTACAGAGCGCTCTATTTAAATAATTATAAACAAAGCGCGTTCCATATATATTAATATAGATATTCCAGCCAAGTTGTAGCCGTGGATCATGTTGGCCACTGTGTACGTAGTTAACAGGAACTTTACTTTAGCAGTTAAAAGAAGAACGCCGATCTAAGTACTTACAGAGGATTTAGAGCCCGGGAGACGCTCCATCCTAGACATTAGTAATTTAAAGGTCATCAGTAGCCGCTATTTTACCAATATTAATCCTAAAACCCAAATAAAAAGCAAAAAAATAAGCCCTAAAGCCAAGAAAGGCATTCTTATAGACTATATAGGCAATCAAGCTTACTAAGTATAAATCCCCAAGCACCAAAAAGTAATAACCTTATTAATCGTTATTTTCCATAAGCCCACAAACTTTAAAAAAGCAAATCTCTATTAGTCCCTACTACTAAAGCAGGGAGCGGAATCTTAAAAATATCAGCGTACTATTTATAATAAACTTATAACTCTTTAACTCACACTTAGCATAAACAAAAACCATCTACTAAATTAAAAAATTAAACTTATAACTCAAAAGGAGCTATTAAGCAACTTTGTCCTAATAG
Organism: Colletotrichum musae; assembly: GCA_027406025.1. Classification (NCBI taxonomy): domain Eukaryota; kingdom Fungi; phylum Ascomycota; class Sordariomycetes; order Glomerellales; family Glomerellaceae; genus Colletotrichum; species Colletotrichum musae. The sequence goes on along the minus strand of JANVYC010000012.1, from coordinate 276,906 downwards.
CTTCTAGCGCAAAAATCTAGCCGCACCTAAACCTAGCAACCCTTACAGAGGCACACAACAGACCTACAGAAAACTAAGAGCTGTAGAAGGAAGCTATATATACAGAGATTCTAATCTTTATTAAGCGAGGAGTTCTTTCTTTTGTTCTAAGGAGTAAAGTACTAAAAAGCGCGTAGCTTACTATAAAATAAGTACTTAAGTATAAAAAGGCTTAAGGGATTATAACTAAGAAAAAGGTAAGAATCGTAGTAAAAAGCTTTTAATAAGTATATAAAAGGAACTTTATTAAAACATATATATCAACCTTATAATCCACTTCCTAAAGAATCCTTTTTACATATACTCGCCAGAAGGAACTTACTATATACTAATAAAATTTTATTAAAGTATATCTTAACAGGGATCTTAATAAGTAGATTTATATATTACTATTTAAAATACTAAAAGACTTTTTTTTAAATACTTAATTTAGATACTATATAGTAAAAGTTAGTTATAATCTAAGTTAGGACTAGGTAATTTTATTATAAAAGGTGTTATATAGGCTCTACTAGGGTAGTTAATAGTAGTAAGTAAAGTTATAAAAGGTTTTTAAGTACTATAGCTTTAAGCTACTAGCCTCTAATAATACTATATACTATAATACAAAGGATAAGGTGTCTATAGTAACCCACGTTAACGATATTATTATTATTAGCCCTAAGAAAGCTATTAGCTATACACTTACTATAGTAAGTAAGTAAGTAAAAGTTATTAACTTAAAAGTCTCTAATTTATTCCTAAGTATTAAACTATTATTTATAACTATAAAGACTACGATTTACTAGAATACTTATATAGAAGATATTATAAAAGAATTTACTTAAGAGATATACCTTATTAATACCCCTATTAAAGCAGGAGCCTTTGTAGTTACTGTGCTAGTTAAAGGCAAGGTTAATAAAAGCCTTTAAAAGTAGTATTATTAAATACTTAATAAAGAGTAATTTACTACTTAAATAACCCGCCTAGATATTGCCTTTAGATATAGTTTATGGGGGAGGTTCTCCTATACGCCTTTTAAGTAGTATTAAAAAGGAGCCACGCGCTTAGTACGTTACTCTAAGGGTTACTATAATCTTAAAATCTAGTATACTACGCAGAAGGGAGCGGATAAGACTAACAATCTCGGCCTTAAAAGCTACTATAACAGCAATTACGCTAGGTATCTCAAAACCTTGCAGTTAACGACTAAGTAAGTGTTCTTTATAGCTAGCGGTCCAGTATTATAAAGGTCCTATTATTAAAAGACTATAGCAAAGTCTTTTATAGAAGTAGAATACTATACCGCCTTAATAGTAGCCTTAAAGGCTGTATAGATCTAGAGCTTTTTCTTAGAGTTAAAAAAAGAGTTTCTAAAACTAGTTTATATATAGGCTAATAACACAAAAGTAATTACACTTATAAAGGGCAAAAGTAGTAATAACTGGACTAAGTATATAAGAGTCTATAACTACTATACTTAAGAGACTGTAGAGTGTGGGGAAGTTAGTTTTAAATATATTTACTTAAGTAATAATATCGCAGATATATTTATTAAACTACTTAAGAGGCTAGTATTTAAAAAACTACGGGATATACTTAAACTAATTAGCTTAGGGCGCCATGGATCTGAATAGCTTTATGGTAAAGGGGAGTATAACAGCATATTAAGTAATCTAAGTGCAGGAGGCTTGTAGCGAGGAATGCTGTAATTAGTCTATATAAATACGAGGGCCGTTTGTGTTGCTGAGGCCGGAAATAGCTTAAATATATTCTAACTTAATTTGTATAGGAAGGATTTATCCTGTATTTATATAGAGCCTATAGGCCCCTAGATCCTAGGAGCGGGGGTTTAACTAAGATCTATATTAATTTCCGACCCCTACTTGAACTAGTTTAGTAATTACGATTGTGACACTCTGTATTACACATCCGCCAGTAGGGTTGGCAGGCTGGTACAGTCCGTTGCATCGGCGGCTTCTAAAACCTTAAGTAGGGCACTACTTACTATACGGAAAATTCGCGTTTTTTGTACAATACCACATAGAACACTACGAATTTTATTACTAATAGAGTAATTAGCTCTATATAAAGGCCTTTAGGCCGTTAAATTATACATTTCTTTTCTCTAGTAGTATAGTATAAAGTTTATACTTATTATAAGTAACTATAGGGGGCCCGCCTTTATTACTTATTTTAATAATAATTTTAATAGTATAGTAAAGTCTAACTTAGCCTAGGATTAATATATTAGTATACTAAATATCCTTACCTATTATTTATTATCTCTATTATTTATTATAGTTAATTTATTTTATAATACTTCCCTAAAAGTACTAAGTATTAATTAATTTAGTTAATAACCCGTTACTAGCTCCTCTAGCTACCTATATACGTACCTATAAGTAATACAAAGATACTCCTAGTAAAAAGCCTTAGGTTGTATTTTAAGAGTTAATAAGTAAGTAAATTATAATTATATAAATACTAGTAGTAAAGTAGTAAGTAGTTAAGCTAAAAAATACCTTAACTAATTCTAGGTTATTATAAGTAAAACTTAATAAATAGTAGGTATTAGTAGTTAAACTAAAAAAGTAACTAACTATAAAAAAGTAAGTAGCTATATTTATACTACTAAAAGAGCTATTAAATCCTATTAAAAATAATACTAAAGTTAACTTAAGTAATAATAATAGTACTAAGGGCTATTATATTAATAATAAAACTTTACTTAGGAGATAACTAAATACTTTAACTACCCCCTTTTAGTAATAATAAGAGCCTTTCTTTTTTTAGTAATAATAAGAGCCTCCCTTTTTTTAGTAATAATAAGCCCCCTTTTTTAATAACTAGTAAAACTCCCTTTTTAAGTAATAATAAGAGTCTACCTTTAGATAAAGTAATACCTATACCCTATAGTACTTAAATATTAGTATATAATTTAATAATAACGTCTTTACTAAGGATTAAAATTTATATATACTTATAGAAATCCCTATTTATATATTATTTAGACTAACTTTTAATAGTATACCTTCTTTATTTAAACTACTTTATATAATTAAGTTATAAAAAATACAGTATAATAAAGTTAAATCCCTAGTACTTAGAAAGTAGAGGGATACTATTATTAACGTTAAAAAGTAAATCTATAATTAACTTAAAGCTATACTTAAAACTATAAAGTTATACATTACCTTTTAAGTTAGTTAATAAAAAAAGGGTTTTAAACTTATTTACCCAGTATATTAAAATAAATATAATACTATAACTACTAATACTTAGCTATATCTACTATAGTACTTATTAGTTAACTAAATCCTTAAAGCTAGTAAGTATAGTAAAACTATAATTAAAGTAACGTTTATTTTTTAACTTAATATCTTTACTATAACAAAAACGCAAACTAACTATAATACTATATTAATTACCTTATATATTTAAAACCGTAGTAATTAACCCTTTTATTAAACTAAGTAAAAAAAGTATATTAATAATAAAATACTTACTACTATTAAACTAGTAAAAAAGAAAATATAAGATACGTTTAAGGACTTACTATATTATTAACTATACCCTAAGCTAGTAGTTTATAAAAATACTACTAAAAGCAGAAATTACTAGTATTCTTAGTATTAAATTACTCTTAATAAAAAACACTATAAGTTAAAGCTTGTTAATATTAAGAAGTAGTAAAGGGCCCTTCTTAAGGGGGAGGCTAATATTATACTAAGTAGACTACTACTTAGTCTTATACTTATAATTAGTAAATACAAGGGTACTATAGTTAACACAGTTAGGAACGTTTAAAATTAATAAACACTATACTATAAGGGCATTTAAATAGCCGTTTAAACTAATATTTTAATTCCTCTAACCCCTATAGTAATACCTAGTTAACTAAGTTAAACCTTAAGTAATACTATTATAAACTTTTATAGTATACTACTAAACTTACCTTCTTTAATATAGCTATTACTACTAGTATATTAGGGTTAACCTTACTTTACTTAGTATAAGTTTATAGCTCTAAATAAGCCCCTATACACTCCTATACTATAGCCATAAATACCTATTTAATTATTATCTCTAGTAGTACTAGATTTACTAACTAAATACTATAGTTAAGTTAATAACTTCTTTATTTAGTTTACTACTATACTAAGTAAGCGTTTAAACGTTAATAACTATTTCTTAATATTATTTAAATAGTTAAGTAAATACTATAGTAGTTTTTACTTAATTAAAGGGCTCCTTAACTATTAGTTTAATAAAGAGGGTATTACCCTAGATATTATAAACGTTATTAAATTAAATATTAAAACTTTTATTAATAATAGTATCTTTTACTTATATAGTAGGGAGATATTAACAGTATCTATAGAGCCTATGGGGATTATTAAGTCGCTTAATTCTATAGTTTAAGATGCGTTTTATAATAAGTTTTCTACTATAATAACCCCTATAGGCCCTTAACTATAGTTATTTAACACTACTACTATAGCCCTTATAGAGTTTTTTATTAAAAAAGAAGTTAAAGAAGATTATAAGTTATAAGAGATATTAGTTAAGGCTAAGAGGGGGCACTAAAGTAAGTAAAACGCTATATTACTAGATTAATTACTAATTAAGTTAGTACTTTAACTATTTTCTATAAAGTCCTCCTTCCCCTTCTTAAGCCTCTTATTTAAAATCTCTTCTTCTATTTAACTACTACTACTAAATCTAAATTAATTTAATACCTATTTACTTAATAAAAGTTAGATATTACTTTAAATAATTACTAATAAGCTTCTACTATAATTTAGTAAATTGTAGTTAAAACTAATTAATATATTAAATAATAAAACGTTCTTAAGTTATTTTACCAATTTACTATACTTTAAAGATAATATAGAGTTAAGTAGTAAAGGGATTAATAAAAAAGATATTAGTACTTAATTTAAGTTAAATAATAGGCTATAATAAGTACTATTTATAGTGTCTTTTTCCTTTTAACTTTACTTACTTAACTATAGTATCCTTACAGCTTACTTAATAACGGCCTTAATCTATTACTATTATTTTTTTCTTTCTACTTTACCTACTTAACTATAGTATCTTTATAAATTAATAATAGTCTTAACCTATTGCTTATTTTATTTAATATATCTTTACTCTTTTTACTACTTATAACCTTAGTTATAAATTCGTTAAAAATACCCTTACTACTGTCGAAATTAATAAACGCGTAGTAGAAGTAACTAGTAATCTATAGTAATCTTCGCCCTACTTCTAGGGCATAGTTATACAGAAACTCTACTTAATTATAAACGTCCTTATTACTAGTATTATATATGTAAAAGTTCTTTTTAATATACTTTTTTAAGTTTCTAAAGTACTTTTTAATAGAGTTAAAGTTAAGTAAGTATAGTAAAAGGTATTCAAGGCGTATACTAACTTCTTTATAAATAATCTAAATATTCTCTTAGTAGTAAAAAGAGGTATTATTTATAATAATTACTAAATAAAGGGTAGGAAACCTTCTATACTTAGGTAATATATATTAAATAATTTATAATATAAAGCCCTTACTATTTATTATCCCTAGGTATACTAAAAAATTTAATATACTCTTAAGAGTTAGTACTAATAAGAGTTATATTTACTAACCCCGTTTTAGCTTTACTAATCTTTATAGTGCGAGGCCTTTTAAAGCCTATCCCGTTTGCCTTTTATTAGTATTTTTATTTATTCTTAATTTATTAATAAAGATTAACTACTCTAGTTTATACTACTATATATAATAAAGCTACTTAAGCTTCTTTTTTAGATCTTATTAAGTAACTATAATATATATTTTTTTATTAATTTAACCCGCGTTTTTAAAATATTAATTAATTATTAATTTACTAATATTAAAATTAAACTACTTAAATAGAAACTCTTATATTTTATTTAATAATAAATTATTATAATACTTTAATAGCTTAAGTAGCTTAGTATAGTGCTAAATTTCTATTTTCTAGCTACTCTTATAGGATTTCTTATATTATTAAACCTTACTAGTAAGGTTATATTAGTAGTAGTATATTTAAATTAGTTATTAAGTATAGTTAATAGCCCTTATAATAAAGCTATTATTAAGGTTAAGGGACGGGAGTATTAAATTAATCTTAGTAAGCTAGAACGTTAAGATATTTAGGACTATTATAGTATATAGAGTAAAATATAGTTTTTAAATAACCTTATAATTAATTTTAGTAGTAGCAGTAAGGCACTAATCAACGGCGGCATTAACGGCGGTGTCAATAAAAAGCTACTATATAAAAAAAGTCGGATTTTCAGGCAAAATTTAGCGTTTTTGCATAGGTAAGCGTTGCCCCACTTTGGGTTTTGGAAGCCGCCGATGTAACGGACTGTACAAGCGATCGCCCGGGGGGGACGGCTTATTTGATGAGACAGCGGCCCCCAGTCGCAACGGTTCACCCCTTGTGCGACTAGGTACAGTTGTTTGCATCGGCGGCCTCGGGACCTCGCGGCCTTGGGGTATCGCCTTGGGGGAAGGGGTTTAAAAAGGGGTTGTTTAACGAAAGTTAACTTTTATTACTAATAGATCAGGGTTATCCTTGCCGCTGTTACTTTGAAGCCTAGCATATCTGCGCCTTAGTTAGCACCTCTATTCGCTATATTAACGTTTCCTTAACTTCTAATAAATCTAGTACTCTTATTCGTTTATACCGGCCCTTATTAATATCCTTAAGTAGTCTAAAAAGCTCCTTTTAGACTCTAGTTATTGTGTTATGCTGGTTGTTGTTTGTATTGCTGTATTGGATTTAATTTAGTAGGATTTTATAACTAAAGAAGAATTCTTTAGGATAGGCTTAAGCTGCTATAGACTAAAGGCTTTTTAGGTTTGTAGAACTAAATAGTATTTTTGATGTAGTTAAGTCCTGCCTTGGCGTTAAGGTATATAGGGTTGTTTTGTGTTATTATTGTAGTATTAATAACGTTAACATTGCGGTACTTAAACTTAAGGGGCTTTTGTTTAGTAGTGTTGGTAGTTATTGTGGTCTAGCTTTAACTTAATAAGGATGATAAAATATAGTTATAATCCCTATTATAGTTTACTTATTTTAGTATTTTTTATATTATAGCTTTTATTAATTAAGGTTTTTTAAGAGGGCTAGGGTATAGAGACTTAAGAGGCTAAAGTCTATTAGTAAGGAATTTTATTTTTTAGAGTATAAAATCACACATATAAGGAGTAATTAAAGTAGAGTTTTTCCTGTTTTTTTTATACACAAGTTTGCATCGGCGGCGTCCAAAACCGTAAGTGGCACTGCTGCTGACTACTGACTTTTAATGTGAAATTGAAAATCAACCGAATTTTCAGCTATCCATACCTCAGTACACAGGGCATGCGCCATCATAAAATTTATATCATTAAATGCGCCTAATTGAGGCGATTATAGTGATATCTTTTTTGTCTAGATATACGTACTATGTATTAAGTAATTTAAGTGTGAAGAATTTAGTGATTTTAGGCTGCATTTTGCTAACTTTTTCTAAAACCACTTACAGGGGGTTTCGTTATTTTCGATTTTTTTCTCGATTTTTTTTCCAAACCAGCCAAACCACTAGATCAATAGTCAAAACCACCTTTACCTAAATACCTTCGTACGCAGAGCATGCGTATAAATAAAAGTAGTATCACTATGATCGCCTTAATTGGGCGCATCTAATGATATAAATTTTATGATGGCGCATGCCCTACGCATATAGGTATTAATGGTTGAATGTTTAGTTGATTTTACTGCTGGGCACACAAAAACCACGTAGTCAGCAGCCGCCCCACTTATGGTTTTGGACGCCGCCGATGCAAATGACTGTAGGTAGGGTGTGTGGCGTGGGAATGGCGGGGTGGTTGGCACGCGATGGGAACAAGTTCGATTGAATGTCGGTTGTATCAACCCATTGTCGTCCACAGCCCAGTCTCTATCTCGGCAAAAGGTCCATGAATGACTGCGAACCGGCGGTCCACTGACTCAAGTTTCACGGGTATTGTACGTGGGGGGACACGGCGAACTCGATGCTCTCACACCATGGCTTTCTTGGTTCGCCATTGACTTGCGACGAAGCACTCGAACGACTATTTGTTTGAGAATGGGGTATTACAAGCAGGTAGCGTTACCGTCAACCGCTCAAGAGCCGGCCCATCGATCGGACCGTCCCTCCGCCCTTAGCCACACCTCCAGCGTGACGTCTAGGGCCCGACCCCGTTCCGAAGCCTGTACCCGTGGCCTTTGCAAGATATCCCTCCTGCGATTCGCCAGACTCCAGCTGTCAGCCCAGCGAGCCTCCTGGCACTGTGTGGCGGCGGTGGTGGCCGGGCTCGCCAGGCCGAACGACAGCCGGACGACGGCCGGACGACAGTAGGGTCTCCACAGGCCTCATTCGCTCTGTGTTGCATCCAATCCCTGAAATATCCACGATGTCTCCGATGCCTCCGCTGTCCTAAAAGCCTTGTATTCCTCCTCTTGTCACCCATCCCTCCACATGTATCTTTGCGCTATTCTCGGTGATGAAGCGCTCGAGGGCTCGGTTCGGTGTGGTTTTTGTAAACGCATCGGTGACCCCTTCGTTGCTGGCGATCCAGCAGGACACTTATACAGTAAATGTGAGTCGGCGTAGACGACGGTGGGGAGCGGAGGAAGCTTGGGGTGGTCGGTGATGACATTCAGGGCCCCGGCTATCGAAATGGCCATGTCAAAGCCGCCATCGCGCGGTAGATCTTAGAGCCTAAGACGCTACAGGCGACCTTCTTGCTTTCCGTTAAGCTTTAATAGACGAGGTCACCGCGGACCTTCGAGGTATCGTCGTTGAAACAAGCTCCTTGCCGATGATGGCAAAACTTAGCTGCGAGGAGAGGTTAGCATCATTGGTAAACGATCTGTTAACCAAGACGAATAGGCTGCTCGCTGCCAGGTCGGGAGGGACACGGGTGAAGCCGTACCACTGGTCATGGACTTCCCACTGAATGCGCTTGTCAAGGACCCCGATGTCGTCGGCGGAGGGATCTTGGTGTTATACTGCGACACAGAACGTCGTAGGGTGCCCCGGGTTGGCAAAAGAGGCGATGTACGCTGAGTGGGCACGCTGGTGCCGATTGAAGAGGCCAGCAGGTGTGGGCCGTGCGTCGAGCCAACCACGTCGAGCCTCTCTCTGTGGTGGCGGTCATGTGTCGCTAACCAGCGCGTGCCGGCTTTCGCGATAGCGTAAGGCGGTGTCTTGACAATCATGATCGTCTCTTGGCTTCATTACGAGGGTGGGGTTGATTTGCTCCTTGATTCATATGAACGCTGCAGCGGGTGTTTTTCGAGGATGGCCGTGGCGTCGCTTGGGTGCCTGAACTGAAGGCGGTGCCGTGTTGACAATGATAGCATCGACGATTTCGTCAGCCTTGTGGCCTTGTCGTCGTGAGGTACAGGCGGAGGCGGGAGAAGCCTGGGGCCTCCTCGATGTCTTCGTAGTACGGCTCGGCTATGGCTGATCTGAACGTTCGTTGGCCGTGGGGGAGTTCTAGGACTCGGGTTCTCACTGTCGATGAAGAGACGGGGGTACAAGCCTTGCCAGCCGCCACTCCGCCGCTCTCGCACCTCATGCCGCGGCGCGCAACCCGGCGTACCAGACGGCCGTTTCGGCATCGGTGACGAGGACGCCAGGTCCCTGGTACGTCATGATCCACGTCATCGAAGATGACGCCTAGCGGCCCGCGTTGGTCAAGCAGAGCAAAACTGGGGTGCTCATCGGCATGGCATGGAAGACGTGGCCGAATGGCGAGGGAATATTCATCGGCTCGAGCGAAACAACGAAGTGCCCGTCTACGAACGGAATGGCAATGCGGCCGGCCTTGGCGCTGTCGATCCTGAGGTCCCCGGGAGGGGGTGGTATCTCTGAGGGTCACAGATTGGCCATGTCCGGCCGTTAAGAAACGCGCGGCGCCGGAAATCCGGCATGGTGCCTCCAAAGACTGCTGTGGGGTAACGGGTATTGTCCGCAAAGACCAGGGAAGGTGTCGGATCCGCGAGGGGATCCACCGATCTAAGTCGATGGGCTGCCGACTTGGTTGATGACGCTGTCGAGCTGGGGGCTGTCTAACGCGAGGCATTCTGAGTATTGAAGCTGGCGATCCACCGAGGCTAGGGATGCCCGACAGAGATCCATCATGTCTGCTAGGCAGTACGCCCACCTGGGGAGATGGTCTGCTGGTCAAGCAACATACGCCTCTCGATCCAAGACCCTCGACACAAGGCCGGCATCTGCGGCCGGAGCGTTTGGTCGTGTTCAGGGTTGCTGTCGAGCATCGGCTGGATATTCTCGAGCTTCTCAATGAGGGTATTCGGTGATTCGAGGCGGCTCTTCTCAGCGCTGGTGCGGGCTCGTTGGGAAGGATCGTCTGCTCTCAAAGTGGTCCCTTAACTAATTGACCATGGCGGGGAGAGAGGGAGTGGTGGTCGGGTCGTAGAGGTGGTCGTAGTAGAAGGTTCGGCTAGCATCTTTCACATGATGGGAAGGCTCCGGCGGCTTGGGCTTGGTTCATGCCGACGGGCTGGCAAGTACGCTAAAAAAGGCGGAGCTTGGCCGCAAGGAACTCGTATTGGTTGCCACTGTACTTGGTGCCGTCGCTGAAGAGCTCGTCTCGGTCGGTCGGCATCCTCGGTGTTGGGACGGTGAGTCGGCAGCGCGGGTGCTCCTCGTCGCGACGGTAGGCCTGTTGGTTGGCGGGTTATCACGGTGTCGCAGAAAGGAACTTGTCGCGCAAGGAAGGCCTCTCGATTGCTGGAGGTAGGCGCCGGCTGCAAGGGCCGGTTTCGCTCGTGGGTCAGGGCCGCTGGGACATTAATCCAGGGCATGTTGGAGATGTCCCTGAGGAAGTTGGGGCCGTCGCAATCGTCCCTGAAGGACTTCCTTAGGTCCGCGAGCACAGTGACCTTCTTCGTCTAGTATTGGAGCCCGGCAGACATGGCAAGGTCGTTGAGGTGGTCGGGGAGCCCGTCGGAGTCGTCGATGAACACGCCATTGTCGAGGAGATGGTCCCTGAGGATGCGGCGGGTCTTCTAGCTCACCCGCTTGAACACCTTGAACCGTCGTTCCCCGAGGCCAAGACAGAATTGTTCAAATAGGGCCCGGTCCTTGAAGTGGTCGATGCCGTCGCTGAGGTTGTAGACCGCCCACGCATCGATCCTCGCCGTGTTTATCTCGAGGTCTGGGAATGAGTTTTCTTGGGAACCCTAGAGATCCATGTCGATGTTGGCTGCGTTGTGGCAAGATATTGCGAGCGAGCGACTACGACTGAGAACTCGCGCTCCTCGGCAGAGGCAGGCTGCCTATCGGATGGGCTGGAGGGACCGGCGCTCCTCGGGCGAAGCAGAAGCTCTGGTGACGGGAGCCATCGCGGGATGGTCTTGCCGCGGCGTCGTCTAGAGGCAGGCGAACGATGGCGGCGAGGAAGGCAATCGATTATTGAGGGTGGTCGGAGATCGTTTTCGCGAAGGTCCTTTGGGCGGGGGGCCACAACTTCAAGCAGCGGTTGACGCCAGATTGTCTGCGGCGCACACAGCTTGAAGCCTCGAGGGAAAAAGGAAGCAGCAAATCGTCGTCTGGATGCCCATTGGCGAGGAGGAAATATGATGGAGAAGAGATCGGGTTCGCGACGACGTTGACAGGGAATTCGGGTAAACGGCCGTTGCGGAGGTTTGTAGGGACTCGGCTCTCTGACTCGCGCCGAAGCAGAAAAGCGCTGCTTATGTCGACGCTGCGTCGCGTCGTCGCAGCAAGATTATCGTCGGTTGATACGTTGTCGCCGGCATCTTTTTGGCCAGGCAGAAAATGTTGGGGATCATGCAGTGTGACGGCAGTACCTACGTACGATGGTGCTTGCAGGTGCGGGGTAGAAGGAAGGAGCCCCGCAGCACCGCTGTAGTGGACGCTGGAGCACCAGGACCTACAGCGGACCTACAGCGGACGGTGTGCACTGCACCGGAGACCAGCCAATGAGACTCCGTGAAGCCACGAGCGACTTTGCCGGCTCATATTTCTGGCCAATGAAACACGGTAACGCGCTGCACAGACCACCGCGTCAAGAAAAGGTAGGGGACTTACTGTTGCGGATACCACAGCGGATGAATCACGTTTTGAAAAGCTGCTACAGCGGGTCAATCACGTTTTCAGAAGTTGCTACAGGGGACCCGACGCTGCCACAGCGGGATGTACCTGAGCAAGCTGGGCCGTTGCCTCGAGTCCACTGTCTGCCCCTCGAGGACAAGAGCCAGAAGAGACCCGAGGGCCAAGGCAACATTGATCCGGCATAGAGTCCACTGGCGAGAATCCAGCCTTTCGTTTCTACAAGCCCTCCACGAGGCCGCGAACCCCCGAGGCTACAAGAGATGAGGGAACCACAGCCTGGGGCACCTTGACGCCTTGCAACAGAAGTCTTGGGAAGAGGAGGACATAGTTCAAGCACTTGGGGAGCGGTTGGAAGAGATGCTTGGGATCCCGTGTCGACAAGGAGTGGTCACTTGACACCGGCAGAAGCCCTCGACGAGGCCGCAGCAGCACGGTGCCTGTTGCGACTTGCAACCGATGCAAAGACACAGGCGCAAACATGGCCGTGGGGAAGACACAATCTGGATTCAATCTGACATTAACTACACTGCTGCCTCGGGTGACAACGCGAGGCCCTGGACCAACGCTGCTACTCGTTCCTGTTTCCCCTCCGCCGCTCCCCCGCCCGGACAAACTCCACGCGCATCCGCGTCTCCGCCTCGGTAACCCGGAGCAGCGCGTCAGCGTAGGCGCTGACAGCCTCTTTCAGCTTCTCGTCGTCATCAACGACACTACCCCTCCTGTTATCGTTGGACTCCCGACCGGCCCTTCGATCGCCCCGAGAGCTAGGTTGAGACTCCGATGAAAAGTCCACAGCCCATCTCACATCGCTGTTGTGGCGTTCGTGTCTCCTTCGGGGGCTCGGGGATGGCTGCCGCCGGATCGGAGAGACTCGGCGCCGGTCGCCGTGGGACCGGGACCTGCTTCTCGCGGCGAGCGGCCGCGGCTGCCACCGCTCCGGCGAGACCGGTTCGTAATCATACCGGCGCGAGGCTGGGCCGGGCATTTCGAAATGGCGGCGGCGGCTGTCGCTTCGCTGCGCTGCCGGGTGGTCATGCTCGCGGTCGTCGCGCTCCCTGCGAAGCTGGTCTGCGTCACGCTCTCTGCGAAACTGGTCTGCGTCACGCTCTCTGCGAAATTGTTCTGCGTCACCAAGCACGATCGTTAGCTCAGGCCTAGTGTAGGGGTTCGGGAAGCGTGAGATTGAGGGAAGAGTCCAGGTGTCCGTTGTCACTTACCGCCCGTTTCGGCAAACTTCTTCTCCATCAGCTCGGATATCATCTTCGCCTCTTCGGGGCTCGCGTTAATCGCTATTTTCGAGAATTCCGACTCAAGCAGTGAAGTGATGGCGGAGAGATTGTCGGGAGCCATGATGGCGGAGTTCAGGGGGCAACCTGCCGTCTGCCTGGAAGGTTTTCTGTCGAGCCGGGAAGAGAGAAAGAGAGACATGCCATCTGGCTGGGGACTGTGGTCTTTAAAGTCTTTCGACATGGCTCTCAAGACCAGTGCTTTCCATGCTATCAACACACCCGACGAACCCGCAAACAAAGTTTACTTCCGCGATGCTAACGTAACCTCAACCACCGCAGATACCTCCAAACACCCCCCTGGCCTTAGCATCGTCACATTTGATGAGTGATGAACTGATTACATGAGTGCCTGACACGACGTGGTTCCCGATACCCCCTTGCGCCATTGCCACACGCACCGCCTACCCCCCCCCCCCCCCCCCCCCCCCCCCCCAACCAATCAGTGGGCCATCGAGAGACGCTTCTCAAACATGTCGATGATCGCCTCCACGTCGCTGACGATGCAACTACCGTCCCGGACCCTGACGGGGGACGGCTCGTCGGCTCCCGCGTTGCCCAGCGACCGGGCAGAGCTGGCCTTGGCCGATGAGCTTCGGGACGGGTGGAGAGCAGGTCGGGCGCTGCTCCCCCGGGGCGGAGGGGAAGCAAGGTGAGCACGGCCGGGCTTTGAAGCCGCTGCCTTGAGCAGGGAGTTGACCTGCGTGGCCATCTTGTCCCGCAGGATCTTCGCGAGGAAGGGTGGGGTCTTTCCCGGCACGGCAAACGAGATGCCGCACCGTGCGGCCAAAGTGTCGATCACCATCTGCCTGCGGGAGGCAGAGGCCCCGGTGGTTGGGCGGCCGTGCTCCGGGATTCTCGGCTCGCCCAGGTCTTTGAGGGTCTCCACGATGTCCCGCAGGGTGGCCTTGCAGATGCGAACACGGAAACGCTTCTTGTGGCGGACTTTGTGGAGGTAATCGCTGTGTGGGATGCCACAAATCGTCTGTAACTCGTTAGGTCATCGCGTTCAAACACGAATCCGGGTTACCTGCCTCGGAGCTGAAGTGACGGCACATCGCGAAGTCTTACGACGAGAAGCCGACGAGAGATGTTGAGATGACTCACCAAGAGCCGTCTAGGGGGAGTGAGCCCTCGGGTGTTCAAGTATCTCCCGAGATTAGATTCCATGTTCTCGTGAACGTCGTCTCACCGCAACTCCATCGCCAACGCCGGTGACAGCCATCAGTCCCAGACATCCGAAACAACAGACACGTCGTGATGGTCCAAGCCCTGGTCAGACTAGTCACCGAGGAAGCAATTATCATTTCTCATCTCACAAATCATGATCTGTTTGAGGGGTGAACCGAATTCGCCTGCTAGGAGCTCCGCCCCATCATAGGTGGGCTACCTCAGGCCCTCATCAGCCGCTCATGCATGTACCCGTCGTCGGCAGAGGAGCTCTGGCTCGTGGAGATTGGAGTGTGGGCCGATCATCATCATCATCAATGCAGGTACCCGCCAGGCTCGAGCGCGCTGGACATGCAGGCTCGCCACCATCACACTCCAGGAAGGGTGTGCTTGGGCGAGCCACACGGCGGTTGAGCCATGATTGACGGGCAGTGTTTTATGCCCCGTGATGCTCATGACGAGCGAGGGCTCATGGCGAGCGAGGGCTCGTGGAGAGCGAGGGCTCGTGGAGAGCGAGGGCTCGTGGAGAGCGAGGGCTCGTGGAGAGCGAGGGCTCGTGGAGAGCGAGGGCTCGTGGAGAGCGAGGGCTCGTGGAGAGCGAGGGCTCATGGCGAGCGAGGGCTCATGGCGAGCGAGGGCTCATGGCGAGCGAGGCAGGTAGATGGTCCCATCACAATGACAACACGAAGCCAACCCTTTCGATCCCGTCCAGTGCACCCGTGCCCAGCCCTGCGATATATCAACTTGCACATTCCACACCGCTCCCTATCCGTCAGAAATCGAACTATGCACATGGCCGCCGCGACTCAAAAATGGTAAGCCAACTGGGCAGTACCTCCGCGGGCCGGCATCACACCGCACCGCCATGTACGTGATGCAGCATGCCGGCTTCCAGCGGGGTCTTTGGTGGGCCCTGACTGCTGGCGGACGAACGCCCTTCTAGGCGCTGCGAAGTGAGGCTCTGCCATGCTCCCATTGGTTCCTTGCACCGGCCGCAGCCAATAGGCGTTACGAGGTGGTCTCAGAACGTGGACTCATGCGCTGACGGACGAACGCCCTTCTAGGCGCTGTGAAGCTCTGCTCTGCTCTGCTCCCCTTGTTCCTTCCACTGACCGCCACCAACAGGCGTTAAGAACATGGACTCATAGACTGGCGGGGAAATCCAGAATGTCAATGAGGGGTCCGATGACATCAGGGACGCCCCGTCTGAGGACGCGGAAAACTATCTGTCACCCTGAGCTATCTTCTGTCACCCTCAGCTATCTTCATCCACGAGAACCCGTTTCGAATTCAGACACATCACACAACGGACGTGCAAGGACATGATGAGTGCTCCCAAGGAGGACAACAAGGTGAGTGAGATGCGCTTGATGCTTGCACGGTCTGCCATTCGAACAAGGGACAACTAATCATCAACACGAGGACAGCACGTACGTGGCATATCCGTCCAGTCCCTCGTCCTCAGGAATGGCCGAATGAAGTGGAGCGAGGCCGACAAGACGGTGATGCGCGCGCACTTGGCGCGCCACGAGCTCACCAAGGCAACATGCCGGGTCCTTTTCTTCCCCGAGGTCTGCAAAGCACTTGGGCTTGACCGGTCGGCCGAGTTTAACAGCATCGTTCACCCTCGCTTGCAGTCGTCGCTGGCTTATCACCTCGGCGCGCTCGAGAAGCAGGGCCACGTCCTGCGGTCCGCCGACCCTCTGAGCGGCGAGGAGGTCACCGAGTGGCTTCCCCATACACGCGCCTGGGCCCTCCCCGGATGGGACGGCCGGCTGCACTCCATCAACGGCAGTGCAGGTGCTGACGAGGGACATGTAGGAGAGGGCATGGACGAAGAGATGGCCGACGTCCAGGCTGGGGAGGACTGCATGGACATAGATTTTGACTGTTTTGGTGACGCCCGGTGTGGCGACCAGCCGGCGCCGAACTTGGCCCCAGCTACGCCCGAAGTGAGCCGGAACCTCACCCCGTGGCTCCACCTCACCTCACAGCCCCCCCGGCGCCAAAACGCGTTTTCGAGGTCCACAATACCGACCCGGCTACCTCCCAGCCCGCCCGAGACGCCTCGACGCACCCGCGTCCCACGACAAGCAGTTGACGTCCCTGCTTCTCCCGAGACGCCTCGAAGCACCCGCGTCCTACGAGAAACGACCGACATGCCAATATCACACAGCATCGCGGCCTTCCAGCAGGCCAACGCCGTGGCCCGAAACGCCGTGACCCGAAACGCCGTGCCCCCGCCGCGGCCCCCCGCCAGAGTCACGCCCCAGATGCCGCTTGTTCAGCACCGGCGCCAGCCGCGACTCGAAAGCCTCACCCGCCAGCAGGCCCAGCGCCTCCTCTTCAGCCAGCTCCCGCAAATCCACAAGGCCCTTGTCGAGATGACCGCCGCGATCACCTGGGCACAGATGCGACAGCAGGGCAGCAGCGAGGAATTGCTGCGCATGCTGCGACTCCGGTTCACCGCGCTCCTGCAGATGAAGCAGGTGGTCGAGACGGCCCTGGCCCGGGTCGCCCCCGAGGCGCGAGTGCCTGGCGGGCTGGGCACTGCCGTGACCATCATGTGCGCGGCCGTCGGGGTCCACGTCAACCCCGTGTGAGCTGTCTGGGCGTGTGCTCTCCGAGGCTTGGATGGGTAGATGGAAAACGTCTCTTTTGTATTTCGATTTCCGGCACGTTGACCTGGTCTGGTTTGTTTGTGCGGGCAATGGCTCGGTCGAGGTGTCGAGGGGTGGTGTCGAGGGTTGGTGTCGGGACGTCGTGGGGCGGTCGCCATGTGTCATGAAAATCTTGCTCTGTTCCATAGCCTTGTCCAAAATCCAACGTTGCGCTCCTCGTTCAGTTGCAGGTGGGAGTGGAATTCCACCCACACGACGGGCTCGGTCACATAAGGATCGTGCCGCGTGTCGTTGTCGCCCCAGGAGCTAGCAACCATCCACCCATGGCCCAAGTGACGCCCCACGTACCGTGTGGCCCGAAACGCCTCCTCGTCTTGCTGGACCATGCGGACAACTTCTTCCTCTTCCCCAAGAAGCCAGCTGTCGACGAGCGACGCGTTCATGACCAGGTCGCGGAGTGCGGGAAATATGCGTGGCGCACATGGCTCGCCCGGTCTTGGGAGGGACTCTCGATATTGCGCAACCGAGCGCTCCAGGACGTCTACGGCCAACGCAACGAGGGAGGCGGTGTGCTCGAGCCTCGGTATGACGACGGTCTCGATGAAGGGGGCGACGGAGTGGGTCCGCCAGACGGCGTACTCGATGTACGAGGACGGAGAGCGCATGTGCGAGCTGCCACCGGGGTCCGGGAAAGCTGCCGTGACCTGGGCGACGCGCTGCTGTAGGTCGCCGACGGCGTCGCGCACCTTTCCGAGGAGAGCTCGGTACTGCCACAGGGCATGCTCGGGTGCCCAGTGAGGTTGGGCGATGTCGATCGGGGGAGGGGCGGGCGGCTCGTAGGGCAGACTGGAGGCCAATATGGCAGCGAGGTCGTCTTGCGTCTGGTTGCGCCGAGAGATTGAGGTGGCGGCTGTGGTCGTCGCCACGGTTGATGTCGGGCTCGCACCTGGCGTGGACGCAGCGTTTCGAGAGGTCACGAAGGCCGCCCAGGCAGACGAGAAGTCGCGGGGCACGCCATCGGTGTCACGGGCCAGGCGGGGCGGCCGCGCGACGGCGGGCTCTGTGGTGGCGGCGGCTGCAGAGGTGATGTCCGTGCGTGTGCTCCGCGGCTGCTGCTGCTCCCTCGCCGACGAGAGCCGAGCCTGGTCCGACCCGCCATAACTAGCGTTGTGGACGTGCGCCTGGTGGATGTCGACGAGGCGGAGGAGGCGCATCCGCACGGTACGCTCAACGCGTGGGATCCACGATCTGAGCAGGCCGTAATGCAGGCTCATGTCAAGTTGCGCGACATCTCGCGTGGCCCTCTCAACGTCCTCGCACAGACGGGACAGCGGCGGGTCCAGGTTGAATATGAGGCCGGGCCACGGCGGGCGTGCCGTCGGCTGCGCGGTGGAGCCCTCGCCCCCCGTGAGACCGACGACGGTGGAGGGCAAGGGGGAGGTGATGCTCCAGGACACCTCGTCCTGGGTCGGGAGGGCGTCGTGGGGTGGGAGGAAGCGGCGGCCCGACGTCGACCAGCGGAACTGCGTGCTGGAGCCGCGGGTGAAGCGGAACGACAGCGGGCCGTGGTCGGCAATAAGCTCGAGGTCTCGGCACACGCCCGGAAGGACGGCATCGAGGTCCTGGAGGAAGAAGGAGTCGGGGACAAAGTGGCCGGCGGAGTTGCGGAGGAAGGGCGGCGGCGGCGGCGGCGGGGTGTTGGCCGATCCGTTCGCGGACGCGACGTGGCCGCCAAGGAGAAGCAGGCGGGGGACGGAGGCGAAAGCGACGTCGAGGTCGTGGGCCGCAGCGAAGCGGGTCTCGGGCTGGAGAGGCATCGACGGGCCGACGTCGAAGGGCTGCAGTGGTGGGATCAGGCGGGGCGCAAGGACGGCGAGGCCGCCAGCGCAGATGGCGGCGGCGGCGGCGACGAGTGCGCAGGATGACAGCGAAACCGAGGGGTGGACGCGGCGCCGCCTCAAGCTTCCCCAAGCCCGGCGGGCAAGGCGTCCGGGCTGCGAGAAAAACGACGGCGGTCGGAGGCTGACGCCAACGAGACGTCGAGGCAGGGCGCTCCGACGAAGCCAGCGCGCCAGCGCCAGGGGCCCACAGCGGCGCTCGCCCTGCTCCTCGTCACGCCAGCCATGGGGACGGGGCGTGCGAGGCTGGGGGTGTATTGGATCGGGGAACAGGGGCACATGGCCGAGATGGACGATGTAGTCCCTGGATGTAGCATCGGTTCGGATCGGTCGGGAGGGTTCGGTCGAGGAGGAGAAGAACGGGGCGCCTGAGATGGACGGACATGGTCAGCTAAAGTGCAGCAAAGGGCCTGGGCCATCAAAGGGTTGGGGGGCTGATGTTGCCAACTCCCATGAAGCGCGTCTGGTCTGGCATGATCTGCGTCTTTGGATTGTACCTGGCGGTCTCGGGAGGGCGAATGCGAAGCAAGCACGAGCGCTGGATGTTGGGGGCCTCGGGGGCATGTTCAGGCCGTCGTCGTCCTGGTCTAGCGTCTGAGGAGGAGCATCGTGATGGCGCATAGGTCCCCGGCCGCTCTGCTGCCGGATCTTGTCCGGGCGGTGTGGGTGCAGCCTCTGCGTGTGCACTTCGGTGCGATGTGTCTTGTGGTAACGTTCGGAGTCGTCAGGCGGCCACGGCGCGTTCCGCTTGATGGGCTTCTCGGCCGAGCTCGAGGCATGCCGCAGCGGCGGCGAGGACGTCGAGTCGAGAGACGCAGCAGCGTGCGGGGGGGCATGCAGGCCCTCAACGTAGCACCGGATAGAACCGTGGACGACGCCATCGGGACGGTGGACTAGGAGGGCATGGTGTGGCGGTGACGACGACGAGGTCGAGGTCGAGTGCCGAGTCGAGGGGTGCGGCGGCGCGGCGAAGTGCAGGCTGATGGTCCCATCGAAGATGTCCCAGTCGCCGTGGAAGCAAAGCTCGACCTGCTGTACGTCGCCCGAGGCGCGCGGCTGTATGCTTAGGCGCAGAGCCGAACGCCGAAGGGGGTCCACCGTCAGTGGCCCCACCACGTTGATTTTGTCGCGCGGCTCGAGTCGGGCCGAGCAAGGTGGGGAGGCCATGGGACACTGGAGGCACTACACTGGAAGAGCGCGGTTTGGGGAGGGGGGCAGGAAGGACGTGGATGCACCGCACCAGCGCGATGGATGCCGCGGCGGGTACCTACCTGCCTACTTATCTAAATACCAAACTAACTGAAGGGAGAGGGCGGAAATTTACACAAGTGCTACCAGCCTGAGCACCTACCCCGGGGGCCGCAGGTACCTAGGTAGGTACCTACGCCCTCAAGAGCGGAGGGGACACTGTTGTACCTGGGTAGATACGTACCCAATTTACGTACCGCGATTGGACCCACAGGTACATCCAACAGTCGACATCGGCGGGGCAGTGACAGCCAGTCAACCAATGCACCCAGGTACCCAGGTACCTAGGTAGCTGCTAGCGCAGCTGCCAGTGCCTGCCATCAGGGCGAACCCCCTTTGGTGTACCGGTTTGTAGCGTTCCGTACCCCGTACCTCGTACCTGCCTGCACTGTACCTGCCAAACTCCGTACCTGTACCTCCCAATTTCCAGGGGGAAACGTCCCGCAATGTGAAACGGCAAACAAGTACAAACATCCATCGATTCAATTAATCCAATTGCGACATCACAAACATCACAACCGTCGCAAACGTCACAAGCGACACAAACATCGCAAACGACACAAACGACAAACAATAACGACAATAACAACAAAAACAAAAACAACAACAACACAACAGCACCACCAGACCGCACACCACTAACGTACTCTCGCTTCCAACCCTGCGTCCTCCACGTAGTACAGCGCCCCGAGCTCCGCGTTCAGCCTGTCCATCGCCTGCAGCAGCTGTCCCTGGTACTGCCTGGCGAGCGCCATCTCGTCCTGAGCCCCCGCAAGGCCCCGGCTCCCCTCGTCGCTGTCTTCGCGGATACTGGCGCGGATGCCCTGGATCCTGGACGATAGGGCCCGCATCTGGAACTGGCGTTCTCGCTTCAGCTTCGTCACCAGCTGCTGCTGGTCGGCATACACGCCGTGCACGACGCGGCACGCCATGTGAATCCCGCTCGCGGCGCCGTCCATGGCCACGAGGTCCACCAGGTCCCGGCCGTGGTAGGAATCGCTGCCGCCAGCATGTGACGGAGCCCCGACGCCCCCGCTGATGCGTCGTAGGTGCTGTCCGACGTCGTTCGAAAAGACACACGTCTGCTCCATCACGTCCGATATCTTGCCGACGCTGACGCTGACGCTGCCCACGCCGTCTCTCGGAGCATCCTCCCACGAACTCTCCTCCGCCGCAAGCAAGACGTCAAGCTCGCGAGTCATCGCTGCGGCAATCTCCTCGAACCTTGCGACCCACGTCATGACCAGCGCGACGTTTGGTCTTGCGATCCCGAACGCTGCGCGCCACCTCAGCCGCCAGGTGTGCGACGCCACCTCGGTGTAAAGTGCTGCGATATCCTCCCTGACACCCTCGACGCGTCGTTCGACACCGGACGCCACGGTTCGCGCGCTGCCGAGGACCTGCCCCGCCGCCTCGCACGCCGCCCGTCCGCGAGCGACCTTGTACGCCTCGAGCGACGTCCCCGCCAGACCTCCGCCCCCTGCGGCGAGCTGGTCGATCATGTCAGGCACCGAGACGGCGACGGCCGACACACACGTCTCCGGGATCCGCCCGCCAAATACAAGCGCTGTTGTCGTCGTGTTCAGGACGGCCGGGTGTTGGTGGACGTGAGGCCCTGCTTCCCCGGACGCCATTTCCAGAATCCACTGGCACGCGAAGAACCAGCATTCGGCGAGTAGCCACAGCAGCGTCCCCCTCATCTTGGGGTACCGCCCGCAAGCGAGGCATAATGCCGTCAAGAAGCTCTTGGTCTGCCAGCCGAGGGCGCCCCACGTCTGCCGCCAAAGTCGGGTGAGCCAGCCGGGTCCGTCATCTTGCTTTTGGTGTCCGGGGACCGCGCCGTGGCTGCCATGGTGATGGTTGTCGTTGTCGTCGTTGTGGTTGGCGTCGTTGCTGACGCCGATGCCTCCGTGGCGATGCGAACTTCCGTCGTCACGAGGAGCCGCAGCCCGTCTCTCGGACCGGCCGAGGGCACTTTCCCGGTTGACAGGCTGTACGTTTCTTCTCGTGGGGCGTGCATCTTGGTTCCCTGTGGCGCCCGCTCTAGCTCGCTCTCTTCGCGCCCGTTGCATGGCCTCTAGAATACTGTCTGCGTTCATGGTGGAGTGCTGTCGTTTGATTTGGGCTTCGGTAAGTCTTGCTCGTTCCGTTTCGTGGTGATGACGCTGCACGAGAGGTGGGGGATCCGACTGCTGATATATGGACGCAAGCAGTCCCAGCTCATCGCTTGAGTTGCTGCGAGCGCCGCGTCTACGGCCTTCTCGAAAAGCATCTCACGGTCTGTAGGCTGGCCGCTCCAACACGATGCGAAACGTCTCATTGACGAGGCCTCAAGTGGCAGCGTCCATCCACGCCATGCTGGTCAATTATCCATCGTCACATCTCGCATGCGACAGCCCCACCCAAACGAGACACCTTCACGTTGCCATAGCCCGCGGAGGTCCCGTTGCTCTCATGTCCGCTTGGACTAGGTACCTGCCTCCACGGTGGTTATGACATCTGACGATACCATGCTGGTTGGCCACCCGTGATCATCCCTCTCATATGACAAACTTTCTGACGAACTCCAAACAGGCCCGGCCACCTTCACGCCGCCACCGACCGGGACTTTGTCTCATGCGCTCTGTCGCACTGAAGACCGCGATGTTCCATCAGGAGAGGTCAACGGAACACGAGACCGCCCGGCAACTCCGAAAGCACGTATATTTGATGGCATGCGGCCGATGACGCCGACGACGCT
This sequence comes from Colletotrichum musae, assembly GCA_027406025.1. Lineage (NCBI taxonomy): Eukaryota > Fungi > Ascomycota > Sordariomycetes > Glomerellales > Glomerellaceae > Colletotrichum > Colletotrichum musae. The sequence continues at coordinate 253,754 of JANVYC010000012.1, read as the reverse complement.
GAGAGACCGACACTGTGAGGCAGACGAAGCGAGTTGACGCACACGCCCCTCAATGACCTAGACTCGGGTCGGTCCGTCTCTAGTATCTTCGTCGTCGTTCTCAGCATTATCCACATCATCTCCGCCGATAGGGATGCTTCACCCGCAAGTTCACTGTCCTCATCGCATCCATGCCGCCGTCCCAGAAGGCCCTGCTGGGCACCGTAGCACTCTTGGTCGCCTGCCTATGTGGCGTGCTGTCCGTCATGCTCAGCCGCCCCCCAACCTTCCCCCAGCCGTCAGATGAGGAGAAGAGAGACCGAGGTACGGCCAAACGCCACTATGCCACCATCGCGGCTTGGCTTCTGGACTAACTGCTTCTTAGATTTTGATGACGGCGGCTTCGCAGACATCTGCGCCATCGAATACACGATCGCCCTGTCGACCCCCCCCGCCGTCGAGCCGCCCACCTTCTTCGAGATCCTCCACCTCGACCCCTACGCCTATCCATTCCACCCCGTCGAGTCGAGCTCCCGCATCGGCGGCGCGCGCACCGAGGCCGCGGAGCGTGTGATCCGCGACGCCTGGCTGGAACGTGTCGGCGAGTACGAGACCGCGGACGGCGGTTCCACTGCGGACGATGACACTGAGGAGAAGCACCACGACGACGACGGCGCGACGACGCAGCTCGGCCGCCACCTGGCCATCATCAACATGGTCGCCCACAGACTTGTCAAGCCGCGCTCGCGTGCCACATACCTTACGCGCTTCGTCCGGCCGTCCGAGGAGCGGGAGCGGGACTGGCGCCCGCGCCGCGGCAAGCTACGGCTCGTCTGCGGGTCTGCGTGGAGGCCCCTTCGCGTTTCTAGATGATGTAGGATCCGACACATTCGTCGGGTCTGCGTGGAAGCCCCTTCGCGGTTCTGAATGATGTAGGATCCGACACGTTCGTCGTCTTTGTTTCTTTGCGCAACTTTGTTTGTCTTGTTTACGGCATGTCTGGGGTCTGCATGGAAGCCCCTTCGCGTTTCTGGATGCTGTAGGATCCGACGCATTTGTCGTCTTGTTTCTTTGCGTAGCTTTGTTCGTGCTGTCTACGGCTCGTCTGGGGTCTGCGTGGAAGGCCATGTGTGTTTCTGGAGGAGACTGCCCCGGCAATTTTTCCATCTTCATTCCTTTGTTAGTTTGGTTCGTATCCATCGCTAGCCGTGCCAACGGGCCACCCACCGGCCTACAGCCTGAGACAGAGCACTCCAGGGACGGGATGATAGATTGCAATGTTCAGGTTACGGGATTAATTTTGATATATAACTCATGTGCCTCCCCTCCCTCAGTTCTCCGTCCATCTCATCTCCATTCATCTCATCTCCATCCATCTCATGTCTTGGAAGTGTGCGTGTTTCGACGGCATCAAGTCCAAGCCATGGCAGGTAAGTATCGTCGTCCTCGGAGAACCACAGGACCCAGCCTCGCTTCTATGTCACATAACTAACTGCGCGTCACAGACACACCTACCAACCCCGCCGGGTCCGCAGAGCCCCCGGAGCCCATCATGATCGACCGCACCACCCCGGCAAATCGCTCCCGCCAAATCCTCCGCTGGTACGAGAAGGCGCGAAACATGCAAAACCTTGCCGCCGCCTGCGACCAAGTGGTGAAAAAGGGTATAATCGCCTGGGCCGAGACCCGCGTGCCGTCGTGGCGCAGTGAGGAGTCCGAATCATTGGTACACGGAAAACCGTTCCCTCCCGACTGGCTCGAAGCGAAGAGCGCCAGCCGCAGCTCTTGTGAGGGCCACTTCACGGTGTGGATGAAGCCTAGTGGCGGAGAGCAGCAACCCACCGCTGCGTATCAATTCCGCGGTGGTGCACCGGTGCAGACCTCGTCTGGTCCCAGCGGCTCGCTCGCAGCAGACCTTGGCATCGCCGCCCTAAACCTTGAAACGGTTAGCAACCCGAACAACTCTGGTGGCGGAGCTGAGAGTCGTGGCGTCGACCTAGCAGCCCCGGCCAACGTGCTGAGCCTCCGAGGCCGCCAGACCACAGGCGCTGGTGTACCGCCGCAGTCTGCTCCCCGGCACCAGTCCGCCAATGCTTCCAGTAGTCGGGGGGTCGCCTTTGAGCAGCAGCAGCGGGATAATGATGACGACGGACATGCCAACATCGTCGGCGCCTTTCCCGGGGCGGTCAGACCATCGTCCAGCTTAGACCAGCGACAGGGACCAGCATCTTCCGACAGACAGCCATTCACAGTGTCGACAAGAGCGCTGGAGCCGTATCAAGCATCGGCTAGTGACGTGCTCCGTGCCCAAACCGGACAGCATCAGCGACGTGAGCCGTCCGCCCATACTCGACCCAACAACGATCCCGAGGAATTCACAGTGTCGACAAGACCGCTGGAGCATCGACCCAACAACGATCCCGAGGAATTCACAGTGTCGACAAGACCGCTGGAGCAGTATCGACCATCGGCCAGCGAGGACGTGCTCCGTGCCCAAACCGGACAGCATCAGCGACGTGAGCCGTCCGCCCGTACTCGACCCAACAACGATCCCGAGGAATTCACAGTGTCGACAAGACCGCTGGAGCAGTATCGACCATCGGCCAGCGAGGACGTGCTCCGTGCCCAAACCGGAGGGCGTCAGCAACGTGAGCCGTCCGCCCATACTCGACCCAACGAGGAGGATATTCCTCGACCTAGGGGCGAGAAGGAGCTGAGGGACTGGTATCGGTGGTGGCGAAGCCGTCACGAGCAGAAGAAATACTTCTGATAGGAGATTTCTGGGTTTTAGAAAGAAGGCAGTAGTAGGGTGTTACTGTAACGGTGCTTAAACATAGTGGCAAGGCAGACGGCCAGGAATTGACAGACGTTGGGATGAGGAGACGGCGAATAGAATGCACATCCACGAATAGCTGAAGCCCGTACCCTCCCAGCGAGACTTTCACGCGTACATGTCGACGCCCATCCACCCCGAAGCACCCAGGCCAGCTCTCCCCCACGGCTATTCCACCCAATCGCTGACACTCCGCCCTTGCAGCTGCTCGCGAGCACTCATCGAGACGTACACCTCTCTCACGGCCTAGAAGGCCAGCGCGTTGCCTGGGGGGCCTGGAGGTGTGGGAAGCCCAGCAAGAAGCACGCTCAGCTTCAAGGCCATGGGTAGGTCTTGACCCTTGTGTGTAACAAATAGCGCCGTGCGTGGCTGTTTTGCTAAACACCAACGCCTCCACCCTGCTCGTGTGTGCTATTCAAGGTGTGACCGAACGCGTCCAAGGATTTTGTGGATGGCTTCAACCATCATGGAAGCAGAGCTGGAGTGGTTCGTTCCTCCACCGAGGGTCTCATGACATTGGGGTGGCGCCACGGGCCACGCCGACTCCGTAGAAATGCCTAACAGCATCGGTCGATTTGCGGCTCTCTAGCATGATCCGCAACGCGATTTGGGGGGCCCCTAGAATGTACCTGGCTGGGTCCGCTCTATGAACATCTTTTATCCTCGGACCCCGCTGGGTTCCAGTGATGGTGCTTGTTGATCTACTTTTACGTTCACGAAGCATCCTCCGCGCTTAATCCCATCCATTGCAATTCCGCCTTGCCTTGGAACAATACGGTATCGTGCGTTGCTGATGCCAGCGCGGTGCGTTGAAGGGGAGTCCCCAAGAACGCCGGCACAGCACAAGTCATCGGGCCGGTGTTTAGCAAATCTTCCTATCAAGATCCGGCTCTCTTCAAGAACGGACCAGGGGCCGTCGCTAGACAGGATGAAGGGCAGAAATGCTAGATCGCCAAGTGGTTCAGATGTCTAGACTCGGAGGTTTAGACTTACTCTCCCTAAGGTGTTTCCACAACTAAAACAGGACTGAGCTTAACTGCGCTGTCGGCAATGCGCTTATACTCATCCTTCCGGCTCTTCAAGAGGTCGGCCAGAATCGCCGAGTGTCTGCAGGAAAATACGTTCATGGCCGGCTGTAGCATCATGCGGAAGCAAAGGCCTTGACCGAATCACATTTTGAAAAGTGGCTGAATCACATTTGGAAAAGCTGCCACAGGGGCTGAATCACGTTTTGGAAAGCTGCCACAGGGGCTGAATCACGTTTTGAAAAGCTGCTACAGGGGGTGAATGGCTAGACGCTTTGACCAGCAGGCGAGCCAACCGTGGACGTGCCGCCTGCCACTCGCGAGCCGTGCGTCAAGTGAACTCAATCCCATCGTTGTTCTTCGAGGGCCTCAGCTGGCTAGACAGCTTCAAATTTTGGAGATGACCAGGAAGTGACGGTCACCTTCTGAACTTAACACCGTCGGCTTCCTATCGAGTCCGCTCCAAAGCTCCATCACTAAGGATAGCTTTTTAATTGTTCAGACGAGTCAACCCGGAGACTGGGAATACCGTATGCAATGTTGTCCATTCTAGGCTACATTCGATGTGACTGGTGAATATCGATCGGCTGGATGGCCTGTATTGAGGGAGCCCAATTGAGGCCTGCAGATTGTATTACACTTAAGGGCGGCGAGCTGTGTGTTCACTGACCGCCTGGCGCCCATCCTGATGTTGAGGAGTTGGTGAACTATCGAGGACACCTCGCCCGAGAGTCCGAAACTACAGACACGTCCCGACGTTCTTTGGTGAGGCGCGCTTCGTTCCTTATGGTGTGGACCCCAGCCGAGCAGAAACCGACATTAGAAGCCGGTTGTTATCAACGCCCCAAATAAGTAAGAGAAGCCGGCGGTAGCAAAGACAAACAGGCCTCGTAGGGCACAGGGAAATCGGGAAAGTGCGGAGATGACCCGACTCAACTGAGAGTATCCCGATGCCTACCTAGCCTGCAACGAGAGGCACCATACTTCCAAATAACTACAGACCACCTCGATTAGCTCACGACTGAGGGACTAACCTCCGATCGGCCGCACATCTACCCGTCGGCTGCACATTCTCAGGCTCTGAATGAGCGTCGGCTGCGGCGCGGAGATGTGACGACGAGGATAGTCCATGCTGCCGGTGAGTCCGCCCGTATGCTATCACCGCTATCCCACGTAAGCTAGCGTGGTGGCCAGTCTTGACAGCCGATGAGCCATCGACGATCAAGGGAGCGTTCCGGCCTAGCATTCCTACTCCCATCTCTAGGCGAATGGCCAATGCACTCCCTCCCTCTTTCTAGTTTCTCAGGGCCTAGGCGTCTCTACCCCAGATCGCTCCTGCCGGCAGGGCTCCTCCGAACGTCCTCGACAGGTCACCTGTATCGCTTCTCTGCGGCAGGTCTGATCTTGGTATCGTCACTGTATCTCGAGGCAGGCTGTCAGAAGGGTTGGAAGAGAAGCACTATCTAGAGCACCCTGGGCAAACCGTCCGACATGATCCTCGGCTTCCCGTCTTCGAGAGTCACGGATAACCGCCATCAGTCGACAATCTCCAAAGTCGCTACCTCTGCTATAGTTTTTGCCATCTTTGACACGGGCTTACCGCCTGCGACTGGACACAGCAAGTTGCATAGTGACGAAACGAAAAGCCCCAAGAAGAGCGCCACTGTTGAGAAAAGCCCGACTACCCCTGGCTAGATGCAAACATCTTCTTTTGCCAACCGGCAACTTGCGGCTATGGTCCAAAGAGACCGCCCCGGCGTTGACGATTCGGACTTCGATCACGTTATCAAGAGTGCGGCCATTGACAACAACAATGACGCTGAGCGGGAAGACACAATACGGAACAGTTGCAAGTCAGGTCTTGATGAAGAGACTTTCCAACGCGTTCAGTCTCAAGTCAACATGAACTCTCGTTGATCGCTCACCACCCTTGTGCTCGAGGATCTCGAATACCACCGCCTTGACATTACGACTCTGAGGTCTACTGCTGCATCTACTTCGACACGCACAAGTCACGCAGTCTCGCCCACTCCCACCGTCCTCCAAGCGACCCCAAAAATGCTCCTTCTATGATGAAACGTGGGGTGCTCCCCCGTCGTTCACAGCGCGCTCCGACAAAGCGTCTCTATTATCTCTTCAGCCTATGCCAGCGTCGCGCACCATTAGCTCCCGAATTACGCGACGCAATGCTTGCAACGGAGCTCAGCGAATCTCTCCGTTTCGCGCCATTCGTTTTCGGGATGCGCCACCTTGTGTGGCGTGAAGCCACGACCGGCCTCAAGAATATGAGACGTCCACGGGCTGAAGATATGGTCGTGATCAGCTTCGGTGGCTAAGCTTCTGTGCGCGTGCGCGCTCGGCTTCCACCACCGTCTTGATGTAGAGATAAACTAGTGAAGCTTATACTTGATCGCATCCGGCACCTGAAAAAGTGATGGTGCTACTGTCCACGGCACCGTGGGAGGAGTCTCGAAGGTCGGATGGGCGGCTGCGCGATGGCATTTTGGGAAAGCGATCTGCATAGTCATTGATGTGGCCGCAACACGATAAACACTATGCCAGTCTCATCTTGCTTTCAATCGATCGCGAATAAGCTAATGAAGGCTAGAGAAAGGAAGGCTTCTCAGCTTCGAATTCGACGAGGTCGATCCCAATTCATGGCTATTGCCCGGCGGTGCAAGTGGCTATCTGCTCTTCCCGTGATACACCCGGCAAATGATCATCACAGGAAAAGGTAGCACAAGTCCCTGCTAGCGATCCCATCCCTGCCAGCTGTGTGATGCCGAAATCACAGACGGAGAGATCAGACCGCACCTCCAATCGATCAAAGACATATTGGACAGACATGCCCGGAGCGGCTGAGGGATTGCGTCAAGAGCGATCCCACAGACAAGCTTTCAGTGTTCGTGTCCGATGCAGAGAAGCCTAAAAAACGCGAGACCGTCTAATTCGAAGGTCGAGGCGTCAAATTGCCAAATTCTATGGTGTCAATACAGCGCTCTGATTCATTTTAACATGTGGCAATGTTAGGCTCGTTGAAGATCATTTGGATATCTGGGACATCTTCTACATTCTCGTGATGGCTGAGACATCTTAAAGATAATTATCTGAATAATCTGACAGTAGATTCAATCCTCTGCGGGCCAGGTGTTCTCGACTAAGAGCATTCTAGTGGTTTCACCTTCTTCTCGCGTTGCCTTGTTGTGATAGCTCGACGCTTGCTGAACCAATTAGTACCTTAACTACCTTGTCACATTAGGTAGAAGGGTGTTCTACGATTTGCGACCTCCGTTAGGTAACCTGACCTTGAACTAACAAAGAGTATGAATCTTCGCACTGAGGGTGCTGACGCTGAAAGTGGCGGTGGTGAAGGAGAGATGTGCTGGCCATGGAGCCTGGAAACAGAAGCGGCGCGGCGATCGAGTAGGCGAAGCAGAAAGGGCGTCTTAGTACCCGCGAACGAGACCCTTTCGTCTTTAATCTTAACGAGGATGTGACAGCTGGAAGTGACGAATCTCGCAATGTGCTGCGCTGCGCCCAACACCTGCCGGTGGTGTTGCAGGTGGTCGCCGCCCTTGATGCCTGGAACGAGCTCACTGTCCTTAAACACGCGCCTTAGCTCAGCCGGTTATTCGTAGCCTTAATCCATCAGGCCACAATCAATCCTGGAATTCGTTTGCCGCTATCGATCTCGACGTGAAAAATCATCTCTTTCAATCGCCGCCGCCATCGTGAGCTAGTCTTGAGCGGCTGCCAAGATCAGCATAAAAGAGCATGACCGGCTGACACTGACTAGGCACCTGATGAAGCGTAAGTTATCGGGAACGGACGTCATTAAAACTGTCGGGGCTGGTCGAGCTCAAGATGGCAAAGCCAATGGTATCGATCCAGATAGTGGCGAAGACGCTGGATGCGCCGTCGAAGTCAGCTCGGCGGACTGTGTTGGGGATCACTACTCGGACTGTAATTGATCTTTGTTCTAGCAGTGGCGGACTGTCTGCAGGAGCCGCAGCCGCCATTTCCGATCTGGAAGTGGACCAGCAGCTCGAAATGGAAGCGAATGCGACCGTAATCTCCGCGAGTGCTCATCTGGAAGATGTGGTCGACTGTTGTGATGTTTGACTCGTGTCGATAGCTGATGTTGTCGAGAGGATAGGAATCGAGGAGATCGGCAGGTCCTTCGTGGTACCGACCTGCTCGGGAGGGAGCACGATGGGGGCCTTCCATGTCGAAGACCCTGGAAACGCTCTGTTCCTACACTTCATTCGCCTACTTGACAAAATCGCCCCATATCGTGGTCGAGAACTTGACAGGTCTTGTTTGCGGCCGCAACCTCGTCCTCCCGGAGGGGGGGGGGGGCTCAAGTTCATCAAGGGGCGCGCTGTCATGTGCTTGCCGACGTCGTGAATATAGCGGACTCCTAGGTACCACAGCTTCGGAACCGTTTCGTCCTACTCACAACCATCAATCAGCCACTAACGTTTCCACAACTCAACATGCTCCTATAAAGAAGGGCGAGCTAAAGAGATACGTCTCCGTTAGCGAGGAAATCACCATCAAGGCAGTTGGCCAAACCGGCAGGTCCACGATTTCCGGAGTCAGCAGCGCGTGAACGCAGATTCATCAGAACTTCCGCCCATGAAGCAGGACAGCATCGAAGCTATTGGCAGGCAATCGTCCAGATGCTAATAGGAAAGGAACTCGTTCTAGATGACTGCAGGTTGAGGCCCTAGTTTGGAACCTACGCCCGAAAGAAGCTGCTACAGGAGCAGTTGCGTGGAACGTAGGCCTTGGATCTGCCCTTGATTGAGGTCGTGGACGATGAAGGGGCCATTAGATTCGGCAAATCCGACACGATTCCACAGTTTGCCCGTCCCCCGCTTGAGGACCCCGACTCTTCCCAGATCGATCTAGTGCGAGGGTCTCGTCCTTTTCTTCATTGCTACCGCGTGATGAAGGAGACCACTCATATCGCGAGTGACCTGTGTGTAGAGTGACGATTTTGATGCGCCGATGGAGTAGGCGTTTGAACCTGGGTAAGCGAGGTTTGGACGGGGCAGGGAAGCAATGTTAGAAGTAGATAGGATACTTCCCGAGACGGCTTTTCTCTCACCTGACAGTTATGGTCCGACTGGAAGCGTCTCGGTGCCCAACAACGCTTCGATCGAGATGATTGGCGACGTTGATCTCGGAGAGATCCTGGACTGCTTTGTGAAGAGTATTACGGGCATTCCGCAATGGAAGCCCCTGTTTGCAGTTTGCAGAAAAGTGCTTGCTAGTTCCGCCTAAGAAGCCAGACTAAATGCGCATCCGTCAGCTGGGTGCAGAATTCCAACGTTGGAGAGAAGCAGGACATTGACTTCCCCGGGATGCTTGACGGAGACCCGGAGATTGCCTCTTTAGACGGGCTCATGCGAGTCCTTACCCGGCAAAAGAGCACAGAATCGAACTCGTGCTTCCAGTTATCCATCCCCATTTACAGATCGGACGGACGGTTCGCATTGAATTCCCGTTCTTGCGGGACAACAAAGCCTTCAGAATGTCGCGCCGAATCTCAGCAAGGCAGAACCCGCTCGAATCAATGAAGATTCCGCGCGGCGTTGCAACACATCGCGAAATGATCAGCGGCACAACGCCATCGTTTGGCTCCTGCAACTCCGGTCTTCTCGACGCCTCATGGAATCGGGGCGAGGATGAGTATCTCGAATAACGTTTTGGAAGGCTCGGTACAACTTCGTCGTCGAATATTCTACACTCGAAGATCTGTTCGTCTTGCGACGCAATCTCGTTCATCACAAGCTATCTAAAGTATCGCTGATTAGCGAGCACGGGGCGCTTCGTAATCTCAAAGACGGTTAACTTCAAGATAGTTGAGGTTAGTTCCTGCTATCATTACCAAGGCGATTAAGGGTGGTACAAACTGCATGAAGCTTATGCTAACGACAAGGTCTATAACAAGATGCTTGCACCGAATGCAGTTTGAAGGTTACTGTTTGATTGCTTTTGTGACGTTGACGAGAATAATTTCCGTTGCGCGACGAGATGAAAAGAACTACAGAAGCCTTGTACGAGCGAACGGTGCGAGGGCTTGAGTTTACCGATGCGCTCGAGATTGTCTAACACAGTCTTTCCCGGTCGCTATTGGCGCTGAGGGAGTTGGATGTCCCTCGACCGTTGTCGGGGCCGAATGCTTCGACCTTGCGGTTGTCAGTAGTTTCCCTTCTCGAAGGCTCTTGCATTACGAACCCTCGCTGCGTCATCAATGCCGATACATTTGTGGTCAAAGAACCTGCAAATTTGTCATTCATTGAACTTCTTGAAATTGTGGCGTCAGCGGCAGCGGGAATCATGGAGATGTATGTTGCCATCTCGCAGTAGTCCCTGTCTCGTTTAGTCGTCCGAAAGAAGTCGAGGGCAGGTTAGCGAAAGTTCATCGTGCGGATGGAGCTTCAAGAGCCTTTGGCCATAGTCAAGGCGCTGCCCTCAACTGATGAGAAGCACGAGGTCCACGGATACCAGGTAAGAGGTTATTTCGAGGACAGCGGAAGATATTTCGCTGTAAAGCCCGACGCCCATGTACGCCAAGGACTTTGTCATCTTGAGCGAAACGAAAAGAAGAGGCCATTTTTGTACCGTTTGGCGGTGCCGCGCAAGGAGGCTGAGAACTTCGCGTAGCATTCGGCCACAGTCAATGCTCACCACGCCTGAATGCGACACAGACCCTTCCGCTACGACGGCAGCTTGCTCATCGCCGCAGCGCCCCATGGGTTACTTCCTCTGACTTGGATCGAATAGGTATCATGGAAATCAGCATGCAACGCGGGCAGATCCTTCGCGGTGGTGGCTGAGACTAAGGGTGTTGGACGACATCGCGCTGCCTTGGGGTTGGTTCTTGTCGCACGTAGTAAGAGAAACGACCACTTTGGATCGACAGATTCGCATCTTCGGCGTTGATGACCGGGCGAGCCATATTCGACGGTCGCACGCGAAGAATACGTGGGGCAGTTTCAACCCTTCGACAGAGCATCTGATGTCAGAATCGCCAAATTCAATATTTCTCGGTCGTCAACTCGTCGATGGCTACGTCGTTGCCGGGGTCCCAAGAGAAGTTCGAGAGTAACACAGGCTACGCGCATTCGAAGGTCGCACCAAGCAAGGGTCAGCCTTTGTGGGATTGACTCGTTCTGGCTGATAGCGGAAGTGAAGTCCAGCAAGCTCTTGTTGCCGAAGCCAACCAGCCCCGCACTCTCTCCCCTTTAACGTTTTCCATCTATTCCCTAGTCGGGAGAGTAGAGGGCGCAAGCAGCTTAAACGTTGCGTCGCCAGTCATCGTCATTGCTAGGAGTGCGGAGATTGGGGGAAGTATTCGGTTTAGTCGTCAGAGTGACAATAGTGATCGGTCCGGGATTGTCGACGATCTGATCCGAGGTAAGCTCGCAGTCAACATAGTGGACATAGTTGACACTGTCGAGATGCGGCCGGGCGTCTACATGACCTCAGGCGTTGTTCGCCATCCAAGCGCATGCTGTGGGCTCACACCGAGTACCCGTATCCGTACCGTTCCGACCGTCCGGGCCAGCAGTAATGTCAGAATCGCGTGGTTCTCGTTCGGCGTTCTCGTATTTGGCGCAGAGGTGATTTGGACAGAACCTATCTTCGTGGATTTGCCTTCGGAAAGGAAAATCCCCAGCTTGGGCCTATTAAGAAGGCGGTGTTGTATTCCTTCAGCGACTGATCGAACAACGTTACCGAGATATTCTGGGGCCTTGTTTCGACAGCCGTCTTGGCCACGGAGCGTAACGATCTCGAGTCCGCGATGAGAGTGCTTTCTGGTGGTTGGGATTTGATGGATATCCTGTCCGGCCTGCCTAGTATAAGCCCTGGCAGGCGTGAATGCGGAGATTCGAGACCGAGAAGCATGATCAATCCATTCTCAAGTTAGGCCAAAACTCGAGGTCGAGAGTGTATAAGAATGAATGACACTCTATATTGGACTCCTGAAGCAGATTATGAATATAGAAGCTAGGCTTACTGTCATATCCCAGCGTGACGCTCTGCTGCGGAGCGAGACCGAGAGGCTTGATGAGTTCTCAAGGGGAAGATTGCTGGAGTCACAAGCACAGTTGCGGTTGGGTATGACGCAGAAGCTCTGTGAGAGAGTCGAGCAGCTAAAAGACAAGCTCTCGAAAGGTTTCGTAAGCCATTTCCCGGAAGAAATGCAATCATTGGCGCCGCGTGCTCTGATCGAATGGTTGTTGCTACTCGCCCGGATGTCGAAGATCTTTCAGAGGCTACCAGTGAACAGCGCACCGGGGCAATGCATCGCCTTGGGGACTCGACCGGGATGACTTACGTTCGGCTCGTTGTGCTTCGAAAATCCACCGAAGGGAGAGGTTCCCATCCTGATCGGTGATGGTTTAACGGGCATCGCAGGCGATGTTCTTAGTGCGGTCGGCGAGGGAAGCTCACCTGTCCCATTTTGCGATCCGGCGCGCGTTTTCTTCACAGACTTGGTCGGTGGTGAGCGTTTAGTGTTAGCCCGCTCGATTGGAATTGCTGAAGCCAATGTCGAGATTTTGGTGCCACTGGCCTTATCTAGACTGTCAACCGGCCCATGTGAGTATTGGGTACTGCAATTGGAAAACATGGGCCGCATTGGAAGCCTGTCGCCCAACTATGTGTTCATCGTAAGTGCTCAGGTAGTCTCATTCCAGGCCTCCAAGTTCGCCCTTTTCCTTCACGATCCTCTTATCCCTAGCTCCAATAGCTTCGGCGGCTTCCTCGTGGCCTTGGTGGCTTCGCTTCCTCGTGGCCTCGGTGGCTTCGCTTCCTCGTGGCCTCGGTGGCTTGCCTGACTTGGTGGGTAGTCAGTGGGTACCTAGGTAGGTGGGCAGAGGAATCTTAGCGGGAGCGAAAGTGGATGGTGCGACGGCGAAGATGTAAGGGACCGTAGTAAGTGGCTAGGGAAGGGATCCAGCTGGTGATACAGATCACGATTCAAAGGGTTGCATCTGATGACTGCCAAAGCTTGGACGAAAGAATACCTTAATGGGAGAGCCTGAAAAGTTGGGCGCGTTGGATCGCAAACGCGCGGGTCCAACGTTCTTGCCAGCTTGCATCCAGTGGTTCGTAAATAGCAAAATAGTTGACGAAGGATCAAAGGTGGGGCGCACTGGATTGCTAATGAGTCTGGTTGGTTTTTTCGAAAGGTTGGATCTTCCGAATATTGGGTGAGTTAGTGTTGATTCTGCAAGTGATGGTGGTGAAGGAGAGAAGTTGTCAGATTACGTGGATTTGAGCCCACCGCTCCAAACAGCGTGGGAGTGGATTTTGGCCACCCGTACGAGCTAATAGCTAAGGGCCGGCCCGGATCAATAGAAGGTCTAGCGGCTAAGCCCCTGACGGCTAGCGCGGGGCGTAATAGGGGCGAAAATCGCGTGTAGTAGTACATAAACATATACTTTAATATACGTACTAATTAACGTATAATTTAATAATTAAAAGTTTTATACTATAACCCCTTTACTATATATAATTAATTAATTACTATAAGTTTATTTAAATAAATATATTACTATAATAACTAATTTAACTATTAATAAAATCTTTTTTATAGGCCCTAAGGATTAGATCCCCTAGTAAAACGCCGTTTAGACTTAGGGGGTTTCCCTTAACTTCTAGGACGCTATTAACCTAAATACAGACTACTAGCTACTAATTAGTACTATAGCGCCGCTTTTAGAGCCGCTCCTAAGTAACTACTTAAAGAGCTTTATTTACTACGGACCTAAGCTACTAAGCCTTTGCTCCTTAATGCCCGCGGGATCCAGCCCTTTAGTGGCTATCCCTAAGGACGTTCCCCTTCTATATAGCGTTAATAACTTTTACTATACTATAAATATTATAAACTTCTTAACTAAGTACTTTAAGCTTTATAATAATACTTAAACTATATAGAGAGCCGTTAGCTGCTACTATAAAGACTGTAAGAAGAATAAAAACGACTTAGTTATATAAATATAAAAAACTGTGTCTTTTAAACTTTAGTACTAGTACTGTAATATAAACAAGGGACTAGTTAACTAGCTATTACGTTTTAAAAGCCGTTTTAATATAACTATATCTCTTTACTATAACTGTGTAGAGTAGGCGCTCTAAGACTACTTCGTAATCCCTTATAGCTGTTACTTTACGTTAAAAGTAGTTACTATTAAGTAGTTTAATTTATAAATTACTAAAATATATAAAGGATAAGCTATTTTACTTAAAGCCTTTTTAAAAAACGAATTTTAGCTACCTAACGTATACTAAGCTTTTAAGTACTTATTAATTTAAAGCTTTATTTAGAACTCTAAGTTAAAGTACTCTAGGGTATAGTATATAGCTATACTTAAAGAGATAATCTCGTTAATTACTAAAGTAATTAATAACTTACTAGAGTTAAATAAAAGATTTTAGTATACTCCTGGGGTATTTAGTATTAATTAATTGAATGGCCTAGAGTTAAATAAGTAACGTAGAAATTACTTATAAAGTACTTACTTAAAGTAAAGTAATTACTAAGACTCTTTGTAATATAATATCTACTCCGCTTGTAACTTTACTTACTTACTTAATTTATATTATTATATTTTTTTTAAAAAGGTATTTAAAAGATAGTATTATAATATAGTTTATTAAAAGTGTACTAATAAGTATTTAAAAACTAATAATTAGTTAATTAAACTTGTTAAGAATCTCTATAGTAAATAACTTTATAATTAATGTGTTAAGAGTCTTAAGCGGCTATTAATAGTATTTTAGGCTGCTCCTTGTAAGGGCCTATAAGTTTACCCTTTTAAAAACTCCTACTTCCTTAACTCTAGCGTATTAATCTACGTATTCTATAATAAATAACTATTTATAAGACTCTAAGTAACTAGTGTAAGTAACTATTTATAGACAGGCTTTAAGCTACTTATAATTGAGGTATATAAAAATATAAATGTTAGGGTTACCTAAGTTAATAAAAAAAGATCTATAATATACTTCTATAATGTAGTACTTTATATATTTATAGTAATAAATCTTATTTCCTACTAATAGCTATATAAATAAAGATACTAATAAAATAAGTACCCTGGGTATTAGTTAATACTACGTAGATTTAATTATAGTTTACTTAGTATTGTTAAAGTTAAATATAGTTAATACGTACTTAAGTATAATAAGCTTACTCCTAAGATAGTGTATAGTAGCTATAGCTCTATATAGGCTATTTAGTATACTTATACTCTGCAGTAGCGAAATAAGTATAACTCTATAAAGTAATAGCTTTTTAAAGGTAGTAAAGAAACGTAGTACTAGTAGCTTAGCTACTCTGGCCCTAAGCTGTTCTGCTACTTAACGAGCTTTATAAGAGGAGTCTATATTATAGTTAGTACCCTTAAATTTAATAATAATAAGGCCCTTTACTCTTACTATAATGTATGTAGTATTGGTAAAGTAAAGAGAATAATTTATTATAAGTTATAAAAGAGTAACGTATACGCCCGCCCTAGTAAGTGTATTACGTTTAACTTTTACTTATATATAAAAGGATATAGTAGGTTTATATTTATACTAGTATTTATTAACTGTATTACTTAGTATTTGTAGGACTATTACTTCTTTAACTACTTTATTAATACCCTTACTAAGACTTTTAATAAGTTTATTTTTATAATAAAACTTTAATATAACGTAGATATACTAGTATTTAAATATAATAAAGAACTTATTAAATATAAAAGACTAATAGCTACTCTTTAAGTATAAGGCCGTTTTATTGAGCTATCTACTCTAAATACTTAAGATTAAAACGGCGGTGCTGAGTGCGTTAGTACTATAGTTGAAGCTAAAGTAAGAACTATAAAAAAAGGTAGTAAGCTCCCCTATAAAATATAACTTAATATATATAAGTCTATAGTATATCTTTATAACTGTATACTATAAGTAGCCTTTAGTTAAAAAACCCTGTATAAAGTACTCTACTAGTGGCTTAGAGATAATAATACTATAAAGCTAAGTTTTGTATACTTATAAGTGTATAGTTATAAAGTGTATGCTTTTATAGCCGCTACCTAGCTTAAGAAAAAGCGCTTTAACTACTTTACTAACTACGCTTTTCTAGGGTTTTTTGTGGGATATACCTTAATAAATTAGTATTGTATATAAATCCCCTTAACTAGGAAGGTTATTACTATAAAAAATGTAATGTTTAATAAAACTTAATAATTTAATAGTAACTTAAAGGCCTTTGCTAGAGATACTTTAAACCTTAACTTTAATACTATCGCTACGTAGGTCTATAACCGCCTTATTAATAACGGAAAGAGTAACTGTTAAGTACTATATAAACCCCTTCTACTAAGTAAAGAGGATAATAAAGTTATACCTTTTATAAAGGCCCCTAGTAAGATTTTTGAAAATCCTAATTCTAAAGACCCTACTATAAAGTAAGCTCCCCCTAGTAAATATTCCTACTTAATAGCTTACTTTAAATCGATATTAACACTGCTTAACTTACCTACTACTTTTTTTTAGGTACTTATTTATAAAAAAAAGCGTTTAAAGAGGTATATAGAAGCGGCGCTAAGTTATAACGATCTAAAAGACCCTAAGTAGACCTATTGTAATGCACCTACTAGGCTCTGTTAAAAGTAAAGCTTTTATAAAGCCGCCTTCCTAGTAGGGACCTTATTGTTGTATCGAAATACTCCACAGTATTGCTACTTCTAGACTAGCCCCCTAGCTACTTATAAACTATTAGAGGGGATCCCTAGTATTTAATATACTCTAAGGGTATCCTAAATAGTAGATATTAAACGCTTTAATAGTAATCTTTAGCTACAAAGAAAAAATATAAGCGCCTGGGAAAACAAAACCTCCTTACTAAGTGGGTATAAAAAGCTATATAAAGTGTATAGTAATTTACTAGTGCTAAGTACTTTTTAAAAAGATCTTTAATTTTTACCTATATTTTATATAGAAGTATTAACTTACCTGTATACTATAGCTATATAAGTAGCTAAAGTAACCTATCTTAAAAGCTACTTAAAAACAAACTCTTAAAAAGAAGTACCTATAGGTATTATAAGAAGTACTTAGATCCTTAGTTACTACTAAGTTTATATATATAAACTAAATAAATATAGTAAGTTCTTAAAAATTAAAGCTTAGCTTATTATATATAGTAACTAATAGTATTAAAATAATTAAAAAATATATACCTTAATACTTACTAGTATATCTTTTTAAATACTAATAGTTATTACTAATTACTTTAATTTTAAGTTTTTATAATATAACGCTGTAAATGCGTTTATACGCGTAGAGCTTAATAAAAATGTTTATATATAAATACCCCCTAGTTACTAAAAAAAGAGTACTATTCTTAAACTTATTAAAGTACTTTATAAATTACGTTACTCGCTACTTCTTTAGTAGTACTATTTTAAAGTGGGTTTATAAAAACTTAAACTAAAGCGAGTTACTAATAAAAACTACTATTAAATATATAGCTGTATAATTTTTTTTTTCTATATAAATAACTATATACTTTACTTCCCCTTAAAGTACTGTAATAAAGCTATAGAGTTTATTAAAGCTTTTTAAAAGTAGTATTATTTTAAGGATAGTTAAGATTTATAGTAGTTCTTAGAGATTAAAGTTATTTATAACTATACTATAAAGTAACTATAGTTTTTATAATCTGTATATATTAATAAGTTTACTAAATAACTTTAGTAATATATAATAAAATTAAAAAAAGTGTATACTTTACTACTCTAGCTAAGTAAGCTCCTTTTGTATAAGGGGATAACTATATACGTTAAGACTAATTAGTACTAAAGTAATGTTAGTTCTGTAATATACTTAATAATAATAGCCCGGCTTAATATTGCTCTTCTGGCTAGTTGTCTCGCTTACTTTAACTATAACCCCGGCCTAGAGTATACTAAAGAGGCTAAAAGGGCTATAGCTTACCTCATCTACTAACGCGCCTTGTACTTTAAATACAGTTATAAAAAAGGAGGACCTAATAATAGCTTTATAGTTACTATAGATATAAACTTTATTAATAATATAGTAAACTATAAAAGTTCTTAGGTTTTTATAATTAAACTTTTTAATAAATTAATTAAGTAGTAAATTAATAAATAGAATATAGTTACTATATTAACTATAAAGGCTAAGCTATTTATACTCTTTTAAATAGTAAAAAAAGTAATTTTTATAAGTTAATTAATAACAGCCCTTTATATAAACCTTAAAGAAAAGACTTTTAGAACTACTCTAGTAGCTTTATTACTAAGTGTATAGATCTAATATAATAATTAATAAATAATTTACTTTATTAATAAAGAAATAGTTTAGTTATAAATAAAGCTATATTATGTTAATATTTATAACTATTAGCTATGTTAAGAGGCTTAGGAAGGCTGTATTATTGTTAAGTATACCCCTATAATATAGCTAATAGTTAATAGGTTTATAAAGCTACTTACTAGTGCCTACTTTAAAGTGTTTTTTAAATAGTTAAATTTTGTTAATTAAACTAAGTAACTTAAAGTACTTTGTAAAGCTAAGCTTAAGAGTAAGTAGCTTAAGGGGCTTAACTTTACTAACAAGGAATAAAACGAAAGATTATAAGCCTTAAGTACTTTAAAAACGGTACTACTCTTTCTGCTGTAGGGGTGGAGGTTTAATAAAGGTGATAGGACTACTTAAGAGCTAAATAAAGTAAAGAGACGCTACTCTAGAAAGGTATTTAAAAGGTACTAATTACTAAGTAATTATAGAGTAATTAAGGGAGTAATTAAGCTGTGGATTATACGCTAAAAAGAGTGAATAAGATAATATATTTAAAAGGCTTTTTAGTTATTAATATAGTAGTAAAAGCTTTATAAAGGCTTTTACTAAGGAGGTGTATTAAATTACGTAGATTTAAGTTTATTACTTTAAATAGTATAGGAGTGGATTTTGGCTACTTGTATAAGTTAATAGCTAAGGGCCGGCTTAGATTAATAAAAAGTCTAGTGGCCGAGCCTCTAACGGCTAGTGCGGGGCGTAATAGGGGTAAAAATTGCGTGTAGTAGTATATAGATATATACTTTAATATATGTACTAATTGACGCGTAATTTAATAGAAGTGTTAGTTATGGGGCCTGTAGGTAGGAGGATATATACTGTATTTAGGTACCTAGGCTTTAGGGGCCCGAGGAGGCACGCGAACCCGCTTTTCGATAATTACTCTATATTCCTTCTTTATGTTAAGTATAGAAGAGGTTATTTATACGGCCTAGGATACTAAATTCGTAGAAGCGATATAAACGAAAGTCGCTAATCTAAAGCTTTAAAGCGGGGTTTACCACAGCGTCTTAGCTTAATATTAATTATTTATTTATTTATTTATTTATAGTTATTAACGCTACTAGAGAGTTTATTTAATTACTATATTATATAAGTACGCTTTAAAACGCTTTTAGGGGTATATAGTGTATAGGGCTAGTATTATAACTAGCTTTTTAATAATAAGGTTTGTATTAATAAAAGCTAAAGTTTAATACTAAGAGTAGTACTATAGTTGTTAAAGGAATCCTAGATTTAAGGTACTTAAGTAATTAGTTTAAGTATTTAATAAAAGGGTTGTAGTAGTTACTACTAAAGGGCTAAAAGTATTTAAAGATTAATATAAAGTTAATAGCTAAAAAACTATAAAAGGGAGGACTTAAGGGTACTTAAGTCCTATCTATATATAAGTTCTATTTTTTTATTTATACTATAGTAGTAAGTGCAATACTAGTTAAGTAAGTACTTAGTAATTACTAGTAAGTGCTTAGTAATTACTACTAAGTACTTAGTCTTAACTATAGCTACTTAGTACTTTATTTTATTTATATGTAACCTATATTATAGTTTTTTTTTTTTTAAAGAGTCGTTCTATATTCTATATTAGTTACGTTTTCTATTATCCTTTTAACTACTAATCCCCTACGGGCGGGGTTTACTACTATTTATAACTAACGGGTTGTAATATTAAGTCTCCCTTTAAAGGTCTTATCCTTAAGACCTAACATAAATAGGTCGCAGTCCCTAGATTAAGGGACCTATAAACTTACGTCCTAATTATTTTAATACTAATATTATATCGAGTTACGCACAAAAGCAAAAGGCGTCTTCTTCTTTACACCGTTATTGTTATTTTTTAAAAATTACTAAAAAAAGTTTTAAAGTTATACCTTATTTCTATTATTATACTAAGGGGTTCTGTTATAAAATATTACTAAGTTCTTTAATTTATAGCGAGTACGTTACTATTAGTAGTACACAAAAGTCTTATAATATATCTAAAGATACAATCTACACTCGTAGGTCTAGTATTCCTTATTCCTATTGTTTAAGTTTTAACAGTTCTTAGTTAAGTATTTTATAACGGAGTCGCGTTATTTTAATAATAAAAAAGAGGAATCTAAAGAGTTATTTAAGAAGTAAATAGAAGCTTTAAAAAAAGCTTAAGATAATATAAATAAAGTTTTAGCTTACTTAGATCGTGTGCGGTAGTAAAAACAAATAGTATTCTAAAAGGGTCGGAATTTAACAGATATAGTAGCTAAGGAGCCTGTAAGTTCTTCTAAAACTACTTAAAAGGCCTAATTAATTAGTGCCTTTAGTATGGTAGATTTTAATACAATTTTAGCGGACTAGGATCTAAGTACTCTTAGTTTTTTATTAAAAAAAAGCACTATTAAAGTTACAGGGGGTTCTAAATCTATTCTAAACTAAGTATACCTAAGTATAAAAATATTTTATTAGTTCTAAGTTTCTTATCTAGCCTAAGTCTAGGTTATAGTCGTATCACGCGTAATTTATTTACTAGTATCTTTATAATTTAAGTGTATTATTTTTTTTACTATTAAGTTTAGTATTTCTATAGTTTATTTTATACGTTAGTAAGATTTAATACGGGTTCCTATATATTATTTTTATATCTATAGTCTTTTTATTTAACCAAGTACTTAATCTCAGTATTATCCTACTAGTCAATATAGTTAATAATTCTTTTAACTTTATAATCTTATTCTAAATCAACTTTAATATAATCCATAGTACATAATCCTTTTAGTACTAGTTCAAAAAGTAAAATATAAAAGACTAAATAACACCTTATAGTATTTAGTAGTATAAGTTTAAAGTTAACTTCCAAGATTTTTTTAATAATCTTAAAGGGTCTAAGTTTTTTAAAGTCTAACTTATTACTTAGTTATTTTATTTTAATATTGTATTAAATAAAGTACACACTATCTCCCTCTTTAAAGGATAGTCCCTTTATCCTTAAGGTATTAGTATATTTATATATACATTATTTAATAAACTTAAGGTTAAGTCGGAGTTATTCATAAATTTCCTTAATTTTATTAACATAAACTTCAGCTTTAATAGCTAAAGGTCTAGTTCTTAGTTCTCTATAAGTAGTAAGTACAAATCCGTAGTTAAAGTAGAAAAATAAATTCTACATGCTTTTTCCTACTACGCTATTATATATAAATTAAGTAGTTAGTAATAGTAATACCTAATTGTTTTATTAATAGTTAATATAGCTTTTTAAATATATCTTAAGGATTTAGTTAATACATTCTATCTATTTATTAGTCTAAAGGTAGAATATAGTAAATAATTATAGTCCAGATCTAAACTATAAAATCAAAAATTTCTAAAACTTTAAAGTAAACTATATTTCTCTATCTAACACTATTTCTAATAGTAAACTATATTAACTAAAAATATATTTATTAAAAACGTAAGTAAGCTTTTTGGCCGTACTAGCTTTAATTTATAGAATAAAGTAGGTATACTTAGTAAGTCTATCTATAATTACTAGGATACTATTAAACTACTTTCTAGTAAGTAGTTCCTTTAATTGTAGTAGTTTAATAATAAAATTAAGGGAAATTAATTACTATACTTTATCGGGTATAAAAAGGAGTTATAGTTCTCTATATAGTTTATAATATACTAACTTACTTTTATTATAAATATCGTAGTACTTAATAACTTTTATAACTTATTCCCTAGTAACCTTATTACTATAATATTACTTAATTCTTTTTTAAGTCTTAATAACTCCTTAGTATCTATATACTTTTATACTATAAATTATTTTAATTATCTCATTAGTTATCCATTTAAGCATACTAGTACTAATCCATTTAGCAATTATTAAGAAGTAAATAGTTAGTATAAAGTTTCTATTTAAATTCTTCTTAAAGATTACTTAAGTCTCGTCCAGAACCGTTACTTTTAGGTCCAATTATTTACTAAAAGCGTCTACTCTTCTGTTTTCCGATCCTTTTCTATAAATAATATAAAAGTTAAATTTTAAAAAAAATTCTAACTATTTAATTTATTATTTATTAAAGTCTTTAAACGTAGTAAAGTATATAAGGTTTTTATAATCCGTATATACTATAACTTTATAGTTAGTTCTTAAGAAGTATAGCCTCTATTCCTTAAATACTTTAATAATTACTATAAGTTCTTTATTATAAATTTAGTAGTTAAGTTTTAGTCTACTAAGTTTTCTTAAGTAAAAAGCGCACAGATACAGTCGTCCTTCTTTATTACATTAACCAAATTATCTACCAATAGCATAGTCTAAAGTATTAGTTTCTACTTTAAATAGTAAATTAGGGTTAGGTATTATAAATACAGGTTCACTAAAAACCTAGTTCTTAATTTTTTAAAATATAGTTTTTTATTTATCTATCTAAACCTATTTAGTGTTTTTTTAGTAAGGTTAGTTAGAGCTTTAATATTTCCTAAATATCCTTTAAAGAATTATTAATAAAAGTTAATAAATCTAAGGAAAGACTAAATATTCTTAACGTTCTAGAGTATTAACTAGTCCTTAACTACAGTAATTTTCTTATTTAATATTTTAATAATTCTAGGTGTAATAGTAAATCTAAAGTAGTCTACTTTTTATATATAGAATTCGCTTTTTTTTAGTTTAATAAAGAGTTTAGCTTTTTAAAGCTTTTAAAGTACTTAATATACGTATTACTTATGTTCTTTAAGGGTCTTTAAAAAGATAAAGATATCGTTAAGGTATATAATTATAAAAATATCGAGTTTTTCTTATAGAACGTAGTTAATTATATTTTAAAATATCGTAGGAGTATTAGTAAAACTAAAAAGTATTATAAAGTACTTAAAATGTCTTCTATAAGAGTAGAATATAGTCTTCTACTCCTCTCCTTTTTTAATCCTAATTAGGTTATAGACTCCTTTAAAGTCTAGGGCTATAAATTAGTTAGCTCTATAGAATAGGTTTTATAGTTTTAAGATAAGTAGTAGTAGGTATTAGTTTTTAATAGTGATGTTGTTAAGTTATTAGTAATTAATATAGAGTTATAGTTTACTATTCTTCTTTAGTATAAATAGAATTAGGTATCCTATTAATAATATTAATTTTTTAATATAGCCCTTAACTAAATATTTGTTAATATATTCATTAAGTACTTTTATTTTTTATTAATTTAATTAGTAAACTCTGTTAAATACTAGTATTTATCCCTTTTTAATAGGGATTTTGTAGTTAAAGGTGCTATACTTTAGTAGGTCTGTTTCTAGTATTAGAGTAAATAGTTTCTTATATACTCTATATTCTTTCGGAATAGATAAAAGTTAATTTTTATTTATAATTAGTTCTTTTTGTGTTACAGTAAGGTCCTTTATACGTAATAGCTTAGCAACTACTTCTTTGACTTTTAGGTAAGTAATGTATTGTAATGTATGTATTATTAGTGTTTTGTAGTAAGGTTCGTTTAAAGCTAGTGGTTAGCCGTATCCTTTAGTAACTAAACTCTTTTTATGGTTTT
The DNA here is from genome assembly GCA_027406025.1 of Colletotrichum musae. Lineage (NCBI taxonomy): Eukaryota > Fungi > Ascomycota > Sordariomycetes > Glomerellales > Glomerellaceae > Colletotrichum > Colletotrichum musae. The sequence goes on along the minus strand of JANVYC010000012.1, from coordinate 230,016 downwards.
AATAGAAGTAGCGATCCTTTTATTTTATTTATAGGTTCTTGTTATATAGCTATAGTAGTTTTAGAATAACGTTTTAGTATTCTATATTTATAATATCGAAGTGGTAGTATATCTTCTAGTTATAGTAGCTTAAAGTAAGGGGCGCAGTCTCTTTATTAATAATACCTCTACTATACTATACTCCTTTTCTTTTTATATTATAAAGTATATAGGGGTTCTTTTTTTTATTCTATAGTAGTTATAAGTTATTTATAACTTATAGTAATATAAAGTTACTTTAGGCACTACTATTAATTAGGGCTCTAACCCGTATTCTATTTACTATTAAATTAAAGTAAAGGTATTTATCGTTTTTACTTACCTTTATAGCTAAGTTAATAGATCTTATTATAATTACCTATTATAATCCTACTATAGTAGGTAAGTCTAGTTTTTTAACTACTTAAGCTTTTATTTTATATATATTTTATTATTATTAAGGTACTTAACTACTCCTCCTTTTTTAAAAGTATCTTTAATATTAAGAATTAGTAGTATAAAGCTAGTTCTCCTTTCTTTTTAAAACTACTTCTTTTTAAGGGTCTTTACTTTTATAATATAGTAGACCTAGTACTAGTTAATGTGGTAGTTTTACTAATTTATATTATTATTATATAAGTATTCTATTAAAAAGTTAGGGTTAGGTTTAAAGACTGCTTCTTTAGTTCTTTTAAATTCTTAAATAATTTATATATAAAGTTCTTTTACGAAGTAGACGTTTTTACGTAGTACTTCTTTCTTTTATTAAAAAAAGAATTATAAATTAAGTTTCTTTATAAAGTATATTTAATATTTATCCTTAAGGTATTATAACTAAAAAACGTTATAGTACTTCTTATATAGTATATTTAGCTACTTATAGTCTCTTAGTATACACTTAAGCAGCTATCTTTTTATCTTTTTAATAGGGTCGGTTCTATAAAAAATAATATATTATTAATTATTATTTAAAGGGATATATAATAAGTATCTTTATACTTTTTTCTATATTAAAAGTTCCTTTTTAGAATCTAAGTCCTGGGTATTAAGTTAGGCCTTTTAAGTAATTTTATTTTAAGTACGTTGTTAAGTAATATCGTAAGGTTCGTTTAAGTTATAGAGTATATTAGACTCTTATTTAATTTCCTAGACCCTAGAATAAACTATAATCCTTTTTATTCTTTTAGCATTTTTTATATTTAGTTATTTAAGTTTAGGTAGGTTAGTATAAGTTAATATTCTTTTATTCTATTAAGTAAGTAATATCTAAATATATTTTATATAATTCTCTTTAAGTTCTATATTAGTAGTATATTATAGTTCTTTAATTAACTTATTAAGTTTTTAGATAATTCACTCATTTTTATACTTAACTTCCTTATTACTAGGTGTTATTAAGTTGTAGTACGCTTATTATAGGCTTATACTATTAAGCTGTTCTTAAGCCTTTTGTTCTAGTTTTTAGTAGGGTACTTTATAAGTAACTATAAGTATTTTTTTAGGGAAGTTAGTAATATTATAACTAAAGTAGTTAGTATCTTTAGGGTACTATCTAGTGTTTTCCTTACTACTTCTATAAATAGTATATTTATTACTGTAATATACTGTTTATAAGAGTTTAGTATAGTTTTTTTTAAAAATAGTATTAAGTTATTTACCTCCTAGTACTAATTACTATTACTACTTTTTAGGTTAGTAGTAGTCTTTAGCTATATATCCTAGTTTATTATAATTATAGTACTTAAAGGTACGTCCCTTACTAGTTTCTTATTATTTAGTAGTACTAAGGTCTATAGGGCCTATATAGTATCTATAAGTAGTACTTTACTAGTTATTATTTTATCCTTACTAGTTATTCTACTAGGGCTACTATCCTTAGTTATAGTATTAGAATTACTAGAGTTACTATTAGTACTTCTTACTAAAGTTAGTATTAAGTTATTATTTTCCTTTTTTATAGTATCTTTCTTAAAAATAGTTATTAATTTTAATTATAAGTTTAGTATACTAAAAGAAGTTTTTAGAATAATTAATTTTAATAAACTCGTCCTTAACTTTATCCTTTAAACCTTAGTAAAATATAAAGATTCTAGATTCCTTAATAAAGTTTAGTTATATATTAATATATTAGAATTTAGTAGTATAGTAAGTTATAGACTTAGTCTACTTAAGTATAGTAAAATCTCACTTAGTTTATCGCTTTTAATTAAGGTCTTAAAATAGAGTCTTAAAAGCATACTTAAATCCCTTAAAGGTTAAAAAAATATCCCTAACTTTAGTAGTATAGTTATCTAGGGTTTTTACTTTAAAAAACTATTCTTAAAAAGGTTTAATTTACTAAAGAGTGCGTTTATAGAAAAAAGTAGTAGTATAAATAACTTATTTAGTATTATTCTAAAAGTTATTCTAGTAAAAGTCTTAGTAGTTTTTAACCTAAATTAAGAATCCTTTAAGTTATTTAGGGGTTCTATTATAAGTAACGAGTAAGTTAAATTTAAGTTTCTTATATCTATCTTAAATAGGAGTAGTAATAATATTAGTAGCAGCATAAAGGGTTTCGTTTTAAGTCTTAACCTCCTACGTACATTAATTAACTTATTAAACAGCGTTCTAAAGTTCCTCTATTTAACTAGAGTATTTATTAAATATCTTCTAAAGTTATTTAATATTATAGTATACCTATTCTAACTACTTATTAGTATCGTTATCACTAAATTCATCTCTATTATCTTTTATACATTACTCCCCCAGTTCCTAAGTAAAGTTACGGACTTACTTACTAAAAAACTTAAACAAAGTAAAAGTAACCTTAAGTATTCTAGCAAAAAACATTATAGAATACTATTTATTAGTATTAAAGGTTAACTTACTAAACAAAAGCTATTAAAATATTATAACTAACCTTTTAATAGTAAAGTTTATATTAATAAAAACTAAAGTTTAATACTAAAAGTAGTACTATAGTTATTAAAGGGATCCTAGGCTTAAGGCACTTAAGTAATTAGTTTAAGTATTTAATAAGAGAGTCGTAGTAGTTACTACTAAAGGACTAAAAGTATTTAAAAATTAATATAAAGTTAATAACTAAAGAACTATAAAAAAAAAGACTTAAGGGTACTTAAGTCCTATCTATATATAAGTCCTATCTCTTTATCTATACTATAGTAGTAAGTATAATACTAGTTAAGTAAGTACTTAATAATTACTAGTAAGTACTTAGTAATTACTACTAAGTACTTAGTCTTAACTACAGCCACTCAGTACCTTATTTTATCTATACATAACTTATATTATAGTTCTTCCTTTCTTAAAGAGTCGTTCTGTATTCTATATTAGTTACGTCTTTTATTATCCTTTTAACTACTAATCCCCTATAGACGGAGTTCACTACTATCCATAACTAACGGGTCGTAACAGCTAGACCTAGTAATCCTATTAAACACAAAAAAACTATCTTATAAGTTCTTATAAACTAAGTTATTAACTTACTTCTAAGTTAAAGTAAAGCCGTAAAATCTCTACCCCCAGGCATAGGGCCCATATTACTAGCTAGGCTAGAGTACTATAGCCGGGGTAAGTATTAGTAGGGACCTTAATAGTTACTTAGGATTAGCTAGATTATTTTATTAATATAGGGCCGCCTATATTTTATATATTAGTTTACGATAAATACCTATATATCGTCTCCTCTTATTAGTTATAGAACGTAGAGAAGTAGGCCCTGGTCCTATTTTAGTTAGGCTGGGAAGCACCTATAGCACGTGCCCCCCGTAAGGCACGTTGACCGCAGTAGGAATTGAACCTACGGCCCCCTATTGCTAGGTGACCTTGCCAAATGTACGCCACTACACCATGCGGCCCGGCTCAACATCAAGTAGCGATGTAAAAACACGACTCACCTGCTTCGACCGACAATACAATTTCTTCGACATGGAAAAGGACAATCCAATCATCTGGAAGTCAGAGCAGACTAGAAGCGACGGCAAGTATGGGTTGCGCAAGACATCGAGTACAGAAGCAGCAGCCACCCGAGTTAACGGATTCTATGCTCCGCACGACCTACGCTTCTCTCTTGAGCAGACGGGCCTCGGATGGACGAGCCTCTAGGGGTCGGATGACTACACAGCAGAATGTTCTCACGATGACGCTCGGCTACGCATCTTATCGAACGCTTACCAGATCGCACCGAACCAGCACAAGAAAGGGGCGCCGACGCTGTGGAACTCTGGTCTTGATACGGTCGGGAGAGGCTTTTGGAGGACATACTCAACGACCCGCCGGTCGAAGGAGATCGGTTACTGCATACGTTGGTAGACGATCTCCATCCAACGCGCAGTGACGGCTCGATCGACATAAAAGACTAGATACCTTCGTACTGCTCATCCCGATCAAAAGACATTCCGATACACGAAGTGTGGTCGCATTCATCTGCACGCGGGGCTTTGCCTCTGCACGCGATGCGGAAGAAAGTTGGATCGAGACGGTGGTCTGACCGCAGACGAGGGCGCGCGAGAAGCAGCTCTGTAGGACGACAGGTCATGCAGACCGTTGAAACGGGCGTGCTTCTCTTTAGATTTAAACACAACAGACTGACTAGATAGACCCACGATCCTGCTGCGCGGCGACAACTGTCTAAGGGCAATTTTGTTCGCGAGGGGAAAGAACCAGACGAGGGCTTTGGAGGCCGTCAGCGCTTCGAGCCCGCTAATCTATCGTCGGCAACGGTCGCGATGTGACTGTGGGTCAACATCGGCTCACTCGAAGCCGTCTACTAGGGGAACATGCCCCTGCAGAGCTTCAACTACCGACAATGTGTTGATCGAACCAGACAACACGGTCATGCATTCTCCACCATGCTTCCGGTTCGTCGGAACAAAGGTCACGAAATTCACAACTTCCACAACCAGATCGAGATCATCGGCGCCGCTCCGACGCCACTGCTCACTACACCGCCCTCGTTGACATTCATTCGCGCTTGCTTCAGAAGCCGACTGGAAGAAGGTTTTGGACTCTTGCGAAAGGCGCACGACGACGATTGGAAAAGTGACACAATGGTGACCGGGGACATTCTCAGAGAGTCCCTTTCTTGTATCCCGTGTGTCCGGGAGGGCACTACTCAGCGCGAGGACTCGCAGTCTGCACCTTGGCGTACGAATACCATACGGGAAGCAATTGCATCGATCCTTCCGGAGTGTCGGAATGCCCTCAGAAACAGACCGCGGAGTGCATTTGAGTCGAAATCGTGTGCCGGAAGATCGATAAACTAAAGAAGGGTGCCGGACAGCAGGTGGCCGATATAGCGGCTGCGCTCGATGAAGGCAGACTGGTGGCGCTATGCCGTTCAGATAGCGGAACCTGTACATCGATCAGGTGGGACAGAATAGGGAAGCCCCGGGTCGATTGGGACGCGATCGACCGCGACCAGGACATGGCGATCTTCCACTTTGCCCCCGGTAATGTCCGTACGCGTGGGAAGCTTCGTCGTTGGTGCGTCGGCTTTATAGGAGTACTCGCAGTGTCTACCTTACGAGCACGAGCAGAAAGACCTTACTTCCAGGCTGACCCCGTCATAAGCTTGTGAGAAAGATGGCCATCACCTTCGTTTCTCTGAATTCTGCGGCAAGTATTCAAGCGGGCCGAGTTTTCAGAACCCTGAGCATGCGGTGTCGAGCTCACCGATACACCCAATCCCGGTATCACGCCATCAACCTATCAAACCATCCACAGGGCCAGCGACGGGGCGTTTGCATCAAACACCGCCGTACCATGTATCTAGAAAGTCGCGGCGAGGCGATGGAGTATCTCGAACAAAAGAACATCCGTGCCAATTTCAGGAAATTCGGAAACATAGCTTGCGAACGACGGGCTGCGGACTGCATTAGATCCTTCGGGCTTCGAGGGCTATACAATCCAAGCCTTGACTGATCGCGTGGCCAGGGCCGTCATCATGCTCAAGGGCGCATCAATTATGAAGCTAAATGGGTACTCCATCGAATCGGGGTCATCAGAGATGACGTTATAGGATAGGGAAGCATCAAGCAGGACTCGAAAGCCTAGATTATATCCTTGAACGTCACGAAATCACTCAAGACTACCCTAAGACAACTAAAATCGAGCATACAAATGCCTAGTATGGATGTGTGAATGAACAAGTGGGATAAAACTCGCGCAAGCGTCCCCGCGGCTGCTATATCCGCGATAGAACCCATTGTTCAGACTCCAGCGGGCAGGGCACACCTAGGTATCTCGACAGACTCACGTCAAAAACTCTGAGGTTACGCGAAGGCAACTCGCTAACGCATCTTCATACCGCTGAGTCGTTGCCAAATGTTTCTGCAGGCATTTTCCGGTGAAGTATGCTCGTGACGATGCTCTTAAGAAGTATTGTCGACATCACAGAAAGGGGGCCGTGAAAGTCGCGACTGCACCAACCACCCGGGGCGCTGGAAAGGTTCTGCTCCAGGTGTTTCTAACGGCACAAAAATAGAAAATTACATCATATACTCGGCTAGTCGCCTTTGAATTAAGACAAAGAATTCACACCGGGTCAAGAACATCCCAAACTTCACGTTGGGGGCAGCGGAAGTCACGTTGGGTCATGCTGCATCTCCCGTGGAATCAGAATTGACGTTTTGCCAGATTCGGTCTTGATGGGAAATTGGTGTATAGTCATCGACAGCTTCAAACGTTTCAGCGCTCACTACTTGTCCAGCTAGAGACATCTGCGTCAATTTTAAATGACAGCGAATAGATTTCGTTACCATGCCAGGAGCAGCATCTCCATGTCAATGTCAGCTAAATTGAGAGTCTTAGTGCCGTGGCCCCCGAAACCCAGCAGGTATCAATTGAACAAAGGCTTCCCATGTGGCGTAGCCTTTAAGTCGTCCGTTCTATTAACTTGATCGGTTGAAGCGCTGCACACCCGCGCAAGGCTTCATATGACTGGCTATCGGTGGACGTGGTGTTGCAAGCCCAGGGCGAGATCTCTTACCGGATCTTTTGGACTGCAGAGGTCGAATTAAGCTACTGTCTTGGAAAAGCTCAATCCGGGGAGATGGCCCTTCTTTCGCTGTGGGGCAGCTCAGCTCCGATTCCATGGATGTGGCGGGGCGATCCGCGCGTTTCATGCAAGCCACTCGGGCATAGGTGTGTACGCGCACCATTGGAACGAAGGTACCGGTTTACAGAGCCCCAGGAAGCACCTCTTCTCGAGGAATCAATTGAGGTCACAAAGCTCGGTGCAAAAGACTGTAAAACCTAAGAATTGGATTGTCCAGATTCTCCCGGAAGGCCCGAGGAAAGCGGGGCCTTTTCAATGGAGTACCCGTGAGATCCCCTTGCCAAAGGTTCGATCCCGCCCTGGGAGCTACACACGCCAAACTAAGGTTGTTGTTTCCGGTTGATGGGTCCGAATGTATTTCTGACAAGTCCCCTCGAAAGGGCTAACGTCCAGCACTTTCGCTGCGCCAATCACGCTGACAGAATCGAAATTGATGACCTAGGTCCTAGTAGTCGGGGCTGGGGCTTGTCAAGACTTACAGGTTCCCCTTGAAGCTGTTGTCATCCGGGTTGTATGAAAACGATTCAATAACCGTATTAAATCAAGCTTATAAGTTTTCAGTGATAAACCACCTAAATTCTTGGCCGTATGATTTGAGCCATGTACGTTTGCTTCGGCTTGCTCAGAAACCAGACCCAAACTTGGGTGGGGATTCCCGCTTCGGCGCCCGGACCCCCCACTTTATCAGGCTGAATTGAGGCCGGTGGGACTGTGAACCTGTGGAAGACATACTGGCGGCCAATGTGAAAGGGCTGTGCTTCGTTGCACGGACGGACGGTGGCCACCAGTACTTAGGCTGCCACGTGCAGCACAACAAAGCGATGAAATCCTCGGCCAATAGGGTGGCATTGCGGTGCAGAGCTGCCGCACTACGCGAGGCCGTTGAGGAGGACTAGCATCATGCTGCAAGATGTGAGACTAGAGTAAACGCGCGCTAGGCGCGCGGTCTAATCGTGTTCAGGGTTGTGTCAATGAGCAGACTTTTAACGTCGCAAAAATTGACCGAAGCTTGCTTCCAAACAGTCAATATGCTGCCGATTTTCAAAGACTAGGTGCGCTCCAAGATTCCCAGATGAAGAAACTGGCAATCGGTCAGTTTCTTCGTCGAATATGAACATGCGTTGCACCGATTTGGACCGTAAGACATCCACAACGCTAGCGACTCAGATACAATTCCCGGGGATCGTGTTTTCGATTGCGCGGTCATTTCTAGGTGTATTCGGCTCGAAGATACTCTGCTTTGGATTTCCGTCTCCCTGTTCTGGTTACTGATACAAGTTCCATTCTATCGGTAATTCTATAGCCAGCGCAGCCGGGGATGGACCGCAGACACCGTGCACGTGCAAGGCTCACCTTGGGCTAGGTACCCCTCATTCATCCACGGCTACTCTTACTTTGCATCCCGTTAACACCGCAGTACTCAGCCCCCAGTGCCGGACGGCTACGATATTTTACCTCATTTTACCTGCCAAACCAACACTCACCACTCGATGACCTAGCCGTCAATCACTTCATTCATGTGTCTCTACTTACCTTTCATGAGAAAGGACTACGCAAAAAAGCCGGTGAAGTGGACGCCATAGATCGGTTTTCACTGTTCGGCTTTCCAGGTTGGCGACGAAGCCCTGTGGTAATCTTCATCCTCATGGATTGGGCTTGCCCTCAACTCTGGAGGTTGAAGATGAAACCCCGGGGTAGACATAACCGGTCTGAGATATCGGACCTGATTTGTCTGCAAATTGAAGGTGCTAATCCCGACCGCCAGATACCAAGACCTCCATTGCAGTGCGTCGTCCAACGCATATGCAATGAACAACGACTTCAGCCTCCCGAAGATGGTTCGTATGCTTCCCCGCTCGAGCCTGTGGCCCCGGCCCCCATTTGCTTCCAAAACTCAACTGGCTGGATTCTCAGCGCGCTCTAATTGATGACAACGACGGAGCAGCGACATGACGTCCCAGAGATTGCTAGCCTGTGAGAAAGGCTTTGGCACACTCGCATGGCCGTTTTACAGCCTTGGATTGTTGCTGGAGGACGGCGATCTGAACAGTGGCGTCACTTACACACGTCGTCTGACCCAGTTGCTTTTCAGTTCGCCTTTTGGTTGCGGCATCATTTGCGAATTGAAAGTCGAACCAGCGACCGATTGCGGCGGCCGAAGGCTGAATGTCACCGTCAAGAAGGGACTTGCGCTTCATTGTTTCGGAAACCCTATCGAAGTGCCACGTCCGATCAGGCTTGCCTACGACAATGATTGCAAGCCGTTCCCGCCCTCGGTCTGGGTGGTTGCGTGCTATGCCGAGCACGAGTGCGGACCGCGGGAGCTGTCCGCTTGCGATGACAGTAGCGATCACCCCAATACCAGGAAGATGGCAGGGTTCGAAACCAAGCTCTACGGCCAGCAGCCCCAGGACGCTTGCTAATGCGAGAAACCGAACACCGACTCAGCAACGATCCATCCCAATCGCGAATGCCCGCCGAACCGCACGACCAGGTCTAAGTCCGCGGTTGACGCCGCTGTCAGCCAGCCGGCAATCATAGAGGAAGACGTACCTGATTGTTACTCCGGTCACATTGATGAGGGGTGTTCGTGAGGCTGCGGTTCGACCTGCGTCGTCATCGCCGGTGTCGACTTGACACTGGGTGTGGAAAATGACGATCACGGGTTTTAACAAAAGCGATGGCCCTGTCAGGCGCACTTGTCTCGAACTCCTTGGAATGATGCTTCAATTCAAGCGAGATGCTCGTCACGCGACAGCTGCGGTTTGAAGGTCAAAGACTGTGCCGCCCGGGAATGCCCGCCTGACTGAAACACACAGGGTCTCGATCGACCGGGCGCCCGTCGCGGTCTCGGCAACGCACGCGCCGGCGAAGACGACTTCTTCGTCAAGCGGAACGGCGGCGTGCTTTCCTTGGCGGAGCGCTGCCGGCCCGACGCCGGCTTCAGCCGGGTCTGGCGCGCTGAGAGTTTCCTCGCCCGGCGATTTAGCCGAACTGGAGGCTGTCCGGGTAGCGACGCAGGTAGCGCGGACGCCTGACGCGGCGCCAGGGATTGCGCCAGCCGCTGCTGCTATTTAATGCGTGACCACCCTGCCGTCTGCTTCTGCCAAAACATCTACTTCTGCGCCTGCAAGCGTCACGGCTCGCATCGCGAGCAGCATGAGCCTGCCCGTCTCGGTGCGAGCCCACATAGAACCGCGCTTCGGCGCGAAGTTCGGCTCCAGAGGCTTCCTTGAGGCCCTGGCAGGCTTCGCCATGAAAGCCGTCGACGGGTTGTTCGATGCCCTGAAACAACCCCTCGGCGGTATCATGGGCTTCGGGGAACAGGTGGCGGTCGCGCTGATACTAATCATCGAGGCCATTCAAGTTGCAGGCATCCAGATTGCCAAGAACGATTGCACACCAATCCGCCTCGCCGCCGAACAGGTCGAGCAGGTCTTCATGCGGCTTACCACGCCGGTGGTCGAGCTCGTGCGGGCGGTCATCGCCGGCATCAAACACCTCCTCGACGAAGCGTGGAAAAAGGTTGGGGCACAGATCCTCGAGTGGATCAAGGAGTATGCTGCTGAGCAGTGTCGACAGATTAAGCGAATCGCCGACCTCATTCAATACGCCGGTAAATGGCTTTGGGAAAGGCGTCCGGCCTGTGCGAGCCTTATTTGCAGATGTGGAATACGCTCAAGAACATCCTTGGGCTGGGCGACTCACCCGAAGGTAAGGACGGCATCCTGAAATGGGTCGAGTTACTCAGGAGTGAGACGCGATTAAGTAGCGGCTTTAGTTAGCCTTATACCGAGCAGTTGAAAGCGATTGGCATCGCCGTCCGCGGCGTCTTACTCGTCGTCATCGACATCTACGGACCCCCTGTTCTGTTTCCCCGAAGCGATCTGGACTGCGGTGCCGCAGTGCATCCGCTATCCGATCATCGATTTCCTCGGGCCGATCATCTTGCACCAGATCGAATTGTTCAGCGACCTGGTGAAAGCCGATGAGACGCGGCAGCGCATCAAGGAGGAAGTCGTCCGGCTCATTAAGCTCGTCTTCCATGATAAAGACTTTGTCGGGGCGATCAAGGCCGCCTTCCTTTCTGTCTTGCACATCTTCAAGCTGCCGCCGGAGCTCCTGCAAACCGTCGGCGCGAAGGCGCTGGCCGCATGAGACATCGTTGCGAAGAACCCGCTACAGATCATCAAGACGACTTTGAAGTCCGTCGCGAAGGGCTTCATAATTGTCTGGGACGACGCGCTCCAGAACATCAAGAACGGTCTGCAAAATAAGCTGTTCGGCGATATCAAGGACAAGACCATCGCCATGACGACGAACTGGAGCGATCTCGGTCAGATCGTCGAGTTCGTCCTCGGCCTGCTGGGTCCCTCCGTCGAGCACACATACGAATTGCTCAAGCAACGCTTTCCGCCGGAAAAGATCGGGAAATCGCGCCAGATCATTTGCAAGGTGTAGCGGGTCGTCGAATGGGTCGACAAGTCGATCGATGTCACCATGTCGCCAAAGGGATAACGCCGCCGGCATGCTCAACCAGGCCAGGGATTTTGGCCTCACTTTGCTCGAAGCAGGCGCCAAATGGATCATCAAAAAGGCCGCGGCGAAGATAACGGAAGACATCGTCAAAGCAGCCGTGACGGGCGGTTTCGGTGCGATCTTGACCGCTGCGCAGAGCCTCTACGCAGCGCTGCTGACCGCTCAGAAATGGATGAGCCAAATCATCGACATGGCGAACCGGGCGCTCGACAGTGTGATGGATCTTGCTGCGGGCGCCGTCGGGAAAGTGGGCGGAGTCTTCGCGGAATTGATGAAGAAGACGATGCCAGTTGTTATCGGTTTCCTTGCCGATCAGGTCGGGTTGGGCGACGTAGGGCGCGAACTGGGGAATGCCATCAAGAGGCTACGAGCACAGGTCAATAAAGCCATCTTCTAGACCATCAGCAAAATCAAAGCTGGCCTCGAATGGATCATTGGCGCTGGCAAAAGCACCATCGACAAGGTCAGGCATGGTGGGCGCAAAGCGTTGCATTCAAGTCGAAGGACGGAGAACCTCACAGCGTCTACGTCACCGGCAATGACCGACAGGAGAGGGTTATGATCGCCAGCAAGCCGAAGGAGATCGTGGCACTGCTTGAAGAAAGCACTGCCGAGGGTGGTTCAGATGCAGGTGCGGCAGCGAAAGTGCTCGCCTATTTCACCAAAGAGATCAGGCCCGAGCTTGAGAAAAAGCCTGATGAGGTGAAGAATTTTGGCACGCGGTTCACGATCCTCAGCACTCTGCTGGCAGATGCGGCGAGTGCTGATATCGACGATCTGCCTCTGGAAGCTTATTAGGGCAAGAGTTCCCACGGTCATGCCTCAGTAGACTACCTGTCGACGAAAACCAGTCAGGGCGGCGGCGTTCTAAGTAGCAGCCCGAAAGGCTGTGACTTGATTCTGCGCGAGAAGGCGACTCTGGAAGAGGACTGGGTCCGGACGCACCTCATCACCGCGCAGGTCAATGGCAAGGGTACGGTACAGAACCTCATGCCCAGACCCACGTCCATCAACCTGATTTCAGGGGTCCGTGGCTTCGAGCTGCGCCTGGAACAACTGGTCAAGAACAGATCCGGCAAAAGCAAACAGAAGTCTAATGTCGTGTGGGTTCGCGTCGATTTCGCTTTGCAACGCAACCTCAAGGCAGCTGACGCATCGGTCATCGACAACGACAAGTTCGCTAAAACGGTTAAGTTTAAGGCGGAACGCTACATGCCCAACAAAAAAGGCGATGCTAACAAGAGAAGCAACTGGGATAAGGTCGGTACCGCGGAACTGTCGACTTCAGTCGCTGTCCGCTCGCCGTCTTGCTTGAAGAGGCGGACCGAGCATCAACAACATGTTGGTGCAGCAGTTGGTCGGCGTCATCAAGATCAGTAACTACGGTGACATGCAGACAAGACTGCGCGCAGCCACGCCCTTCACCAATCTGACCGACTTCTGGAATAGGATGAACCAGCCGGGGCTTGATGATAACAAGACTGTGGATGCTGTGGGGACGTTAAGGGGGAAATCCCCAGCGCGACTACCCGGAGCGGAAGAGAGCCCGGGGGCCGCGGGCTCCGGCGAGGGCTCTGGTTGACGTGGGCGCCGGCGAAGACGCCGGCTGACGTGGGCTCCTGCTGCTATGGGTGGTGGCTATGGGCACTATACCCTTTTAAGCTGAGGCGTAATGTGGCGTAATTGACCTTAATTAATCCGCTAAGGGCTCCCATACAAAAGAAAAACGTCTAAGCTTTGGTACTTTGATTCCTTGTTAAACTCGTTGCGTCGATCCTTTGCTACGCTTCGCTTCGCTTGGAGCTTCCGCTCCAGGATGAATTCAACGTTATGTACGACAAGGTGCGAACCGCCGTGAACAACCGAGTGATAGGGCTCCAGTTGTGACAGGCGCTCTCGGTCCGCTGATCGACGACACCATGGCCATCATGGGAGAACTTGCGCGGTCGCCAGTGCTTACGGTCGATGGATCACGCGATGTCAGTCAGCCGCTTGCGCCAAACGAGGTCGAGTGCGCCCGCAAATTTCTTATCTCTTCATACAAGATCGAGATTTCGGACCAGTTGACGACCCCACTGGTGATTGGCAACAAACTCAGTACTCCTTGGACAGCGGCAAACGGTGCCGATGGGCAGGTGGTCGGCGAGTGGCGGCTGCTGGCCCCTTTGATGTTCGCGCTCGGCAACCCGTTGGTGTCGCACGATGCCCTCGGCGTCGACATCAAGGCCTATCGCATGTTCTACTCCACACCCTATAATGGCAATGTCCTGTCGGCCCACCTGAAGCTCGCCGAATCGAGGCTGGGCGATGCCGTGTACGTTTTCGATTCCGATGAAGAAGAGATGTATCGATCGGATCTTACCTTCACCGAATTCCGGTCGGCTATCTTGCTGACCAAAGGCATGCGCTACTGGCAGTACTCTACATCGCGGCGGAAGACCCACCAACTACGGGCGTTCCCTTACCCTGCGCATGGCGTGCGCGCGGCGCGGCGCAATCCAAGCTTTTCGAGTACATTGTGGACGTGGTGTTTGACCGTGGCGACGCTGAGGTTGTGGCGGGGCATATTGCGCCTCTTGTGGCTGGGACGTCTTGACCAGGGTCCCTAACACGCTATGTATAAATCTCGAGCCTTTGGGAAGTCTCTCTTGTAAGCTCTCTCTTCTAATTCAACCGCTTCAGACCGCCTTTTGAGCCTCCTTTCGTCGCCACAGAGGTCGACTTCGATGGCAATCTCCTTGTTGGTCAGACCACGGCCGATGAGTTGCAGCACGTAGCCATCCCGCTTCGTCAGCGGCGCCTCTTCCTGCCGGTCCTCGAAGTCCTGCCTGAACAGCGCACAGCACACCTCCTAAATCGACCATTACCAGTGATCGCTCCTCTTCGAGGTCGATCGGTTCGCATGTCAATCAGGACAGCATGGATATGCATCGGCCCTAGAAGCGCTCTGGCTTGGTCAATGCTTGCGACTACCCTAACGATTTCGACATCGACTTGACCATCAAGACAGCGCGCGAGCCCATCGCCCAGAGGTTTGATGGGAGCCACAATCACGGCGCCCATACACAACCCCAACCCACACGACATTTCAGTCTCTGGAGACCCAGGAGTTGGCATCACGTGCGGTGGCAAAACATGCTTTTTGTACAACTTACCCTCTCACGGACGCAAGGTTCTGACAAGAGCGTCACGCAGTCACGAAGGCTTCAAAAATGCAAACCTTTGAAGAAAGGCGCCTAGGTAAGTGAATATCGTCAGGAACCGCGAAGAGATGCAACTACACGGTATGTATTGAATTGCCGACATCGCCGGCACCACCAGGGCGCGAAATATTGAAACGATACAACCATTTTTGCGATGCTGTATGGAGCCGGCTTCTTACACCGAAAAAAA
Source organism: Colletotrichum musae (assembly GCA_027406025.1). NCBI lineage: Eukaryota > Fungi > Ascomycota > Sordariomycetes > Glomerellales > Glomerellaceae > Colletotrichum > Colletotrichum musae. The sequence goes on along the minus strand of JANVYC010000012.1, from coordinate 215,006 downwards.
TGGCACCCTGCGGTTGGAGCCACCTACCACGCCTCACAGATACGTGAGCGTACCGAGTCTCCAGACAAGCTCGAAAATAGAGTGGAACGGCCTCGGCTCGGCTAAAGAGCGTCGGGTGCGATCCGGCTGCCGGGATGTCTATTCGAGCGCTAGGGTCACTGCACTGCAAGTTTAGCCCGCGTCACGAAAGTAAGGATATAACCGTCGGGTTCGTTATCCGGCGAAAGGGTGTCTTGCTCGTCCATCGATACGTCGCCCGCAACCCTTTGGACTCTACACGATCCGCAGAAATGTGGGAGTTCGATCCCCTGATCGCGCGCCGTCTCGAGATTTTTCTGGCCTGTAGCGGTGACGAACTTCGCCCTGCTGCCTTCAGCAAGAACGGGAATCACCGTCGCGTCTTTTTCGTTCGTCTTTGCGACAGGATCAACAGCAGGAGCAGCCGCCATCGCAGGCTTCACCGTTGACGCAGCCGACGGTCTCGGAAGAGACGCCCACGATATGGCGGAAATCTTTCTGTCGTTTGTTAAAGCTTTTGCAATTGAAGACCCAAAGCTCTCATTGTGATGGCGCCAGGGCATAGAAGATTCCAGCGCGGCGAGCAGCGACTTCGCCATCTCCATATAGCCTGAAAGCCCACAGACGAATATCTCGCACTCCATGATATCCGGCGCTATGCTGCGCAACATTGCCTCGGAGAACCCCTCGTGATATCCGTGCCATATTCCACCAGAGGAGACCACACTGCGCGAGATCGCCATTGGCAGGCGCGATCCCAGGACCAAAGCAAAACGATTCAACTCTTCACGAAATATCATGTTCGACGGAGTTCTTACGTTATTGATAAAATTCATGTCAGCAGCGGTAGATGTGTCAGCGAACCAACGCAGCATCGAAATCGACACCGTGATTCCGCTACCGGCGCTAATTAAAAGAATTATCTCTGCAGGGTGGTTTAAGTAAGTGAAAGCCGGGCGGACCAGACACGTCGAGCTCCGTCCCCTCTGCCATATAATCCAACAACCAGTTCGACACAATATCTCCATGGACACGCTTGACTGTTATCGACAGCGCGTACGGCCTGGAAGGCGATGAGGATATGGCATAGCTCCGTCGTACAGGTTTCCCATTTATGGGCACCTCGATCGTCAGGAACTGTCCGAGTTTGTGCATTTTGACGACCGCTTGCCGCTCGTCTTCGACACCGTCAATCGCCAGCAGGCGAGAAGTGATATTGAGTTAGGGAACCGATCCGCTGGCAGTTGGCGTAGCCGCCATTTTGATACAGCTCTGACGCGCAGCCAGCGCAGTTCATTCTGATCCCGGGTTTTGTCGAGAAAGCGATAGACTTCGCCGTCATTCCCGGCACCAATGATTGCTACGAGCCGTTCAAGAAGAGTATTTGAACCGTGTCCGGCCATTTTTCCCTGGCTTCGGACAGGATTTCTATGCCGTCATATTTGGCATTCTCTGGTCACCGGCTAACACGTCGAAATCTGCGGTCTTCATGATATTGAGCGCATCCTGGCCGTTAAGTGCGACATGAACTTCGTACTGACTGCGGAACATAGTCCGCAGCAGCCGAACAATGCGCTCATCGTCATCGACAAAAATAAGCACGGGGTTGTTTGTCGCTGTCATCTGGCTGTCCCTGATTGAAATTTTATCGACTCTAGCCCGCCAACGTCGGCATTCCCGCATTCTGAGCGAGTTCATCGTTAGCTCTGCCCTTGATAGGGAGTTCGATTGTAAACGTTGTTCCAGCCCCCAAAGCACTGGTGACGCTTATCGCTCCGCCATGATTTGTGATCATGCGATAGCAGACAGATATGCCCATGCCTGTACCTTTCACAGTCGGCTTGGTCGTAAAGAAGGGGTCAAAGGTCTGCGGCAGCACATCGTCCGGAATACCAGGGTCGTTTTCATCGTCTACAGACGGGATATACCAGGTGCGATAGCATAAGAAAGGTCATTATTGATTCTTTTAGATCAATGGAGGAGTTCTGAAGTGTTCACGACAGCCGCCAGATTCTGCTCGGCCTACACTCCGCCAAGGATAATATAATATACAGTAACAGCCTGGCAAAACCGGCGGGGTAAATATTCTAAAGCACTTAGACATAATAGGGAGAAATCTCTTTCGCAAAATATCAATCTAGTTTAAACGTGTTTAGTGTTCTGAGGAGACTCGTAGATTTTACAAGCAAGAGCTCGGAGACCCCAGGCCGGTCTTAGGGGAAACAGTTGGGTCAAAAAGAACGACATAACAGACAGAAAGGTCCCTGCGAGTAAAAGCTGTTAACAAAACAAATTACAGCGTAAAGAGACAGTTGGAGCCGGTGAAAAACTTTGAATTCACCTATATTTCGCCGGCCGACCCAAATTTATCAGTCGAATGGATAACCAAGCCGCATCCCATCAACCTCTGATCCCGGGTGGAGCGAGGGACACAATGTCTTACGCCAGCAGGCGTTCGAACCGAAGCAGATTCTCTGGGCAACAGTGTGAAGAGACGCGTGTGTGTCAAGCAGGTTATCGTCAAGCCGAAAGATACATCTAAATCTGTTTGCAACGCGGCTTCGATATATAGCAGCATATCTTCACAATGTTCCGGCCGGTACTATTCATACGAATATGCCACAACCGCAGGTCCTAGAGTGGCTTCAAAGCATCTTCAGTGCACAATGAACAGTCTTTTGTGACGAGCAAGCCCCATTCTTTGGTTCAAACACCAACGCGGGGATATGTACGCAAGGCACAAAGGCCGCGCAGCAAAACCACTCCAGGGCTTGGTCGTGACAGTGACAGCAGGCTCGTTTGAGCTCCCGAGCTGGAGCTTCCGGATCGACGCGACTAAAGGCTAATCGGGCGCTTTGGACGTTCCTCACGCTTCAAACAGGCCATTATGAACTCATTCAACCATGCTCTGTCTGCCAAAACACTCAACTGCCACAGAGACCCTTGAAATGGCGGTCCGCCGGTACGTTCTATTGCGATGACAATAAATACATGACCCGCTAGGCTCCTGGAAAGGAAGACTAGGTATACCATAAACCTTTCAGATCCTCCGGTTCGAATTGTCTCTGTCACTCGTGGTCGGCCTCCTCGGCTGTGGTCTTCATGGGACGCTTCACCAGGGCTTGTACCCACACCCAGGTATCTTCACGCCTATGAGCGCCGGCATATTGAAGACCCCGATGTGGTACGAGATGCTGAACGAGAACTCGGCCGCGACCGCCATCGAGGAAATGTGCATGCCGGGTTTCCTAGATACGACGGAGTCCTCGGACGTGGACTGCAGTAGAGCACGCGTCCCTTCTTGCCCGACATCGAGGACATCTGCATGTTCATGGGCATGTTTAAATCGTATAGCACGACCGAGTCTGCGTTCTTGTTGTTGGTGCTAGACTTACTTGTCTCTTAATTGGGTACTTAGCTATAAATGTGTGTATCCCGTCGCTGGGTATGGAGTTGAGCTTGGACATATGCACATCCAGCAACTTGTCCCAGCACTCGCGGATGATCATGGACGGCCTCTGGAACATGGTCACGGGCGCCGTCGTGTACCGCCTCAAGACCCCTACCTGCACCCAATCCAAAACCAATTTGTCAATGTATACCAGGGACCCGTCCGTAAGCATCTCCACGACTATGACTTCGGGCGTGGTTGTGATCTCGAAAAGGGGCATGCAAGGCTTCACGGACTCTATCGGGATAACGTTCGGCATCTGGTCCGTATACATCACCACGTAGCCGAACGTGTAGCATAGCACATGCACCGTCACGCCGTCGACCTTGGCCATGAACTTACCCTTGTATAGACTTATGTCCCGGACGTCGACGACGGCCTGCTGGCCGAGGACATCATCTTGTGGTTGATCGCTCTTCCTATCGTGGTCAGGCTCTCGCACATGTCCAAGAGCTTAGGCATGATCCCCTTCAGCTCGTTGTGCGAGACGATACGCGTGAGCTCAACCTCGGACGCATACAAGACCTTGCCCTCGACCTCGGTGTTGCACATCACCTCCTTTGAGGCCACCCTCACGGTCACACCTGCCACAGTCTCGCACTTGTACGCGAACATGGTTGTGTGGTATTCCGGCCTCATTATCTTACCCACGAATGCGTACTCGATCGAGATGGGCAACGTGATGCTGGGCATGACCTTGTATGAGGCCACCGGCACCTTCACGACCTTCTCCCCGTCCGACCTTACCGTCACCTTCGCGTTCTTATTTATAACCTTGCCCGTCCACCAGGAGCAGCCGGACTCCTTGATCACATGCATGTTCACGCACCCGAGCTCGCCCTGGGACACGAAGTGGTAGATGCGCCAGGAGTGACTCTTGGACAACCTTAGCTCCACCTCCATGTTCGGGGCCGTAGATATATACTCAATCACGTGCGGGTTGATGTTCCTGGCCATGACTCAGTTCATGGCCCTTCTCACATCCTTGGGCAGTTACTCGACGGTGGTCATGAACTTATCCCTGATCATGGTTGAGTACTCGAGGAGACTCTTGTACTTGCACAGCATCGGCTCCGGGGGCTTGTCCAAGTCCCACCTCACGTGCGCGACGACGGCCCTGTCCACCGTCTTGGAGAGGCCGCAGACAGCGCATCTCGCATTTGTCGTCTTCATCATGTGGATGTCGTTGGATGTCGAGCTTGCACCGGGCGTCAGACATGACCGCAATGTCGACTTGAACATGGACGACGCCTCGTGTTAGATCGAGAAGTCAAGGATCAACTCGGCCGTGGGGGTGATCAGGCCCGGCCGCACGTTGATAGGCTCGTCCAAGGTCGTGAGGTGCGTTTGAGCCGAGCTGAAGATCCCCAACCTAGTCACGTTGCCCGGCATGGTCATGCAGATGAGCGCCTCCAAGGGTTGCTGGATGTAAATGGGCTGCAAGGGGCACCTGACCATGGAAGAGGACACCGACACATACTCGATCCCGTACGGGTTTGCGTCAGAGGACGATCTCATGCAGAAGGACGGTCTCGTGAAGAGAATGGCCATCCTGGATAGGAGCAAGAGCAAGAGCGACGTCGCGGACTTCTGCTTCAAGAGGTTAGCGGGCAACAGGGGAATCCTGAGGAAGTCCTACAACGGGACCGGGTTCACAAACAGCCCGTTAAAAGGGGCTACATCTTGAAGCTAGACAACAATGGCCCATAGGCAACAGGTCAACTGCGATAGGAAGCGGCTGAGGCCAAAATGGGCTGGCATAGGCGGCAGACATGGAAGACCAGGCGAATGACAAAGTAGATGATGAAATCCAGCGACGCATCATGAATCAAACCATGCGCTCCAAAGGCGAGGATTCTCCCGTCTTGCAGTCGCCTGAATGGCAATCCTTCTGAGCGGTACTGGTGGATCTAGAGATGTAGCATAGAAAGGCAAGACCTCCATCCGACTGTGGCAACGAGCCGCAGGGCTTTGAGCATACGTCTGAGACTGGGATACCTGATCTGATCATCCGAGAAACAGAGCAGCATTGTAAACGAGACCCGACGTAAAGCCGTCAGACATGAAGCTGTAAGAGCCGATAGCGCAATGAAATTGCCAAGCGACAAGACCGCTGGCGTGTCAGGCAAAACGAGTGCCAAGCGGAGTTGAATGTGCAGGCCGGCGCCGTTCACAAGAGACGTGGTACACCGCCTTCCGACCAGGCCGCCCGTATCTTTTTTCTTCTATGGTATCGGCGAAGGATATCACAGTAGGCTCTCATATCATGTCACCGGCAATAGTGAAGCGTGAGAGTCGCTGCTGCTAGCGAGTAAGAATCCGTGCGTAGGCTTCTATTCTTTCTAAGATAATGGAATCGGGGGGAAGACTCGTCTCCGCCTTGACTTGCTACTCTGTCGCTGCGGTCGGAAAACGTCCTGTCAGCTCCGGAGACACCTCGTCTTGATCTTGGAGCTGGCTAAAGATATCAACAGGATTGGTAAAATAGTTCTGAGACTCCACCTGCGTCTGACGTCAAAATTCGATGCTGATCGTGGCGCGACCCTTGGTGTCAGCGTTGCTGGTGTCCCTTTTACTCCTAGCAATCTTTCCTTTCTTCTTGGAGCCATTTTGGCCTTGGGTCGGGATTAGTCTCGTTATCGTCCATGCGCGCGGCGGCGCCGGCTTCTTGAGATCGAATTCGCTGTCCGCTTCTGGAAATCAGCGTCGCGGAGGTGAGGAAGGGTTCGTCGCTTTGAACAAGAAAGGCCCTTTTGTCGTTATTAATAGAGTCAGTGCAGCTTCTGCGTCGTCAGACGAGGTAAGAGTGGCCTCGACGATATTGAGGGAAGCCAGGCCATGGGGCCGAACGAACAAACGGAGCTTGCAGGCGGGACTTCCGCGAGATCGTTTGGTAGCATGTTTCACCTGTGGAGACATACATGAACACAAACCTTAATCCCATAGCGTTAATGTATTCATCTGACCTTACCACCAAGTTTACACTCCTCAACAAGATAAGGGGTCATCCTCCCCATGACTTGGCAGACAGTAACATGTCTCATGACTGCACACTTTCTCACGTTATTGCATTTTTCCACCACTGCATCGACACTGCTAGCCAATATTCCCGAGAATGATATATGGATGCTGGCTGTACATGTAGCGATCTCAGGTTGGAGGTACACGAGCTTCAGCACCCCGTTGTTGCTGTTTATCCACGTGTGTACTGTATACACACATCTGGCGGACCTGTCTATGCATTTAACCTCGAGGCTTAGACCGCTCACAATGGGCTCGAGCACCTTAACCGACGTAAAAGGAAGCTTTCTACAGTACGTTTGACTGTAGATAGACTCACACTTGTCGTTGCTTTGCTCAGTGACAAGTTTCAGTGCTCGGTTCTTAAGGACGCTCTGGTCGAGCGCGCGCTGTTTGGTTGTGTGACGGAACATCATATGGTATCCATGGCAACTTCGTTGCCACCTGCACCACGAACATGTCGTCCTCTGAAGACAATGACCAGCTCGATGGAATCGAGAGCACAGTGAACCAGCTGAATCACCAGTACATGCTCAAGAAGGAGGGCGAGAACATTCACAGGGCTGCTAATCATGTAAGGCAGTCCGCGTCCCACATTGGTATCGAGACGCCTGTCACGGTGCTCATGGGGGTACGGTCAGCACTGGAAGAACTGGTGAGACTCACGTCCGCTGTGGAGGAAGCGAACGGGGAGCGCCACAAGCAGGTGTGCACGCTCCTCATAAGCTTGGTCAAGTCTGGCGAAGGCTCTTCAGTCAACAGAGAAAGCTCGTTTCTTGGAGGGTTCCAGCAGTCTCCCGATGACAAATGCCAATACTCTTTTGGGGATACACGCATATTGAGCGGTGCGCACCTTATTAGGGGTTGTATGCTGCAGCTGTGCAGCGTCATGGACCGATATGACCACTCATCTGGTACATCGGAAGTTGACACTGTCATGATGGGAGTAAAGGAGTGGACGAGCGTCTGTAAGCTTATGACGTCGTGTGATTCTAGGGTCACAGACACGAAGGGGCCCATTGGACCACCTAAGCCCTCCTCGCACGAGTTCCTTACAGCGGCCAGTATAGCGTGCTCTAGTGTTCTAGGTCGCTTAATATTGTGCGACGTAAGCCACATTAATGAGCTGCGCAGGTCCTGCCCTGCCACGGTGGGGTGCATGGCGGCAGTCGTTGAAAGAATATCAAAGTGTCCAGGGATAGTCTCGGCTGAGCGCCAAGCCAAGCTATCGCGCCTCAGATACCCATTTGCTCAGGATGAAGCTACATTGAACCTCCGTGAGAGCTCAAGGCCTGCATCGCAATCCATAACGCACGGAGTTTTGAAACTCAAGCACGACCAACAAAAGAGATATGTCACAGCTGTCCTTATGGAGTCTTCGAAGCCATCGTGCGCGCTTTACAAAGTGAAATCCCAGGCCCAGGCTACCGACTTGAGAGCCTTCACTAAATTGCTGTTTATGTCCGCTTCCTCACCTGTCTCGTATTCTAAAACTTTCGCTACTGAGCTGGAATCCTTCTCGATCATGAACTCGATGACATGAGAGAGGCTCATCACGGACGCGCTTACTGGTTTGCCGTTCGTCCCGTTTATGAGCTTCGCCGCCTGAATATGGGTAAACCCAAGCTCCTCCTCTGCGAACCCTAGTGCCATCCTCATGTGAGGCCTGATGTAGTCAGGCACAGTGTACGATACAGACACGGAGCCAGCGGAGCTTGCTGAACCCGTGGGCTCCGCGTCGCTGTCATCTGCAAACCCACCCATGCTGACGGAAGCGGATGAGGCGATGGATGCCGGAGGAGAAACAGATGGTGGAGCGCGCGTACTCGCTGGAGTAAGCACGCTAGTGGTGGAAACATTGGACTGGGTGGGAGTAGACGGCGACTGGTCCTCGTCGCCAGCGAACCCTCCCATTGGAACCGCGGCACTTAGAAGCCTCGACTCGCGGGACACTTGGGACGCGGTGGTAAGGGTCGTGGGTCTTTTTCTTAAACTCCGGCCGCCTGTATTCTTTAGACCCGTATGCCGTTGCCTGCGCGGCACGTGTAGGCTCCCTTGTTCCAGCGATCGCTACGTCCACATTTAGCTTTACTATTTCGCGCGTGAGCGTATCCAGCCCGGACGCAAATGACTCAAGTACAGTCTTTAAATCCTGCCCTTTGGGTTGCTCGGGCTTGTCAATGGATTCAATGATGGCCTTGAGCTGAGCCGAAAGGCTGGCTGAGGCACTCGACACTCTAGATATCGTGGTTAGCAGGTCTTTAAAATCAGCTTCGGCGTGTACTGGAGCAGGATACACTTGGTCGATCACAGCAGCTAGAAACCCAAGTGTACCTTTGTGGTCAGTGATGATGCGGCGCGACGCAGAGTCGCCCCGCCTGTGGGAAATCACCGCAGGATTGGGTATGTGGCGAAGCGTGACATTGGAGCGCTTGGAGCCAGGATTGGACACCTGGCTAACCGTGGCCTTAGCAGGGTTCCCCATACTTACTATCGACCCCTTCGTGCTAGAGTCGTCTATTGACTCTATAACGATGGCTCTGAGCAGACGCTAGAACTCTACCTTCTCCTGCTGAGCTTGGGAATCTATGAACTTGTAGCGGAAGCACACGTTGAGTACCACCACGCCAGATCTCATGTACCCTTAGCTATCCCTGAACCACTCTTCTATCTGAGTCTCGGCTAAAGACGAAAGGCCTACGAGAAGGCTGGCAGCTCCAGCTGTCGCCGGGATGGGCCTAGAGCGGAGCGGGTTGTACGACATTGCTGAGAAAACCTCTGGGAAGATTTTAATGAAGTATGGGCGCTCGACCACTACCACAACCTTGACTGGAGGAGCATGATGTATTATGTATTTTGCAAGCGCACGGCCCAGATCGGGACGGTGTGAGCCAAAGCAGACTTTGAGGACATAACGTATACATGCAAGTTGTAGCACGGGTTTTGAACGGGCCATCCTATTCGACAAAGCGCGCATCCAGCATCGCAGTACAAGGCCGCGGCCCTAAGCCGCGCTTGTCGTCCCCTCCTAGAGCGCCCAGCATCAGCTGACACTCATAGCATCTTTCTGTCTGCGTTCGCCCATTGACCACTTCTATAAAGAGCGTGTTGAGTCTCATGCGCTTAAGGCGTTCACTCCTAGCGTCGCGGATGGGGTGCGTATAGTCGCTCCTGATGCTGATGTAGAACCCGAGCTCAGTAGCAAGGTTAGAGGACGTGCATAGTACGACGAAGAAATGTGGAGACGGGTAGGTACCTGTCACTTGATTGCTCCGCCCACATACAGCCAGTATCTATGCTGGGATACGTACACCTGGTTGTACTCCTCCGATGTCTCCCAGTACCATACCAGCGCCCTCGATGCACTGCATATTTTAACTACTAACTCGAGTATGTCCGTATGGTTAAGCACGACAGAGCGCTGCAATCCTTGAGACCTTACCTCAAAAAGCTCGTTGCTCGTCTCTGAAACTTGCTCTACTGTTACAACCTTAATCTATCTCCCTAGCGTACCCTCGCCCCCCACCCATACGCCAAGCTAAGGCGTTATAAAGTAGCTATAGCTTAAAAAATTCATAACGAGGTCTATATGTTGCACTATACCTGATATCACGCACGCCTGGGTTGTAGTATGGGTCTACCCGTTATACACGCATGGTCTGGGCTCCGCACGCTCCGGAAGAGCAGGTGTAAAGTCGAACACCGCATAGAGGCACATGCTTTCGTACGATACGTCAAGAACTGCATACTGGCTAACCGTGGTCCTATAGCCACTGCATAGCGAGCAGAGGTCTACCACAGACTGCTGAAGGTTTGACATTGTGGATCATCAGTATCAGCTTCCTGAAATTAGGGCAAGAGCCACCATACATGGAGATTGAAATCATCACCATAGATACAGTGACGGTCGCAGTAGACTTGTCTCCTGCCCTCGACTGCTCATTCCCCGAGAACAGACTCTTTGCTCCATCGGAGGGCCAAGTACACACAGACGAGGGCTCCATGCTGAAGACAGACTCGCCAGCATCTACATACGGCTCGAGTCCAAGCGACCGACCCAAGCCGGCTAAGAGTTCGAGGCAGCTATCTAGCACAGACAGAGCGTAGTCAACGCTGTACTGGCTGTCTGTTTCGATTGTTACATGGCCAGGGCTGCGCTGACCGCTTCCGCGACGGAACACTGTTATGTCCATACTCATGTCGAAGAACGGAGACTTGCTGGAACCATTGTAGATGCCAAGGAGAGTTACGCCATTAGGAAAGATGTCCTTCACCCACCTTATGTAGATATACGATGGGCCTAACACCGACTGGGCTATTGGCACCTCCTCTACGACTAGGTTCTTATTCTGGCCCAGGTCTACTCCCTTTGCCTCATCGTCGTCTATGCTGTCCTAGAAGCACATATCTAGGTCGAGTATGTTTGTGTCATTGTCAGTCTCACTGGCGTCCTGCTCTACTTGCATGAAGTGGTAGAACCACATTCTCGCGCACTTTCCTGAACCTTTGCACTTGCACGCCCCTGGCTTGGAATGCTCCAGCGATGATGAGTAAATCTTCCATCCGTCCAGATAGAACGTCGTCTCCGAGAGTTCTTGGACGTCTTGAGGTATGTACTCCATGGCCAGAGTGGATCAGGCTAGCGTGCGCAATGCAACACCGTTGCGCACCTTCACGTTGGCCATCGATTGCTTTAACAGTCACTCGAGGTTGTCACACACGGAGGCCGTATCACGCCATCTTACCCTAAGCAACGTGAGCGAGGAATACAGGGACAGCGGAGGCAGGTATTAGGTAGACGCTACGCCAGCTAAACTGAGTGAAAGCACAGACCAGTTGTATGTCCCATCGCTGGTCAAGTTTGACAATATCATCAAACATGTTCTCAAGGGACGGTCGTGGGTGTGGGACGTGAGGAGATTCGACAGTCCAGCAGATATAGTAAGAGAATGTGCTACGATAGTGGGTAAGTTTATGGACGATGGATCGCTGTGGACACTTCCTAACGCCAGACTAACTGAACGCCGAGGCGCACACTGGGTATGCGGCCTGAAAAGGCTTGATGCAGAGTGCTCCAGCATCATGGATAGAATGGACTCACCGGAATTTGTGCCCTTCTCGTGCGCAACAGTCCACGCGGCAATGGAAGCTGCGACAGACGCATCATGCGCATACCTTGCCGAAAGCTGCTTTCCATTCCCTCACGACTCGTCTCCGTCTACAGGGCTGTATGGCACATTGCACAACAACCAACTCATAGACATGGCACCGTTTGAGTTGGACAAAGAGCCCGACATGGATGCGAGGAGCTTGAAGCCGGACTATACAGGCTATGTGTGTGCGTCTCACACATCTCATACCCACGATGCAGGCAGAGTAAGAAGATTGACATACGACACGAGAGTCAGGCTGCTGGGTGAGCGTACTGTGAGCCAGCTCGAGTTAATATCCCATAGGCTTGCGTTGGTGGGCCTAGATAAGGACCGGACTCTGTTTCTAATGGGGTACTTCTGCGCTGTAGACAAGGGATGCATTAACCGGCTTGCAGTCTATCACCGCCTGTGCGTGCTCTCAGGGCTGTCATCGTTCAGCCTCCACATAAGTGTCTCTACTCGAACGTGTGCCATCTTCATTGCTCCCGGTGTTCTATGTAAGCTGACCAGCAGCAGCGTTTGGGCTGACAGCGTGGAAACCTATAGAAACGATAGGGTTGAGCGGTCTGCTGTGCCTCGAATAGACACCCAGGGGATAGACATGCTCAGGTCATGCGCATCGGCATACTTCAACCTTCATGGGTTCATTGCAAGCGACAGACCCCCACGTCCATCTGTATCCTCGGCCCAGGCTCCGCAGGCTGTATGCCTTCCGTTCTGCCCTGCGACTGCAGCAGTATCTCCGTGCTACACATTCAAGCCACTCGTTACAACCCCTATGTACGAAATATCATGGAAGACCTCGAGAAGTCGGAGTCTGTAGCGTACTACCTGCTTGGATAAAATGCGATGGTGCTATACCTCAACGATGAGGAGAGCTACGAGGATTCCATCTACGTCTCGTCGAGATACGTGGACAACGGTGGCTTTAGCAGTGTATCTGTGTGTAATTACAGCCTCCCCTACGGCGATTTCGCTCTAGAAATTGGCTCGAGAATGTGCAGAAGGTTATGTCCATGGTGGAAAAGCCCTCCCAGGTGGACTGCAAGCACACCTTGGAATGGACGTCCCCCTCTATAGACGGAGTGAGACGCTATGCTGTCCGGAGGACTCCCACGGGAGTCCTTGTGTTCAAGCACGTGTCATCCGACGGCGAGTGGATAGTAAAGGCGAGGAGCTTTCAGCAGCTTCAGACTGGCGACAACGTCTCTACAGGCCACGGACAGAAGGGCGTAGTGACGATCAAGAGCTACGAGGACATGCCCCGTGCTCTACTGCGCAACAGGTCGACTGCTGTACCGGATATGGTGGTAGCTATATCGTCCATCATCTGCAGGCAGACAAACGGCTAGCTATACGAGACGCACAAGTCCGTGGGATCGCTGAAATGATCCCAGATAAGCGTGGTCCAGGCTGGAGAGAAGTGCGATGTGTCGGAAGAGGTGCTGGTGACAAAGGGTGCGTCCGTTAAGCTCTACATGACATGCTTCGAGGGCGGAGTCATGAGGCCTACAAGGGCATCTCTAGGCTTCGTGCGTGTTCACAACCAGGCTCAGATGACACGCGAGCGTCACTTCACGTCCCGCCGCAAGATGAATGCAACCACCCTGGGCACAGGTGTCTGCAGTCTTATCCCTGGGCACAATCGTGGACGACGACGACGACTTTGACGTCCAGCCACCTCGCCAGACGCGCCTTGCGGGGAGGGCTCAGACATTCCCTTTCCACAGCCAGAACGTTCAGATTCCGCTCTCTCAGTATGTGGGCTCCGAGCACCCTGACATCCAGCGCTCGGAGCACCGCTTTGAGCACACCGAGCGCCAGTTTGACCAGCGTGAGTCTGGCAGCCAGGGTATACAGCAGCCTTCGTTCCATGTCCCACGTCCCCAGGCTTCCCAGCGCCCATCTCAAGGCATACGGGACTCACGCCAGCTCAACGTTGGCGGAGTGTTCAATACCAGGATGTCAAGCTCGTCAGTCCACCACACTATGCCAGAGAGAGCTCTGAGAACCAACGCCTAGGAAGGTGTGTAGCAATACCAAGCTCCCTCCAAACCTAACCCTAATAGAGGGTTTGCAGACTAATCATCTAGGTGTAAACAGCTTAACGTGCCTATATATATCTACTGATTTGCTTGTTGATAGTATGTAATCTTCTAAAACTCCAGTGCCGTTTACAATGTTCGCAAAGGACCTGTAGTCTGCGGAGGTTGTGTAGGGTTCTTCATAAACGCTATCCTGCCCCACATCACAGTGCACATAGGTAGTGGAGGTCGCAGTCAATTAGTGACTCGCCAGGGCACTTAGGCCTATGGATCTTTCGATCCATCGCGGTATTCTCCCTAGCTTCCTCACATTCAGCACCCCTCGCGGGGCTTCACGCTCCTCATCAGGAGACTTAATGCCAGTAGGCCCCGCTATGACGGTCTCAGGGAACTCGTCGACAAGCCTGCCAACATGAGCATTGAGCTCGATTGCACACCCGCCAGTAATGATGCACCTGGGCCAGCTGTGATGTCGAGCAGACACCCTTGCACAGGGTTGGAACTACAGCCACGCCTGACGTATGCAGACACGTCGATGAGCCCTGTTTTACATGTCAGCTTCATGCCTCTGCCTATGTCAAGATTGGTGATGCCTGTCAGGCAGTACCCACACGACTCGAGGTACATGCACCATAATTTAGGATGCCCGCTACTTCCACAACACTCAAAGATGAACGTCTCATACTCGCTGTCGTTGGACGGATGGAAGAAGCGAACTGCAACTTCGCCAAGGATACATGTGTTGGTGATGAGCATGAGCTCCAAGGCTGTGCTAGGATCGTGGAACATGCGCTTCATGAGTTTGAGAGGGCTCAGCCGAGCTCTCATGGCAGCAGAGCAATTGAGATGAGGGTATTCGGACTGGAGTTTGTGGATAGCCGGTAGGGAGCGAATTGACATACGGCCAAGCCTGGCCTCCAAAGCACCGAGAGACTCCATCGTGACGTGCATTACGCGACATCGTCGCTGTTTTAGATGAGCTCGCCAACCTTGAGCAGAACTGTTAATGGACAGACCCAAGGACCGGGATTATTGCACCTATCTTTGCCGTGGTGAGCTTGAGTTTCATATCGAATGATGGTACGGCCACCGAAACTGGATAGGGCCTGGTGACCGGCTCTATTCCGTCAGACACGTGTATGTCGTGAAGGATGCCTGGGCACAGCGACTCGAGTTCGACGCATCCCTTATCTCCGATGATGCGCATTATCTCCCTGTGTATTTGAAGTGCAAATGCCCGATCTGGGTGAGGGGTCGCAAAGTACGCTTGAATCACCCTTGCTCTCGCTCGATGTGGCATCGTGAACTGTGAGGAAACATCCCAGCGTAAGGAACGCTGCTCTGGCTCCCAGTTGTTCCTGAGGTGCCTGAGCTCGCTGATAACATCTGAAAACTTCATTTTCGGTTAGTAAGTGCAAGCAACGCTGTTGCTTACTCAACCACCATGGAGGGAGAATACCTGACCAGGAGAGTGTACAACGGCTCAAGTACCAAGGTGGGCTATCTAGCCTCAGCAGTCAAATTTGAACCGTTTGGCCAGCTGCACGAGCTAAAGACCACCAGATTCGAGTCGCTTGACGACTATTCCTTTGGCTGTAGACGCCATGCCGGATGCTTCGGGCATAGGTATGTGCGCCACACCCCAGGGCAACATTCTGCCCCCGCACTCACTTTCGGTTAGGATGGGGCCTATAAACACCGAGTACCTCAAGGCGGCGTTCATGGCGTTCGATTCAGACAAAGCAAAGTACATTGCAGCCCTGAAGAGGATTAACTATACCAAACGTGGGCAATTGCGCAAAATCATGTCGACTCCCGTGGCTGGCAGCAAGAGACTCGTTGCTTCACCCCTGGTCCACATTCCGCGGAACTATATCTGTGTGTCACTCGAGCTGGCCGCGTCTACCCTATTCTGTGCCCACGAGACAGACAGCAGTGGGGCATATACTGGCAGAATGCCTGAGCGTGAGCTCAGAGAAGGGGACTATGTCATGTTGGTGCGCCCGCCATCTCTGATATGGCTCAGCACCCAGCCAATGGTAGTGAAGTTCTGGGATAGACCCACAGTGGGAATAAGGCCAGAGGCCTTCAGCGGATTTCATGGCGACTACGACGGGGACGAGGCTCACTGCTACTCGCTCTCGTCTCCCCAGTCGCTCTGGGAGACTGCAAACTGGATGACACCCGAGCTGAGTAAGTTTGCTGAGGGCAGGCAGATGATGCAGGACATGAACATAGAGCCGGACACGATTGCACTGGACGATCACGCACACTTCATCGAGTTCACGACACTGAGCGCCCACCAGCTCCAGCAGGGCATGTCTCGTCTCCACTTTGGAGAGCAATCCAGAAACCCGGACGTGTACGTCACAGGCACGTCCAGCCGCTTCCACGGCCCGAGCACAGAAGACGACTTCGTCGCTCAATTTATCAGAGGTAGCATGGACATAATTCGCCAGCAGCTTTCGCAGAGCAGCGTTGGAGAGATGACGCGCAACTCGATGATAGCATCGTCGTGCTTTTACAGGCTGCCCTCGGGCGGCCTTCTGGTCGAGTTATCCAGGGGTCGGATCACACTTGATTCCAAGGCACAGCCGGACCCCGGGTCTCCAGCTAACCGCGCTGTGATGCTGCTGTTCGCCAAGACTCAGCAGTCTGCGCTGGATGCACATCGTGTTTGGTCAAAGAAGTCGTCAGGCTTTGACTTTGTTGCAGACATGTTCAAGCCGTCGGCGCACGGCGAAGTTCCTGCTGCCAAGCCAACGTTTTATGTATTTGAGCCTGAATGTAGACAGGAGGTGAGCACCATGTCGGAGTGGTACGCAGGTAGACAACATAACTGTATGCCTAATCAAGCCGCCTGATGCGAGGCGCGTGGACCTCAGCGCATCAGGGGTGCATACAGCCCGCTGATCGTGAGAATGGTCGAGGAAAACAGAAGGCACACGGTGTGCGTCACATCCCTTCAAGTCGTGATGAAATTCTATGGCTGTGAGTATAGCCAAGCTGAGCTCCATGACCTTGCTCATGTTCTGGTATTTCAGTGTAACAGGTCTGAGCTGCCCATCAGCATGAAGGAGGGCATGCTTCCAAGGGATGTCAGATGGGTCGGGAAGCTGATGATGACAGACTACAGCAAGCTGGGCCAACTTGACAGTTTTGAAGAGCAACCAGAAACGAGCACGTGTGCAATGTACCTTTCTAACTTCACTAACTTGATCTGCAGAAGTGATTAGTCAATGAACCGCTCTGCTCTTCTGCATATCTCCATGGTGTCACCTAAATCACACGGCACGGTGAGACGGTTGCACTCCGAGCGCACGTTCTCTAAAACTTCGCGTGCTGGAACATCCGATGCGTCCACGTGTGACTCCCAAAGCTGGCGCCTTCGATCCTGTCCATCTACAGAGCGATACGAGTAACACTTTATCCCGTCACGCGATGCTATGCTAGACACGTCTTTGACGGTCACCTTGCCAGACATAACGTGAGCTAAGACCACCTCCAAGTGCCTGGATATAGCCGACGTCCTGGCTGCAGCAGAGTCCAGCAGTAGGATGGAGCTTGCAACTTTGACGCATGTTTGTTTCGCCAACCCTGCAACATTCCGTCTGGAAGCGGAGACACCAGTGAACCGGATCGACCCATCTGAGCCCAACTTGCAGTAGCGCTTCTTGTCCAGCAGAATCACGCCTGGGTGGTAGCTTTCGATCTCCATCGACATGTCTCCAAGAGGCGTTGAGGCAAATTCGGCTTTGAGATTCGCGAGCACAGCATTTACAGTGGCATAGCAATCTGCCTCCGACCTCATTTGCGGCTCCAAGGGCGTTACAAAACACGAGTCTGTATCACCATACAAGACTGTGAGCCCGTTTCTCTCCAAGACCCTGTATGCCAACTTATACCAGCGCCCGACTGACGTCACAGCCGCCGAGCACGAGGGGCTGTACATGGCGTAGTCCTCGTACCCTACACAGCCATACGCGCTGTTGGCACAGACTTTCAAAGATTTGGCATACAGAGGATCTGATCTCTTATGCGCCGACCTGAGCTTTACCATGTCCTGGAGGACGCTCTTCATGAGGGAGGTGGACGTGTATGGAAAGACAGCAGCACGGTCTTGGAGTGCCACGCGAACATTCGTGCCTGACCACGTGACGTCGTCCTCCTTCTCACCCGGGCACAGTGGCTCCACGCTTACCGTCTCCGGGGATATGTTACAGCAGGACATGATAGTAGGGTACATAGAGCTAAAATCACACACTATGACACCTCGGTGTAGCCCTCTGCGGGGGTCTAGGACATATCCGCCCCTATACTCCTGATCCCTGGTACTGGTGGACCAGTTGAGCATCATCCCCCTCGACAGGGCCTCGGAGGAGAGAAAAAGTGGGATCATTGTGCCTGTGATGTATCTAGCGCATTCGTAGACAGGAGACGAGAGCAGGCAGCAAGGGATGGTATCTCGACGCACAAGCCTAACTTGAACCTTACGTCTAGCGTCACGTTGCAGTCGTTGATGTTATATTCTGCAAGCTGGTACAAGTCTACTTCAGAGCTTATCGTGGGTATGTTGAGTTTCGGTGAGCATCCAGGAGTCTCCTGTGCTACTGCCTTGAGGGACATGGCTGAGTATTCTCCTGGCCTAGCCTGCATCATGTATGCCATTGCGTCAACGTTGTAGCACCCGGGGATGTGTATTATGTTGCCGTATGCCACCATCTTTGATCTACCCACCCTCACCTGCTCGCACATGCCGGACATGTCGGGGTTGTGGTAGAGCATACGCTAGTTATGGAAGGCATAGTTGTTCCATTCAATCAGCCAGTTAGACATATGAAGCTTGACTGCTTCAATGAAGCATGCAGCCGCGTCGCGTAACCCATTGCAACTCACAATCGTTACATCTCCAGCCTTGTCGACTCCGTGAGACTGGATCGTAACAAACATTATTGACAGCCCACACGTACGCCTGCAGGCTATGGAGAGTATCGGATTGTCCATCAGAGCAAATTCCCCGGGGCCATTAGAGCTTATGTCTATCTCAATATCATAGGACATAGTGCACATCTTGTCTGGATGATTGTACTTTACAAATCCGCCGGGGCACACTGTCCTGAGATGTTCACATCCATAACGGATGCCAGCCTGCAGAGACTTTACTGTTTAGGGGACACCTCTTGAGTTTTGGATGGGTCAAAATCCGACTCGAGATTGCGGATGACTTTGCTGGTACTGCTCGAGGCCTTAAAGCTGTTTAAGTCCACAGCGTGTACATTCCTGGTCTGGTCCAGCCTTGGATATATCTCCCCACCGGCTTCTCCCACCCATGTTATCTGGGCTCCCTCATCTATTCTCGATCTAAGCACAGCTGTCTTCATGATGGCTTGTGCAGTATACAACACTGTTGTGTACATGCACCTCTATGCATACTTTACCATGGATCACAACGGGTCGATCGAGTACTCATATGACGACGGATGGATGAACCCCAGGCACGACTGCGAGGTTTTGGAGCAGCGCACAAAGCTTAAATCAAGATTCGTACTGCCTGGTCTGGTCTGTTCGCTCAACGGAAGGGATCTTATATACATGCGAGAGCACAACTTCTGGGACAATCTGGCGTCCTCAGCTGCAGTTGTGTGCATAAACTTGGCTATGGGAGTGAAGAATGCCACTGTAAACTACACTGATGCATTCGTACCGTACGCGAGCTTCATATCCAAATATTGCAATGTACGACCCGCACGCTTTCCTCCTTTGAGCGCCTGCTTTGGATCAATGAGGCTCGCAATAACGCTCGACAAGGTTTTCAAATCCCTTGTGTTCAGCCTGTGCGAGTCCGTCCTTGTTCATCCTGACCAATCGAAGCTTCACCCTACCAATCTCTCACTTCCATACCAGCCTGCGGCAACTGACATCGTCCCTAGAAGATTCACACTTCCAGGTAAGTGCACCGTGATGAACTTCATGTCCCCGTACTTCCCTGACCTTAGAGACATGATGACTGTGATTTGGGTAGTTAGCAACAGCCTACTCGATCCTAAAGTCAGGCCGAGAACAGTGATGCTAGCTGGGTCAGGAGGTTCGGGAAAGAGTACAGTTCTTAGCATCATCAACAGGGGCCTCAAGGGATGCGTGAGAATGATCCCCGATGGCTCTGTTACCACGACAAAAGAGGGTTTCTCTCACGACGTGGCATGCGCGGTTGTCTCATCGCGGATGGTGAGATAGGGCTCTACCCCCGTGAGTGGCGGAGAGTAGCAGTGTGACGTCGGAAGTTGAAGAAAAGTAGAGGGCCAAGGCGACCTTGAAGTTGGTGATGACCTTTGACTCGAGCGAGCAACCAAGGTTTGATGGGCTTGAGAACGTTGGTCCGTGGACTCAAGGGGACAGACAGCAAAGGCAAACGGACGAAACTTCCAGGAGAATACGTTTCGCTCGCAAACAGAGGAGAAGGGCAATGGGGTTCAGAAGGTGAAGAGGAGTCGCCGGCTCAAGTGGTCTTGACTTGAAGCTGATGATGCCGAAGCTTCCGCGAGAAGACTTTTCGCCCGCAAACTAAACACGCTCCGTTTCACCTTGAAGATCGAACAGTATGTGCCTCCCGGCGTTCCGTTCCAGGTGGGAGCAGCAACGCGGCCAACAGCGTTGGCGTCCACGGTCTGGCCGCTGCAATCTTCGATCAGGTCGCTAAGCACCTCGATCTCGACAACGAAGTCACGCTCGCTGAAGGATCCACCGCCCTCGTGGATTTTGTCGCAACCGCGACCGCGAACTGATCGGTCAGGTCATGCGGGATTTCGGTCGATGGTGTAGGGTCGATGGCCGCGATAGGTCCGCAACGAGACCGGACCCAGCCGGTGCCGCCGTCAACCATGTGCACGGTTATGGATATCACGTCCCGGCGGATCGAGGCCTTTTGTACCGGGCCTGAGAACGTGACTTTGAATTTGGCCAGCAAGCTGTCGTTGTAGTATTCCTGCGTGGTAAAATAGTCTTTGAAGATGCTCTATTCGATGGGAACGGCGTTGCGGTGCCAATCTCCACCCATGCAAGATCGACACCTGCGGAGGGACCAATTTGATACTCTTCCCACGGTCCCAATTCGAACCTGTTGGAGACGATACGGTCGGTAGCCCATCTGATCTGTCGTACATGACTTCGGGACCCCGGCTCGCAGTTGTCTCTCGCACAGCTGTGTGCGGGGCAGGGCGGTTCGGCACATCCGCATTGTTGCTCTACACGGCGAAGTGTGAGTACCGGCGGCTCACACAGGTGCGTCCACTCCTCCTCGCCGCAACAGCAAAATGAAGATGGCACCGTTTCGCCCGCAAAACTTTCGGCATGGTGTACCGCGAGCATATAGCTCCCGGGCTCGAATTTCGTGTCGATCGAACGGAAGCGCCAAACACCACTCACCATGACCAGAAGGACAGTGTTTTCGGATGTCAGTGTGACGGCCTTCCGTAGCACGATTTCCCTGCCGGCGATGTTAAGTGCAAGGCCGGGCTCCACCCGCTGCGGGTGGGTCTCCGATTGCAGTTGCAGGCTACGACTATTCGGTCGCGGATACGGTCGGCGCCGTGGCTGTCTCCATAGCTGCTTCATCCGGGCCGGCGCGCAGAGCGTCCGCGCCCTTGACTGCAAACCCATGAACGACACCCCAGCCGGTGATCGATCTGCTGAGCAATCTTCGACCGGCGATCAAATAGTCTTGCTCGATCTGGAAGTCTTCTGTGAGCATGCGCTTGCGCTTGGAAAAGCGGTTACGCAGACCATCTGGACGGGTCCGGTCAGCTTCGATCTTGGTGAATTGATTCATGGCCCTACTCCCTCGCGCGCCGCGCACCTTCCGACAAAACGGAATGTCAAGGCAGCCAAAGCCATGATCCGAGGTGGTCGAGCCATTCGAGGGGCGCTGTGCCCGCATCGATATGATGCCTATAGATAAAATCTTGTTGTCGATATCGATCTCGGCGCGCAGCCAGCCAGTGTCGTCGCTGCCCGGCGGAGACACCAGAGGTGGCGTCGACAGAACCTTACTGGCGCCCTCACTGCCGCAGGCAGGGGAGGAATCGATCATCCTGGTACCTGTCGAGGTTGCGAACCAGATGCGGTCTCTGGCGATAGCCATGTCATGCACCTCGGGCAGCGTTGGTGCACTGTGGAAATGCGCTCTATGAGCGGTCCAACCGGCTCTCCGGACGAGTTGATGTGGACCAGGCACGGCTGCACTCCCTCCCTTTTGCGGAGCGTGCTGAGCAGCGCAATGCGCTCACCATTCGCAGCTAGACGGATCGGCTGGAGCCGGGGCTAATGGAGTTTGGCGATAATAACCGGCAGAGTTTACCGCTTGTCAACCTCACAAGCTCGAGCCGACGTTCTTTTGAGGATAGCAACAAGATCGTCTCGCCATCGGTGCCGGCGACTGCGAGTTGCATGACACCGCGCAGTTCGCAAGGCATGGTACACTGCTTGATACGCCACTTGGTACACCACTTGGTACGCCGCTTGGTACACCACTTGGTACGCCGCTTGGTACACTACTTGGTACACCACTTGGGCAGCCTCCCTTGAACGCACGCCCCGAATCGAGATGCGCACGGCTTTGACCCTTGGAGTTTTTGGTCAACGCCCAAAGGCCATCCAGGCCATCCAGGCCAATGTCCAGAATTACCGGGCTGTCCGGTCCTGCAACGACCTGTGCCGTAAGGACCGCGTTTCTCAGAGGATGTTCCCGATGAAAACAGAACAGACCGTCAGCAGTGTAGGCCCATAACCAGTGCCGTTCGAGCAGCAGCCTCTAGCTTGTGCCAATGGTCCGATCGGTGAAGCTGACGTCATGCTTGAGACCGAACTCATCAAGCCACACCAGCCTCGATTGATCATCACGCCACAACAGGCGTGAGAACCGGCCAGCGGTGACCGCAGTGGCAGTGCTGTCTCCAGCCATACACCGCGCTGAACTGCCCTTATGTGGCAGGACTGAAATGCCTTCGGTCCCGGCGCCGGCGAAACCGGTCGCCAAGCCCAAATTCCAGTGTGGCGGAGAAGCGAAGCTGTAAGCGTCAGGGCTACGGGCGTTCATTGACGCTGGTCTCTCGTAACGGTAACAACAATCTCTACGGCGCTGTCATGAAGCGCGGCAACTTGAGGTGACCGATGCTGACGCGGTCGGGAGCTACCTCTCCGTCGCGCAGCAATCGGATGCTGGGCATGGAAAGCACTGCGGGAAGCTTGCGCAACCAACCGGCACCTATCAGCGTGTCGACGTCGCGGCTGAGCGTCCATATCGGTTTTCCCCGCTCGGAATCAACGAACCGCTCAGGCAAGGCGTGACGAGCCTCTTCTTCCACCAAAGTCGGATTCGCAGCAGCGGCGATGCGCAGCGTCGCCTCGACTCCCAGGGCCACGTAGCGCGGCGCCACAATAATCAGGCGTTCGCCGGCCAGCAGATGTGGCTTCAGGCGACGCTCGACCGCCGCAAGCAGTGCTGGAGTTTTCGGCGCACCGCCTTGTGCAAGTTCAGACTGGATGGTTGCCATGACGACGAGACGGCGCGTCCCGGGTAGATCGCAGTCGCCGGCGGCAAGCTCGTGAGCGCGTGCGACATGTAGATCCGCAAACGACAATGCCGCCGATTGGAGATCATCGGGCGTCATATCGGTGGAGCGGGCGGCCGGATCGCGCCTGCCATCGGCCAGCAGGGCGTTAAGCTGCGTCGCGTCCCTGCCGCCAGCGAAATATTGCGAGTTGCGGCCAAAGAAGCCTGCCGCGGCCGGCCGCAATACTCAAAAGCATCCCGAAGGTGACGTTCCGAAAGGCTCCATCGATAACGTTATAGAACGCGCAGTGGAACGCTGGCCAGCACCAGGCTTCCATTGACCCCGTTATTAAAGCGACTTCTCCAGTAGATCAATCTACTGTTACCACGCAGTTGTCAAGGTCAACTGCGGCCAAATCGTCGATTATATCCCAGGCCTTGCCACCGACTTCGACGCTGAGGGACGGCAGGTCATAGCGGCCGGCGCAACCAAGCTGATATATCTGGGCCGGCCGCGCCTGACCAAACTCGGAAATCTCTTCGGACACATCCTCCTGTTGGATGACCGAGAGTGTATTCGACGCAGTCCGCAGATTTCGCGGCATTCGTAGAGAACCGCTCCGGCGTCGCCGGAAGATCAGTTTGAACCCGAGGTGGCTGATGTCGACAAGCTGCATGTGATCATTGGCGGCGACGTCCTGCTTGTCAAGCGCTATGTCAAGTCGCAGGATGCCGCTTCTCATGAAGCCGCGCGTAGTATCTTTAAGCAACGCAATGCGACGGCTGTCGCTTCCATCACGGAACGTGATGTCGAAGGCGGGATGATCCTTCAGGGTATCAGGAAGGTTCGGGCTGGGCACTCCGTTCACTTCGACGCCAAGTACGAAGGCTCCCGTTCCGCCCGGCGCAATCGAGCTTCCTTTGGAGCCGAGTGTCAGCAAAGTCGTTAGACCGGGTGAGGCGCCAAACGGCAGATAGGTCGCACCGTTGTGATGGTTTATGCGGTTGTGGTCGGCCTCAGTGCCGTCGGCTCCGGTCGAGACCACACTCGTGATCATTGCAGGGGACAATTGCTGGTTGAACATAGTGCGGAAGCGCGGAACTTCCGGCATTTCAGCAAGCACGTTTGTGCCTTGGGAAATGCTCATACTAGTCATGCCGCCAGCGCTGCCTTCATCGCCCTCAAGTGGCCAAATAAGGCCATAGGCCGGCGTCGGCCCATGTGGGCGCAGGCCGAGCAGGCGGGCATAGGCAAGCCGCTCGTCACGGCGAGTCCTTGACAGACTGTAGATTTGCGCATCGGCGACCCATGCCATAAGTTCAGAAAGCATGATGCCAGGATCATGGATGTTGTGATCGGTCCATGCGGGCGACTGCGCCGCAATCGTGGCGCGAGCGGTCTTGACCAGCGTATTGAAATCGGTGTCGTCGAGGGACAGCCGCAGGTCTATCATGCTAACATCATCTCGGCCTGCCGTCATTCGATCCTGACGCCGTTGGGAGGCAGAACAGGAATCTCGTCCGACGCCAATACGCCGTTTGCAGACGTGGTATGAAAAGTCTCAACGCCGATAATCTCCTTCACACCAGGCTGGTCGGTGATAATAGCGGTAATGGAGGATTGGGCGACGGCATCACCAAGGCGCCAACCCATCTTATTGATGCCGCCTACTGCTGCGTCGAGTAGGTCGATCAGTGCGGCGTGGATGCGCCTGGCGTCGTCCCTGACCTTCGACAGATCGACCGCCGACAACGTCGAACTGAGGTTTGTAGTGACAGGACGGTGTTCGGCGAAGGGGTGTCGCCACGACATGCTCGACGCCGGGCAATTGACTGATTAAGGTGAGCTTGGTCCAGGCAGCGACGTTGTTTGCCGGCGCACGACCGCCGCTGCGATAGCTGACGGCGACGATATTGTCGGCACCGATCGGCGGGATGGTGCCTTGTGCGCAGTTGCTGAAAATGGCCGTGCCCGTCGATGCGTCCACGTCAAAGATGCGATCGGTCGGGTCCGCCGCGACAGATGCGCGGATTCCAGTAGACGTCGTCTGGCGGGAGTAGTCGCAGCCAGTATTTCGATTGCCGGAAAGGCGATACCTGCTGTATTGAACGCGGACGATTGAGCGTGACGATTTCGGCCTTGGTAGTCGCACGCGTTCATCGAGAATCTGAAGTTGCGAAAATGCGTTCTCAGCATGAGCTTGGACCGCCTTTGGCCGCCCGCTGGGGTCCACGCTTTCCTACCTACATACGAAATAAAATCGCAATCGAGTCACCCTGGAGTGGAGCCACGTAATCACGTGGCTCCGTGTGGCCATAGCTCACTCTGTGGCGTACAGCGCCACAGAGGCTGACAAGGCAGCGGCTATGCCAACGAAATCTCCCGGTCCCCCGGCGTGTCTGTCCCCCGGCAGGAATGGTCACCTTTTCTTTTTGGCTTTGGTTGGTAAATGTGGCGCCGGCGCTTGGCTAACGCAGTCCCCACAATCTGGCGCTCTCGCAATCTGGGCGCGGTTGTCGGTGGCGATGCCTGCGAGGGCAGAAGAGAGCGTAGGAAATGCTTGAATTTCCGCTTTTGTATTACGGTTGATCTCTGTCTGATCCAAAATTACATCATTGTGTTGAGCACAAGATCTGACGTCACGGCGCAGCAGAGCTTGTAGATGAGACCGATGCTGACGATATATGGCGCGAGAATCGTAGACCGATCGCGATGCACGATTTGCCCGACACGGGAGGCTTCGTTGCTAAGGCTGACGTTCTCAACGGTTACAGACTCCTGGCTGTAATTGCCGCCGACCAGCCGGGCTCATATCCTAGACCCATTTTGACCACCACATCGGCTGACTGCCACAGACGTCACGTCACCGGTGCGCACGAGATACTAGGTGTCGTCGACGACACCTGAAAGCTGCCACCACCTCTTGCCATCCTAATAGTCCTAAAAAAGTTCGGGATTTCACTTGGCGGGTAGCGAGGAAGACGTGCCGAGTACAGGCATTACTGCAAGCCTACCGGCATCCCCTTTTTTCAGCAGGGAATTCCCTTGCCAAGCCTTGTTGAGCATAATGCGATCATCACCGCCTTCCTGTATGATCGGATCGGGAAGCCTGAATCGATAATCAAAGCCATCGAATCCGGCAAAGACGCGTTCGAGGTTGACGCCGCCCGTGTTGAAAGATTTGTCCACGCTGATCGTCGGTCGCAATCTGCACGTAGCTGCATGCACTGCCCGACGCGATGATAGTACCGGTCTGCCGCATTGCCCGAGACAGGCACGCTGAGCTTTGCTTCACGCACACGTTCCGTGATGGTAAAAAGCTATTCTACCGGCGGCGCGTCATTGCCGCGGGTTGTCGTCATGCCGATTGTATCGCCCTGGTCCAGGCCGGCTTCAACCTCATCGAATGCAATGGTTTCCGGAGTCAGAACATGGCAAAGCTGCTGTGGTCCGATGCGATAGACGTTCGTTTTGACATCGTTTTTGGCAGTCGTCTGCGAACTGACATACTCGAACCCTGTCGGCCACGCGAAAACCGAAAGTCAGGCGTGGAGGCATGTTGTCCGATAGCTCCAATAACACTTTCTTGGAATTACTGGCCGGCGGCATCGGGTGACAGAGTACGATCGCCTTCAGCGGCGACGCCGCCGGGCGTTTGCCAACGAACGGATTGGCAGCATTTCCGGCGGCTACGACACCGTTCTCTATGAGTCCAAACATAACGCGGTTGGTAAGACGTATCGCCGGTTGACCGAGGGGCAGGAGCTTCAGCAGCTCGTCTGTGGCATCCACATGCGTTCTGTCGAACTTCACCAGACGCCTGATGTTCCGGTCGTTCCCTTCGACAGTGATCGCCACAGTTTTCCAGTCTCGTCCTTCGCGAGGCCGGGTGTAGACGTCGCCGCTCGTCATAAGTCCGAGGATATCGCAATCGGCGAGGCCCTGATGTACTAAAACGGCCTCAATCACCGGATCGTTTTGCGCAGGCGTGCCGCGAGGGATCCATCGCCCGGTTGTCGCTTGCGATTGGCCGTAGGTTGCGAGGCTCTCCGTCGACGACAGCCAACACCAGACGTTCCGGCCGTCAGGCATCGAAAAGATCAAAAGTGTTGGATCCGCGAAGATCGCGGCTCCAACCTTCTGCGATATGAAATCCACGGGCAGACCACCCTTGTCGAGCACCGCAGCGGATTGCAGACAACCATAACATTCGGTCGCCTTATCAGGCGCGCGCACGATGAGGTGCATCCGCCTGTTGAGACCGATGTCGCTCACGACAGATGCCTCGTCATCGCTTACAACATCAACAGCGCCGGCAAAATCTCCACCCACATCGATGTGCACCGTTACAAAGACGTTTGGTTCCGTGAAAGCCTCGGGGCAGCTGACATAGAACGCATCAAACTTGCGGGGCTCCCTTCTAAGCGGATAGAACCCACGATCGAGAACGACAGGGGCCGTATTGGCTATCGCCTGCAACTCGATCGCGGTGGCGGGCGACGAGGAGCCGCTCAGTCTCGCCAATTCCTCGGAAATTTCTGTTTCCCTTTCTGGATCGAAGCAGTTAATGCGGAACCGGAGATTGCTCGCAGTCTATTCCTCAAAACTCTTCAGTGTCTTGGCGCGCAGCCAATGCAGTGAATTGCCGCTGGTTTCACGCTTCTCGATCTCACCACCTTGAGCAGTGTGTTAGGGTGACCGGCAATAATCTCGAAGTCGCGCCAGCCCTCTCCTTCGCCTTCGACTTTGCTCCAGTAACTCCATTGCGCGGCCGGCATTTAGTCGCCCACGATTTCGATCACTGCGGCAGTTTCGACATCCAGCGAGGCCTCCGCGCTAAGTTAAAGCGCATACTCTTGAAGGTCGCGCTCCTCCTTGTCGAACGGTGTGAACGTATGAGCTTGCCTCAGTCCCCAACTATGGAAATCCCCCAAAATATTCGGGTTGCGGATTAGTTCCGACAGAGTGACGAGTCGGTCCTTGACGTCCGTAATCGTATATTTCTGACCAATGCCGTTCAGCATCAGCAATCCCGGCGCAAGCCTTTCCAGCGGGTCGAGCTAGACGACCTTGTTATGTTCGACAGAGCAGCTAATACTCTCGAGAGGGCTCTGGCACTTCCAAGAGATCCAAAACGGGGGCTGCGCGGTAGAACCGATCTCCGCCTGTGCGTGTTACAATAGCAACATTAAGTTCAGCTGGTACGACGCGCAGATATCTTTCGGTTTCGAAGACGATCGGAATGCCCCCTGCGTTGGCCTGAAGCTGGACCGGCGCAGATGCTAGGACGGGGGGAACCCGCAGGCCCATGCCAGAAACAACAGGGAGACGAGCGGCGTGGCCGGTGCTGCCTCGTCTACCGAGTCAATGCAGCATGCCGCGGAAGCTCTTTTGCGGGACATTGTCAAGCCGGCGCGCAACCTCCGAATTCATCGCAGCGGCTATTTTCAGGATGCTCGTAATCGGATCTAACCACTGTGCACCCTGGCGCCACTCGGGCAGCCAGAACTGGGCTTGCGATGTCAGCCGTTGAAGCAACTGGCGACGCTTTGCCGGGAAGGACTGGGCGGCCGGACGGTCATGTGCGGCTGCTCCTTCTTGGAAGTAGAAGGGATAGACTATGTTTCCAATCTGGTTGGTTTGCCGGGTCCGGCAGTCGATCTCGATCAGTAGTTCCCCATCTGTCGCACTAAGAAGACCGGCGCGGACATCAAGCAGTTCAACCTGCGGCTCATGGCGGATGATGCTGCCGCGGACTTCGGATTCGACATTGGTGAGCATTATTGTGTTGATGACCTGGAAGACGATGTCGTGAATGCTGCAGCCGAGATCGTGGCGCACCTCGCGCTCGCCGCGCGCGATGCCGAGGATGATGCGTGTCGATTCGCGATATTGACCTCGTAGCGGTAAGAGGCAATGGTTCTGGTCGCCACGTCAAGCCGGATTGGGCAGGCCCAGACCACACCCTACTATTGCTTCTCGTCTTTAAAACCGCTCATCCGATCAACGCCGTCATCGCGCCTCCTGCGATTGGACTAGGGCGGGCTCGACGACAACATCGATAATCCGAGCAGCCGGCTGACTGCCGACCAGTACGCGGACACTTCCCACCATGGCCGATCCACCGACATGCGGCCGAAGTCCGTTGACGAGAGGGCATGTGTGTATGTCGCCCTTACGCCAAGCAGGCCGGTTCTCGATCAGCACCGTCATGCAGGCCGGACCGAGCAAAGGCGTGCCGTGCGATGTCATGTCTCCGAGGCGCGCAGCGAGTTGCATCAGGGCGTCAACAATTCATCATTACTGGGGTGCCGTTGATTTCGCTGCACCTCCCACAGAAGAGGTCAAGGACAGCAAGGCGTTGATTTCCACCGTTGGAGTGGTAAGGGCGATCTTGGCGGCAGCGTTCAGCTTTATCTCGCCGCCACTGGTATGGATGATGATGCCGTTGCTACTGTTGTCGTCCAGCATGATGCCCTGATCATCCATTTTCATTCTCTTGCCGTCGCTGAGCTCGAGCCGGATTAGCCCGCGGGCGCCGTCATCGAAGATCAGCTTGTGCCCTGCTCGCATTTACAGCATGCGGATGTCGTTGCGGGCGTCGACGTTCGTTTGTGGCGCCTTTTCCTTGCCATTCCACAACCCACCGAGAACGTGGGGAAACGGACGTCGCCACGCTCGAATGCGATAAGAACCTCCTCGCTGAGTTTCGGCAACATGTGGAGATCGCGGCTTTCGCTCGCCATCGGCGTAGCAAGGCGCGCCCAGTGACTCTGATAGGGGGTAACGTACCAGGGGTGACCGACACGTACCCGGCCGTGGCCGCTGTCAGCGCGGTTCTCGCATACGATGGCAACCGCGACGCCCTTTGCCGCGCCACCGGACTCGAGAGTTGTTTCGATCGTGTTCGGACTTATCGAATTAACACCGTGGTCCCCTTGACCTTGAACCGCGTGCGGTAGTCGCTGCTGTCGACCTTGTGATTGGCCGAGTAGATGTAATAATTCTTAGAGAAAAGGCTGCCGAGCTTATTCAGAAGCACGTTGGTGTCCGGTATCAGACCGGGAAGTCCGACACACTCTGTCCTACCGGCGAGAAAGGTCTTGGTGTGATCGTTGAGAACAGCGTTGGCGCGTGTGAAAACCGGCTGGCGTAGCTCCACTACGACGTCGCCGTTCTTG
The DNA here is from genome assembly GCA_027406025.1 of Colletotrichum musae. Taxonomy (NCBI): domain Eukaryota; kingdom Fungi; phylum Ascomycota; class Sordariomycetes; order Glomerellales; family Glomerellaceae; genus Colletotrichum; species Colletotrichum musae. The sequence goes on along the minus strand of JANVYC010000012.1, from coordinate 184,589 downwards.
ATCTGACTTAATGTGTCGCCGCCCGAACAACGCGACGTTTCCTTGCCCGATTTCTCACCGGCGCTGGTTTCGCCGATAATGGTCTCCTTGGTCTGGGGGTCCCAGCTAAGGATCTTCACCTTGCTGATCTGCGAGGCGAGATTGACCTTTGGCTTGAAATTGAGCAGGCCACTTTCCCATTCCAGCTTAATGATGCCGTTACTGGTGTCGCGGGGCGGTCCGAAACGAAAGGTTCTGGTTTCGGTCATATAGAGTTCGTAGTGGCACCGCTTTGCCATGTTGGCCATGAAGTCGAGGTCACTCTCCTGGTTCTGCTCAGTCTGGCTAAGCTTCTCAGCGGTTGCGGCGATATCTGCAGCGAGATTGTAGCCTTTGGCGATGACGTGAACGACGTCGCTGTCTGTAACGTCCTGCCAACTGTGCAAGCGCTTGCCGAGCGTCAGGGGACACAGATTATTATAGGTAGAAATACTAAGTTTTGGGCGTGCCGCCTTCGGCGAAACCCGTCGATAGATTGGTGATAACACCGTGAAGGACGGGTGCCAGCGACCGGTAGTCGCCATAACCGACGGCAATTTCGACACTGGATCCAAACTTCAGTACATCAAGGGCGCGCTGACCGCCTAGAAGCCCGAATTCGCGCTTCTCCTGATTGTAGGCGTTGACGACGGTGGAGGCGAAGTGGGCAGCTCCGACAAGCGTCCTGTCGACCTCGACCTGCGGCACGGCCACAGGCACTTCATGGACAAGCGTCCTCCCATCCTGCCATTGACCTTCACCGTAAATGCGGGACGTCAAACGCACCATACTAGCTAGACACGACGACGAGATCGACTGTTCTGCTCCAGTGGAGGAAATGTCATTCAGTCGACAGCGGCGATGTCACGCGGGTCGTCCAGATCGTTTCGCTCGGCGATAACCCGCCATTTGATGAGATCGTGGTATTCCGCGACGCCAGATTCCACAGTCGTTGCCGACGATCACCCGGCGCTTGCTCTTGTCCGCTGACTGGAGCCTTGGGTTTATCAGCCACTCCGACAAGCGTGCGGTATTCCTTGAAACTGACGCTGACGGTCGTACGCGCCAGCAATCAATCGGAGCAGCACAGTGTGAGCGTTCGCGTCAGTTTTTCGATGATCGCGGTGAAACTCAATCTGCTCTAAATGAAGAATACAATCGGCGGCACATGGAGGTTGTTCTTGATGTCGAGCAAGGCGGCGAGCTCGTCCACCCTGTCGCGAGCGGATTTTCCATTAGGCGCAACGTTCGTGTAGTCGTAGAGGAACAATTCCATCGACATCGTCTTTAATGAAGTGGAAGAGCGAGCCGCGGAGACCTGGAATGGCGGTTGATTTATAGCTGTTTGAGGGGTTTAGCGTGTGATCGGTCGGATTGAACGGAACCCGGATCTACGTGCCTGCCTTCGGACCGGAAACGATGCCGATATCGGCTTTCTCTAGGTTCATTGCGTCTCACAGTCATCGCCTTTCATGTTCGATGCGCCTACGCCGCTCGATCCGCCGGATCGCGTCTTCCGCCAGCCTGTCCGCTAAGGCCGGATCCTTTGTAATCGAACCGCTTGGTGAAGCCGTGCCGGCCACAAGTTGTTACGATCTCGCTATCGATGCTGGAATGTTGCCGGAAGGAGCGACGACTGGCGGTCCGTTTTGCGATCCCGCTTCGCGTTGTTCTATCAGCGTCCCGGGATCGCTGCCGGATGCCACAGGTCTGCGTCATTTCATGTCGATCGATGGGGATGACGTCCGAACGCTGCCAGTGAAGGCGCGATGTGCCGGGGCAACATCACTTTCTGCCTGGATATGGGCCCTGCCGTGCTAATTACCTGAAACCGGACTGCGCTCTCGCGTGCCATTGACCATCGCCAAACTGGCGACGATGCGGAGCGGAGAAGAGTTCGGATAGACCCGTTGAATAGAGCTGCGCCATTTTCCAGGCGCCGTGAGAGGCTGCGCAGCCCTTGCGACCGGCTGTATCTGGCAGGATACCGTGAGCGGTCCAAAGCCAAGCATCGGCAACATAGTCGTCAAATGAAAGGTGTTGGTATGAACGGGGGTGGTCGGCAATCGCGTCTGCGGCGTCACGGCTCGGCGAGCGAAGACGGTCGACGGCTGCGGTCGCAAGGTATGATGCACCGACTGGTCAACGGTGCGTACCGCAATGCCTTGGCTGTCACTTCCTCCCGGACAGAGAGAGCGGGTATCGAACCGGCGGACGACGCAGCCTGTCTTTGCCGGGTCTGATTGCTTACGATTGCTTACTTCCAGACCTTTCCCGGTGACCTGCATGATCTGAAGGTGCTGTTTTCCGCCGTCAGGTAGGCCGCCGACATGTGAGATCGCGGCGCGTGCCGACAGAAGATGCATACGTGTGACAAGGCGGAGTCGGGGCATCATCAGCCCTTTCTTATGCCATGATAGGCGAGTTCAATACTCTGTACCAGAACCTGGGCTGCGCTTGCATAGAGGTCCGAACCGAACCATTCCACCGGATAGGGTGCATCGACCAGCCAGCGCCAGACCTCGTCAGCCGAACTGTCTTTCAGGATGACCGTTACGGTCTTGCGAGAAACACGGCCTTTCCACACCTCCCGATGACACCCTTACAGAACCTCGTCGCTGAGTCCGTCTTCGAGCGTCATGTGGCCGTAAGTGGCCTGCGAAGCGAATTTGTGCTCGAACTCATACAAACCGCCCTCTTGATATATTGAGGAGCGCAATCACGTGTCACACGCAACCCCTAGGCTTCCTAGGCCTCCGCTTGTCTCCAGGCCCCTGCCTGCAACTTCTTTCTCAGACATCACCACATTCAGGACCCAAGTACATTCAGGGCTTCGGGCCCCAACATGATACGTGTCGATCTTCACCCCGCGCGAGACGCCCTTCACCTTAACGCACCCGCCGCGCTGAGCCCCGTCGATTTCGACAAGGAAGTGGAAGCTCAGGTAGGGGTCCGGATTCGTGCCAACCGCGCCTAAAGTCCTTCGAACGGGTTTGCCGGTGTGCCGTCAAGTCGGCGATTCTTCGCCGAGATAGAACAGCACCAGTGACATTTCTCCACATACTCCAGGCCAAAGAGTTCGGCAGCGCTCCAGTGGAAGTGGTAGGCGATAAAGGCCCTTTTCTCGTGCAACATTTGCGCGGGGTAGGCCTTGAAGCTTCCCCACGGTACGGAAACCTCGATCTCGGTCGTAAAGATGTTTCCGGGTCGCACGTTCATGAATGAATCTCCAATGCTTATTACTCGCGTTTGACGCCTTGGTTGATGAGTTAGATAGACTCGACCCAGACGTCGTTGCCTTTGCCGCTCAGTCCAGTGACGGTGTGTTTGGACGGCCATACTTCGCTCACCACGAAGCGGGCTTTGTCGGAGCCTGCCTCGTCCATAACGATAATGGCGACGTTCTTGTGGTTGGACTGGATCTAACCGGCGGCAATGGCGCCGTGCCACTGTTTCAGTTCCATTAAGTCCGTGAAGCCTCAATTAAGCGTGACGTTGCCGTACTTTGCCCTCAGCGGCCCAAGCTCCTTGCCGTCGCGGTAATCAACAACCGCAGTTGCGGTCTCGTCTATGGTAACTTCGCTGAAGTTCGCCTGGGTAGTGTTGTCGATGTCGAGCCGAAACCGAAGATTACGTTATGGGTCCTTGCGGGCCATATATACCTCCTGTTCAGCGCTGCAATTCGGCAACTCAAACGTCGTCAGTGCACACCTATGACGCAGAGGACATAAGGAATGCGATCGGGATATCAATCTCTCCCTCGCAACACTTACCATCTTCAGAGTCCTACGTCCCGCATAAAGAAGCCGCTAGTTCGCGAGACCGACCCAAGGACCTAACACTGGTTCGCGAGTGAGTTTATGCGGTACGAAGGCTGTAGTCCACCACCTAGCCCAGAGGGAAGGTCCAAGGACTTTGCTGTTAACTTTGATGACCACAAGCTCCCATTACGCTATCGAGTTCAAGGACACACTTACAACTCCATCAATGACGGAGGCTTGTCACTTGTTCAAGACTATATTGCCCGCTTTGGCCGCATCACAATAGTGGAAGCAAAACGGGGACTGGGTGCCGTCTCGGACGGCATGCCACGGCTGTCTGACGAACATTCCGCCCAGATAATAGGCCAGACATTTTCGATGCGTAGGGACCCACGGGCGTGGGCAGGGCCGAAAGACACGTGAGTTCGCCTATAGCGCCCTTCACGTCAATCTCATTCTGGTGATTGTTCCAAAGTGTTTTTACTAATGCTTGACTAGTATCTTTGTTATTACCGCCGCGCGGTACTACATGAAGTTCTTAGAGGTGCAGATCACCGAGGAATACTTGTAAAGCCCTGATCTAAGCGAGCGGAACTAGGAGACAGTCGGCGAGTAAATCAAGGTGAAAGCAACCAAGTGGTTGACCTCCAAAGGGAACGGGCTCGAAGCTACGCCGTTGTGGACATTGCTGGGATAGTACGGTGTGGTCTGGTGTCGAATGATACCGACGTTCATGAGTAGTCATGGGCGTTGGTGTCATCTTACTACTGGCAGATTCTCCCGGCATTGGCGACAAGGTGGCGGGTATGGATTTTCCATGGGGAGACTGCGGCTTCCGAAATTAATCTTTCGGCCATGGCGCTCAACGTCCTCGAGGGAGGTCTCCCCCATGGCCGCCGTAGCAAAGGTCTAGCGTCATTCAGTGAAGTTCTTGCATTAGGTAACAGGTAAGGCAGCTATGGCGGCACGAGTAGAGCCGACAGTACTTGAACTGAACGATCGGGACGCATTTAGGTGCCTGTTCTGGGCTACGGCATAATCCCCTGGTTCTGTCGTCCTGACTGCCCAGCTCCTCATCCCTCGACACAGATGACGTTTGTCACAACCACTTCTCCAACACTAGCACCGATGAAGACAGCATGCTTCCAACCGCGTGTTGATACCATGTCTGGCGAGCAGGCGTTTGACGATGGCCGTTGTCGGCACTTATATCAGTGGCAAGAAACAGGCAGTTGTATCAATCTGAAAGAGCTTTCAACAAGCGGTCGATACCTTCATCCTTTCGATCACATGGACTAGCCATCTCGAGGCTCCGGGCCATCTATTTTCTCGCCTGAGCTCATCGTGATCAAGAACGTCAAGAGCTCGATTTACCTCGGCCTATGGCCTTTCTCCAGCTTCTAAAGCTCAGGTGTCTGTTACCTACCTAGGTCTTCTCGCCGTGATTGTGTCATTCTTCGTTCGCTTACTTGAAACCAGTCTACCCCACGACAACAACCTCAAGGTCACGCCTACCTGCCCTGCCGACGATGCATGCCTCTTGTCGCGCGAACAACCCACTCTTACCCGTCCGCGGACTGATCGAAAAGCAGTACCGATACCGATGTCAAGACCCATGCCTTCCCGAAGCTGGCGGCAAGTAGACTATTTGAATCGATTCGACCTCATGATTGGCGTCAAAAATAGGAAAGGATTGTGAAGGACGCTAGCAAATGGAGCCCACCGGCCACGGGGTCGAGTACGAACAACATCTCGACCTTCACTTCAGTTAAAGTTGACATGCAATTTGAAAGCAATATGTTGATTCTTCCGGATCGACGAACGAGATGTTCTACAACTTTCAGTAGGTGGCGCGACAGTCTTCCTGTCTAGGATACATGTCATCTCTAGCTAAGCCAACAGGCGCAAGATACAGTTAAACAGCAGACAGCCCGAGTGTGCCAGAATTGTGCGATTCACTTAAGGTATTGCCTCCAAAGCTCTTCTCGTGGGCGCTAGATTCCGTGCCGTTAATCCTCCCCGAGGTTGAAAGCACTAGATGACATATCTAGGGGAATGCCCGGGCGACCGACGTGTTGCTCGCTATTGTGGCCGACCGCACTCTCCATAGTCCACGGCCAAGGTCATGAACCGGCGCACCATTGCCGCGAGCCGCGGAGACGATCTCGATGCGCAGATACGTAGCATACAGAAACACCTTTAGAGAGGTCACGGTTGGGGCTTGTGAACGGGTGTGAAAGAGCTTGATTGAGTCATGATCTCTCCACCGCGCCCTTATGGGAGAACCTTTTTGGGATCCTTACTTTGTCATGCTTACACCGATCAGCATATCGCGGGAAGTCGTCATGACCCAACATGATGCAAAGTAAACATCAAAAACCCGCCGCGTTGGATCGCATGCAGCATCTTCTATTATCACAATTTTACCTATTTTAACTTTACATAGCAGTCTAAAAGACAATGCCGCATCGCCTGAGAACCCCCAGGATCGAGTGTAGTGATTTCCCCAAAAGGCCCTACTGTGCGGGCGTCTCCCGAAGGCTTTGAATTCCTCGCTGTTGGTGCCCACGCCCGCCTGCCGCTGGATGGTGCTTTTGTGCAGAACTGTCGATGGAATTCACACGGGCGGGTTGGCTTCTAGGGCAATACAGCCGGACCATCGGCTAGGGACACACTTAGTTTGGGGACTCAGCCCGGACGAATGTCGGGGCTTTGGTAGCGGGTACCATGTTCTTTGGGGTGGCGGCATCGGCATCTCATTTGCTCCAGCTCCTCTATGACTGAGTACTTGTGCAGGTACGGGTATCACAGCAGCCAGCCCCAAGACGGAGGTCGGCGCGATCGACTGAGCCGGGTTAAATCCAGCTGGGCTAGCGGCGGTCTCCAGTGCATGGCCGGTCTCTTGAGATCAATCGGGATTGAGAGTGTTTAACATAGGTGCGTAAAGGCTTCCCCGGTTGTGGGCAGTTTTGACACCGAGACGCACCTCGACCTCGCGACCTTCGAACCGGCCGCATCTAACTACTACAACTTACTTGGGACCGAGTCCAAATCAATTATGTCCTCACTTTGCGCCGCAGACTAATCAATCAGACGCATACTTCCCGACTCGGGCGGTCGTTTCGACTTTACCGTGGAATTCTCTGCGGTTGTCATTGCAGGGCGTAAAATACTGCCAACCAGTTGATACGTGTCGTGGCCGTTCCGTTCATCCTCCTGCATAGACAGTCCTGCCGGCGCAGCATCGGCCTGCTGCGTGTGGTCGGTCAGCCGGTTGTCTGCTTGCTATTATTCAGAATTGCAGTTAACTCCGTATCGAATGAGAAGGTGCAGATGTTTCGCGGCCCAGCGCACATCCAAAAAGAATCCGGGGGGGTGTTTGCGAGGAAGAGAATAGCTTTTATCACCCGGTTTGGCGACACCGCAACGATTGATCGCTCGATGTGATACGTATGCGTAATTGCCAGGACTCAGGCGATAACCTGCTTGAGGCATTTCAGGTCTGGGTCACCGGTTCGTAATGGCCGAGCGGCTCTCTAGTGCGGCGAGAACATTGAGAACGGGAGCTAATGCAACAATCAAGTGGATTGAGCAACCCTTGCCCGATTACAGGCGCCAATATCGGGTTCCACGAATCGCGCTCAGCTGTACACATCGCAATCTTGCAGTCGCTGAATTGCAGCAGGGCCTGGACGAAGAGGACGGGGTTCTGGTCCTCAGCACCATTCAGAGTAACGTTGTGGTCGATCCGTTAAGCGTACTGTTGTGTTGGAGAGGGGCTCCCATGGAGTTACACCTTTGAGCGAGTCTCGGCCGATGCAACATCGGTAGATCAGCCTGGACTGGAGATCTGCTTCACTTGTCGAAGTTTGCGACCCCGCTAGCAGGCCTGCCGCCACCCATCAGTAGTCCGGTCTCGTGCCGCATGTCACGGTGGAAAGACTTGATTGTCGGATTCGTACGGTCATCCTCGGCATTCGTCGGATTTGACACGGCCAGCAACATGGCGTTCGTTACCGAGAGACGAAAGGGATGTTGCCAACCTGAGGGAAGGGCTATTCTCCGAAATCATGTCGAGACGCACGAGGTCACATCATCTAACCACTTAGGGCAATGGAAAAGTCTCGTTGGATCGACGATCGTGTCTCGGTGGTGCTGCAAATCAACATCGTCGGCGTTGCTGTGTGACGTGGGCCTTGTCGATCCTATTAACTCGCCGTGATGGCAGAGAAGCTTTTGCGTGGCATGGCGCGGACACCGTCACGAATGTTAGCTATCTCGAAAGCCTTCTCGGGGGCGCCCTTTTCAATCGGGCAGTCGTGGGCACGCGCTCATCCTTCCTTTGGCTGCTGAGCGAAGCACTGGCTGCCGAGAACGCAGATAGGGTTAGTAATGAGACGGGCGCATCGAGCGACAACGTTATGAAAGGTACCTGAATGGAATTGCTACTTGCTGTGCGTTCAATCGTCGCGATGTTTGCCACCGCCGGATCTATTGACGCCTGAGCACTGTGAGGATCGTGCGGCAATGTATAACGACTAATCGTCGGTGATAAGGCGTATGCGGTCTGGCGGAATTGATTTCGATGCATTGTAGTGTTGGAGGGAGAAATCATTGCTACCCGTGGAGCGAAATGGAAGACAAGAAGATTATGGGTCCAGGAAGGCGTCTACCTAACTGTAAGGAGAGCGGGGGCACCTGCTCCCGTCGTTGAAATTGAGCCTGTTCGGCTGTGTTGGTGGGTTTGTAGCTGAGAAAGAGCCAGTACCTAACCATGTACCCAGGTACCCTAGGAAATCTAAGGGGCTGAGTCAACTTGACCCCAGGCGCTCGGGTCCTCCACAAGCCACCCAGATACTTCAATACCACGTTGACCAACGGTCGTTTGATGGAACTTAAGTTATAGTACAAGTATAGATGTACTGATGGCCCACTGTTCGGCCCGATGCTTCCGGTTCTCGTGGCTCCGTGGGCAGCCAGGACCTCTCATCCTTCGGTACCGAGGAGGGTAGACACCACGGCATTCAATCTTAATCCAAAGCGGCACGTGCCTTGTCGGGCTGCTTTCCAGAGACATTCTTTTCCAGATCCGATTCCAAGGAACGTCTCTATTCTTCCAACTATCTTTTTAAACAGCCGGGAACATCATACCCTTTCCACCATTTTCTACGTCACCAACAGGAACTCCACATCGCACCACTCTATTGCGCCCCGTAGTCTTAGTCACACTAACGTTCACTGATTTGCAGCATATATATCTATCTTCTCATCGATTATGAGTCAAGCAAGCCACCAAGGCACCAAGGCAACGAGCAGGTCCCGAGGATCATTCAAGGAAGCCTGTGTAGCTGCGAGGGTAAAGAGCGACGGGCCCGAGACAGGCGCAATGCCACCCACTCTCGCGCTCGCCCGAACCAGTAACCCAGCGCTGCCGCCGCACCCACGCGCCGATGTAAATGTCTTCGAGAATGGGGCCGGCAGTGCTCGCGTCCTGGCGTACTCTGATGTTCCGTTCGATCTATCTGGTGCTCCAAGTAAGCTTCATCATGGGGTGCCTACATGGTGGTGTCGCCGGGTAGACCTTGGTCCACGTGGCGATCAACACACGTACCACACGTATTTAAGGGAGCAATTGGCTTTTTGGGGGTTGGCCTACGTTGCTAATGGCAAGGCCACGCGCGTGCGGCAGTGGCTCGGTTCGAACTTCGTGTCCAACGCCAGCCCACCGTCGGCTCAACCTAAATAACCAAAACGCTTGATCTCCCAGCGGGGGCCAAGGCCCAAAGATACGGTTAGCGAAGATCTGTACATGTCACCACTCACCAACGAACGACGCTTGAAAAATCGACAACAACAGCCAGTCCTCGCGTTGTGGTCGGCCAAGACACTGTAATCTCCCCAAGATCAAGTCAAGGCAGTGAACCATTCTCAGATTATCGCCAGTATCAAGTCTTTTCCGGCAAGCGCATGCGTACGATGCAACCTATCCGTGGCAAAGGCCGACAAGCGAGCGCATCTGTTACAATCCATCGAAGGCTTTAGACAGCCGCTTCACGGCGCAACATGATAGCGCCCTGTCCAACCTTAGCAACGACACAGCACTGCAGTTCCCAGGAGTTTGATCGAGCACAGCAACATTGCGACCACAACATCGGTGTGCGAAAAGGGGAAATGACGGGGCATGCACGTCCGCGCCCAAGCACCGGTGCTTGGTCTTCTTTGTTTTCAGATTGACCGGATAATCAACGGCCGACAGCTCGCGCTCGACCCAAATTTCAAAGACAGAGTCTTGGCCTTGGATTCATCGACACGCACCGCCAATGTTGTCCATCGGCCCCGCCAATTCACGCCACAATTCACCTTTCCGTTGTGAAATAATCCGGCGGTAGTACGCACGCAGAATACAGCAATTTAACACGGAAACAGACGTGCTCCAGCGTGGACTATCGAGCCGTCAAACGAAGCAGCGAGCGCACTTGGCCCAGAAGCCCCCAAGACGATTGAAAGCACTAGCCTGCCTCCGACTAAACTCAGCTCTCCGGCTGGGACAAGCCAAGCCTTGATCACGCGGTCGCAGTCGTGACGGTGATAATCGGTGCAGTACATGTACGCATCTCACAACAGTCACCGTGACCAGGTCGAAGGAACCAGCGTCTAACCTTACTCCCCAGATAACGCAAAGTGGCTCTAAGGATTGTACCACCACAGCTCTTGTCTTTACCAACAACCCAGTGGATGTCAAGACGCTCCCCGTTGTCGTCGCACATTTTCTCAAGGACTGCATGTTAGACAAGGTATGAGACGGGAAATTCGAGGCATTCACTTGCCACCTGTTATCAGTACCTGACTCGAGTGGATGGGCTTATCGCTAGTTACTCGGTCGGACATGAGAGTCCCCGCCATGTCCAAGGTTTCCATGTGCGTCAACAGTGAACATTGGTTGCACTCATTTCCATTGGTTGCCGCGGGAGCTTGTCTCCTCGAACAGCCAGACGACATTGTGGCCATTTTGCGTCCGCCAACGTGCTCAAACTACACCCCATCTCGGTAATAGACATTTGCGCCATGGTGGCGGTTTATCATTAATAAGGCTGGCCGCGAAGCCTCGGTGCCTTGCACTGGTCGACACATCTGTAAGGTTATATATAGATTGTCTTGAGTTGGCATCTTCGGTTCGACCCAGATCCACTCGCGACCACACAGTCAGGAGAGGTCACTCGGCTTACTAAGAGAAACGGAACGCACCCCATGCCACGGACGGGATATGACACGTCTTCATTGGGCCATACCTTGCGGCAACCTTCGTTCCCTATATTGGCGGCAACCAGGCATCGGCATCGGCATCTGCGAGGTGCGAGAGTAACGTAGCTGACCTCTGTCTAGTTAGGCGCGCGTTGGTCTCTACCCCCCACTCAACGAACGTCTCCCTTGCGGCTGACGCAGTGCACTCGTGGTGCCTTACAGAGCATGTTCCAAACAGCAATAATTTCGCCTTGCCCGCCGCCGAAAGCTTCGAGTGGCATTTCCGGCCCGAGTTTCATTTTGATTGTGTCGTACTGGAGTACGTATACGCGATTACCAGCGCTGTAATAGTGGTTCCACTTTTGCAGCGTCACAGTTATGAGCCCTTTCTACCTGTTAATGTGCCATAGTAGTAATGCGTGTACGTCCACAGGCGAACGGCTCCACACCCGTCCCCCTGTAGGTTCGAGTTAACACGACGACATCCGTTCACCTAAGAAGGTCGGGACATAAGAGCCTGTGGTAAGAAACGCCTAGTTTAGTCAGTCTCTACTACTATAGACCGTAGAGTCTGGGGGGGTGTGTCGTACTGAAAGTACGTATACGCGATTACCAGCGTTGTAATCGTGGTTCCACTTTTGCAGCGTCACAGATTGTAACTCCTCGTCGTTCAGGGGGCTGTATGTGAAACTCCGACGGAAGGCAGTGTGCCCTGCTTTTAAGGCTCCCTTCCCGGTTAGCGTAGCGCGGAAGGGCCCCACCACTGCCATATTGATGTTGTCTCTCATGGCTATGGTCCCTTTCCCCAGGCTTGCCTGGTCCAACAGATTGGACGCAGTCTGCTCGACGGCACGGCTATGTAGCCGATATTGGTGAACTTTGTCGCGTCCGCTCAGTAGCGCAAGTTCTCATTCCCCGACAACCAGGTGTTCCTCACCAACACTTCAACAGGCAGATCGGACTTGGCGCTATGATTCGCAGGCTCATTAGCTATCGGACGATGACAGGAAGCGCGCCATGCGGGTTGCAAAGTGGTTGTGCTAAGCCTAGCCGGTGACTGACGTTCTTTGAGACATTCGACGCGAGAAGTAACAAGATCGGCAGAAAGACCACGTCGTCAATTCACCCACTCAGCACCTCTGGCAATTTTTAGAGTGAGCGAAGAGTTGAACCCGGACAACAGCTCTGCACAGGCTTCACTTCCCTATCCTCTACGCAAAGGGTGCGAGGCTTACTTACTTCAGCTCCCCTCTATGATCTGTCAGCATCTCTTCCGTTCTTCATAGCAACACGTTTGCGCTCGTCGCGACTGTCTCCAAAGAGTGGTTACCGTGCGTGGAACGCGTGTGCCATCGAGGAGAACCCTCTTTCCCCTGGGCACCTTGATTAAACAGCCCAGCCACGCCCTCTTTTTCCAGGCCCCCAGCAGCATTGACAACCCTTTGGTCTGCGTGTGCATGCCACGCCACTGGGCCTTTGGGCAGCAAGTGCTTTGACAATTCCTGTGCACTAGAAGATACGGCCCTGAGTGTGTCTTCGAGCTTCTTGATCGACCGTTCCACCAAATGTGCTGTTTTGCGCCACTTTCTGAGCATTGAGTTCAACGTCGGTCAAGGTCGCCGGCAAGCCTGCAATACTAGGGTTGAAGACGATGATTTATGCAGTCCTCCAGTCATATTCTCAATTCATCAGCAACAGTTATAGCGAACCTAACTTTGTCAAAGACTATACTAATACAGCACCGATTACTCCCCCCGAAGTTTAAGGTTATGGACGTGAGCGAAGACACACCGCCTTGGTATAGCTTGCCCCTAACGTACACAACAGCCCCCTTAGGCTACGAACCCCCTCCCTCAAAGCGATGACGTTCCTGCCTCTCAATCAGCCTCTTGTGGCGACAACGGAGCCTCAAACCGACGTCGCAGCTGTTTTTGCGCCGTCGCCATTCCACAACCTGACGCAGCAAATAGCTCCACGACCAAGCTTCTCGGCATTGGCTTGAAGTATAGTGGCGCCCAGCACGGGACTCCCTTGAGGCTAAACTCCGTGCCTCTTGCTAAGTTTGCTATCTTGTCAGCATTGCCCAACCTCAAGAAGAGGGTTCCTAATCGTGCTCGAGAATCGAGCGAGATCTTCCATCCCGAGTGTCTCTGCGGCCTTAACGGCGTTGCAAATAACCTGAAGTCAATTTGGTTACTTCTCCTTAGCCCTCCCAAACGGCCCTCAACAGAGTTGCTCAAGTAGCTCCGCTTGACGTAAACTTCTGCCCTACTGACAGCAGCATTGACCTGATGGGTGGGTATCTAGCAGTGCTGTCGAAGACCGAAGGGGCTCAGCCTCATTAGTCTGGAACGTCCGCGGATCATCGCAGTCAGCATCGGGCTATCGAACTTTGAACGCACGGCAAGATGGGAGGCACCGCAACGCCATGGGAGGATTCCGGATCTTCAAGCAGTTTGCGCCGAAGGTGGAGGTCTCGTGGTAGTTGTCGATGACGAAAACAATGTTGTCGGGTGTGAATGTATCGCTGACGAAGACGGCCTGCCGCCGCTCTTTGTGCAATGAATCAAAGCCCATCGCTGTTCAATAGCTGACAGCCGTCGGCCAGTCCAGATAAACTCTCAGTGTCTTGGATGGACGAGCAACGCATCATCTCTTGACGACATGTCGTAACTGCTGAAGCTATTCGTAGCTGGAACGTCAGAGACTGCGTACCGTTGCTTGGGCCATAGCCGTAGACGTCGCTTTCGGCTGTGCGCCCGAACCTGATAGGAATGAGAAGTCAAGCCTTTCTATCTACTTCACTTGCATCGCTCGTATTTCGCCGCGTGACACAGCACGTGCGCAATCGTCACATTGCCGGCTATTTCGGATACCATACACCCTCGCCAGTCTAGACTAACGAAGCAAGGGGGTAGCGCAACCCGAACGTCTCCAACATGCCTGTCACCATACGGGTCACACCCATCTCGTACCCCGCGATCACCTCAAGCGGCCCCGACACGTAGTATCTGAAGAATTACTGTCGGCATTTCACCACTTCCCGGTCATCACGACCAAGTTGAGAGCCAGGCGCCCGAGGTTGTAAGTATTGATGATGTGTCTGTACTGCTCAGGAGAGACGTTGTTAAGCTAGAGTTGACTGATCGGCAAGGGCCGGCCAAGATCGGCGCCGTTGCTCCAAAATCCCCAATGTCCAGTGCGCCTCCGTGGCGCATTCATCCCGTCGGGCCTTATTTCTGCTGCTGCTGGGAATGTCGAGCCCATATTCATGGTCGAGCGAGATCACCGAAGGCGTACCCTGGTTGGTCTCGACAAGGAACTGTCAACGGCGATTACCAACTGAGACTCGGGTTGACGGCTTCGGACCAAAGACGGACAAGGCGCAGGTTCGGATTCGAATCACGTCTAAGGAGTTGGGGTATCATGTCTGCGATGTTCTCTCTGGAGTTGTGCAATGCGACCAGCTGAGAGTTGATCGAGATTGCGAACCTGGATCCCCATGGACGGATCGAATTGACCCGTTGATTTCCATCAGCGCAAGGCTTGCCCAAGGCTACGGGCAATGTCGCCTATGCAGTCGAGCTCCCGGATCTATTACACAGTGAGCATCGCGCGACGGAATGTCGAACAGGCGAGAAATTTCCGGCTACACCTTGTCAACGTGTTGGAATGTTGTCGATATATTCGACGATTGCCCTGAATGATCAGGTCGGCATCGGGGAGCTCTCGGATGCTTGCGGAATGGGAGGCTGCTGACCTGATCGAAATCGAATGCTTCTTCGCCGCTTGTTCCATCGAGCTGCCGAGCGTGATCGAGCGTTGTTGGACCAGCCCAAGCCCAAGCAAAGCGGGGAGTGGGTGCTGCGATTACCATGGTTAGCTAACATTTCTATCTTTTTGACGACGATTCGTGTCTCCTTGCTTTCCTTCTACTGCTATCCTCGTCAACAACATCAAATAAATTTAGCCTCCTTGAATACCGCTGCGGCGAGCTCGGCGTCGGTCATGGTGAGGAGTCTAACGGCCTTCTGTGACTGCTGCGTCGCCTCCAGCGACTGGGCTCGACGGACGCCAAGATCGGGGCCGAGGTTCGCACCTGATGATCAAAGCAAAGTAAGAAGCCTTTTTGGAGATAGAAATGACGCGCAGTCTCATCGGCGACCAGCGCATCGGGCGTGTCGTCACACAGTACCTGGGCATCATAGTTGATGGGGCAGCTTGTTCTGCACCCCTGTTTGTTATTATCCCACCTCCGCCTAGCGGCAGCCGTCGGTCGCACCAGGGAGGATGATGGTGACACGGCCAGCTGCCGGCAGCCCGATGCGGAACCTTTTTGAAGCCATCCATTGCGTCGTTTCGATGTGCCCTATGTCTTCCCCCCCTCGTCGATTCGAGAATCACCAGCATTTCTTCCAAACTTTCCTAACGTCCCTCCCTGCTTCCCTGGTCGCAAGCGGACAGTCACTTCTGGTCTCCCACAGACCTGCAACCATCGGTTCAGAGCCCACCCAGCTTTGACCGCAACAAGAGCCAGAACGAGGCTCCTCAGTGACCGGTTCAACTCTGACCATGAGCTTCGGACTGCATTCTTGAATCTTGATGCAGGATCGGATGGTCTGCGTCCTGCTCGTAGTCGGGCTTTTCGTCATCACCAGGGTCTGTGCCTTCAATAGGTGGCTCGCGGAGGTAGTGTCGTGGTTGCTCGCTATGTTCGCCAACATTTATGTCAGCGGGATCGTCAGCATCACCAGTCATAGTTAGGAGGGGCAAAGTACCGTGGACATCGTGCATAGACCCGCCGATGCCGCGCTTCTGAAGCTGGCAGGCCAGGTCGGCAATGTTGGAGGGTGAGCATTTGTCTCTGGTCTTCAACACCGCAGTAGCACGCGAGGGCCAGTCGCATGTGTTCCTTTGCGACGTCGACCTTGTGCTTGACAAGTATCAAGCTGATTGCGTTGCTTCCGAGGAGGGACGCGACGATTGATGCCGGAAATGCGCAGTCAAGTCTGTGAACCAACCGTTCGTACCTGTTTTCTTGTCATGGCCAGACGGCGTATACTCCTCGCGCGGAGTGGGAGTTCGGAGTTGCGAAAATATCGGTCTTGTCCCATCAAGTCAGACCAAGTGCACAACGTGCCGACAGGAAATCGAAGCAGGCGTGCGCCAGTGCAGTGCGTCTTTCAAGCGCTGGCTCGATATCCAGCGCATCCTTTCGTTGGAACAAGTAGCATACGTCAAACGCAGGTTCGTTTCGCTAAGATCGGGACCGGCCTGGTATGTGGAGTTTCGCGGACCTGCTGACCGGTATCGAGGCTGAGATGGCCAACAAACGCGTGCCCGACTTCTTTCACAAAAGTATGGGTCAGACGGACGTCCGCTCGCCCTAAATGATTGGACAATCTGGATCGGCGAGCACCGCCTTTGCTTGGCAAATTGGTTTTCAGGCCGAAGCGGTCGAGGTACTCGTCATTCCTTTCTGGGAAGCCTGCACCAAGGACGGCCGGTTGTGACGAGGCTGCGATCTGTGGTCTTCACAATGATTGCTACTGGCTCTGACGCGATCACGCTCTGATTCAGGTCGTCTCCGTAGAAATAGACCGCTCTTACCTTTCCTTCTGGCCGCGGGCGCAAGTGGCCGTCAACAGTCGGCCGGCTGGTACGGGTTCGTAAGAACCTGTCAATCGCCGCAAATTTGGCGGTGTCGGTTGCGGCGGAGCGGATCGCAGGCCGGCCGAGCCCCGCGACAAGCTCTTGGTTCTTGGGGTCAGAAAGATGTTCCGAAATTCGGGCGGGCGCGTCGATCGTCGCGGTGAGGAGATGTTTAGGATGTCGGGAAATACTGTGAATGTGCCTTGTCCAGGCGAAGCACGCGTTGTGGCCCTTTTGCTGATGTAATGGGACCTTTTGGGGGCGAAGGGCAGAAGCAGTGCAGTGCAGTGCTTAGTAAGTTCCGGGAATGCGCCGGGGACGTGGAGACGCGCGACCGCTGCAGGACCGCTAAAAGCCCAACAGGGCAGCCACCAACCAATGCATCACCCAGTGCAGCCAATAGGACTCTGTAAATCCAGCAAAAGTTTTACAGCCCCACAGCTGCAGCCAATAAGACGCTGTAAAGGCACTACTAACTTTTCAAGCCCACACGTGTGGCTAAAAGTCTATAACGTGCATCTTAGATGACCGCAGCTTCATGCTATGTACGCAAGACGGAATCGGTGTTGGCTTCTACTGTACCGTTGCCCTCGACAAGCTGGGTAACAGCTAGCAGACCTGCCGCCAGCTTCGGTCCTTAGTAGCACATTTCATGTGTGATAGTGATCGTCAGTCGGCGCCGGGTAATAATAATATTTACGCGGTCTTACTCGAATCCACGCAGTGTGTGCTACGTCACAGCCTCACTTCAAATTAGGTATAGAGATCTATGGCTTTGCGCCTTCTTCGCGGATTCTCGTATGTGCTCGTTAAGATGATTGACTAACGGTTAATCGACCAGCTTCACTGTGTGCCAGTCGCTCAACTCACAGAATACCACCAATACCTTATCGTCAAAGCCCGCCATCCCCAGTCAATAAATATCATCTACGAATTCCTCAGCAGTCCGTCCCAAAGACATTCATTAACAACGCTCATAGTCACGGCTCTCCCGCTCTAAAACTCGACTATGTAGTCTAGTATTAATGCTATATATGAGAATATTAATGTGTCTAAAGTCTCAGCTAACGTCTTCTATAACTGTATAGCCCCCTTTCAGTCCCTCAAACTAGCAGCACATGGACGAATCTGTGTGACTCGCCCCAGAACCCTCAATACCTGTTCTCAGTCGCGGACAAAAGTACCGCAACGCTGACTCAGTACGAAGCGTGCTTTATTCACTATATCCGTTAGAACTTTAATGACCTCACCGGCGTCAGCCACAAGCTGCCTCTTAGCAGGCGAGAGCTGAACTCTATTTTGGACGACGGCATTTGTATTGATATGCGTTTCGACCTTGCCCTAATTCTGATAGATTTCCCCAGAGACCAGGAGTCTAAGAGCCCTACCGAGCTGCTTTCATATGGCCTCCTGCTGTGCAGCTTGCAAGGCGCCACCGGCAGATGCAAGCCCTTTGTATCGGTTTGTCTCAATAGCCAGACTTAGACTGTCACCAGAGTAATCACAGGTCTTAGCTTTGTGGTTGTAGAACTATGGATTAATCCAGGTGCGAGCGTTGCCGTTCTTGATATCGTTGATGTGTTCGAGGAGTAGGACAGGTTTCGGCAAAGCGCGCATTGAAAGACACGAAAGATTTCTGGGATGCTCCAAGTTTCCCGGAGGACGCAGGATGCATCCTAGGCCCCAGCGGAGTGTTGGATCCACGGTGCCTACCGCTGTTAGTCCGTCCCCCGACGTGTTGACCATCTAGTATCTTGGTCCGTTCGTCATGCGCTCGGCTAGGTAGCACCACGCGAGGCGGGGGTGTGGCTTTAGATACGGGTACGTAGATTTACTGGCTGTATGATAAGAATCTGAATGAGGCTGCGAGTGAAAAAGCTGCCCGCGTCTAGATCAATATCAAGGCGATCCGGGTGAAACAGGCAGTTAGGTCGAGCGGCTTAGCCACCTATTAACACATACCATGGGTGTGTCGCCAGCCGCCGCCTCCCGACCAACAAAAAAAGGGGCAAGGTCAACACTCCTGTCTGCCAACTGCGAGTGTACTGCCGTTTCTGCTACTACCTAATACCACCGCGAAAGAGATGGCGACGGTTAGAATAACAAGATCTAGAATTTTGGCCTTTATTGCCGACCGCCTCTGCGCTAACTGTAGTTAACCATGCTCTTTAGCTACTTTCTGGTCTTGGCCTTTTCAGTTTACAGAGCATTCTTTGCATACAAGGGGTTATTTACAAGCAGAGCTTTTACTTTTGTCTTTTTTTTACATAAGTCTAGTTTTGGCCGCTGCCGCAGTTGAGTAAGCGCGACGTGCAGAAGCGCCCGCATTTCTATATCGAGGCCTGTTTTGACGACCTAGCCCCAAATCTCAATATAATCTCGCGTCTCTTCATTTTAAGCTTTGGTCGTTGTTCCTACTTACCTACTAAAGTCTGCTCGAAGTACACATGTTTTTAGCTAGGCGTAACACAAGCTTTACCGGGGCGCAGGTAATTACACGGATTTCTGCCTGTTGAGATTTCTGCCTGTTCAGATTTCTGCCTACGTAGACTTTTGCCTCGCACCCTAGGTGCCTTAACATGTACCTCCAGAGCCTGTCCAGGTGTACCAAAGTGTCTCCAGACACCGAAGTGGTTGCATTTTGCAACCACTTTCTGTGTTTCTCCGCGGCGACCAAAACTTCGTCTCCTTATCTCACTCCAACCTACTCAACGTGCGATCTTGCCGATACGCTCGGCCTCTCTTCCAATCCCGACTATTCACAAGGACGGATTTAAAGGCCGTAATTGCTGTGTCCCTAATGGGACACTTTTCGATCCATTTCCTGTTCGGAGGCGCCCGCTCCTGTTGAAACCGTTGGTTTCGTTGAATCAACCCTCAGCAGGTCACATTTTAGTCATCATCGCCGACAATCCGGCCGCAGCGCGACATTGTCTGCGGCCTGCTGGTCTTGCGCCAGGATAGACTATGACCTGCAAGCCTGCACGATCAACTTTATTCGCAAACAGAGATTCCTTCATGACGAGTTCGTCCTCCCAATTCTCCCGGGCACATTATTGCGGACGTGCCTGTGTCGAGCGAGTCCGAAACCTTTAGAGCAGGGTCAAAGATTCCAAGAAGCAATCAACACCAAACACCACCGTTGCACCTCCCAAAACATCAAACCCACCGGGGATTTGTGTCACGGCACATCGCAGCCCAGAGCACACCAGCGAATTAAGCTTTCAACGACTTGCCCTGATGGCCACGTGGCGGCCGCTGACCAACAAAGTTTCTGGCGCAGAGAGAGAGAATTGGACCGTACGACAATATTCAGCGCAACAATAGCAGCGATTTTGTCTACGAGCTCAGTGTTGGCGGGCTCAATAACTTCAACGTATTCCGCGACGGCTGGATTGCCTGCCAGAACCAGCATCTAGCGCTTGCCAGCCATGACATCAGGATTGAAGGCCACTGGTTCAGCCTGCCCCAACCATTCATCTTGGGATTGTCACGAAAGCGATCAAGCGGGGGCGCAGATTACAGGGGAGAAGACTGTGCTGCAGCCGCAGAATGAATGGCGGGCTAAGAATGCGAGCAGTACCGAATGCGACACGGATCTTTGCTCAACGTGACCGCGCGGGAAAAGAGTGTTTTCAACAAGGAAAATATCTTCAAGATGCTGCATTGATATGTCAACGATGCGGAGCCATGCCGACCTCGTCGACTTCACCACGGCCATGGCTCCAGCGGGTTTCCTATGACGACAACTTTCACGAAACTTTGCCCGCTCCTTTCTCAAGGCCCTCCGCCACCATGGCTACAAGCGTACCGTCGATGACGCGATAGCCGACGGTTTTCAACGCCTCATTCATAGCAGTCTTTCCGGCACCAGCCCGCCCAATCACGGCTGTGATGACATCTCTGCCCAGACAGTGCGCTGCTCGTCGGAGGTCCGGTCATAACGCGCAAGCATCTCATCTACAACCGCCGAAAACGTTCGATGGCTGCTGTGAGTCCTAGATTGCACGGACGACTTCGAGCCGTGTCACCTCGCACGTCGGCAAAACACACAACGCGCGCAACCTCTGTCACAAACTAAAGCTTCTTCCATCCAGCCAAAAGGCTTTGGGGCTACAGAATACACGCCAAGTTTTAGGAAGAGTTTTGTCACAGCAGATGGCGTCACTATCAAACCCGTCGCAAAGAAAGGCCGCCAAGCTCATTCTTGTCGTTAATCCGGTGCAGCTCTAGCCGGTCGGGGAATATACTGCGTTTCGTGCGTTGCAGATGGCCGACCGCATCGACTATGCGGAGCTTGAGCCGATCTTTCGACAGCACGAGCATTAGATATGCTCAATTCCTCGGTTAATTTCGCTCAAAGTATATCGGCAAAGCAGTTGCTGTCTTTAGCTTTAAGGCAAGACTGTACGCTCAGAGGTGATGACCGACTCAGTGGCCGGTGCGGTTGCGTGGCTGCATTACACAGGAGCAATGATCAGCTTCCACATCATTTGTAACAAGAGCGACGCTGCTTTATGCCCAAGCAAGACGGCGACCGTCAAGTTACTTGCAGAGCGTGAGCACATAGGCGACAAACTCGTAGGCTATCAGGGGTTCTCCAAGCCGACTACAACCGCGATTATGATATTGCGAATTCCGCAAGGGTCCTCGCCCACCTGCGTCGCAACGTTCGCATGCGGAATGATTTAGTGCGCGCCACGTCCATTGAGCGCGAGGTTATCGGTCAGGGTTCACCGCTCAAGGCGGCCGACGGAAACCACAACTTGGCGGTCGGCAAAAAGATCGTTGTTGTCAAGAAAGAGGGCTAACTCGGCGTCGAACAAGACATTCTCGGCAAGTTGGTGGACGCAGCGCCCGATTGGATCGTCTTCTCGATTGGCAAAGGCATACATCGCAACCAAGTCTCTGTCGAGCAGCGCGCGGGCGGGCGGACCAGTGGAGATGCTGTCGGAGAAGAATTCCCAGAAACAATGCTTACCTATCCCGCCAGAATTCTAGGCCGACCCTCCATTGGCCCAGCTGCGCGGCCTTGAGTCGTTAATGTTTACAGGACGTTTGAGCGGAACCGTCTCGAATGAACAACGCGGCAGAAGTGAATGCTCATGGATCTCGCCGTCCTGATCGCACCCGGTGGCCTGGCCTCTCATCACTGACGGTCACGACAATTGTTGAGAAGATCATGCCTACAGTGGTTTCAGCTTGTCGGGAGACAATAGGGGTAAGGACCACCTCATCTTCTTCAACATTGATCCCGTCGAGAAGCTCACTGCCACCGGAAATCTCCCACAAGACGACCTTGGCAATATTGCTGCAACGCTGAGACGACTCGGGGGGAAATGATGATCAACCCAGTGTGAAACCATTAGTTGTCTTAGAGCCTCCAGACATCGCACGTATTATTAGTCACGAAGGCATATTCCTCTGTAGTAATACGGGACATCCAATTTCAGTTCTTTTTGCCGTATGAGTCTAGCCATTTCATGTGGAAATTATCGCGAACATTACCCTGAGCAACGGCCATGAGAGACGTGTACAGGGATCCATCAGCTGGGAGCTTCCCCATATCAGCAATCTGGCGAGCCATTGGCGGCTTTTTGGAAGTATGAGCGGCCTTGGGGGTTTTGCAGCCTCCCCAAGGTCGGAAAGCTTGCGAGCCAGACCAGAGCCAGGTGACAGCGGTTCAGATCTCGGCAAGCCCGACTACATGCGTGACGAGCGAAGGTGCCCCCTGAACGTCCACGATCAAACAACCGTCTCGTTGATCAATATCTGTGTTGCAATTCTCGTTGCATGCTGCGAAGATCCAGATCAACATTCCCCATCATTAAGGAAGAGCTGTGGCGGATTGCCTAATAAATCGGTGCAGACGTCAGCGTTGTTTATCGAGCAAACGAGGGTTTTATGCCACTGGCTAAATCAAACGTCACACTGAGCGCGAGATCGTATAACATCATTGATCGCGAGGAGACGGGGCTAGGCTGGAGAAGTAGATGACTTCTGCCCGCGATTCCACAGAGGCGCGAGCAGAATTCACATCGCGCAAGAAACAAGCGACATTCTCCTAAGTAATGTTTTCGTTGGTTGTGATAGCTCTCGTCGGTTTGACATTTGGCCGGCGAGTGCCGGCACATTCATCGGCGCTCCGTGAACATACTGGGACATGGCTGGCCGGCTTTACCTTATGGGTAATTGATTGTGAATACCCAAGTCAAGTAAAAGTCAAATCAGCTAGAGTATTATTAAACGATTGCTGTCTGGAAACCTGATGTCTTCTGAAGCAAGTGTTAGCATTGAGAGCTCCCAAAGCCATTTCTAGCAGGGATCGAGATGCCTAAGCTTAGCACCATTACGAAAATCACAGCTGACCTTATTTAGCTTTTAAGGTGCCTTTTTTGACTAAGTAAATACTTGCAAAACGCTCCGCTTCATCTATTTTACTTGATTAAAAAGTAACAATAACTGTTTAGATTCAATAAAAGCCGTTTGAACCATCCCTTTAATCCGTGTTCCCCTGGGCTGAATTAATAAAAAGAATGTGGATGTCGAAAGCAACATGGAATATCAACTCCTAACACGCACGTTGAATCTGCGGGACAGATTCTAAATACTAGTCAAATCTTCAGACGTTCAAGAATAGCTTACTAAGTCAGGGAGTTAGCGGACTAACTGTTTCCGCGACGTTTCTTCGTGTCGCGTCCAAGGCCGTATCCTGAGTACCAAAGGCCGAGCTCTCCGGCATCAACATTTCAATCTCCGTGACAATAATTCCAACACGCCAGACGCATCCAGTTTCGCAGCTCCCTGGTCCGTTTGGATTCCCACAATGTTCTGCATCACGTAGAGCTCGTACTTGTCAAAGGTCTTGTCGATCGCGCCGCAGAGAATTGTCTCGAGCTTGTGCACGCCGTTAACGATCTTGAGCTTGACCGTCTCCTCGATGTTCTCGTCGTCGGCTGTGGAGACCTGCAGAGCGATGTTTTTGTAAGTAGCGATGGTCAATATTGTCCTTTTAGCCGTAGCCCTCTGGATAGGCGTCGGCTATGCTCCTGAGCCCAAGCGTCGAGCAGCTTGGACGGGTCAGGTCACTAAACGAGAATGCGCACTTGGCCTAGTAATTCCCCCGAAACGTAGCGGTCAACAAGCTTGGCGCCTTGTGAGATTATCAGCCGGTAGCTAATAGCCCATAGTGCCGTTCTCGAGGTTTATGGTCGACTTGAGCGAAACTTTGTGCCAGTAGATCGGAGTATGAAACCGCACTTATCGTCGCCGAGATTGACTAGTTGCGTTTGAGTCCGCGGTATAAAACCTGCAGTACGACTTTGTTTGGTAGATACACGAGATCCTCAATGCCATGATTGAGAAGCTCCTCATGGGATAACTGCCTGTTAGCCAATATCCTAGCTGAGAATACCGGAGTCCATGGCAGCGTGTGGGCGCATTGAGCGGTTGCCGATTATTACTTGTGCCGTCCTTCGCGAGGTACTCGTTCGTTCCATTCACAGTCCAGCCAAGCCCTCCACACGGCTCCCGGTTTAAGTTGCGATCGCCGTTTCGTCCGTAACTCGCTCTCCCGCTCCACGCCCGACTCTCTTATCAGCTCTTACTCAACAGCTACAGTCACCCGCTAGAACACCTTGCGCTGATACTGCCTGCCGATCATCTCGTACGTCTGTCGCCAAAAGAGGTCGCCTTGGCGTTGATCTCATTTCCCTGGTTCAAGGATAGACCACGACATGATAGGCCGATGATCGCGACGATAGTCAAGGTAGCGACCGCTGCGTCGCGCACTCTTTTGATCGTCAGCCTTCCTTGTTTTGTCGAGCTGGAGCCATTAAGCCTACACTGTGTGATTAAGAGTGGACTGACTGGCACTGGCTGATGTTGTTAATCTTTCCGTTGAAACTGTCGATTGACCACACGATCACAACAATCACTTCGTTCTTTCTAACTTTCTAATTGGCAGTGGCTGTACAGCCCTATCTCTTCAGCCGTCTCGAGAGTGGCTGCATTCACAGGTGTTCTTTCCTAATGTTAGACTTGTGTTGCCTCTCGGTCCCAATCTTTCTACTAGGCTGCCTGCCTTGTCGCCGATGATGGCGCTTGTGGGAATACCAATGCCTGCAATATGGATGAAGTCGGTGGTTAGCATCTCATCTGCGGTCTGGCAGCCAGAGAGCACACATGTAGTGATGGCGCCTAGTCTTCTTCGCCGGCCAGCCTCCCGGGGGATCGTGATTTTCTGCTGACTCCAGTCGAATGCGTATGCGAGTACCACCTTGTTGACAGCGTATTCGACAGCCATAATGCCGTCTGTTGTACGACAATGACTGATGCAGGTAGCCGCCGCTAGCGACGAACAAGACCGGAGTGTCCTGCCCGGAGATCCGTTTGGGAAACAAACGGGATGTGGATTAGGCGCCGTCGCCATGGACGCAATTTGGCTGCCATGAGGGACTGCCTTTCATCAACAAGCAGAAGTTCAACCTGTCGTACCGGTGATTCCGCTGCTCTCGAGGCCGGCACTGATTTCAGCCAGCTTTGTCGAGAAATTCTCCTGGTTTTCAAAGCCACTAGCGACCATATACTAGCTGGGGTAAGGTTTCAGATGGGTGTAATAAGTCCGCCGCGATATTTTAATTACCACTAAGGTAATGAGGCTGGTATCCGACGGCTTGACGATTAGATGAACTGACTGACCTCCTGTTGCATCAAATTACAGCTTCGATCTTCTAGCGAACAGTATCGCTGGCCAGAACATTGCGTACGACTCGGACAGCTTGGAGTTTGACTGCGTCGACCTGAAGAGACGAGCACAAAACGGACGGCTGCTTCGCCGAATAAGAAGAAAGCATTCCCATCTGGACCGTTCGTCATCAAGCCGGGCGTCCGCCACGGTTGCGATCCCGTGCAACCGTCTTGTGCTCATTTCTTCGCCCTTGCAGTCTCAATTATAGTCGGCCCTGTAGTCGGTCCATGCAATCTGATAGGTCTGGTTGGGCTGGAGATTACGGCGATATCGCTGACCTCGATCGTGATCGTCAAAGACTTTGCCTTTCCAGAGGGGGAGCCGCTTTGGGGCGAGGACCTTATGTCCTGTGTCGATTGGACGTCCTGAGAAGCACATAGGTCCGTTCGGTATCCTGCTTCTGTGCAGCATCCAGTATAGTGGAACGGAAATCTGCTGACGAAGTCGCGAAGTGTTGCACTCACCACCCGCGCTCCGTCAGCCCGGCCGTATTTAACATCCGGAGCTTGTCCACTTCCACGCTGAATGGGACCAGGTTGACCTTCGTGCTGAGATAGACACGTCGCGCAGGCGAAGATGATTCCGGCCTTTGATAGTACAAGTATTGCAATCATCTGCCACGCGCGTGCGGCCTGGCTGCAGGATTAGCACTGTCCTGCCAACTGCTACCGCGCATCAGGGTAAGGACTTTGGATGTGGTCGATCTTAGAATTGGCGAGTGCCATAACCAACCTAGGGCAATCCCCGAACCAACCACCGCCTTAAATTAACAGCTGAGACGGTGGTATTTCTGCCTTTCGGTTGAGATTGCGTTCGGCATGTCCTGTGACGACTGTTCGGTCGACAGTCGCGTTTCTTCCTCTGCGAGCTTTTTCGCGCACTACGTCACGAAGGCACTCTCTAGAGTTCGCGTTCTATGTTCCCAAGACGTCCGGAAACAAATTCGGGTCAACAAAACATCCCACACGAACACGCGAGCTCGTTCCCGGAGCTCCAACACGGAGGAGAACATCAACCGCGTCGTCAGCATCTGCCGTAAGCCTTGGCACAGCCGTCGGCCGCACGAGATGCAGCACACATTGTCGTTGCGCACCAGTGTCTGGACGTACTCTATTGCGATAAGTTCACTAATCAATCTTCAAGGCCTGTTTACCTCGTAATCAGTCGCTTTGGATTGCTGATAGAACTGTGAAGAACAATGGTACGGCGTGGTGGCCGCCGGTGCCGCCCTCTGTAATCATGAGGATTTCGCCAGCAAGCCCGCAGCACTGCTCAATCGCCCTCCGCCGCGCAAAGTCGCCGGGGTTGATCTCTCACGGCTTCGGAACGGGCAGTTCGGGGTGTCTTGAGATGCCTTGATAATCGCCTGGGCGAACCTGTAAAGCAGCTATGCCTGCTCTGCAACGAGGCCGCTCTGCGACCATTCGGATTCTCTCATCCTCGTAAAGGGTCTGCAGTGCTGCAGTTAATTCCCTCCGGGCGAACAGCACGTCGTTCTGGCGGGCGGCGGGCCGCTGCCGCCCTTGCCGATGACCTGGGCGCCCGCGCGGGCTGTTGGAAGGGTTAGAAGAGAAGCACTATCTACGAGGACGCCGCTGCGGCTCGCGACGCACCGCCGGGCCGTGGCGGGCAGTGAGCTCGGCTTAAAAGTTCGCAAGACGGACGGCCTGCTACACGATCTCCTCGCGTCCTGCTGGAAAATCTTCTGGAAATGATGCAGGCAAACAAGCAGAAGACGTCGTGAAAGACGGTTGAAGAATGTTTGCGAACCCATCTACCTCGCGACAATGCCAGATACCACGGCGGTGGTAACTTTCCAAGGACAACGCAACCTCCAAGAAGGCATAAAACTCTTAGAACGCCCGAGGCCACGCCATGCTATCCTGCGGCTCTCCAGAATCTCAAAGATAACGGTTATGGCATCCGTACAATCGATACAGACGTCGTGATCTTTCGTTGCGCCATCGTGACTGACTTGTTGTGGGAGGTGGCTGTGCAGAGGTAATAACGTTGGCTGTGAAGGAGACGCGAGTAACTCGGCCAAGACTTAATCCTATGTGGGCTCCAGACGATTTGAAGTAGGAATTTCACAATGGATTGATTACGATAGACTATCCGTAGTGGTTGACTATATTCCGATGCGATACCCGCCCTAATCCCACGCAGTGTCGTATCTGCTACCGGAGAGGGTAGATTAGAGTAAAGATAACAACCTACTAATAATATCGGATAGCTTTCGCGGCTGCGTTTCCAGCACTGTCCATAATGACAGAAGTGTTGAACGAGCTGGCGAATTGGTGCTAGGAGAGAGCACCGAGGTGCGAAACGTAAAAAGCAAAAGGGACGTGTGACCTCGCTATCAACCAGGCCGTGTGATTCACGGCGACGTTTGAGCGCGCGATCGATTAGGCGTTTGACATTTGATAAGGTTGGGCCAGCAAAAATGACACTAAGCCGCTGGGAAACTGGAGTTGGCCAGCACATGTCAAGATAACGTCGAGTTAAGATTCATAAATCTGAGGCTTAGCCCGGCCAAGTTGCTCGTCCAGGGGAGCTATGACCTCAGACAGCTGATCCCCGCCACCGGCCTGTCCACGGCCTATCCCTGCGATGCCGTGCTTGAAAGAGAGAAATTGGAGATGCCTCACAATATTGACCTCGTGCGGCAACGCTTCTATCATCTTTTTAAATCTTGGAGGAAATACTCGACGCTTGACAGCGGCCGTGTAGTGCTGAAGTTCGAAAACAACGCCACCTTTTGGCGATGCGCTATTGTCAATGGTGTCGTTCGGTAGAATGGGGAAACCGGGTTACAAAAGGGCTGTCGGATCTGGATCGCACAATGTGGCCAGCGTGTTGCTAGGTGATGACCGCGCCTGACTAACAGCCATGTTGCAGAACATCGTCGTCAACAACGCCATCAAATACGCGCCAAGTGAATCAATCCTCAAAGACTATCGGCGTCAAGGCAAAAGGCTCGGTTAATCTGTCTTCAATCAGGGGCCGGTAACTAAAAATACCATCATGGTTGTGTTGCACGATTCGTAGGTTTGCGAACGCGGTAATTGTGACATTGAGGCCTTAGGCTGGGCCTGTCCCTCACTTCGCGACTTGGCCAACTTCTATCTTGGGAGGTTCGCAAAGACAGCAATTGTGATCTTGAGGCCGTGGATAGAACCACGGCAACTGTCCCATTGAGGCCTTGGGAGGTGTCTGTCTATCGGAACATCGCTTCGCGACAAGCCAAACTTCTGTCTTGGGAGATTGGCCGGTTGGCGGATTGGGAAGTGTCGGAAGTCGTGATGAGCGGCACGGTGCATGCAGCCTGTGTGCACGCAGGCATGGACGACGAGACGATTTCGATCCCGTCTAACCGGTTCGCCCAGCTCAGCTGCGTTTCTTCATCATGGCGGCCGCAGTGGACGCGTCGACCGTCACTGACTAACTGACTACTAGGGGCGCAGGGGAAGCCTGGAAGTTTGCAGAACTGCAGTGAACCCTTGGACAGGCCGTAAACGAAAATCCGCAACGTGAAAAGCGATATTTCGAGCACGTTAGCCAGCTTCTTGCCTGTCTTCTAGAAGCAGGGTGAAGATCGTATCCGCCTCTGGCACTCCCATCACGACATCGCCTTCGCGGAATGCCGATAACGCTTCGGTCAGAATCTCCAGACGGACGGCTTTGTTGATGAAGTCGTCGGCCTCGCAGGCAAGGTCGTCGACGGTCGCCCTGTCATCGGTCATCGACACAAGACAATCAACGAACCGGAAAATTGCTGTCGAAGGGCCCGCAGTGCTTCTACAAGCCTTGCGGCGGTTGGACAGCTTGCCGCCAGTGCGGCTCTCGGCCATCCTCAAAGAAGCCGTGAGACTGCGTTAACATTAGAGACGTCGATAGTCTCATAGAGAACGGATCAGGTCAGGAAGATGGGCGATGAAACCTCGAGTGATGGGAAGCTATATAACCAACATAGCTACAATATTCGTCAAAGCCGAATTTAGGCAAGAGCTGTTAGCTCTTCGGCGTTTGCCTCATGGTGTTGAATGACTCTTGCAGGACTCTTCGAAGCGCAGACTCATGTGAGACGCCGTGTCGGAAGACGGCTGTTCGGAAGATTCGTTTTGTCCATCCTTGCTCTTCTGCTATTCTGGTTAGTATTACGTCAAGGGTGACGAGAGACAGAGACCCTGGACACCGAAGTAAGGAACGCTCGACGCGAAATAGAAGAACAACCAACAGATTAAAAAGAATGTAACTTACCGTATCAGACCTTTGAGCCCGAGTGTAATAGAAATAAATGATTTTGCCGATTGCCGAGCCTTTGTAATTGGTTACAAGGGTGTAATAAGGGATGAAGATACACGAGTGCCTATGTTGTACCGGGTTACGGGTTGGCGATCTCTTCAGTCGTCTGTTCTTTACGATTTGCAAATTCTTCTTCACGCAGCAACATGTTTAGTTACCAATAGAGCCGTTGGGCCATCAGCAGCCCTTGGAGCTGCCCACCGGAAAGCGCCGGTCCCGTATCCCCTGCTAGAGAGAGGTAAAACCTGGGCATATCCCAAATGCCATCGTGAATAGGCGCCACTCCGAGTCCATCAGAACGCGCTACATGTGAGGATCGGGATCGAAGGAGACGATGTTGTCGGCGATGGATCTGAAGGCGGTCGTCCTGTGCCGCCATGCTGATATTTCTGCACTATCCTTGCTAAAGCTTTGGTGTTGCCCTGCGCCTGTCGAATAATGTCGCCCGTATCCGCTTTATTCAGGGCGACGATAAGCATGAGCTGGGCGCTTTTACCCCCATCCGACTGGCTGAGGATCGCCGCGTGCTCCCTCTCAGAGAGCATGGACAGGGAGTGCAGAGTGGGAGGATCTAAGGTTCCAAAGGAATGGAGATGGAAAGTGCCCAGGGCCAGCAATCCTTATATGGTCCTACAAATCCCCAGATAAGTAGCGCCTTTAGTGGGGGGCGAGGCTTTTGCCTTTTAGCTCTAAGCCAATGGGCGCCAACACACCTCGAACGGTTGGCGCACCAAGTGGTGTACCAAGTGGTGTACCAAGTGTCGTACTAAGTGGTGTACTAAGTGAAGGCTGGACTGGATACTATACTCGGTAGTAGCCCTTTGAAATGATGCCCGCCGATTAGTTGCTCGCTAGAAATAATCGGTTGATCCGGTTCGATCTTTGGATTGACTTCTTCTAGTACGAGCGGGACGGGTGTTGCTAGTACCTTTCGATGAGGGGCTTCCTGAAAAGCTCAGAAGAAATCATAATCCAAAGGTCGTGAACGCGATGGCCTGGCGGCGGAATTGTCTGAAGCCCTCCGACACCTCCTGGCCAGATCTCAAACTGTAAGTTCGCGGACGGTGCAGCGCGGATTGACAGCACAGAATACAAGAATTTGGCTGTGCAAGGCAGTCTCTGGATTGAGGCTGCTGAATTCCGGACGCGTCCTAGATCCTTCACAGGCCGCATGTATGCGCTCGTGGGCTTTGCTCGGGCTCTGCTTGACCGTTTATGATCTCCGATGTTATCTCCGACCCTTACACCCCTTGCGAGTACCACGCGAGTTCGGCGCCAACGTCTATCAGACGCCTTCCGCTGATCTATACCAGCTTCCCGGCAATCGGTCTGGGTCTTCATGACTCCAACTGGACTTGGACCCTCGCGTTGACCGCATCTCGTCGAAAGGCGTCGATGATATTGGGATCCTGACGAGACATGTCGGGTGCTGGTCGCCATTTGTGAAGAGGCACTTAGAAGGCTCTCGTGGTTGGAAACCTTTGCCCGGGGCCTTGGCTGTAAAGAAACTTTGCGAACATCTGAGACACTCCATGCTTGGCGGAGCATATTATCTATGCCTAGTCACGGGAGACCTCGTGGCGCGGCTCATGAGGCCCTGGAATGTCAGAGGGCTCTGTCGCGACACAATACAACCGATTCAAACATTGGAGCCTGCTCCCGTTGCGAAAGATTTGGTCTTGACGTACTGCCGTACCGTCGAGAAGAGCGACAGATGGGCGGTGTCACGAGGCGAGGTACGAGTGGTGGAAACGATGCAGATAAAACGGCTTGATTTCTGAGCCCTAGGGCGAAGGCGGCGGACGGCATGCGACGGAGCGAGATCGCTGAACTAGGCAGTCGCTTACTCACGCAGCCAGAAATAGCTTCAGCGTCACGGCAGGTTGGCTTGCATAAGGGCCGCAACCGCGTCTTGGAGATGATCGCCATGTTGAAATCGCCCGGTCGGTGTCGGTCGTTGTCTTCGGAAGGCCAATGCTTCTGGTCGGAGGGGTCGATGCAGCCATGGTTGACAGCCTGCTTGTGCTTGTGCCCTTTAAGCGATGTGTTAGTTGTGCACACGTGAAGCGAGAAAGGGCGGGGAGGGGGGCGATACGTACCAAGAGCTTGTCTGGCTTCGACGTGCTGATTTCGGTTACAGGGGCAAACTGCGGATCACCAGGGTAGGCCTCTTCGATATGGCCTCTTCGATATGGCCTCTTCGATATGGCCCCGGGCGCGGCTTTGGGTCTCCCAATAAAGGTCCTCGATGCGCCTATGAAGGTCTGCTCGATTTGAACTTTGATGTCAGAGCCGGGTGGCCATGTAAGCGACTGGTCGTCCTGATACGCCGAGAAGGTCTGGGAGACGTAATGATTGTCTGGTGGAAAGGACTCTAAGCATCGGCACGCGTTCGTTTCGTCGTGCGAGTGGCAGGGGTTGCCATCCGAAGCGGTCACTCACCGGAGCCCCCCGAAGAGACATGAAAGTTGGGCTTCCAGGAAGACGTTGTGTTGATGCTGATGGGTTTGATGGCATCATACGTTCTGAGCACCCTGTCCGAAGCTTTCTCTTGTCGGCATCTCCGTGGGACTAGCGCCCGGAATAAGTGCCAAACCCGTTCCATTGTTGTCGAAGTATGACAACCCATACTACGGGTCGCGATTGGATGGATAGAAAGACCCGCATGGTCGGTGGTTTGAATGGCATCGTCGTTGATCGGTTGTAGACTTGATTTTGCCAGGACTGATTGGAGGTTTATCGGAAGGAGCGGTTGAGGGATGTCGAATGGAACGTCAGAGGGCGAAAGGGAAAGCGGTCATCGGAAGGAATCGTAAGGAGCGTCAGGTCCTTTCGACAGATGAGTAGCTACGTAGGTACTTGGCCGAGGTACCTGTGCAGGTAACTTGTGCAGGCGGGTTCAAGGCCCCGGGCGTTGGTTCCTGCCTTCCGCGCATCCTTCCGTGGAACACATGGACCTACGCTACCTGGATAGGTAAGTACATCCCAGTGATGCCGACGCGCATGCTCTCACACGAGCTGAGACGAGGGACTTCCCATTGAGTAAAGCACATGTGTTGTGCCGTAGGGCAATTCCAAATTTGAAGCGCGGGACGGCCCGCCTTCCGATCGGCTTCCCGTCGTTGGAGATCATCGTGAGGCAAGCGGCAGGATTCCGAAACACGAAGGGCAGGAAGTCTGCGTACCTCTCATGTCTAGAAAGAACAGGAGCAGCTGCAATTCCAACACAGCCAGCGGGAGGAGCGAGCAAAGGTGCATAGATCCGCAATGAGCAGACGCTAGGTAGGTAGTTTGGTACACTTTGTAGGTAGGTAGGTAGGTACCTAGGTACCTAGGTAGATAGGTGGAAACTCCCACCCACCGCCCGCAGTTGGAGGTCTGAGGTGCTGAGGGAAGGTGGGCACACCCAAGCCGAAGCCTTATCATTTCATCTCGCTCTTTCCCACGCATCCTCACCTCCAAATGTCCAGCGCTCCCGCCGACGAGACGACCTCCCTCCTCCGCCTCCAGTCACAAATCGTCAAGGACGACGAGCAAGACCAAGACCAAGAACAAGACCAGGAGAGAATGAGCAGTCAGCTGCAATACCTTCAAAGAAGTCAAGAGATACCTTGGTATCTACCTCGCCACGGTACCATAGGTAGGCGGCACTGGCGCCAGGACCGGCACCAGAATCGCGACTTCCATCACATTCAGAAATCTGTTGTTACTGCCTCCCAAGATGCCCAAGTACTTCCCGTCAAATCACGTATGGATCGATATGGGTCTTGCCTGCCTGCCTTCCCACCTTACCTATAGAAACCAACAGTCAACGACCCCCAGAGCCCCAACCAAACTTCCAGGAACCGCGTCTTTCTTTTCCCAACTACCACATCTCCACGATTCGTCTCCCTCAAAAACATCACAGACCTCGAACACCAACATCTCCGTCGCCGCGATTGAGGCCAGGTCCAACGCCCCGCCCCCGCCGTGGAAGCTGTTCCTCAGGCCGGCCCTAGGCTGCAACATTCCTTGCGAGGCCAGCGACGCTGCCATTGACTCTGCACATCTATCTACTGTATCTTTCTTCGTCCCGGCTACCCGTTTGTCCTCCGGCCAACGGTCCAACGCCCCAAGTCGCCGTGTTCGTGTCGGTACACCCAAAGGTCCTTTGCAAGGTGCAGCACGCCATCTGCGGCCGACAATGTCAACGGGCAGTCGATACCAGCACCACAAACCTGCAGATCTACACCTGCTCAATTGCCCCGACGACAATATTCAAGAGGTAAGAGACCTAATGCGTGCATCCCCACGACAGAAGCCGAAAACTGACCGACCTGGTGCACTAGGGAAGCATCAACGATACGAATCTCTGCCCTCTCCCCGAGGCCCGTCGACGACTTCTTTTCTCCGACTCCTCCATCGTCAACGCGTCCTTCCTCCACAACCACAACGCTGTTCAGCCCGTAGGTCTGGGCCGCCAACACCCGGCTGCCAGAGGGTTTCGCCCAAACCGACATTGCATACCAACCAATGCACTGCCATGTGGGACAGGATCTCGAGACATTGAACTTTCAAGACTGGCGGATCAGTAAAAGGATGTCGCTCCCCACAGCGCTTCCATGGCGAGAATACGACCCACTTGTGGCCCGCGCATTGTCAGCCTCGCGAGAAGCCAGACGCCTCGCTCACCTTGAGCCTTTGCTCACCTTGAGCCTTTGCTCTCCATAACAGAGTCATGAGCCAACAGCACTTGAAAGAACAGGTCCCTATCTCTCCACACGAACATCATCTCTTGTAGACGTACCGGCAACTCTGGTTGCAAGGCGAGAGATTCCGCCCGTATTACGAACCAACCATCCATCGTCCCGTAGCTTTCCACGGAGCTCAACGAGCGGTAAAAGGTTGAGGCCTACGCCTACACGCGCTTCGCTTCAAGCAACGCGGCCTACATAATAAGACACCACCCGCCGCCAGCCAACTTCGCCGTCATCACACCAGGGGCACACCCCTCCAGTAGTAGCTTAATCCAAGGCTTGCAGAATAAGGACCGCTTGACGAGTCCTCGCGGACAGATCTTCACGGTGTCCCTTGCACGAACCTCAACCCCGAAACAGCTCATCCAGAGAGCTTCAAACCTCTTCTCGTCAATGCCAAGTTCCCCACGGGGTCGTCCAATTCGAACTCCGTCGACGTCGAAACGCTCCGTAACCCTGACGTGCTTCATCTAGAGCCTCGAATCCCTTCTCGTCACCGCCAACTCCCCCGCTGGGTATCGTCCAAGTCGAACTCCATCGACGACGACACGCCCCTTGACCCTGAGATGCTCCATACAGGGAGCTGCCAATTTCCCTAGGGCATCATCGTACAAGTCAATCTCCGTCGACGGCGACACAACAAGTCGAACTCTGTCGACGACGACACGCTCCTCGACCCCGAGGTGCTCCATACAGGGAGCCTCAAGTCTCTTCTCGTCACTGCCAATTTCCCCAGAGTATCATCGTACAAGTCAATCTCTGTCGACGGCGACATAACAAGTCGAACTCCGTCGACGACGACACACTTCTCGTCAATGCTAGTTCCCCCGAATATCACGCATTGTTCAAGACGAACCTCGTCCACGACGGCACGCTCCTCAGACCTGCCTTCGCGTTTTCTTGTCACGGCTAGTTTCCCCGAAGGCTACATGCTGTTAAGTTGAACCTTGCTGACAACGACATACCCCTTAGACCTGCCATTGCGTCTAATTACAGGCTCAAATCTCTTCTCGTCACTACCAAGCCCCGCGGGATATACCTCATCCAAGTCGAACTTCTTCGACGACGACACGCTCCTCAGAGCTTGCTTGTCTTCGCGTCCAACTACAAGCTCAAACCTCTTCTCGTCACTGCCAATTCCCCCACAGGCTACACATGCAATTCAAACCCCGTCGACGACGACACGCTTAATAGAAGCCGTCTTTCAGACTCAAATCCCTTCTCCTCCTTTCTGTTCTCGTCACTGCCAATTTCTACGAGGCCATTCAGGTCGAACTCCGTCGACGACGACACGCTCCTCAGAGTCCGCCTTTTCGTTTGACTACAAATTCAAATCTCTTCTCGTCACTGCCAGTTTCCCCACAGGCTACGCGTGCAAGTCAAACCTTGTCGACGACGACACGCTCCTCAGAACCCGTCTTTGAGGTCCAAATCTCTTCTGGCCACTCCTCTTCTGGTCACACCTCTTCTCGTCACTGCCAAATTTCTCGGCCTCGAGTGCTCCCACAGTAACTACTGGCAGAAAAACCCTACAAGAGTACACCAAAGGGACGGTCGCAAGAATAGGCGTCTAGGGAAAGGTCTTAAACGGTCAGTGCTATGTGCTTGTTACGCGAGATGACTGGATCTAATACCTCGTCGATATTAGCGTTTCGTTCCATATCCGATCCAAATTTGGCCTCTGGCGCGACATTTGAGATAGCCTAACACCGTATTTGCAAGTAACTTGTCGGCACTGGGCTTCATTGTTCCATGTCGATCAACTGCCTGCCCTGAGGTCAACGACAAGCCTATTCCGGTCGAAGCTCTCGGAAGTGCAAAATGCAGGACAACCTTGAGTTCCTCCAATGGACCAAGAGGTTCTCGCTCGTCCCCATCAAAGCTCTTGGAAATGAAAGATGCAGGACGGACTTGAGTTCCCAAAGACCCAATGGTCCGGGGTTGTCCTGCGTTACACTTGGTGGGAACGACTGTGGCGGAGAATTCAACAACCACTATGCGAAAAGACGGGGTCAGCGCGGGATCAATGTATATGGAATTAGGACAGAGTGTGGTCGAGACCACGAGGTCATCAAAGGCCATCGGCGCCGTGGAAGACACATATACCTCTAGTTGAATAACAAACCCCTGAATCCCTCTCTCAATCCCATAAATCCCGGTCATATACCGGCGTGGGCTTTGCGACTGATCTGCTTGTCCCCGGTGTCATCTCCGGCTTGGACAGCAGGCCAGACTCAATCTGGTTGCAAAGGCAGACCAGAGCAGCGAGTTCTCAACGGTCAAGCCTTAAACAGTGCTCTATCCGCAGCTCTGCCGTCGTCCATGGGCCCTGCGTTCCGATTCCCATTTCGCCTCGTTACTGGTGCCAGCTAACTCAAATCCCTTCAGCTCTGGCTTAGGGAATGGGTTCCCGCTGCTTTGCGACTGTGCTCTTGAGCTTCTTCAGACCTGCTTTATCCTGCTTCTCTATCGGGTCTTAGCCAGCTCGACTAGGTGCCTGGTCTGGTCGTCCACCCTCTCAATTCAAGTGTGCGCTCCAGCGAGGTGTACGGTTGATGTTGTTCCCGAGAGTGGAAGGGAGAGGCGGCGGCGCTATCTAATCGCGGCCGGTCTCGCCGCTGATGGTAGCTTTGATATCGCCGTCATTGCTGGCCAAGGGTCGCACTACGCGGATGGTGCTATCAAGGTTCCAGCATTGTAAGCCAAGGGTGATAAGACAAGCTCTTGCTCGACAGGCAGTGCATGCTGGTTGTGAAGGGGACTGTACGAGGTATGATACGCGTCAGGGATATCGATGAAGCAACCACGGCGGCAGCGTTTGTGCCTGTGGCCCTTAGGTACCTCTCGTTGGCATCGGTGACATTTTCAGGAGCTTGAATTGAATGTCTCACCGGGAAGCAGTCGCTGGCGGCAGGGTCGAGCGACGGGGAGACATAGTACGCCTCTGGGATCCACGTCGTGCTCTTAGATAAGTTGTGAAGGTTAACTTGGTGCTCTACTGTGGTGATACGGCAGGTAGTGCATACTGTCTGTGGAGGGTAAGCTTTGGAAGGTTGATCGCGGGGGTTTCTAGGAACCTCTAAAGGTAGAGGAAGGGAAAGGGATTTGTTATGGATCTCGCGGCCGAAAGGCACTGTGGGGCCTTGTGGGAGCAGGTCGGCTGGTTACTGCCTAGGCAGCGACCCCTGAAGGAAGAATGCGCAGTTCAGACACTGCTTCTCGGGATTAGTGCCTGGTCGTGGTGACTTCTGCGGCCGTGGTGCAACCCATACCTCGCATTCAACGCCGCGCCCTACCCGACCCAACGAGAGGAAGCTAATGCACGAGACGAATTATGGCAAGAATCGAAGACAAGAAGTTCTGGAAGCCTGAAGGGAATTACGGTCTATCGACACTCGGATGTTTGTCCCACCCCGAGCACTTCTGGCCGTGACTCTGGTCTGGCCCCGTCGGCGTTCGCGGGCAGTTTCTTTCAAGGTCGACCAGAAGACCTCTTCGCGTAATGCCCCTTCACGTAATACCCGGAAGGCGGTCTTGCAAGCTAGGTATCCGCCATAACAGCAGTGTCACCCACGACAGGCTCGTCGCTTTCTGGCCACCAGTTTCATCGCGACTCGATCTCCACCCCTGGTCCACTGGCCGCAGTGCCCGTCGAGGCCGTCACTCGACGCATCCTTATTGGAGCTTCCTGGAATTGGGGCTTCCTGGCAGAGAGTGAATCTGGATGGCGCTGATTATTTTTAGACTCGGTATTGGAGATTCTTTCTATCGCGTGCCCGCGAACTGTTAACGGCAAGTCTGGTCGTGCAGCAGCACCAACACCAGGACCACTGGCAACTGATGTCAACATCTGCAATGCCCCGTTGATG
This sequence comes from Colletotrichum musae, assembly GCA_027406025.1. Taxonomy (NCBI): domain Eukaryota; kingdom Fungi; phylum Ascomycota; class Sordariomycetes; order Glomerellales; family Glomerellaceae; genus Colletotrichum; species Colletotrichum musae. The sequence goes on along the minus strand of JANVYC010000012.1, from coordinate 146,257 downwards.
GGCATCTGCAACAGTATGGTTCCCCAACTTGTTCATATCATTGCCCTCAGGCAGATGTTGCGGCCCGCTGTGACTGTCCGTGTGGCTGACGCATCCCGGGCCGTGGATATCCCCGGACTGGTGCCATGGAAACAAGTGGGGTGGAGCCACAACATCATCCGTGCCCTGTTGCCGACTCCACCATGATCTCCAAGTCGATCTTCAACATCCCTCGGGTCAACCAATCTTTTCCAGATGACAGGTCAGGTTGACAGCCCCGGGCACGCATGGACTGGCAGTACTAACCCGTCAAGCCGATCCAGACATGGGGAGCAGCGATGGCAACAGCGACAGACACGGATGCAACACCAGACAAGGCACGAGAAAGAAACAATCATCAGCGCAACGCACCCGCTGGGTGCACGAAAGTCTCCATTCCGGCCCGCGGGCCCAGGCCGAAGCCGCAGTCTACTGCTCGTCCTCCGCGTTCTCTCCGCCCTCCCTGCCCCGACGCCTCGTCTCTAGATGCCCCACCGCGTTGGTCTCCTTGGCCCTCATCAGCACCGACTTGGCCACGTTCTGCAGCCCCTCCAGCAGGTTCGCCAGCAGCGCGTCCCCGCACGCCTCCGCGGGCGGCGCTCCTCGCTGGAACAGGCGCGAGCACATCTCCAGCTGCTCCTTGACCAGCGCGTCGGCCTCGGCCTCGGCCTCGTTCTTCTGCTGCTGCCGCCGCGCGGCCGCCAGGACGGGCTCTTCCTCGTCGTCCTCCTCCTCCTCGGCCTCCTGCTCCACGGGGGGCGGGGGCACGGGCGGGTGGTAGCTGGCGATGGTGTCCTCGTCGCCGTCGGGGTGCAGGAAGGTCGACAGCATCGACACGGAGCCGTCGTGCTCGAGCCGCTCCAGGAACGCGCGGCCTCGCTCCTCCATCTCGTCCTTGTCTGGGAGGGCGGCAGACGAGCGGCGGCGGCGGCTGGGTGGCTCGTCGTCGTCGTCTTCGTCGCGGGCGACGGCGGCGGACTTGCGCTTCTTGCCGGACCTGGGCTGCCTGGCCGCCTTGGGCACGGCCTTGGCGCGCAGCTCGGTGATGGCATTGTTGACGTTGCGCAGGGAGGGGAGCGGGGCGACGGGGTACGGGCCGGGGAGGGAGAAGGTGGCGGCGAGCATGCGGTCGCGGATCTCGCTGCGGATGTCCTCGGGGTCGACCGTCTCGTGGGAGAAGCTGGTCCGGAGGGTGGCCAGGTCGCGGATGGTGGCGACGGACATGCACACCTCGCGGGAGAGCTCGACGTGCAGCTCGATGGCGTCCTGGAGGCCCAGCGCGGCGGCGGCGCGATCGAGGCGCGACTGGCTGTCCTTGGCGCGGGTGCGGGCGCTCTGCTGGTCGTGGCGGAAGACGGCGGTCAGGATGAGGTGGAGGGTGTCCTGGGGCACGATCTTCTCGCGGAGGAAGGCAGGCCAGTCGAGGACATGGGCGCGGGAGGCGGTGTGCTGGCCGTTCTGGTGGATCTCGAGGGCGCGGCACCACCATGCTTGATGGAGGCGATGGTACTCGGCGGCGATGGTGGCGTCGGGGATCTGGTTCTCGGCGAACTGCTGCTGCAGGCCCCGGAGGGCACGGTCGACGGCATGGTCGCGCTCGACAGACACGAGAACCAAGGCATTGGGGTTGGGGTCGGGGCCGGCGACAGCACCAGCGGACCGAGCAGCAGGGGCGGCGGAAGCCATTCCGGCGTGAAGGGGGTGGCGGTGCGAGAGGTGGCGGTGCGGTGCGGTGTGGTGTGGCGCAGGGACTGGCCGGGCGTCCTGGCGGAGGTGATGGTGCGGCGAGGCGCTGGCGGTGCGGTGCGGTGCGGTGCAATGCGATGCGATGCGATGCAATGCGGTGCGGTGCGGTGCGATGCGATGCGATGCGATGCAAACAAGAGAGGGCCACACGGGGAGAAGACAGAAACAACCAAACCACAGCAGTGAAGACTGGAACGGCGCTCGCTCGCGAGGGTTAGAATCACGAAGTCGTCCGTCAAAGGCGGGGATGGAAAGACATTTTCTCATTGCTGGTCTTTGGCCGGGCGGCAGGTGCTTTTGCTGCTGCCACTGCACTCTGGGAAAGATGCTACCTTGGTACATTTGGGGGGCGACATGGAAGAAGGACGGAAGGAAGGTATCTTGTTCCGCGACTACCTCGCTACATCCACGATGGGAACTGCCTGATGCCTGTCTCGGTGAAACTCTGGAAGTGCATTGGAGGCTGTCAACTTCTCTGCCGTGCGCCTCCTTCCCGCAGCCATGTCGGGTAGGTCCTTTCCTGATCTCACGATATCAAGGTGCTTCCTTCCCTCCGTCCTGTTCACATCTCAAGACACGTGCCGGGCGTATCTACCAAGGTACCTCCTGCACACAGCACTGAATCCGACGACTCCTTCCCGCCGCGCCCTCTTTGCGCTTCCCTGGGACATGCATGCAGGTCACTTCCGTCCACCTCCCTGCGGCTCCTTCTTGGCCAGTTCCTCGCTCCGAAATGCCACCTGCCCGGCCGCTGCGTGCGTGCACTCGAGCAGCAGGGCGAGGAGAGGATCAACGGTGGCGGCGGCCTCCTTCGCGGGTGCCAACGGCCAAAGGTCTGCCAGCTCTTTGCACTTGGCCACGAGGCACTCGACCTGGCTGTCGTGGTCCATGTTCCTAAACGTCAGCGCCTGGAGCGAGGTGCGGGCGGCTTGATGGCCCGGGCGCAAGCTGGTGTCCTTGACCTCGATCTCCTGAGGCATCGTGATGTCGTACTGGTGTGGTGCGGTGCAGATGGATGTGTGGTTTCGTGTCGTCTTGTTCTTTCGCCCCAAGAGAGGTGGAAGTGCACAATGTCGAGGTTGGGAAACGACGTCCAGATGAGAAGGCGCAGCAAGAGCCAGGGACGTGTGGTGCGGCGTGCGGCGTCTGACGTGTGGCGGGTGGCGGGTGTGGTGTGGTGGCGGAGGCGGAGACTTGACCGTCAGAATTGACCGTTGTCGACAAATGCTGAGTCAGAGCCTGTCGGTGGTTGACTGGTGTGTCGGGCAGACTGAGGCGACCAGGACAGATGTGCGCGCGCGCGACGGGTAGATATCGCCGACCGCAGGGGCGGAGAAGAATTGAATAGTTGCGACGAGTAGATTTCGCGCACAGGAAGCCGACAGCGCGGCTCGCAAGTGTGATTGAATTGGATCAGTATTTCTGTCGTTTGATGGTGGAAGTTGGGTGTTTGTAATGGGCGACGTTGGTCTGGATGCAGATGCACTGTGCACGATGCGCCCGTCCCACCCCGCATTCAAGTGGTTTAGGAAGGAACACAGTTGACGGCCTGGGAGGACCGTGTGCCTGCCAACTTCCAGTGTTGGGCATCGTGATGCACCCAGGTACCTAGGTACGGAGGCAGTGTCGTCATAGTTTGGTGTTCCCCTTGGCATCTTTGGTGTGTCGAGGCGGCCATACTTCACTGGGTAGGCACCTTCCTGAAGCAAGGTTGCGTACATTGGATGGTAACTGCACCACTACGACCCGACAGTGCAGGGCCCATAGCCATGGCAATGCGATGTTTTTCGTCGGAGCATTTCCTGCTGCGTTTTGCGTGCATCATCGATCAAAATCCGAGAAACGCGACACAGAGACGACGCGCGGGAGCCCATGACATTGGACTGAACATTTCCATTTACTCTGCTTGGGGGGGGGGGGGGGGGGGGGCCACGCATTTGATGGATATATTTGGGTTACAGACTTTTTAGATAATGGATTGTAGTCGCACGCGTTGTGGTTACAGGCGTTGTGGTTACACTTACATGTGTTGTGGTTGCACGAATTCGCGTTGTGGTTGCACTTGTACGCATTGTGGTTGCATGCACTCGCGTTGTAGTTGCGCGCGGTGTGGTTATAGGCATTGTGGTTACAGGCGTTATGGTTATAGGCATTGTGGTTGCAGGCGTTATGGTCATAGGCATTGTGGTTGCACGCGTTGTGGTTGCACGCATTTTGGATAGATGCATTCCAGTGCACCCGGGTCGCGTGCTACCCAGGTGCACCGTGACTTGGGTGCACGCAGTGGATACGCACACACATCGTGGGTGCACGCATCCACGCATCCTCGCATCCAGGGACTTGGAAAAGATCTTGCTGCACTGCACTGGCGGCGGCACAAGGCCCATCAATGGGCCAGGCCATCCCTTTTGGCAAGTCTCGAAGTGCCGTTCCCCCGATTACCTCGAAAACCACGTTCCATCATGGGAGCTCTGGAAAAGCATGGCTCCGGCCTCAGGCCTAGCCCGTCAAGTACCCAGTGGCGCCAGCCTCGTATCCCTGAGCCCTCTATATACCCCCATCGTTCCTAGCTCTTTCCCTTCGTTCGTTGTCCATATCCGTCGCATCTTTCCGTTCTTCTCGTGGCCATCGTGGGCTTCGATCGGCCCCGAGTGGGCAAGCTTCGGCGGCATCGGCGCCGGCTTCTGGTTATCAACTCAAGGGGAGTAGAAGGGAGGGGTTTGTCGGCCTGGAAGTCGGGTCTTTGGTGTTTCTAAAAGAGGCAAAGGCGAGCCTGTTGGGGGAGGGCCCAAGCAAGCAAGACGTTCGTGGTGTTGGGGGAAGCTCGTCGGGCCCGACGGGCAAATTCCACTGCAGCCAGGACCGGAACAGCTGATTTTCCCGGGCCGGTACGTACTGGACATGGACAGACCAAGTCCCAGTACCTGGCGTGAGGTGTCGATGCACGCAAATCAAAAAGTATCCCACGCATTTTCGCGCAGCTCGAGCCAACACCCCAAGGGTAAGGGCGAGCTTAAATGGCTTACGTAAGGAACTCCAGTCCAAGGGAGGACAAAGTGGATGTTGGATGCTTGCCCCGGAAAAGAAGGTGAGAGATGCCCGCCCTCTCCATTGAAGGTATCGAGTGCACCCTAATGATGACACTGCGTTCTGGTCCGAGTCTGTCCAGGAAGATTTTCCCTCCCGTATCTCGCATCGACGCATGTTTTTGCCCATCGTGACTGAGAAGGTCGTGGCGTGTTCTGTGTCTCAGAAACAGCCATCGTAGAACACTACGGGCCTGTTGTGTGTGGTGCACCAAGCAGTGGTGTACCAAGCGGTGGTACACCAAGCCGTGGTGTACCAAGCCGTGGTGTACCAAGTGTACAGTGGCGCATTAGCCGCACCAACCGCACTAACCTTTGGGTGGTGTCTGCGGGGCGGAATCGATGCGTACCGGAATCCAGCACGCTGGCGTGGGTGACGTAAGCAGGCTGGGGATCAAAATCTCACAGGGCAGCTAGCCGCTTCAAAACTTCCAGCATCAATACACCCTCTTTTTGGAGACCTACCTTCGATTCTCAGACCCCAGCTGCGAGGTCCTGTTGATTCTGCTGGGGGTAAAAAAACGACGTCCTAGGTACGAGCCCGGCTACACACCGCGGGACACAGCCGCCTGTCCAGCAACCCTGACAGGAGGTAGCTGACCGCAAAAATCCCAGTCGCGGTGGACGCTCAAAATTGACCAATGGAAGCTCCCGTACAGATTTTGTACGGGACTGTTCATTGGCTGTCTCCCGCTGGGCGGGCTGACACTGCCCTGGCCTGTGCGATCTCGTTCTCGCACCGACGGAGGGAGGTACCTAGGTACTCGGGGTCAGGCGAGGCTTCAGAAGGGGACGATTGATCACCCGTCTGCAGCACCACCACCTTTGGAGGGTTTTGTCTAAAAGTTTGATTTCTGGTGTCGCTTGACATGCAGTGAGACGCCAATACGATGGGCAAGTCATTTCCAGGTGTCGACTCGGCGTGGTCGCCTTGGCTGCATCCCGCTGCATTCCGCTCCTTGTAGCGCGTCCAGCGTGCTGGGCTCTGAATACAGGCGGTGCTACAGCACTAGGCGTCTAAAAGCACTGATGCACCACAATCCCCACGCAGCACCAGCCCTGTGCGATCGCATGGCACTGCACCGAGCAGGGACTCGACACGTGGCGTGGAGCTTGGGCCCACCGCGCCATGTCCTCCACCACGACGTTTCCAGGCTCCGCACCCAACGTCTCCCTTGCACACCACGACATCCAGAGTCACCACCTTCAACGCAGGCAGGGTAGGGCTGCATGCTCCTCATCACTTCCATCGCGCCGACTCCTCGATGCATCCTCTTCCCGCCGCTGCGACACCGCTCCGACCGCGATTTTCCTTGCCATCCATTTCTTCGAGCCGACGAGCCCGTTATCCGAGTCGGTCGACAGACGCGACGCGACGCGACGCAACGCAACGTTCCGAAGTCACCTTTTGATTTGCTCCTGTGAGATGCGTGCTGACTAACAAAGTACGACATGGTAATTGCGCCACTGACACGTGCATTGCCAGCGCAGAGTTTCGAACGTGGGTTATCCCGATCACCCTGCCGGCCGCGATAATCTCGACAAGTCATCAGTGTCTCGATTTCTGGCTCGGGGTGGTGGACCTTGGCCGCTTGGGCTCGTTGCTGTCGCCGGGCTCGATGTCTGGCGGGCTGCATCACGTTGGGGGAGGAATCGCTTGGGGCGCGGGGCCTGCAGGACCAGCGGTCGGGTGGATCGGCGCAGCCAGACACGTGGAGGTGGCATCCCACCTTGACACAGTGGTCTGCGCAGACCACTGCAGCGGGTTCCGGCACTGGTGGTTCTGGGAGGGTGAGTGGAAGACCGCCAAGACCGCCAGTGGCCTTACGTTGTTTCATTGGCCACATATATGGGTCGGTAAAGTCGCTACTGGATTTACAGACTCTCATTGGCAGCATCTTGCTCGTCGGTCAGGGGCCCCAGCTTCCAGTCTCGGAGGTACGTAGCGTCCACACCACCCTCTCACCCAGGTGGTCGGCCCCCCCACTGACTCTCCAGCCAAGTACCCCCCTCAAGCACTCCCTCACAGGAACACGTGGAATGGATGCTCTAGTGGCAGCGGCTCGACCCTCCCGTCTGGACTCTGAGGTGCCTGACCTGTCACGCCTGGGCACCTACCAGATCAGGCACCGCCGTCGACTTTGATTTGTCAAGTCGCTGCACGCGCAAACGCCGCTGATCCGCCTTCCTTGCCATGCATCCACGGCGTGGTCTCTCCAGCAATGGCGGGGGCGTGCGCAGGCAGGACCGTCGCAACACTTTCTTCACGTCCACTCCCCCGCCTTCCCTCAACTAACATACTGGCTGCGTGCGACCGACTGGCCAGATCGGTGCACCTCCCCTCAACTTGTGAGGGGGTGCGGCCTCCCGTCGACGCCAACCTCTCCTCCAGTCCTTCCCTCAATGTGCTGCATCAATGCAACGGCCCGTCGGCATCACCGACGCCTTCATTCTCTCAATCCGCTGGGTGCACGCAATGGACTGTCGGCAACGCCCACTCCTTCCGTCCTTCCATCAATTAGCTGCACGGGCACTCTTGCTTCCTCCTTCCTGCGACGCCGACCGCTTAGTCTCAGCGTCACCCACTCGTTCTTTCCCTCCTGCTTCACTCCCCACCAGGTCCTGTCTAACCAATCCACACCCAGGCAGATCGGTACGTAATCCGGCCCGTCGGTTCCTTCCGACACATGCCAGCCCCGCCATGTGCCTGGATACGTACCTGGCTACGTACCTACGTACCCACCTGCTGCCTAGCGGCACCTGCCAGTACATCAACGCTCTTTCCCGTCCAAGCTTGACAGACAGACCAGTCCAGTGCCTCGACGTCCCCCCCCGCCCCCCTCCACGACTTTCCCCCAAAAAACATCCGGCCATCCTGGGGGACGCCCAACGTTTTCTCGGTCGCGCATCATCACCTGTTTTGTTTTCCAACGTTCTTTTCGCTTTTTTCTTTTTGACATCACCGGTATCAATCCACCCTGTAGCAATCGGGCGGTATGGACGTCAATTGCCGCTCCCGTCTCCCACGCGCGCGATGCACCGACGACCTCGAAGACGCACCAGCTTCGGGCCGATGCTGAGGCCCATCGCCCCCAACAGCGAGCCTGCAACCCCAGTGGCTTCCTCCAGCAACCCTCAGGCACCCACAGCGCCCCACAAGCCTGTCAACCAGCAGCCCGTCCCGCTCGGAGCCGCCTCCACGAATTCCAAGAACGCGAACACTGCCTACGTAAGCTCCCGTCCTGTCCCTTCCCGTCCCGCCCCATCCCATCCCATCCTATCCACCGCGCAATGGCGAAGCCATCAATTAACTAATTGTCCGCGATGCAGGCACAGGACTTCTTTCATCGAATTGTCGAAGTCGAGTCCGAGCTCCCGGACCAGATCCCTACCTTCGTCAAGGAAGCCATCGCAGACTACCCCCGAGAATCCCAAGTCAATGCCTGCGTCGAGATCGCGCGCCAAGCACCCAAGGTTCGGCAGGCCCGCGATCTGATCGTCAAGACTCTCCCGGAGGACGCCCGCCGAGCCCTGCAGACCGAGGAGGCCACGCGTCGCCAACAGAGCAAGACGCTCTCGGCAGGACAGAGGACAGACACCAGGGTTCAGTATCTCGACAATACCTGGGGCAGCCGGCGGTCTTGGATGCCTGAACACCTCTTCTCACATCCCAAGCCTGGACAGAACCTCGTTTTCTGCATGCACGCCATCACCAGCTGGGCCATCGACCACGGAATCGACCTGCCGTCCTTGTACTCCCCGGGTGGACTGCTGCACAGCGCCGTTCATGTCGATGCCAAGGGAGTCGCTCGTTTGAAGATCAGAGATTTGCACGACCTCGTCGATCGCTTGCGTGGTACCTCGGCAGACGAAGAGCAGAGCGACGTCGAGGGATTCGAAGCGCAAGACAACGTCGAGGACGTCGAAGCAGGCCGCGCAAACAGCCAACACCCCCAAACCCCGCCCCCCGACGAATCATTTTCCACCCAAGCAAACACCACGGGGCCTCACAGCCCATCCTTTTACGATGACGACGACGTCGATTTGTTCGACCCGGCCAAAATCGACCCCGCGCTCCTCCGCAGCTCCAAATTCCCCCGAGACCTCGAGTCCGACACCAATCTGCACGACACGTCAGACACAAGTTCCGCCATCTTCGCCTCTCGGCCTGCCAGTCTCGCGCCAATTGACGACGAAGTTGTCACCATGACTGACGTCCTGTTGGAAAGCCCAGCTGCGGCCCCAGCTGCACCCCCAGCCGTCGCGCCACCAGTCGTAGCACCAGCCGTCGCGCCACCAGCCGTCGCACCCCCAGCCGTGGCACCAGCTGCGCCGCCAGCCGCGTCTCCTGCTGCACTCCCGGCCGTGCCACAAGTCGCGCCCTCGGTCGCACCCCCCGCTGCGGCCCCTGCTGCGCTCCCGGCCGTGCCCTCAGCAATGCCTCCGGATATGAACACTGCACGCGATGTCGCACGGCAGCAACTGTCGACCTCGGGGGCCCGTCTGACCGGCGATACACTGTGGGCACTGACAGATGCGCTCGTCGCCAAGTCGCCTTTCGACAAGACCATCAAGGTCCTGGACCCCCTCCAGATCAAGGTGACCAAGGAGGAAGGGATGCGTGGGTCGACTCTTCCCGACCTCGCCGGGGTCAACGACATCTTCGCTTTCGTCTCGCACCAGTCCTCTGAGCACTGGACTTTGTGCCACCTTCGTATCTACAGGTCCAGCGACATCCTCATCAAGGTCCACCACTACGACTCGATCCAAAGCTTGCCCCGTGACGAGGCCGTCCGACATGGCATGGCTTCTCTCTTGGCCATCCCGTTTGAAGGCTGCATGGTCGACTTCCAACCAATGGTCAGTTTCTCCCCTCTTCTCGGGGGACTTGCGACTGACATTGGACAGCCGTGCGCAAGTCAACGAGACGCAACGAGCTGCGGAATCTTCGCCTTCGTGTTCTTGGAAAGCCTGCTCCAGAAAAAGGCGGTGCCGAGGCAAATCGAATCTGACGTCGAGCGCAAGCGGCTGGCTGGCACCATACCAGCACCAAGAAAGAGACGGATCTCGGATGCACAGCCCGAAGGCCGGTCTTTGAGGGCCCACGAGTCGGTCCGCACCCTCCTCAGCTACCTCGAAGACAAGCTGGCGGACGAGCGAGACATCTTGGCCGCCGCCGAGACCATGCCAGGGCTGGAAGACAAGGTGCGGCAGCTGGGAGTGACTGCGGCATTGAAGACGTCGCTGCTGGGATCTGCCACACGAGACCTCGAGCAGAAGACCAGACGACGGCATCTCGTTGCGTTCACGCAGAGCCTCGAGCAGAGCTCTCAGACACACTTGGAGGGCTGCCCGGATGTCCAGTCCATCGTGGAAAGCATGCGAAAAGACATCATCACCGCCGACGGGCTCAATGACATGACGTTGGAAGGCCTGGATGCCGAGGTCGCCAAAGCTCGCGAGGCTATGAACCTGGCTGGGGCGGAGGAAAAGGCCGCCCTTGCGACCGCTGCGCGGGCGGCGTCGGTTCTCCAAAACAACAAGGCGTTCCAACTCGAACAGGAGGCTGTCAAAAAGGCCATCAAGGGGGTGGAGGAAGCTCGGCCGCAGGGCGATGAATGGGCGAGCTTCCAGACATTCAAGGAAGATGAGTTGTAAATATTTATTATTGCTGGTGCATCATGAGCTAGGCCTGGGATCAAAGGAGGTGCATATTCATAGAGTAGATATTATTTCCGAGATGACAAATCTCCAATTAACTTCGTTGCTTCTTACGCACTCGGCAAACCGTGATCCAACGTGACTGGTTATTCTCTCTACACCCAGACCGTCGCCGTAACGAGCAGGCAACGCCCCAGGCTCCCGAGCGTCACTTCATCTCGGTGTAGTACCGCAAACGTCCCCGACCGTGACAGAGGAAGTCCTGGACCTACCTATCCCCGACCGGTGATGATGGTTTTATCGATCGCCACGAGTGCCTCAATCACGCAGTCACCGAATGGCGCCGACTAATCACCGTACTTGGAGACGTCGTTGGCAAAGTGACAAGACACCACAGGTGGGACTGGAGGGCACTGACGCATCCGCTCATCGGCTAATTTGGGAGCGTGCAAGATGCAGAGAAAGCAGAGGATAGAAGGCCAGAAAATGCTGGGCGCCTGTCTACTCCGCCGGTCGTTCTAGGCCGAAACAGATGGACTGCCGAATTTCCGCGCACCCAGCGCACTTGGCCACCCAACGATCTCAGCAATACCGGGAAGAAAACTAACTCTTGATTTTTAGCAAAGAATCACGGGGCACTTCGAGTGGTTGAATACAAGTTGGAAGGCGTCTTGATCTCGTAGTCCCAGGATCTGATGCGCCGCGTAGGCGAAGGCGACCGTTCTGCATGCCAGAGACGGGCCGGGCCGGTGCTGCGGTTAGGGAGGTCGCTGCTTACGTACGCAATCGCGAATCCTCCCACTTCCCCAGTGTCTCGGATTGATCCTTCGCCCTTGCCCCGCGAGGGGAAAAACGTTAACATACCCTCGCGCGTCTCCCGAACCATCCAAGGCGTAGCCTTTCAACGAACAAGACTTCTTTCAGACTCCCAAAAAGGCCCTCGAGCGCAATACCTACGGTACGTCCCCGACGCATTCCTTCCCATGGACGAAAGCGCTTCTAACAAGCAGCCCGTGGTGCAGATCTTGTTGACACCGACATTGTATTGCTTTTCCCTTTTATTGGGCCGCAAGTCAAGCCTGGGTTGGTCGCCATCGAAGGACCTCGATCTTGCCCTGCAGCAAACCCTCTGCCCTCGTCCTTCTCAAAGTGCTCGAGCGACGTCATGGCGACGCTTTGAATGCGGACGACAGCTTCGTACAGCTTCGACTAATGTGTCGCTACGGAGAAAGGAAGGGATGCTGGCAGGTCATCGAATGAGGGGTGCGAGGCCTACTTGGCTACGCTCGATGACCTGTCAGCATCTCTTCCCTTCTTCATAGCGACACATTTGCGCTCGTCGCGACTACCCCTCAATTCGGTGCCTCCTGGCTCCGCGTCGTGGATCGCCGAAAAGACAACGGCATCATCTCCACAGAGGCCGAGGAGTTTTCTTTCGTCGTGGCTACTCGTCAATAATGGCTACCATGCATGGAACGCGTGTGCTCCTGGTTCCGGGCCATAGACCGCTCAAGAGAGAACAACAGCACTCAGCATCGTCTCTGCAGAGGCCGAGGAGTTTTCTTTTGTCGTCGCTATTCGCCAATAATAGCTACTTCGCGTGGAACGCGTGTGCCACTGGCTCCGCGCCGTGGATCGCCAAGAGAGGAGGACAACAGCATTCAGTATCGTCTCTGCAGAGGCCGAGGAGTTTTCTTTCGCTGCGGGTCGTGAGCTGGCCTCGACACAAGAAGAGAGCGCGCTTCTTGAGCTTGCGGCCGCGGTTTCCGTATTGATCAATCGGACGCGCCGCCCGAGTCGAATTATGGGATCGCGAGAGATTGGTCAGTCCGGCACCAAAGATTCTCGAAAACGGCCACCACCCTTCGTCCCCCGTACTAGTAGTCTCTTGAGGGGATATGGCGGGGACACTGAAGGTGAGACGAGAAGTGGGCAGCCGTATTTCAAAGTCACCGCAATATTCTCGGCACCCTCAAGTTCCCAGACGCCAGGTACTTCAACCTCATCGTTATCGACAGATCCACAGGTACGTACGTCGATTCCGACTCCAACCAGGCTGCGACTCTCCAAAACTCATACAGAGGCAGGAAAGGCCACGATCGTCACCCGGTCGTTGCCGCTCTCGGAATTGCAGCGCGCCACACCAATCTGACCTTCCCGTTCGTTCTCGATATCCAGATCACCCCACCACGCCGGCGACACTGTCGACGTCCCCAAGACGAAGCTCAAGACCCTCGACAACCGTCTCAAGTTAACAACGCCACCATCTTCCGGCGTCTTCATCAATGCCATCCAGGATACTGAGTGGGCTCATCGTCCGAACCATCATCGACAGGCTCCTAGGATTCGTCGTCTCTCATGAAAAGCCGCCCGGCCATACGATCAACGTCACATGCGCGATCGATGCGACGTTCAAAGACACGTCTGACGTTCTCACTGCCAGATCTCGCCAGTCCCCTCCAGATTCAATCGCCGGCCACGAAAGCGATACGCCGAGCAACAGAATTTTCTCCAGGTCTATTTAGGGAACCCCGCCCGCGCGTCGCTACTTTGGCTTAGCAGTTCCCAGTCTATTCGACCCTTGGCTGACAGCTTCGCCATCGTCACGGCTGTCGCCGACATGCGGCAGCGCCTGAAGGAGGACAAATTGGTCGTCTCGGACCCACGTTTGGTTGGGATCCACGTCTATTTCCTTGGTTTCAACGTCGCGCCCTACATCGACTGTGTTCAACAATTTTCCCCGCCGCAGGACGCAAGCGCGTATTCGAAGAGACTTACAACAACAACGGGCCTATCCTGACCAGCATAGCCCTTGAGGCAGGTGATTGTGGCCCACGTCCGTCACTTTCTTCACCCGCAGCGGCCCTGGGGCTGAGGATGTTCGCCGAAACCCAACTGGACAGGGACGAAGTCGGATTGAGGTCACAAACTCCGGCATGGCGTACTCGGAGCGTCGGGGCCCTGTCGACTGGCTGGCAAGCTTCCAGGGCTAGTATGTGGATCAGCAAGTACGGCCTCTGCGGTACAGGACCCGATCATCTCGTCTTCGCCCCGTAATGGTCGTGCAACTAAGCTTCACGCACAGCCTAGGCAAGCGGGCCGGGATATCGACCGGGAAGGTCAGGTCAGGTCCTTGAGACGAGAGCTTATTGATCCCAGTCAACCAACTACGTCGTCGAAAGGTCCGTTCCAAATTTACAAGACCAGAAGCAGAAGGAAGCGGGAGCACCGGGCCCCTAGGCCATGTCACCAGCTGGAAGGCGGGCAAAACGCAGCAAACAGCGGAGGAAGGCGACACGTTACAGAGCACGACAGAACAGGTAGATGGCAATGAGAATCACCGTTATTACCCGTTCCCGAGAAACCAGCATCCATTTCATAGGGATCATCCCCGCTTCCAAGGCCATTCCACCGAGGGTGTCGAGGAAGAGGTGGAGGACGTGCGTCTGCTGGAGGACGTCCCCGGTGTTGGCATCTGCTCCATTGGCCCAGTTTCAAGAAGTAAACGCGGGTCGCGCCCGGCTGTCCACATCACTTGACGATCGAGGTTGAGCAAGCATCGCTCATGTGTCGTGGTTGGTCTCGCACACGGGGCATTACCATGGAGGCCGCAACACGTTGAACCCACGTTGCCGGCAACCCAATTTTCGGCACAGCGCTCCGTGTGGCGTTTTTTATGGTTTGGCAAGGGGTGTTTTAGCCACCAAAACCCCACATGGCAACATTGCACCTGTCCGACCCAAGCCGAACACGATGATAGGGACACGCCACACCCAGCGGGTGGTCCCGTCCAAGAAATCCCCCTTCTGTTGGTCGCCGGGCCATGCTGACCATCCGGCATACGAGGTTTCCCACAAGCCCATCAGGGCCTCGAGCAATAGTGCCATCCAGTATGACTCTTGCAATTAAGTCTGGTCTTTCAGGGGGGGCCGTGCCGCGTGCTTCCTAGCCCCCGGACATCTACGCGACGTCCGTCTGTCCCAGTCAACCGATGCCATGATCCAGTGGGGAGCAAGCTGGTTTCAAAGCGCATCAGATTGCCATGCCCCTATCACTCGCATTGTCGATATCCCGCCTCCTCGACATTGCGTCTTTACTCCCATCACAGCCAGCTACGTCCCCGGCGACAACAAGGCAAGTCCATAAACCACAGCAACGCGGCTCTTTCGTCTTCGGCATACACCCGCGTCACCCTTTCCACTCTTTCCCGTTACATATAACTAACCGACAGCAATACAGTGACAGCATGAGGACGGCCGTGTCAGCTCCGTGCATACAACTCCCCACCCCCTCCCTCCCGCCGCCCGGATGAACCGACCACCGAACGACCCGATACAGTCACTCACGTACCGCGGCCGACAGCATATCAGTTTCCAGCCGTTTCTACCCGAGGCTCCAGCAACCCGACGGCGCGGCCGAGACCTGCGATGCTGTGTTATTACGCTGGGTTATTAATGCAGTTCTTCGACCAGGGGCATCGACTGGGACGAGGTATCATGACAATTACGTTCAAGGACAAATACATCCCCACATCAAGGTCGTTGGGTGTGGCATAAGTGGTGTAGCTCGAGGCACTTAGCGTGAGTGTCCACCTCGACGAAACTCATCATCGCTACATGGAGGATGATGCCGCTGATTCCTGGTCCGTTTCTCAACGACCAGCATCGACATCGGGCGACCCTAGAAACAAGGCCCGTGCATATCTGTGGTTGGTCCCATTGCTGCAAGGCTATGTGTGACTGCGTCTAGGTCTTCTTGCGTCAAAGGTACGTTGCGACTGCGGCTGGACTGCGTCTTTAAGCGGAGTGTCTAACCACCGTTGTTGTCTTTAGACGCGGCTTTGATGAGGTGACTGATCTAGGAGCTGTTGGATGTCGGAGCGGTGGACAGGAAAGCCTCTAAACCCTGCAAATAAATACTGATGAAAACCGACACTGCCTGGTATCAATACACAAATCCAGACAACTCATTATGCACACTAGAATTGTGTGAACAACAGGCCTATCTGTACGCTCTCTCCTCGTGTTTCAATCCGAGACTGTCTTTCTTCCTAGTAGTGTCGCCGTGCCGCCAGACCTGCTTCTGTGCCAGGACGGATTTAGGGGGAAATGGAAGGAGGGTGACCAGCTGTTGTTAGATGACCGTAGAAATACTGGAAACATCGGGACCCTTTTTGGGCTTGTCCTGTTTCAATACACAAGCCTTGATTTTGCTCCGCGAATGATGAAGTCTTCGGTGTATTCCGGCGCAAGGAAGCGCCAGCCCTGACGCCTTGACTCCTTGTTCATCCCCCATCTCTGTCGTTCGTTGGCCACCAACTATTCGACGCTAACGACACAGCGCTTCGGCCGCTGACTCCAATGGTCATCAAAATCAGAAAAAACCTTAACCATCAGACTTGCCAACGGCATGAGCCCCGACAGCTATGGCGTAGACGCCCATGTGGAGAGGTTTACGACGTTTGCCGACTGCTTTCTTCCGCTTTATACCGCCTCAGCCACGAACACAAAGCCCGGGACGGCCTCGGAGCTGGTTGATAGTTCCTACACGGCAAAGTTTCACGCAGAATCTTCACCACACGCAAGCTCGCCCTCGTTCTGCGAAATGTGAGGGACACAGAACCGCAAGGCTCATCACCGTCGCTGCAGGGCAAAGCGCGTCCGCCTGCAGACCAACAAAGTGCAAATCTCACTCAGTCGTCAATCCATTAACACCGAATAGTGGGCCATCCGTGGCATCTTCGTCGCGGCTCGGTGTTGCAGACCCCCCGAACGCTATTCAGGTCGTAATTGGAGAACATCGCCCTCACAGTGACATCATTTCAGCCGTGACATTAGCGACAGTGAACATCTCCGGTGTCATTTAAGAGGACCTACAGAAAGTGGGGCATTTGAGCCTTGGAAGCCGCCTAAATATTCGCGACGACAGCATTCTGGCCGGTTTATCCTAATCTTGGGCAATTTTCTACCCGTCATATCTATACAACAATATTAAGCCTGCCTCAGGACTACTGGGTGTTCTCTGGGTTGGAGAAGAACGCCGAGAAGAACAATAGCGTGGACAGTCCTTGAAACCGTCCTCTCTTGGATAGATGGTTATTGACTACAGGCATAACCATGTCCTGGGAAAATGAGAAACATAGTACTTCAAAAGCGGCCACAATGTTAGCCTCGTTAATCCACGCGCCGCTCTCGATTTCGGCATTTCCACCGTCTTTCGGGAACTGTCCCTTCTGCCCAACATGACGATCGCCGAGAACATGTTTCTCGGGCGCGAGCCAAAGACGCAATTCCTGACGATTGATCGGAAGCAGATGCTCAGAGAGACGCACGAAGCACTTTGCAAACTCGGTCTGACACTCGACCCGGACACGCTTGTCTCCGAACTGTCTATTGAAGAGCGGCAATTGGTCGGGATCGCTCACGGTATCGACGCGGATGCCAGCATCTTCATCCGCGACGAGCCGACTGCTGCATTGAATGCCGCCGACGTCAAGGAGTCGCCGCCTACGCGATGAAGGAAAGGCCGTCGTCTATGTTTCGCATCAAGTGGACGAGATCTTCCATATCTGCGACACGGTCACTGTCTTGAAAGCTGGGCGACTGTTCGGCACTAAGTCGATCTTAGATATGACGGCCTCTTCTCTCACCGCGATGATGGTCGGCCGGGAGCTCAGCGATCCGTTCCCTGCCCGCTCGACACATGCGGGGACCGAGCCGGCGCTCGAAATCTCGAACCTCAAGATCGACGCTCGTGCGAAACCGTTTTATCTTGCGATAAACCGCGGAGAAATCGTCGGGCTAGCGGGCCTGGAGAGTCAGAGACAGCAGAAAACTGTTAGATCTCTGATTGGGCAATTCAAGCCATTCAATGGGTCGCCTTCATTGACGGAACACAAATCAGCTCGCCATCACTCGTGAGGGCGGCGTTGGTAAGCTGCAAAAACTACGCGTTGCTTTCATCCCGGAGGACCAAAAGGAAGGTCTGTTTCTCGGCCTATCCGTAGCGCAAAACATCTGGATCGCCCTTTATTCCGCCAAGGACGGCCTGGCAAAGGCGAGTGAATATGAAAACATCGTATCAAATACGATAATCAACATGAGCATCAAGGCAGCCGACTCAAGCGCCGAGTTGTCGTCCATGTCTGGAGGCAATCTGCAGAAGACTTTCTTGGGCCAATATCTTGCTTCGGATATGCAGATCGTGCTTGTAGAGGAGCTATACTACAGCTACGAATATTAGGGGAGCACATTACACATTATCCATACATTGTTTCTTCCGGGCACTTTCTCCTGTACCCTCCTCGGCTATACCCTCGTCATTGAAGTCTCGCTCACGCACTTGCTTCTCATTGCGGGGGACGAGGATATCGAAGAGACGCTGCTGGAATGTCTCAAACGGTTCGTAGTGTGTCTTCCTTGCATGAATCTTGAACGCTGCCAAAGGCGAAGGGCGTTGAGGGTGTGCAAGCTTTTCGAGGAAGGATTTCGGGATCTCGGCCGTGTAGACGTTTATGTATGGCTCGTCTTTGCTATTGCGAAGCAGAACGTGGACCTGCGACACTTAGACCTCAGCGCTGAACCAATGTAAACACGCTGCCATCACTACTCACCCGGTGATAGGAGTTGTACGGCGCCAAGCGATGCATTTGTTGTGCCATGGCAATCAGGATGGCAGCGACGTACGAGTCGTGAGCCCCTTGGCCACGCCTCAAAACAGACAGCCGGACATTGTAGAGAGACCGTGTGATGCGATTCCGCGCCCGATAAGATCGATTGAGATAGTCGCTACGATCATCGTGGATGTTCGAGGAGTCCAAGTAGGAGATTGAGAATTCGGTCGACGTTTGAGTTGAGACACCGGTCGGGGTCGGGGCCAGGAACAGACAGGGAAGACGTATGCGGTTGTTTTCGAAGTAGAAAACACAGTAGCTGCTGCTTTATGCACCGCATGTCAGCCGTCTGCACATAACGAGACTCTAGCTGAAAGACAAGGAAAGACCGGGAATGGAGAGAGGGGGGCTCACCAAGAAGGCAAGACAGATGCTTCTCCTTTGGCGAACATGCGGCGGAGCCCGATCTCCCTAACTTTCAGTAATCGGCCCCTGGCAAAATACTTGGCCCATTTCGCATGTTCTGGAAGTGACGGTCGAGACAGGGCTTCGATGGACGAAGGCTCAGTATTCGCGGAGTTGGTGCGGGCGTCGGAGTTCATATTGCCGATGGGGGGCCGAGGAGGCAGAGATGTCTCGTCACGGTCGCACGGCTCCTCGCTGGACGCCTGTAGGCTGGAAATAGAATCGGGTGCATCTCGGAATGTGTCTTTATTGGGTGGAGGACGAGGGATGGGTGCCGGCAGGGCGTGGTCGATGAAGGTACATTCGAGGAGGTCGAGATGGCGTGCGGTCCATAGTAGCGGGTGCACTAGTAGTCTCTCGCGCGGATACAACTGCTGGAGCTGTCGAAGCGAGATAGCCTCGAACTGTGCTCCCATTTCGCTGGGCATCGTCAAGGCATTGTGTGGAATGTCGGCGGCGTCGTCGTTGTTGATTGTCGCAATGGTGTGAAAAGGCCAAAATGACGCGACGCGTTTTCAAAACACAGGCACGACGGCTTACCTAAGGCTCCCGGGTGAGTGTTGGTTAGTTTCATTCCACCCAACCCCGCCTGGTCGGCCTAACCCAAGGACGCTCGGGCCATTTGGCACTTCGGGGGAAAGGTGTCTAGATTAGTCAGCCACCTGTCCTTCATCAAGTCTGTGTACTCTCCCCGGGCGTCTTTCCTCCTCCGAGCCGCCCATGATACATACAACACTGCTTCCTATGAGAGTACCACACACGAGACTGCCGATCTATCTTTCTACAATTTATTACAATATCACTTCAGTTTTACTCCGACGCCGTGTGAATATCCAGTGCCTGGGGTCGCGAGCCCAAGCTTGGGGGCAATTGGCTTAAGTGCCTTGATCGGCTAACCGCCAGCAAATAGAGAGCCCGCAACTCGCTGCTTTCCGGGGACTCACTTAAGATACCAATGCAGGCATTCTTCCAGCCATTCCGAATGACGAGGCTTTGACAAGCTTGCGCTTCGACTTAATGTCCCACCATTCCGAGTCTGCTTTGTGGCAGAACGAGGAACCCAGGCAACCAACCCAGGCGCTTTTTGACCTAGTCAGGAGTCTATCCTCTGAGGACTACCTCATGAAAGATTTTCAGACAGAGTATACACTGCGTCGCAAATATAGCTGGTCACTCGGTAGTGTATAGGCTGCGATTGATCGTCTCTGCCTGCATCAAGACACGGGTAATCCCATCGATCCACTCGACGACCAAGGCGACATGGACTACCGCGGCCACGAAGGTTTTTTGATGATTAGTTCTCCTCCTGTTGGCGGTATGGGAATGAAGAGAGAGCTGTCTCTCCCGCCGCTAGGAGAACAGCGGCCAAACCGTCACGCCGTGTGCCGGAAGATGTGGAGCACGACGAATTCCGCCGGTGGCACGGGTGCGATACCGATCTTGCAAATCAGCTTGCCGTTGAGTATGTCGTCCTGTATCATCGGTGATGAAGAACGCGTCCCTCTCCGTGCGGCCGAAGAGGGCTCCGTTGCGCCATTGCGTGAGCAGCAACAGACCGATCATGCCGGTGACGCGCGCCCACAGACAATCGTCATTCGGTTCGAAAACGATCCACCGCGTGCCCTCGTAGATCGACTGCTCCAGGAAGATGAACAGGCGGCACAACAATACGTATTTCCACAGGCCGTTGACGACAGTGCCGGTATGCCACAGATGCGGATGCCACCCTGGATAACATACGCACAGCAAGGGTTATATTCTTGTATAGGGCGCCTAGCCTTTCAAACATTGAAATATTAATACATACTCTTCCAACCACCCTACGTTTCGATTCTCGGGCCCCCTCTGCGAGGCTTTAATTTTGGCTGCGCCAGGGAAGCTGCGAATCGCATCGACGCCGCGCGGGTTGAGTGTCTCCTGCATGATTTCGCAAAGCGTGACGACTGCCATGGTGATCAGGTCCTGGGCTGGCGCCAAGTAAGATACATAGATCAGCGCCACGTCCTGAGAGGGGTTCATAGTGAGTGCGAAAAGGCCTTGCGCGGCCTCCCGGTTAACGGACGGCTTACCGACATAATCCATGACGTCGATGTCGGGCGCGTCCTCACCGTTCTCCAGCGTGGCGGATTGATCCTCGGTCGGTAGCGTGCCGTCGGTCTCGTCGATACGGGACAACGCGACAAGAGCAAAGTCTCCAGTCAGTTCTCCTGAGATTCTTCAATAGTCTTTTCTGCGACTTCTGATCGGTGCTTGGGGATACGGAAGACTTTAAGAGCACAGACCTGTCGGCCGACTCGCCTTAGGCTCATGTTAGGCACAGCCGCAGTCGGCCGCGGGAGCGGCTTTCGTCAGGCAGGCTGATATCGTGGCATCGAGCGCCTCGCGCTGGTCCTCGATCTTCTTGGCGAGTGAGCCGAAGTCATCAGGTGCGTTCTTGAACGCGACCTCGGCTTCGCCTTGCTTGATACTGGTGTCCCGGTGCGCGGACCAGACACAGTCGATCTCTTTCGTGAAAAACACTCGGCTTGACCAGCCATGGCACAGGGCGGGGAGTCAGCTTTGGCGCGGTCTTACCGGGGTCGGGCACTTCAGCGGTGGGGACGTCACACATCTTGGATGGAAATGCGTCCTTGGCAAAATCGACCTTTTTCACAGGGTCTTCGTTGGCAATGCTCCACTGAATATGGGAGAAGCTTGAACTAGAAAATACAAATTGCCTTTGCCGCCTCGAGACCCGGCAGCAAGCGCTGGATCCCGGCAATCCACGCTTCCATCGCCGTTAAATCCTTCTCGGTAACTGCCTGATTGTTGGTCAGCGTGTCGAGATAGACCTTTAACTGCGTTGCTACTGCAACTGCTTGACTGCGCGTTGCCTCGAGCAAATCCAGGCCGCACATGAGTTTGATTTGCAGCGTGGTTTTGTTGTCGGCCATGATCTCCAGATTGGGGCAGACATACGGGGCGATAACGGCTTTCCAGGCACTTCGACGGTCGATCCGTATGCTGGTGGGGTTACGGTCGTATCTATTGCCTTGCCTCGTGTAGTTCAGATCGTTCCACTCGAGTTGCAACCGTGCCGTCGCGCCATATTTATCGACATCAAAGGTAATGAGCCCGGCTTGACAGCCCACCTCACCCACTCGCGGATTACCGACAAAATAAGAGCAGGGCATTGGCGCGTGCGGTAACTCTGCCAGAACCAGAAACTGCCCGGTCCTGTCGGTGATCGCCTCGCCGGGACGCAACTGTTCCATGAAAGCCAGAAAGGGCGGCACCCACCGGGCATCCTCAAGCCCACATGCAAGCTGTATGATGGCCGCGTCGACCGGCAACCTGCCATTGGCCGTTATTTCCGCGGGTGTGCCACGCACTACGGTTATGCCGTCGGAAACCGCATAGTTTGGACGTGGCCGCATGAAGACGCGAGCCAGCCGGCTGGCGGGAATGCCGACGCCAAGATTGACGCATCCGCTCTCATAGCTGGACTGGCTGCCGGCTGCGTATCTGACGCTGGCCGGGGGTCCGGCCGTGATTTGACCGCTCCACACAAAGCGGCCCGAGGCAATTATGACTGGTGCTGCTGGATAGCGAGTGCCTGCGAGTGCCTCGGCGGGACCGGACCGATCCAAACCGGGGTCGTAAGATTGACAGTCAATGCCCGATAGCTCGCGGCTGGAAAGAGCGCCCAGATCCTGCCCATTTCATCGGTTGGCATGGCTTTGAACGACAGCCGCACGACATCGCCCGCTAGCGATCTACCTAACGTCGGGTTAGTTGTTGACGCCATGAATGGCGAGACCGAGATCGCTCATGCCCTGGATGACGTCGCCTTGGGCCGAGGGACTTGCCGGCGACAGGAAGTGCAGGTCGAAGGGGACAGCGTTCTCGTAAAGAATGATCGGCGCATTTGGATTTACGGGCATTCGCCGATGGCCGGCGTTACGCAGGTCTGCGTTCACCGAGATCCGGTATAGAAAATGTACCAGCCGGTGATCTTTCGCGGTGACATCGTCAAGCGGACCGATATGGGCAGTATCCGACAACGCTGACTTCACAGGTCGCGGAACGCCTTGGTGACGTTCGAAAAAGCGTTCGCACCCATATCGCCCTCATATCACAAGGACGCTAGTGTAAGGGGCCGCGAGTTCGTTCAGGCTCCGCACGGCGTTGTGGTCCCCGAGCTTGACCAGCTCCACTCGCGTCGTTGCGATCAGGTGCCGCATGGAGATCGAAGACCGTTCAGCGGCGGCAGCGAATGCTGCACGCAGCGTGACCTGGCGGATATTTCCACCTGTGATCTCCACATGCCGCGCCAGCAAAGGAAAATCAACGTCGTCTACCAGCAGCGCAGCTTGTGAAATGCATTATCGCCAGATATTCTCGCGTGCTTTTGCTTCCGGCTTAGGGGGGAAGTTGATCGAGAAGCGAAGCCGGCGCAGGAAGGCTGGATCCGGGTTTTGCTTGAAGTTCGTTATCAGGATCGCTAGGCCAGTGAAGCTTTCGATGCGCTAAAGCATGTAAGCAACTTTCATGTTCGCGTAGCGGTCGTGGGCGTCTTTCTGCAGACCGCAACGACCGGCAAGGCTGCCAAACTCGTGCAGCGTAATGACCGCATTGGCTCGTTCTACTTCGGTGAAAATGGTGTCGAGGTTCTTTCCAGTCTCGTCGACGTATTTACTGACCAACGGCGACACGTCGACTTTGAAAATATCGGTGCCGAGTTCGTTTGCGACAGCATGCGACGCCATCGTCTTGCCGGTACCACTGACACCCGAAAAAAGCACGGCGATAGCGCGGCCGTAAGACAACTATTCGCCAAGCCCCCAGTGGCTCAATACCATCGGGGCATTCGTGACATTGCCTGCAATTTCTCTCGGTTGGCCGTGCAGGGCAGCGGGAATGATTAATTGCTGCATCGTGAAGGGCGGAGTGACCCGGTGTGCCAGCCGTTACAGGTTAGGGCTGGCAGCACCGCTACAAGCCTTGACCAACTGGTAGTATGTCTTTGCCGCGTGGTCAGTATTGAGCGCCAGATATCAAAGGCGTCCTCGATCATCTCGAGTGTTAACGGAAATGCTAGCCGCTAGCATTCCGCGTTGCTCAAAATCAATCTTGCATGAAGCGCGGCGGCGAAATAGATGACAGCCAGGTTAGTCTCGCTAGTGCTATGCTGCTCCGTGTGATGTTAATCTGTGTAATGCTACTTGATGCGATACTGCTCTGTGTATGGCTGCTCTGTACAAGGCTGCTTAATGCGAGGCTGCCCTGTGTGATGCTGCCCGAAATTGGCCTCGGCCACCGTGAGGACCGGATGAGGCATTAGTGTGCCGATGTAGCGTTGCGTTTCGGAGCCGACCAGCACCGCGCGTTGTGGGGCCAATGCCACCGCATATACGAAATGGCCGAGCAACTTCAAGGCACTGTCGTCCGCGGTCTGTGTGCCAAAGTCGATCACGGGAATCAAGTCAAGGAGGCAGGCCGTGCGAACCAGATCCATCGCGAGGTCACGGTGGTCGGCGCGTGGCATTGTCAAAATGGCCGCGGGATCGCAGCGCAGCAGCGGCCGATCTGCCACCGCGGCGGCGAGCTCACACCGCACACGCCAGCGATCGGTGTGGTCTGGCGGCATTACCATCCAGCCGGGGTCATCCGACGAGAACTACTATGCAAGAGAAACGACCGCGGGTTCGCTGTCAGGCATATCGAGCAGTGCTACGCCCGGATATAGTTACGACCGCACGAATGAACGCACTATGCTGTCGTCGAGTAACGCCATAGGGCTGCCCATGAGCCATCGGACGAGCGCCGCGGCGTCAACTCGATGAGATCGTCGGCGTGATTGAAGGTGCTGACGTCGAGCAGCTACAATCGCTTGACGGTTCCGATCTGCTCTGTGTCCGACAGCACCGCGAAGATTGCGCAAGCCAAACTAAGCGACGTGTGGCGGCGGCTATGGTCGTCGTTAAGCAGACCGAATACAGACTGGAAGTCGATATTAAGTTCCAGCGCAAAGACAAGAAGAAGCAGTCTCGGTTCGTTGTCCAGAAAGTTTAATTAGCGCTTAAGTCTTGTAAGCAGAAGTCTTTTAAAAAAGCCTGCAACGACCCATTGTTACGGCCAGCCTTCTGACAGTAAGGTTTGTATTAACAGAAGCTAAGGTTTAATACTGGGAGCAGTACTGTAGTTATTAAAGGGATCCTGGGCTTAAGGTACTTAAGTAATTAGTCTAAGTATCTAATAAGAGGGTTATAGTAGTTACTACTAAAGGGCTAAAAGTATCTAAAGATTAATACAAAGTTAATAGCTAAAGAACTATAGAAGGTAGGATCCAAGGGTACTTAAGTTCTATTTATATATAAGTTCCGTTTCTTTATTTATACTATACTAGTAAGTATAATACTAATTAAGTAAGTACTTATTAATCTATTAGTAAGTACTTACTAAGTAAGTACTTATACTTACTTTATTAGTACTTACTTTTTTATTACTACGTAACCTATACTATAGTTCTTTTATTCCTAAAGAGCCGCTTATCTATTACGCATTAGTTACTTTTTTATTATCTTTTTAACTACTAATCCCTTATAAGCAGAGTCTATAGTTATTTATAACTAATAGGTTATAATATTAAGTCTCTTTTTAAAAGTTTTATCCTTAAGACTTTATATAAGTAGGTTATTTATTTTTAAGTTAGGGAGTATAGAGTGTTCTTCCTTTTTTTTCTTCTATTTATACTAATACTATATCTAGTTCCTATTTTTATTAACTTTATTAAGCTATTTAAATTTTCTCTTAAAGCTTAAAAGTTATACCTTGTTTTTAGTGCTAATTACGCAGCTTTTACTATTAAATACTAAAAGGTTATTTAAAGTATAGTAAATATACGCATTACAGTTATACTTATAACAGAACTAGTATAGTAGTATTTACTTATGAGTTATTTCTTTAGTGGCTTTATAGTTATAAGGCTAATAGTATAAAGTAGAGTATTTATTAAATAAAACGTATTATTTAAATTAAGAGGAAGAAAAAAAAGAAAACCTTTTTTATAAAAGGTCTAAAGCTCTTTAAAAGGCGTAAGTTAATTTAAATAAGTTACTAGCTAAATTAGATTATTTGTACTAATAGAAGTAGATAGTTTTTAAAAAAGAAATGTTAGTAGTAGAGGAGTTAGATCCTTTTGTTAATATTTTGTTAGAGTTAGAGGCTGTGATTAAAGTATAGTTCTTAAGGGGCTTAGATATAATTAATTAAAATACTATATTTTAAGATATAGAGTTAGTAGGTTTTAAAGGTAGTTTTAGTACTGTATTAGTGAGTTTTAACTTTATTTTAAACTAAGTATTTTTAAGTAGAGAAATATTTAATTTATTTTTAAAGTTTTAGTTAGTTAAACTTTAAATTAAGGGTATATAATACGTGATTTGTTTATTAGTTTTTGTATAAGTAGAGTGCGTTGTTGTATTTGCTACTGTATTTAATATTTTTATAGTTTGTCTTATGTGTTTACGAGGTTTAATACGGGTTTCTATATATTATTTTTGTAACTATAGTTTTTTTACTTAATTAGGTACTTAATTTCTGTATTGTTTTATTAGTTAATGTAATTAATAATTTGCTTAATTTTATAGTTTTATTTTAAATTAACTTTAATATAATCTATAGTGTAGGATCTTTATAGTACTAGTTTAAGGAGTGAGATGTGGAAAACTAGGTAGTATTTTATAGTATTTAGTAGTATAAGTTTAAAGTTAACTTTTAAGATTTTTTTAATAATTTTAAAGGGTTTAAGTTTTTTAAAGTTTAACTTATTACTTAATTATTTAGTTTTAATATTACGTTAAATTAAGTATATACTATTTCTCTTTTTAAAGGATAGTTCCTTTATCCTTAAGGTGTTAGTGTATTTATATATATATTATTTAATAAATTTAAGGTTTTTTTAGAGTTACTCGTAGATTTCTTTAATTCTATTAACTTAGGCTTTGGCCTTAATAACTAAAGGTCCCGTTTTGAGTTCTCTATAAGCGGTTAGTTTAAATTTATAGTTTAAGTAAAAAAGTAATTACTATATACTTTTTCTTACTATACTATTATAGGCGAATTAAGCTATTAGTAATAGAGTAACCTAATTATCTTACTAGTAGTTAATATAACATCTTAAGTATATCTCTAAAATTTAATTAATCCTTTTTATTTATCCATTAGTTTAGGGGTAAAAAGTAGTAAATAGTTATAGTTTAGATTTAAACTATAAAATTAAAGATTTCTAAAACTTTAAAGTAAACTACGTTTCTCTATGAGACACAACGTTTTTTAGTAAACCGTACTAACTAAGAATATACTTATTAAAGATATATATAAGTTCTTTAGTAGTACTTATTTTAATCTATAGGATAAAGTATGCGTATTTAGTAAGTCTATCTATAATAACTAGAATACTATTAAACTATTTTCTAGTGAGTAGTTCTTTTGATTGTGGTAGTTTAATAATAAAGTTAAGTAAAATTAATTACTATACTTTCTTAAGTATAGGTAGTAGTTATAATTCTCTATACAGCTTATAGCGTGCTGGTTTACTTTTGTTATAAATATTGTAGTATCTAATAGCCTTTGCGACTTGTTCTTTAGTGACTTTATTACTATAGTATTACTTAATTCTCTTTTAAGTTTTAATAACTCCTTAGTATTTATGTGCTTTAGTGCTGTAAATCGTTTTAATTATTTTGTTAGTTATCTATTTAAGCATACTAGCACTAATCTATTTAGCAATTATAAAGAAATAAATAACTAGTACTAAGTTTTTATTTAAATCCTTTTTAAAGATTACTTAAGTTTTATTTAGGACTATTACTTTAAAGTCTAATTATTTATTAAAGGTATCTACCCTTCTGTTTTCTAATCCTTTTTTATAGATAATGCGGAAGTTAAATTCTAAAAGGAATTCTAACTATTTAATTTATTATTTATTAAGGTCTTTAGACGTAGTAAAGTGTATAAGGTTTTTATAATCTGTGTATACTGTAACTTTATAGTTAGTTCCTAAAAAGTATAGCCTCTATTTTTTAAATACTTTAATAATTACTATAAGTTTTTTATTATAGATTTAGTAGTTAAGTTTTAGTCTACTAAGTTTCTTTAAGTAAAAGGTACACAGATATAGTCGTCCTTCCTTATTGCATTAACTAAGTTATTTACTAATAGTATAGTCTAAGGCGTCGGTTTCTACTTTAAATAGTAAATTAGGGTTAGGTATTATAAGTATAGGTTTACTAAGAATTTAGTTTTTAATTTTTTAAAATACGTTTTTTTATTTATTTATTTAAACCTATTTAGTATTTTTTTTAATAAAGTTAGTTAGGGCTTTAATATTTTTTAAATATCCTTTAAGGAATTATTAATAGAAGTTAATAAATTTAAAAAAAGACTAAATATTTTTAACGTTTTAGAGTGTTAACTAGTCCTTAACTATAGTGATTTTTTTATTTAATATTTTAATAATTCTAAGTGTAATGGTGAATCCGAGGTAGTCTACTTTTTATATATAGAATTCGCTTTTTTTTAGTTTAATAAGGAGTTTAGTTTTTTAAAGCTTTTATAGTACTTAGTATACGTATTATTTGTGTTTTTTAAGGGTCTTTAAGAAGATAAGGATATTATTAAGGTATGTAATTATAAAAATATTAAGTTTTTTTTATAAAACGTAGTTAATTATATTTTAGAATATTATAGGGGCATTAGTAAGTCTAAAGGGTATTACAAGGTACTTAAAATGTCTTTTATAAAAGTAGAATATAGTCTTTTACTCCTTTTCTTTTTTAATTTTAATTAAGTTATAGACTCTTTTAAAGTTTAGGGCTATAAACTAGTTAGTTCTATAGAGTAGGTTTTGTAGTTTTAAAATAAGTAGTAGTGAGTATTGGTTTTTAATAGTGATGTTGTTAAGTTGTTAGTAATTAATATAGAGTCGTAGTTTACTGTTCTTTTTTAGTATAAATAGGATTAGGTATTTTACTAATAATATTAATTCTTTAATATAGTCCTTAATTAAATATTTATTAATATATTTATTAAGTACTTTTATTTTTTATTAGTTTAGCTAGTAAACTTTATTAAATACTAGTATTTGTTTTTTTTTAATAGGGATTTTGTGGTTAAAGGTGCTATACTCTAGTAGGCCTATTTTTAGTATTAAAGTAAATAGCTTTTTATATACTTTATATTCTTTTAGAATAGATAAAAGTTAATTTTTATTTATAATTAGTTTTTTTTATATTATAGTAAGGTCCTTTATATATAATAGCTTAGTAACTACTTCTTTAACTTTTAGGTAAGTAATATATTGTAATATATATATTGTTAGCGTTTTATAGTAAAGTTTGTTTAAAGCTAGTA
Organism: Colletotrichum musae; assembly: GCA_027406025.1. Taxonomy (NCBI): domain Eukaryota; kingdom Fungi; phylum Ascomycota; class Sordariomycetes; order Glomerellales; family Glomerellaceae; genus Colletotrichum; species Colletotrichum musae. The sequence goes on along the minus strand of JANVYC010000012.1, from coordinate 117,274 downwards.
GTTAGCCGTGTCCTTTAGTAACTAAACTCTTTTTGTGGTTTTAATAAAGGTAGTGATCCTTTTATTTTATTTATAGGTTTTTGTTATATAGCTATAGTAGTTTTAGAATAACGTTTTAGTATTCTATATTTATAATATTAAGGTAGTAGTATATCTTTTAGTTATAGTAGCTTAAAGTAAGGGGCGCAGTTTTTTTATTAATAATACCTCTACTATACTATACTCCTTTTCCTTTTACGTTATAAAGCGCGTAGGGGTTTTCTTTTTTATTTTATAGTAGTTATAAGTTATTTATAACTTATAGTAATATAAAGTTACTTTAGGTGCTACTATTAATTAAAGCTTTAACCCGTATTTTATTTACTATTAAGTTAAAGTAAAAGTATTTATTATTTTTACTTACTTTTATAGTTAAACTAATAGATTTTATTATAATTACTTATTATAATTCTACTATAGTAAGTGAGTTTAGTTTTTTAACTACTTAAGCCTCTATTTTATATATATCCTGTTATTATTAAAGTACTTAACTATTCTTCTTTTTTTAAAAGTATTTTTAATATTAAAAACTAGTAGTGTAAAACTAGTTCCTTTTTCTTTTTAGAGTTACTTTTTTTTAAGGGTCCTTACTTTTATAATATAGTAGACTTAGTACTAGTTAATATAGTAGTTTTACTAATTTATATTATTATTATGTAAGTATTCTATTAAAAAGTTAGGATTAGGTTTAAAAACTACTTCCTTAGTTTCCTTAAATTCTTGGATAATTTATATATAGAGTTCCTTTATAAAGTAAATATTTTTGTATAGTACTTCTTTTTTTCTATAAAGAAAGAATCGTAAGTCGAGTTTTTTTATAAAGTATATTTAACATTCGTCCTTAAGGCATTATAACTAAAAAACTTTATAGTATTTCTTATATAGTATATTTAGCTATTTATAGTTTTTTAGTATATACTTAGGTAGCTATTTTTTTGTCTTTTTAATAGGGTCGGTTTTGTAAAAGATAATATATTATTAGTTATTATTTAGGGGGATATATAGTAAGTATTTTTATACTTTTTTTTATATTAGAAGTTCTTTTTTTAAATTTAAGTTCTAAGCGTTAAGTTAGGCCTCTTAAGTAATCTTATTTTAAGTATATTATTAAGTAATAATATAAGGTTTATCTAAGTCGTAGAGTATATCGGACTTTTATTTAGTTTTCTAGGCCCTAGGATAGGCTATAATTCTTTCTGCTTTTTTAGCGTTTTTTGTATTAAGTTATTTAAGTTTAGGTAGGTTAGCGCGTACTAATATTCTTTTATTCTATTAAGTAAGTAATATTTATATATATTCTATATAGTTCTTATTAGGTTTTATATTAGTAGCGTATCGTAGTCCTTTAATTAACTTATTAAGCTTTTAAATAATTTACTTGTTTTTGTACTTAACTTCTTTATTACTAGGTGTTGTTAGGTCGTTATATACTTGTTGTAGATTTATACTATTAAGCTGTTTTTAAGCTTTTTAATCTAGCTTCTAGTAAGGTGCTTTATAAGTAACTATAAGCGTTCTTTTAGAGAGGTTAGTAGTATTATAACTAGAGCGGCTAGTGTCCTTAGGGTACTATTTAGCGTTCTCTTTACTACTTCTATAGATAGTATATTTATTACTATAATATACTATTTATAAGAGTTTAGTATAGTTTTTTTTAAAGACAGCGTTAAGTTATTTACTTCTTAGTACTAGTTACTATTACTACTTTTTAGGTTAGTAGTAGTTTTTAACTATATGTCCTAGTTTATTATAATTATAGTACTTAAAAGTGCGTCCCTTATTAGTTTTTTATTATTTAGTAGTACTAAGGTCTATAGGGCCTATATAGTATCTATAAATAGTGCTTTACTAGTTATTATTTCGTCTTTATTAGTTATTCTACTAAAGCTACTATTCTTAGTTATAGTACTAGAATTACTAGAGTTACTATTAGTACTTTTTACTAGAGTTAGTATTAGGTTATTATTCTCCTTTTTCGCAGCGTTTTTTTTAAAAATAGTTATTAATTTTAATTATAAGTTTAGTATACTAAAAGAAGTCCTTAGGGCAATTAATTTTAATAAACTTATTTTTAACTTTATCCTTTAGACCTTAATAAAATATAAAAATTCTAGATTCCTCAGTAAAGTCTAGTTATACACTAATACGTTAGAATTTAGTAGTATAGTAAATTATAGACTTAGTCTACTTAAGCGTAGTAAGATTTTATTTAATTTATTACTTTTAGTTAAAGTTTTAGAATAGAGTCTTAAAGGCGTATTTAAATCCCTTAAAGGTTAAAAAGATATCCTTAACTTTAGTAGTATAGTTATTTAGGGTTTTTACTTTAAAGAACTATTCTTAAAAGGGTTTAATCTACTAAAGGGCGCATTTATAAAAAAAAGTAGTAGCGTAAATAACTCGTTTAGTATCGTTCCAGAAGTTATTTTAGTAGAAGTTTTAGTAGTTCTTAACTTAAATTAAAAATTTTTTAAGTTATTTAGGGGTTCTATTATAAGTAATAAGTAAGTTAAGTTTAAGTTTTTTATATCCGTTTTAAATAGAGATAGTAATAATATTAGTAGTAGTATAAAGGGTTTTGTTTTAAGTTTTAACTTCCTATATACATTAGTTAGTTTATTAAATAGTATTTTAAAGTTCTTTTATTTAACTAAAGTATTTATTAAACATTTTCTAAAGTTATTTAATATCGTAGTATATTTATTCTAGCTACTTATTAGTATCGTTATTACTAGATTTATTTCTATTATTTTTTATATATTACTCCTTTAGTTTTTAAGTAAAGTTACAAGCTTACTTACTAAAGGACTTAAACGAAGTAAGAGTAACTTTAAGTATTTTAGTAAAAAATATTATAGAATACTATTTATTAGTATTAAAGGTTAACTTACTAAATAAGAGTTATTAAAATATTACAGCTAGCCTTTTAATAGTAAAGTTTATATTAATAAAAACTAAGGTTTAATACTAGGAGTAGTACTATAGTTATTAAAGGGATTTTAGGCTTAAGGTACTTAAGTAATTAGTTTAAGTATTTAATAAAAGAGTTATAGTAGTTACTACTAAAGAGCTAAAAGTATCTAAAGATTAATATAAAGTTAATAGCTAAAGAACTATAAAAAGTAGAACCTAAGGGTACTTAAGTCCTATTTATATATAAGTCCTATTTCCTTATCTATACTATACTAGTAAGTATAATACTAGTTAAGTAAGTACTTATTAATTTACTATTAAGTACTTACTAGGTAAGTACTTATACTTACTTTATTAGTACTTACTTCTTTATTACTATATAATCTATACTATAGTTCTTTTATTCTTAAGGAGCCGCCCATTTATTACGCGTTAGTTACTTTTCTATTATCCTTCTAACTACTAATCCCCTACAAGCAGGGTCTATAGTTATTTATAACTAATAGGTCGTAATACCTATTTAGTATAACTAATTAATTAGGCAAGATTTTAATATTAAACCTAGGTACGAAAAGCGTTTATTGTATTTTTAAACCGCGGGCCTAGCCTATAATATCCCTAACACTAATTAAGTACTAACTATTATAATCCAGTAAAGCGGTTTATATAAAAGTAAAAGTAGCATCTTAAATACTAGTATTTACTTACCTAGACCTATAAATTAATAAAAGCCACGGGTATTATTAGTATTATTAATAAACTTATATTTTATTAAGCACAAACACTTATAGTAGTATTAGTTAGATAAAGCTACTAGTCTTTTAATAGGCTACTACGTATTAACTTATTTTAGATGTATTTTAATAGATATAAGGTTAATTAGAATCTAAAAATAATACTTTTTATATTATACTTAATAGTATATTCTAAGTTCTTTATAGTATAACTATTAATTATAATTAGTACTTTAGCTTTATTTATAATTTTAAGTACTAACTTAAAAATCCTTTATACTTAATAAACTCTACTATAGCTTTTGTATAATATAATAGTTTTAAACCTTATGCTAAATAAGCTTTATAAGTATATTATTTTAAAATTAAACGAATTTAGTTTAGTTAAACTTTTATTAACTAAAAGGATAATTTAAAAATTCATTATTATTAATTTAAGGATAAATTGTGTTATTAGTTATTTAGATATTTTAAGTAATAAAGAAAGGCTAATTTTAAAAAACTAAATAGCTAAAAAATAAATAAAATATTGCGTTATAAATTAAACTAGGAACGTTTAGGTTTTAGAATATATTACTATTTTAACTCTTTTAATTACTATTAATAACTAAAAAATAGTAATACTTTATATTTTTTTAATTACTATTAGTAACTAAAAGATAGTTATAACTTATAATTCTTTAATTATTATTAGTAACTAAAAGATAGTAATAGTCTATACTCTTTTAATTATTATTAGTAACTAGAAAATAGTAATAGTTTATACTTTTTTAATTACTATTAATAACTAAAAAATAGTAATAGCTTATAATCTTTTAATTACTATTAATAATTAAAAAATAATAATAGCTTATTTAATAATTCTATAGCGGAATACGTTAAAATACGCTTTATTTAGAGTTCTTAATTAGTTATATCTGCCCTTAGGTCTGCTTTTTTTTAAATCCTAATTTTAATATATTCCTGTATTATAATTAAATAACTTTTTTAACTCTTTATTAGTCCCTACTTTTAAATCTTAATATACTCCTTTATTTTAATACTTTTTTATAGTATATTAAAATATAGCTATTTAGAGCTTTTTATTAAGTATAACTACTTATAGACCCACTTTTATTTAAATTTTAATTTTAATATACTCCTAAGTTAATTAATTAATTAAAGTAGAAACGTTTAGGTTTTAGAATATCTTACTATTTAAACTTTTTTAATTACTATTAGTAACTAAAAGATAGTAATAGCCTATACTCTTTTAATTACTATTAGTAACTAAAAGATGGCAATGGCCTGTGCTCTTTTAATTACTATTGGTGACTGAAAGATAGTAATGGCCCGTGCTTTTTTAATCGCTATTAGCGACTAAAAGATAGTAATGGCCCGTGCTTTTTTAATCGCTATTAGTAATTAAAAGATAGTAATGGCTTATGCTTTTTTAATTGCTATTAGCGACTAAAAGATAGTAATAGCTTGTGTTCTTTTAATTGCTATTGGCGATTAAAAGATAGTAATAGCCTATGCTCTTTTAATTACTATTAGCGACTAAAAGATAGTAATAGTTTGTATTTTTTTAATTGCTATTAGCGACCGAAAGACCCCTCTTTTTATTTACTCTTTATCTAACTGTTAGACCTAACCTTACCTACTACCTTTTTAATCCTACTACTTCTTATAAATGCCTTTAAAGGTAATTTTATTATATTATTCCTTTTTTTTTATTCTTTATTTACTCTATAGTCTATATTATTTTAGGCTTATAACTATATAAAATCCTATTTATAATATTCTTTTATATATTATAATATAGGTTTTTTAGTAGTGGTACTTTTTTTACTAATGTATAATAAATTAGCTCTATTTTTCTCTTTTTTATAAATTTAATTTAATTACTCTTACCCCCCCCCTTTAACTATTTATACTATAACTTAATATTTTTTAGTAAAAATACTAAAACTCCTAAACCTAGTACTTTAACTAGTATACCTAGTACAGTAAACTAGTAAATAGTATTAGTAAACTTTTTACTATTACTTAAACCGAGCTCTTTTGTGAAATAAGCTGCTAAGTAGCTATTTAACCCCTTTTTCTGCTCTGTTATTAATCCTTTTTTTTTTAAAAACTCCTATAGCTTTAATATTTTTATTCTATTTTTATAAAACTCCTTTAGTTTTATTTAATACTTTTATAAGTTATACTACTAGATATATGTCTATATTTAGGAAGTTATTGTTTATATGCCTACTGCCTTGTTTATAACAGAACCCTATTGTATAATAAAAGAAACTAACTGTAGGTTCTGACTTTTTTTAAGCTTGTCTATAAGTATTCTAACCTTAGGTACTACACTACTTAAGTATGAGCTTTTTTTACGATTATACTTAGTTAGTAGGTTATATAGCTAGTATTTAGATACTTCTTTAAATATACGGTAAAAGATAAGTTTCTTAATGTGATAGTAGTTATCCTTCTGTATTTTTAACTTATTATTTACTTTTAGCTTCTCTGTAATGCTCTGTAATGCCGTTTAGGAATCTGGCAATGTATGTAATATATCCTCTTCTTTTATACGAGTTTTTAAAGTCTCTAGTGTTTTTATAGAGCGCGAACCCCTCTGACTTTGTAGAGTAGACTTTTTTTATTATAAGGAAGATTGACCCGAAGGCCTAGCTTTAGTATTTAGTATTTTTAAAATACTCGTATTGGCCTTAAGTTCTTTATCTATATCCCTATTATTATTGTTTTACTAATCTACTATTGTTTTATTTTATACAACTAAGTCGCCTATACTATCCTCTTTAAAACTCGCTTTTATTTTATTATTCTATAGTTTCCTTTTTCTAGCTAAATTAGTATTATTAGGAGTTATTTATTTAAGATTTTGAGTATTATCTCGATAGCTATTTAACGACTTACCTCGGCCTTTTATTACTAACGCCTCTATTTACCTATCTGAATTTTTATTATTAGTATATTAAGTAATATAGATTAAATAATAACTTATAAATAGTTCCTTATTTATAACTTAAACTTTTTAATACTTTTATTAATTTTACAATATATATAGTATAAACGTTTTTTTTTTATTGTTGTTCTAGGTTATACTTAATTGTGTATATAAGTTACTAGAAGATTTTTTTATTGTTTTGTATTTTTAATACTTTATAGCTCTTAAGTAGATCCTTTTGTACTAAACGCTGTGCTAATGTTTTTTATAATTACTTCTTTAGTAGACTATTAGTAGAGTATACCCCCCCCTTACTAATAGTATTTTTAAATTAAATTTTTTTTTCTTTTTTTAGTAATATTATTACTATAAACTAGAATAAGTACAATTAAGCTAAGATTTTAATACTAAAAGTAAATAAATAAGAATAAAAAGACCTAAATAGTTAACTAGTTAAGATTTGTAAAATTAGATATATACTATATTTATAAATTTTAAATCCCCTTTAACCCCTATTAACTATATAAGGAATGTTAGGAATAGTTGCGATTTAAAATACTAATATTTAAAATTAATAATATTTTATAACTAGACTAGTAAATACTAAGGAACGTAAACTTCGTATAATACTACTAGTGCTTAAGTTAGGAACTACTATATACTGTATTAAAATAAAATAGTATTTATTAAAATAAAATATACCTTTTAAGTCCTAGTCTAGTTTTAAACTAAGATAAACCCTTATTTTAATATAATAATAAAATTTAAAGGGAGTTAATAAGAAACTCGCCTAGTTAGGTTTATAAATAGGGTATAAAGGGGTTAATAGTAAATTATAAAAATAAAGTAATTTATAGTATAATATATACTATTATTTTTAAGTATTGATTTAATTAAATAAAAGGGAGGAAGATTAAATATATATAGAAATAAGTAACTTAATTTAAAAACGTTTTATAAAACAAAAGTATTATATTTTATTTATAATCCCTAAACTTAATATAGACAATAATACTTAAGGTTAATTAGAGACAGTACTCCCTAGTCCTTCTTTAAATAACTAAGTCCGCTTAAAGTTTATTTATTAAAGCCTCTACTTACTATTAAGGGGGGACGATTTACTTAATAGTTTTAAAGTAAATAGTAATATATAGTTAATTCTTAATAAAGATAAAGAGAATAATAGCGACTTAGCTAGTAATAGTAGACTTTTAACTATTATACCTTTTATTATTATTACTAATCTAGAAAATATATTTACTTATATTAAATAGTAAGTAATAGCTAACTAGGTCAACAACCTACTTTTAAGTAACTAAGACTACCTTACTCGATATATTACTACTATTACTTACCTTAGCTTTGTATTATATAACTACTACTTTATATTAAAGAAACGCTATTAACTAACTTTTAACTAACAAAGCTCTACTCTAAACTAAAATAGTTATTATAGACTATATAGTATCTATACTTAAATAAATATTTATAAAGATTAGAAAAGGGACTTTTTAAACTTTAGTTTATATTATTAAAAAGACTTTACTTTACTTTATAAAAAATACCCTTTTTATATACTACTCTTAAAGGCTAATATTCTTAAGAGTATAGAATTAACGTTAAGCTTTATTAATATACTTATTAATTTATAAGTATTCCTTAATATTAACTATAACTAAGCTACCTAAATCTACTATATAAAGTTTAATATTAATAGCTTCTTTAATATTATCCTAAATATTAGGAATTTTAATAATACAATTAACTATATACTTATTTACTAACTTAAATATAAACTATACTTAAACGTCTATATTATATACTTAATTACAAACCTATAAATAAAAGTATAGGATAATATTACTCTTTATAAAATACCCTACACCTACTTTAGAACTATTTAATTATAAACAATATATATTTTTTTCCCCAGCTTTTACTAAGCTATAAAGTTTTATATAAGTTTATAAAACAGCGCTACAAAACTAACGGACAATAAATACTCTATATTTTATAATTAAATTATAAGTTTAAGTATTTATAATAGCTTCTCTAAGTTAATAATAAACTATATTAAAATTATATATAGCACTATTTTTAATAAAACTAAGTTCTTAAGTAACCCGACTATACGTTATATACTACCCTTATTTAGTTTTTTTTTTTTATCTTCTTAGTTACTTAGACTTAGTACTAAGATCTATAATAATATAGATAATATTATATATAACTTAAAAACTAACAAAGTAAATAATATAAAAACTTATATTTTAATAATAAAAGACTTTTTTTTCTTTATTAATATAAAAAATACTAAGGTTTAGTATAGTAGTGTAGGGGATATAAAATTATATTTTATTAACTTTTAAAGTACTTAAAGTAAAATTATTAATAAAGCCCTTAGCCTATTAAACTAACTTATAAAGAATAGTTTATAGTTTCTGGACCTAGTAGTAGAGTAGTTACTTAGAAGTTATATAGACGCTACTATCCTCTTTACTTATACTTACTACTAAGTTAATATACTAAGATTCTTTTATAGTAGAGTAAAAGAAGTACTCCTTAGAAAAAGCACTTTTATAAAGCTAAATACACTTAAAGAGTTAAATACTAAGAACTCCTAGTAGACTAAGATCCTTAAAGGCCTTTATTACTTTTATAACGTTAATTTTTTTTAAAATACTATTAGTATAATAACGCAGTCTGTATTATTAATTTATAGTTTTAAACTCTACTACTTTTAAAGTTATACTATTAGTAAAGAGGTTATAGATACTACTAGTAAAAAGTTATATACTAAAAACAAGTTGCTTTATAGCGGCTATATCAATAGTATACTAGTTAAAATACTATTTAAGTTGTTTAAAAGAATTACGTTTTATAAAGAGTTTAATTAATTTTTAAATAAGTCCTACTGATTTTTCTTTAATTTAATTAAATTTAATAAGGAGTAGTATTTTTTATAGTAAGTAGAGTAGCGGTACTCTAGCTACTTAGCTAAATTAGTTACTTTATACAACTAGGAGTAGCTTAAATACCTAGCCTTTATAAAGGCTATTCTAAAGCCGCCCCTTAACGGGCTTTTTTATAAACCACTATTTATTAGTAACTACGCTTTTTTCTATATCTTATTTAAAACGTACTAGCCCTTTATTTACCACTCTATTAAGTTTTATATATATATTATAGACTTTATTATAATTTACTACTAGTATAATATAATACTACTAACTACTATACTCTTTTATACTACAATAGTTACTTTTACAAAGTCCTTTATTAACTTAGTTAATCTATACATTTACTATATACTATTTAACTTCTACTAAATTAATAATAAACTAAGGGCAGTATTAGTTAATAATACTAGTAGTATAGGGGCCGATAGGATAGTAGAAAAGAAAAAAGGCCTAGGGCTTTAATTTACTATTAATAAATACGGTTTTAGTTTCCTTTTTTAATACTTTGTTAACTAGGACGCCCTTTATATATATAAATCTATAATATATAACTTTAGTATCCTAAAGCTATAAATATTAACTAGTAAAAAGAAGTTTATACTAGTTAAAAATATCCTTAATAGTTTGTTTTTCTACTTAATAAAGCTTATAGAAATAATAAATAGGAGTATAAAAATAAAAGTTATTCTTATTACTACTTCCTACTTTATCCTCTAGTAGTACTATAAAGCCGCTCTTAAAAGTATAATTTATAAGAATAAACTAGTTTTATAATAAGTAAGAATTAATAAAAACTAAATTACTTTTGTATTCTCCAACCTAGAATATTATATTTAAAAATATAGCTAAACTACTATTAAGTCCGGATTTAACTAGATAAAGTAAAGAACCCTTAACGACCTTTAGTACTTTACCTAGGAAGATATACTATATAATCTATCCCTTAGCCCCTTACGTAAGTAAGCCTAGATATTATTTAAAGACTAAAACTAGTAACGCTTTTAGTATAATATATATACTACTATTAGTAAATATATTAAGGGTAGGCACTAGTATAGCTTAAATTAGCTTTTATCTTTTAAAAAGATACACAGATACCTATTCTTTTACTACTATACTACTTTTTTATATTTATTTAAAAACGGCGGCTTTTTAAAGCCGGGTAATACTTTACTTTTAAGGACTCTTTTTAGTACGGTTTTTAATATTAAGGATAACTTTAAACTAAGCCTTATACTAAAAGAGCTAAGTAGAATAAACGTACCCCTAATTTTACTTAAATACTTTACTATTTAATTAGTAGAAGATATTTAGTATTTAGTTAATAGGATAAAATAAAAACTATAGTTATATAAGTACTTATTTTATATTTTTTATAATATAAACTAACTATAAATATTAGTTACTAATTTACTCTTAAACAGTTATTTACCTTTAAGTTTAACGTTCTTTAATAGTAAAAGTAATACTTTAATAAAATCTAGAGAATAAATTAGAGTACTATTCTAATATTACCTTCTCTAGCTATATAATTAAGGCTTTATCCTAGTTAAGAGGATACCTTACTTAGTTATACTAACGTAATACTTAAATATACTTTATTTAATATAAATTTATATATTTTCTATTTTTTATAGGACTTTTTATAGGGACTAGAAGCCCCCTATAACCCGGCCCTAGAGTAACTATAGGTCCGTACCTAATAATAATATTACTAAAGGCTAAACTACTATAGTAGCTTAGTAAGTAATAACTATAGAGGTTTGTTTTAGGTATACTAAAATAGTTTAAGTTTTAATTATACTTAGTATAATAAATAGAACTAAGTTCTTTATTTACTTTATAAGCTATAGTACTTAAATAAGAAGTAGAAGTAGCTCTAGATATAAACTATATATAAACTTAAAATAAAAGTTTAAATAAAGAAGTAAGTTTATAATAGAAATATAAGTTTTAGAAATATATATAATATTCTATAGAAAAGGGTAAATAACTCTAATTCTTTATTTACTATACTATATAGTTAAAAATAGTTTAATAAATAAAGTTTAAAAGAATACTAAATTAATAAATAACTAAAGTACTAATAAAGTAATAAGCTATTTAAGATTTATAAAGGTCCTTATAGAATAAACTATTAAACTAATATTTCCCTAATAGTTACTTTTAGGGGGTAATCCCACTTAACTTCCTTAATCTATACTAGGTAATATCTTTATAAGACCTTTATTATAGCTACCTATAACCTATTTAGTATTATAGTAATATAAATAAAGCTATAACTAAAGGCTAAGCCTACTTATGCATTTATAAAAGCCTATTTAATATTATATATAAATATAAAGTTAAACTAGCTAATAACTATCCTATAATTATTTTTTTTATACTATTATATCTTAATTTAAAACATAGAAAAGTATTTAGTTTAAGATCTAAATTAACCTAGACTCTACTTAATATTTTTAGTAAACTAAAGACTTTACTCTTAACTACTATAAAAACTAAACCTTAAGTAAACTACTACTTAATAGTCTATATACTTATTATAAGTATTACTTACGTTAGCAGTACTATAGAGTTAGCTAAGTTACTTTAGTATAGTCTACTTAAGTACTTAGCCCTATATTACTTTAATAATTAATTTATACTATAGTAGGTAGTTTAACTATATAGTATATTACACTAGCTAATAGTTATAGACCCTACTTAAGTACTAAACTGCCTAAAGTTTAACTACTAATCCCCCACAACCTACTTTAAAGTTTAATTTATATAAATTAACTTTACCTTTACTATAAACTAATTAACTATAAACCTAAACTATTTATAATTATAATATATACTAATAATACTAAATAAATAACTAAAGTTATTATTTATTTATCCTTATTAATACTCCTTTCTTAAAAACGTTTACTTATAAGTATAAGTAGCTTATTATACCCTTACCCCTTACTTATTAAACCCCTATATTATTCAAACTATAGTATATTACTAAATATTCCTTATTAACCTACTTACTAAAGCCCCTATTTACTAATACAAAGCTATAAATAACGTAAATAAGTACTACAGTTTTTTTATATATAGCGCCCTAACGTTATTTAAAATTTATAAAAAAATTAATTTATAACTATACCCTTTCTACTATATTTACTTAACTAAGAGTCTACCTAATTTACTAGGCTATTTAAGATTTATAAAGTACCCTAAGTAACTATTAAAAATAGTTAAATCTACTAGTATATAAACTACTAGGGCTTTTTATTTAAGGAAATCTTTTTAGTACTAACTTTAAGTCTTTAATATTTAATAATACTAACTATAATCTTCCGTCTATATTTATAAATCCGCGTAATTAACTACCCCTCCTTCTTCTTTTATAAATTCTAATTACCCTTTACCCTACTTAATATATCTACCCCCCTATAGAATAACTATTAACTCCTATTTACTAATTTAACTATTAAGACTATAGTTTCTACTAATAGTATTATATAATAGCCTAGTACTACTAACTCTACTATACTAGGATAAATAGAGTATTTAAGCTACTTAAGCTTTAGTAAACTATTTATAATTACTAAGTACCCTAATAACTAGCTATATACAGAAGTTAAAGTAATAAAAAGGGTTAATAAATATAACGCTTTTAATATTAGTAAAACTAAATAGAAATAAGGAGTACTTCTGTTTATTAAAATCAGACAGTTTTACTTTAAGAGCTATAACTTATTTAAGTTCTATACTTATAAACCCTTTAGTTTTACTAGTAAAAAATAAAATAAGTTAATTACTAAGTATAACTTAAAATATAGTAATTCTAAACTTTATTTTTAGAGTATTTATATTATTATAAATTATAGGATTATTTTAGTATATTAGAGGAAGTTTTTTATTCCTTATTTTAGCTTCTTTAATACTAATTAATTTATAACCTAAATTAACCTAGATAGTTAGTTATTCCGGCACTTATTTAAGATTTATAAAGACGAAACTTAACCCCCCTTTATAAACTTTAAACTACCTTTATCCCCTATTAATACCTATATAAGCCTTGTATATATTAAAGCCCTTTTTAAAGGTATAGCTTACATTAGAGCCTAATATACTTATTACTAAAAAGGAGGCTATATAGAATACTTAAACTACTCTAAAGGCTACTAAGACTAGTAAAAGTAACTATATTATAAAGGCTTTAAAAGGTAATAACCCCTAGAAGCTACTAAAAATAAAGCCGTACTAAAAGTAAATTTATAAGTTTATTTAGTCCTTAAACTTTAACTATAAATACCTTTAAAAAAAACTTAATACTTAATACTCTTCTTTTATTTTAAAAAAAAACAAGTATATTTATAAGCCCTAGTACATTAAGTACTTAAGGTTTAGCAATATCTACTAAAAAGGGACATTTGCCTTAACTATATACGCGTTGCTTTTATACTTTTCTAATGTTTTTTTTAAGTATATAGAAAGTAGAATTAACGATAATATAAAGGAGTATTAGGTATTTATAATAAAATACTTAAACGAGGACTAGAGTTATACTTTCTATATTGTTTTTAAAATTATTTATCGCTATAAGTACAACTATAATACGTAGGCTATACATCTATATTCTACTATTATTAAATAGGCTAGTATACTTTTTTTTAGAAGTTATACGTAAGGGTTATACTAGTAAGGGCCCGTTTAATAACTAAGTTATTACTAAGGTTATAATTAATATAAAAAAGTTATAGGCTTTATAGGTTAACCTTTAAGCCTTAATATTAACTAAGGTACTAAAAAGGGGGATTAGCCTAATAAGTTTATAAATATAATATTAACTAAACCTAAGGTAAGTAAGGACTTTACTAAGCTATAAACTACTATTTATTAATACCACTTAAGTTATAAGTACAAAGTATTACTACTAAGTACTAACGCTAAACTAGTAAATAGAGGGGAATTTAATACCTTAGGCTAAGAACCTACTTTACTAACTTTTTATTAATAGCTAAGTTAATATAGTAAAAATGTTAGAGTAGATTAAAAATAATAGATAGAAAAAGATATAGAAAACTTAAACCTTAAAGACTTTTAGTAAAGTATTAAACCCTAGTTTATAATTAAGATTTATAAAGGTTAATACTACTATATAATTACTATTTAGAAATTAAACTATAGTATTTTATACTAGCTACCCTTTTCCTAAGCCTACTATACTTATAATACTAAAGAATAGGATATTAACTACTTATTCCTATTAACTATCTACTAATACCTCTTTACTAAATAATAAATAAATATATATTATATTCTTAATACTATTTAAAATTTATAAAGTTATTTATTTATACTTATAACTATATAATTAATTAAATTCTTCTATTGCCTATTTAACTAATTACTTTATTCGAGATTTATAAATCTATATATTAATTTAAAACTATTTTTATTTTTTTTACTTTATATTTTATTTAACTATTTAAGTAGCTTATTTAAGATTTATAAAACTAATTACCCCCTACTTAATATAGTTAGTTCTACTGGTATATAGACTACTAAAGTACCCTTTATAAGGAAATCTTTTTAGTAGTAACTTTAAACTTATAAATACCTACTACTCTAAGTTAATAGAGTTAGTAGTAATTTTTTAGTTTTATAAATCTAAGTATTTGCTTTTGTTCCCCTTTGTCTTTTTATAAAGCTTAATTAGCCCCTTTTTCTTTTAATTTATTTTATAAAACTCGATTAGTACCTTCCTTCCTTATTATATACAGCTTTATAAAGCTTAATTTATAACTAACTACAGCTTCTTAGGCCCCTAGTACTTTAATATACTTTTATAAATATCTAAAAACAAGACTTAACTTCCTAACTATAGCTATATAGTAAGTTATTATTTATTTTTAATTTATAAATTTTAAACTATTTTAATAAGTGCTTTTTAATGTATAGAGATTAAGATAGTACTTAAAGTTTTACAAGTTAAGGCTATTAAGTTAACAGTAAAAAGCCGCTACTAAACAACCCGTACTAGTACTTATTCTTAAAGTAAAAAGAATACCTTAACTATTAATAAGCTCTAACTTACTTTTAATAACGACTTACTTAGTAATAAAGGCTTTAGTAGGGAAGATAATACTTATTTTGAACTTAATAGTAACTTACTGTTCTATTAGCCCTTAACTATACCGATTATAATACTAGAAGATGTTAATAAATACAACTACTCTAGTTAGAGTTACCTTTTTGCTTTTAAACTAATTCTTAATATACTTATAAAGGTGCTTAATATAAAAAAGTATAGTAGGACTAAGACTTACAATAAAAACAACATTACGGACTCTACTTAAAAATACAGTGTACTAATTCTACCCTTTATTAAGTATATTTACTATATCCCTTAGACCCCTTTTAATTATACTAAGTACATACTTACTAGTACTCTAGGCGATTAATATAAAGTTTTACTATAGGAGTATTTAAATAGTAAGACTTCCTTTCTAGACTGCCTCTCTAGTATCTGTGTTTTAATAGATGTAAAATTTTTAGAGTAGTTTTTTACTAAACTCCTTTTACTATACTTTAGCTTTTAATTAGTTAATAAGTTAATAACTTAATTTAATATTAATAATAAGTCCCTTTTTAACTTATTTAAGATTTATAAATTTAATTATAATTCTATTTTTATAAATTTTAAATCCCCCTTTTTAGTTTAGTTTTATAAAGCTTAATTCTCCTTTTTATACTTCTTTTTATAAATTTTAATTTATAGTAACTTATACTAATTTACTTTAAGTTTTTTGTATTTTTAAAAAGTTTATCTATACTTAAATAAAGCTTTTAGTTAAAACTCTTTTTTCTAAAACCTCTTTAGTAGTTAAAATAAAGTTTATAAAGCCTAAAGTAATATTTACTTTAACAAAAGCCTAGAGTATAAAGGGTAAAAAGGGTAAATAAAAGGCTAAATTAGTTAAAACTATTAATAACTCTAATACTACTATGGGCGAGGGTAAAGGGGCTAATACTACTATACTTAAGTTTAAATTTAAACTAAAGAATATATTCTTAAGGTCCGTCCTAAGTTACTACACTATCTATAAGTATATTATGCTTTTAGCTAAAGATAATAAGTACTTAATTAATAAAATAAAGAATAACTACTTATTTATTTTTGTAATAACTAATAGAAAAGTGTGTGTACTAGGTAAAGTAGATAAGTTGTAATACAAAGATGTTTTTTAGGATATGATATTCGCCCTTGTAGTTTATTACTTTATAATCTACTTTTCTACTATTTTTTATAAGTATATTAACTATAAAGTAAACCCTATAATTAAAAGGACTTAAAAGTTTACAGCTAGCTATTCTAATAAAGATTAAGTATATACTATAATAATAATTACAAACTTACTTTATTACTAAAAGGGTAAAAAGGTACTATAAATATATTTATAGATTTATAATAATACAATTAAGTAGGTAGGTTATTATTTTAAAGTTACTTACTAAAAGTAAAAAGTAAATATTAATATATCTAGGGACCACTGTATTATTAAGGACGCTATTTAACTTAAGGCTACTATAGGCGCAATTAATTACTACCCGGGAATAAAAGAAGCTAAGTTTGTAACTAAGGATATGTATTACTAATATTTTTTTAATTTATTAAATAAGAATTTAATTAAGAATAAGGAGATTAAGAAGTTATATATATTAATTTATAAGGATAGTATATTTAATAAGTATAAAAAGATTTTATTAGATACTATTTAGTTTAATAGGCTTTATAAGGTATACGTAAAGTTTTAGGATAAGAAAAAGAAGTACTAAAATAAAGGTAATAATGTTTTATATATAAAGTTAATTAAAGCTAAGATATTTATTCTATACTAATTTATAAAGGCTTAATTGTTTATTAAAATTAATAAACCTATAAATACTAGGCTAGTTAACTCCCTTTATACTAGTTTTGTTATTTAAGCTATCTCATTAGGAAAAGGTAGTACTACTACTATAGTTGCTTTAATAAACCCTAAAGAGGCCGATTAAGTAGATAAAAACTTAATACTTAACGATAATAATACTAACTTAGAACTCGCCTACTTTAAAGTATTTTATAACCTCTTTAGCGGCATAGTACTACTTAACTAAGATTTAGTTAAGATTTATAAAAGAATTAGATATATTAAAAACCCAACTTAAAATAACTTTTATTATAGCCAGCCTTCTAATAGTAAGGTTTGTATTAATAAAAGCTAAGGTTTAATACTAAGAGTAGTACTATAGTTATTAAAGGGATCCTAGTCTTAAGACACTTAGGTAATTAGTTTAAGTATCTAATAAGAGGGTCGTAGTAGTCACTACTAGAGGGCTAAAAGTATCTAAAGATTAATACAAAGTTAATAGTTAAAAAACTATAAAAGGTAGGACTTAAGGGTACTCAAGTCCTATTTATATATAAGTTCTGTTTCCTTATCTATACTATACTAGTAAGTACAATACTAGTTAAGTAAGCACTTATTAATCTACTAATAAGTACTTACTAAGTAAGTACTTACACTTACTTTATTAGTGCTTACTCCCTTATTACTATATAACCTATACTATAGTTCTTTTATTCCTAAAGAGCTACTCGTTTATTACGCGTTAGTTACTTTTCTATTATCCTTTTAACTGCTAATCCCCTATAAGTAGGGTCTATAACTATTTATAACTAACGAGTTGTAATATTAAGTCTCTTTTTAAAGGTTTTATCCTTAAGACTTTATATAAGTAGGTTATTTATTCTTAAGCTAGGGAGTATAGGGTATTCTTCTTTTCTTTTCTTTTATTTATACTAATACTATATCTAGTTTCTATTCTTGTTAACTTCGTTAAACTATTTAAATTTTCTCTTAAAGCTTAAAAGTTATACTTTATTTTTAGTACTAATTACGTAGCTTCTACTATTAAATACTAAAAAGTTATTTAAAGTATAGTAAATATACGCGTTATAGTTATGCTTATAACGGAACTAGTATAGTAGTATCTACTTATAAGTTATTTCTTTAGTAGTTTTATAGTTATAAGGCTAATAGTATAAAGTAGAGTATTTACTAAATAAGATATATTATTTAGATTAAGAAGAGAAAGAAGAAAAGAACCTTTTTTATAAAAGGTCTAAAGCTTTTTAAAAAGCGTAGACTAATTTAAACAAGTTACTAGTTAAACTAAATTGTTTATACTAATAAAAGTAGATAGTTTTTAAAAAAGGAATATTAGTAGTAGAGGAGTCGGATCCTTTTATAGATATTTTATTAGAGTTAAAGGCTGTAATTAAAGTATAGTCCTTAGGGGGCTTAAATATAATTAATTAAAATACTATATTTTAAAACATAGAGTTAGTAGGTTTTAAAGGTAGTTCTAGTACTGTATTAGTGAGTTTTTAACTTTATTCTAAACTAGGTATTCCTAAGTAGAGAAATATTTAATTCGTTTTTAGAGTTTTAACTAGTTAAATCTTAAGTTAAAGGTACATAATATATAATTTACTTACTAGTTTTTGTATAAGTAGAGTGCGTTATTGTATTTACTACTACATTTAATATTCTTATAGTTTATCTTATGTATTTATAAGGTTTAATACAAGTTCCTATATATTATTTTTATAACTATAGTCTTTCTATTTAATTAAGTACTTAATTTCTATATTATCTTATTAGTTAATATAATTAATAATTCATTTAATCTTATAGTTTTATTCTAAATTAACTTTAATATAGTCTATAGTACGGGTTCCTTATAGTACTAGTTTAAAAAGTAAAATATAAAAAACTAAGTAGTATTTTATAGTATTTAGTAGCGTAAGTTTAAAGTTAACTTCTAAGACTTTTTTAATAATCTTAAAGAGTCTAAGTTTCTTAAAGTCTAACTTATTACTTAGTTATTTAGTTTTAATATTACGTTAAATAAAGTACGTACTATCTCCCTCTTTAAAGAATAGTCCCTTTATCTTTAAAGTATTAGCATATTTATATATACATTATTTAATAAATTTAAAGTCTTTTTAAAGTTACTTATAGATTTTTTTAATCTTATTAACTTAGACTTTAACTTTAATAACTAAAAGTCCCGTTCTTAGTTCTTTATAAGCAGTTAGTTTAAATCCGTAGTTTAAGTAAAAAAGTAATTACCGTATACTTTCTCCTACTATACTATTATAAATAAATTAAGCTATTAGTAATAAAGTAACCTAATTATCTTACTAGTAGTTAATATAATATTTTAAGTATATTTCTAGAATTTAGTTAATTTTTTTTATTTATCTATTAGTCTAGGGGTAAAAGGTAGTAAATAGTTATAGTTTAAATCCTAGCTACAAAATTAAAAATTTCTAAAACTTTAAAGTAAACTACGTTCCTCTATTAAACATAACATCTTTTAGTAAACTATACTAACTAAAAATATACTTATTAAAAATATATATAAGTTCTTTAGCAGTACTTACTTTAATCTATAAAATAAAGTATATATATTTAGTAAGTCTATTTATAATAACTAAAATACTATCGAACCATTTTCTAGTAAGTAGTTCTTTTAATTATAGCAACTTAACAATAAAGTTAAGTAAAATTAATTACTATACTTTCCCAAGTATAAGTAGTAATTACAATTCTCTATACAACTTATAGCATACTAGTTTACTTTTATTACAAATATCGCAGTATCTAATAGTCTTTATAACTTATTCTTTAGTAACCTTATTACTATAGTATTACTTAATCCTCTTCTAAGTCTTAGTAACTCTTTAGTATCTATATACTCTAGTACTATAAATTATTTTAATTATCTCGTTAGTTATTTATCTAAGTATATTAGCACTAATCCATTTAGTAATTATAAAGAAATAAATAACTAGTACTAAGTTTCTATTTAAATCCTTTTTAAGAATTACTTAAGTCTCGTCTAGAACTATTACTTTAAAGTCTAATTATCTACTAAAAGCATCTACCCTTCTATTTTTTAATTCTTTTTTATAAATAATATAAAAGTTAAATTTTAAAAGGAATTTTAACTATTTAATTTATTATTTATTAAAGTCTTTAAACGTAGTAAAGTATATAAGGTTTTTATAATCTATATATACTATAACTTTATAGTTAGTTCCTAAAAAGTATAGTCTCTATTCCTTAAATACTTTAATAATTACTATAAGTTCTTTATTATAAATTTAGTAGTTAAGTTCTAGTCTACTAAGTTTCCTTAAGTAAAAAGTACATAAATATAGTTATCCTTCTTTATTACATTAACCAAGTTATTTATTAATAGCATAGTCTAAAGTATCAGTTTCTACTTTAAATAGTAAATTAGAGTTAAGTATTATAAATATAAATTCACTAAAAACCTAGTTTTTAATTTTTTAAAATACGTTTTCTTATTTATCTATTTAAACCTATTTAGTATCTTTTTTAGTAAAGTTAATTAAGGCTCTAATATTTTTTAAATATTTTTTAAAGAATTATTAATAAAAATTAATAAATCCAAAAAAAAACTAAATATCCTTAATATTCTAAAGCATCAGCCAGTCCTTAACTATAGTAATTTTCTTATCTAACATCTTAATAATTCTAAGTATAATAGTAAATCTAAAGTAGTCTACCTTTTAAATATAAAACTCGCTTTTTTCTAGTTTAATAAAGAGTTTAGCTTCTTAAAACTTCTAAAGTACCTAATATACGTATTACTTATATTCTTTAAGGGTCTTTAAAAAAATAAAGATATTATCAAAGTATACAATTATAAAAATATTAAGTTTCTCTTATAAAACGTAGTTAATTATATTTTAAAATATCGTAGGAGCGTTAATAAGTCTAAAGGGCATTATAAAGTACTTAAAATATCCTCTATAAGAGCAGAATACAGTCTTCTACTCCTCCCCTTCTTTAATCCTAATCAAATTATAAACTCCTTTAAAGTTTAAAACTATAAACTAATTAACTCTATAAAATAAGTCTTATAGTTCTAAAATAAGTAGTAATAAGTATTGGTTCTTAATAGTAATATTGTTAAGTTATTAATAATTAATACAGAGTCGCAGTTTACTGTTCTTCTTTAGTATAAACAAAATTAAGTATTCTACTAGTAATATTAATTCTTTAATATAACCCTTAACTAAATATTTATTAATATATTTATTAAGTACTTTTATTTTTTATTAGTTTAGTTAATAAACTCTATTAAATACTAGTATTTATCCCTCTTTAATAGAGATTTTATAATTAAAAGCACTATACTCTAGTAGGCCTATTTCTAGTATTAAAGCAAACAGCTTCTTATATACTCTATATTCTTTCAGAATAAACAAAAGTTAATCTTTATCCATAATTGGTTCTTCTTATATTACAACAAAGTCCTTTATATACAATAGTTAAGTAACTACTTCTTTAACTTTTAAGTAAGTAATATATTATAATATATATATTATTAGTATTTTATAGTAAAGTTCGTTTAAAACTAGTAGTTAGCTGTGTCCTTTAGTAACTAAACTCTTTTTATAGTCCCAATAAAAGTAGTAATCCTTTTATTTTATCTATAAGTTCTTATTATATAGTTATAGTAGTTCTAAAATAACGTTTTAGTATCCTATATCCGTAATATTAAAGTAGTAGTATATCTTTTAGTCGTAGTAGCTTAAAGTAAAGAGCGTAGTTTTTTTATTAATAATACCTCTACCATACTATACTCCTTTTCCTTTTATATTATAAAGCGTATAGGGGTTTTTTTTTTTATTTTATAGTAGTTATAAGTTATTTATAACTTGTAGTAATATAAAGTTACTTTAAGTGCTACTATTAATTAAAGCTTTAACTTGTATTCTATTTACTATTAAGTTAAAGTAAAGGTATTTATTATTCTTACTTACTTTTATAGCTAAACTAATAAATTTTATTATAATTACTTATTATAATTCTACTATAGTAGGCAAGTTTAGTTTTTTAACTACTTAAGCCTCTATTCTATATATATCCCGTTGTTATTAAAGTACTTAACTACTCCTCTTTTCTTAAGAGTATCCTTAATATTAAGAACTAGTAGTGCAAAGTTAGTTCCCTTTTCTTTTTAAAACTACTTCTTTTTAAGGGTCCTTACTTTTACAATATAGTAGACCTAGTACTAGTTAATATAGTAGTTTTACTAATCTATATTATCCTTATATAAGTATTCTATTAAAAAGTTAAAGTTAGGTCTAAAAACTACTTCCTTAGTTCCCTTAAATTCTTAAATAATCCATATATAAAGTTCTTTTATAAAGTAAATATTCTTATGTAGTACTTTTTTTTTTTATTAAAAAAAGAATTATAAGTTAAGCTTTTTTATAAAGTATACTTAATATTCGTCCTTAAGATATTATAACTAAAAAACGTTATAGTATTTTTTATATAGTATATTTAGCTATTTGTAGTTTCCTAGTATATACTTAGGTAGCTATCTTTCTATTTTTTTAACGGAGTTAGTTCTATAAAAAATAATACGTTATTAGTTATTGTTTAGGGGGATATATAGTAGGTATTTTTGTACTTTTTTCTATATTAGAGGTTCCTTTTTAGAATTTAAGTCTTAGGTATTGGGTTGGGCCCCCCTAGTAATTTCGTTCTAAGTACATCGTTAAGTAACGTTATAAAGTTCGTTTAAATTATAGGGTATATTAGACTTTTATTTAATTTCCTAGGCCCTAAAATAGACTATAATCCTTTTTACTTTTTTAGTATTTTTTATATTTAGTTATTTAAGTTTGGGTAGGTTAGTATAGACTGATATTCTTTTGTTTTATTAAGTAAGTAATATTTAAATATGTTCTATATAATCCTCTTTAGGTTTTATATTAGTAGTGTATTATAGTCCTTTAATTAGTTTGTTAAACTTTTAAATAATTTATTCGTTTTTATACTTAACTTTCTTGTTACTAGGTATTATAAAGTTATAGTACGCTTATTATAGATTTATATTATTAAGCTGTTTCTAGACCTTTTTAGCTAGTTTTTTATATAGGGCTTAATAAGTAATAGTAAGAGTTTTTCTCTTAAAGTACGTTGTATTATAACTAAACCGTTTAGTATCTTTAGGGTACTATTTAGCGTTCTCTTTACTACTTCTATAAATAGTATATTTATTACTATAATATACTGTTTATAAGAGTTTAGTATAGTCTTTTTTAAAGACAGTATTAAGTTATTTACCTTTTAGTACTAGTTACTATTACTACTTCTTAAGTTAGTAGTAGTTTTTAGCTATATGTTTTAGTTTATTATAATTATAGTACTTAAAAGTGCGTTTTTTGTTAGTTTTTTATTATTTAGTAGCACTAAGATTTATAGAGTTTATATAGTATCTATAAGTAGTACTTTACTAGTTATTATTTTATTTTTACTAGTTATTCTACTAGGGCTACTATCCTTAGTTATAGTACTAGAATTATTAGAGTTGTTATTAGTACTTTTTATTAGAGTTAGTATTAGGTTGTTATTTTCCTTTTTTATAGCGTCTCTTTTAAAGATAGTTATTAATCTTAATTATAAGTTTAGTGTACTAAAGGAAGTCTTTTAGGCAGTTAATTTTAATAAGTTTATCCTTAACTTTATTCTTTAAACTTTAGTAAAATATAAAGATTCTAGATTTTTTAATAAGGTCTAGTTAAGCGCTAATACGTTGGAATTTAGTAGTGTAATAAGTTACGGACTTAGTCTACTGGAGTGTAGCGAGATCGCGCTTAGTTTATCTCTTCTAGTTGGGGTCTTAGAATAGGGTTTAAAGGGTGTATTTAAATCCCTTAAAGGTTAAAAAGATATTTCTAACCTTAGAAGTATAGTTATTTAAAGTTTTAGCTTTAAGAAACTATTCCTAAAAAGGTTTAATTTACTAAAGGGTGCGTTTATAAAGGAATATAGCGGTATAGATAACTTATTTAGTATTATTCTTAAAGCTATTATAGTAAAAGCTTTAATAGTTTTTAACTTAAATTAAGAATCCTTTAAGTTATTTAAGGGTTTTATTATAAATAACGAATAAGTTAAGTTTAAGTTTTTTATATTCGTTTTAAATAAAAGTAGTAATAATATTAGTAGTAGTATAAAGGGTTTTATTTTAAGTCTTAACCTCCTATATACATTAGTTAACTTATTAAACGGCGTTTTAAAGTTCCTCTATCTAACTAAAGTATTTATTAAATATTTTCTAAAGTTATTTAATATCGCGGTACGCTTATTTTAGCTACTTATTAGTATTATTATCACTAAATTCGTCTTTATTATTTTTTATATATTACTCCCCTAGTTTCTAAGTAAAGTTACGGGCTTATTTATTAAAGGACTTAAATAAAGTAGGAGTAACTTTAGGTATTCTGGTAGAAAATATTATAAGATACTATTTATTAGTGTTAAAAGTTAACTTATTAAATAGGAGCTATTAAAATATTATAGCTAGCTTTTTAATAGTAAGGTTTATATTAATAAAAGTTAAGGTTTAATACTAGGAGTAGTACTATAGTTATTAAAGGGATTTTAGTTTTAAGATACTTAGGTAATTAGTTTAAGTATTTAATAAGAGGGTTGTAGTGGTTACTACTAAAGAGTTAAAAGTATCTAAAGATTAATATAAGGTTAATAGTTAAAGAACTATAGGAGGTAGGACTTAAGGGTACTTAAGTTCTATTTATATATAAGTCCCGTTTCTTTATTTATACTGTATTAGTAAGTATAATACTAGTTAAGTAAGTACTTATTAATTTATTAGTAAGTACTTACTAGGTGAGCACTTATACTTACTTTATTAGCGCTTACTCCTTTATTACTACGTAACTTATACTATAGTTCTTTTATTTCTAAGGAACCGCCCGTTTATTATGCATTAGTTACTTTTTTATTATCCTTTTAACTACTAATCCCCTATAAGCGGGGTCCACAGCTGTTTATAACTAACGGGTTATAACAACTTTTAAGTTTACTCTAAAAGGGAACTAAGATTCCTTATTTACTAAATTATTAGTAAGTTAGTTTACTTCTTTATACTTTATTTAAAATTTATAAAGTAGCCTTTACTAAGTTACTTTATAAATCCTAATTACCCTATTACTCTTTATTAGTTTTGTAAATCTTAATTACTCTATTACTCTTTATTAACTTTATAAATCCTAATTACCCTATTACTTTTTATTAGTTTTATAAATCCTAATTACTTAATTACTCTTTATTAACTTTATAAATCTTAACTACTTTACTAGTAAAGTTAGTATTTAGGTACTAATAGTTATATAAATTTAAATTATATAGTTAATAAAGCTTTAAATTACCTAGTTTATAGAGGTATAATTACTAATAAGTATAGAATAGGAAAGACCTACACTACTTTATTTACTTATTATAAAACTAAGTAATAATTTAAAGAAGCTAATACTAATAACCCAAAAGCCGAATATTAGCTATTAATTTAGTTATATCTAGCCTCAACACTTAACTAAACTTTAAACGAGATAACTACTTATTATAGTAATAAGTTAAAGTTCTATACTTTTTATTAGTTATTAAGTACTACTCTAATCTACTAAAAGACTAATATACTAAAGGGTTTAAAAGGATTATTAGAACTTATAAAGAAGTTCTAGGCTAATAAATATAACTTAACTAATTTTAATAATATTATTTTAACAATATATTTAACTTATATTTATTAACTAATACCTAATAAGTATACGGTTTTTATTAATAAAGACAGTAATAAAATAGACAAAGATAATAATTCTAATAATATTAAAGATAATAAAGACAATAATAATAGTAAATATATTAGTAACTATAAAGTTAATAACAAGGATAGCTTAGTAAGAATAAAAACTAAGTTTAATATCCTACTTTAGTTTAAGTTTTTTATAGGGATTATAGATAAGGGGTATTTACTTAAGAACCTAGGCTCCCTTATATATTAAGTATTTAAGTAGCTAAATACTTATATTATATAGTTTATTACTATAATACTTATTATTTTAAGTATTTAGGATATAAGGGGGTATTTTTACTGCCTTTAGAATAAAGTCTTTATGTTTTTAATAAGTAGTATTATTAATTTAGTTAAGTTAAAGGTTATTTATACTAATAAGTACATTAAGGCGTTTAAGGCTAAAGATTATAAAAAGCTTATAGAACTGGGTGTTTTATTCTATAACTTATGTGGTGCCTTTAAGGTGGAGCTTGTTTAGTTATAAAGTATTAGTCGACTGCTATTAGAGGAAGACTTTATTGAAGTTAATAAAGTAGTTTGTACTAAGTATATAAAGGCTATAGAGGCTAGTATTCTAGTGTACTTACTAAACCCTTAATACTTTAATAATCTTAGGTACAACTTTAAATAGAACGTTAAATTTACTTTAATAGCCTTAAAGTATATCCTTAAGGAAATATAGATTAAGTACGGTATAATAATAACTATAAGACTTTTTAATAGGACCTTTACTTCTTTAAGTAAAGATATACTACTAATTAAGATTAGGACTATTAAGTTTAGAGTTGACTTTTTAAAGCACTTACTACTATACTCTACTATTAATAAATAGAGATATAACTTAGTCCTTTTACTTAACTAAAGTGTTAAGCCTTATAAGAGAGGGTCTAGTACGGTTAATAACTAAAATAAGCTTAAAATTAACTAGGCTACTATACATAATACTACCCTTTTTTTTTACAATACTTATTATAGTACTTTAAGTAATACTAGTATTTATGTTAGTAGGGGTATTATAAATAGTTTTGTGGTTGTGAAGTTAATAAGTTTTAGTAGTATTAGTATTTACTTAGTAGTAAAGATTTTTATTAAAAAAGAAAAAAAGGAAGAAGAGAAGTAATAGGTAAAAAATGCCTAGTATACTTTTAATTAGGGCCGACTTATAGGAACTAAAGAGAGTACTTAAAAAGCGTCCACTTAGAAAAAGGCTAAGGGACTTAACGTAACTACTAGTATAGTAGAGATTAATAACGTTTATACTAAGAACTATAGCTTTAAACTATAGTAGTACTACTTTAATACTTATAAAGACTTGTTAATTATATGCCTGTTTGATTTAGTTTCTTTTTTCTATTATACTATTTATTATTTACTTAAGATTTTCTATATACTTAAGTACACTATAAAACTTAAGAGTATAGGTAAGCACTTATTAGTTTATATTAATAACTCCCTTACTAGTTTATAAGTACTTTTAATAGTATTTGAGATTTATAAAATTATAAGTCTCCCCGTTTTTATAAATCTTAAATACCCCCTACTCTATACCTATTACTAATAAACTTTATTAATATAATTTTTACTATAGTAGGATTAAATACCCGCTATGTAAGATTAAAGTTATTTTAGAGTAAGAGGGATAAAGCTATTAAAGACTTTAATAACTTAAATATTAAAGTTAATATAATAGTGACTTTATTATTCTTAAGTGTCTTTAGGGTAAACTATTATAAGGCCTATTACTATAGTATTGTACTTAAGAATAGGCTTAACTAAGCTACTTTTATTTAAGTACTTAGTTGTTTATAAAGAATTGGCTAGAAGAAGAAGGTGTAATAGATTATCTTGTAGACCCGCGATACTTTTAACCCTTAGCTTAAAACGCGAAATATTAAGGCCTCTATTAGTAATATTAAGGTAGAGGCTAATTTTAATGAGTGGATTAACGGTTAAATCTGTATAATTTATATATAGGAGATTACTTATATAATAATTAGAGTAGAATATAATTATTACCTGCGCAACTAAATTAGCTGGTAGTACTTTACTAACCCTAAGATCCGTAAAGAGGACTTATTCTACTCTTAACTTGCGTAGTAGGTGATTCTATACTCTAAGTATACTACTATTATTGACTGGGAGTGTATTAAGGCTATTACTTTAAGATAGAATAAGAATAATAGTAAATTTACTAATAACTACTTTTTTTTAAAGGTGCTTGTTAGAGATAACTAGGGTACTATTCTTAAGAACTTTATGCCTAAGAATTCTATTAATAAAAGCTTTTAGTTTTTTGCTTTTAGTAACACTAAGGATAAAAGTAGAGCGCTGCTGTTTAGTAGCTACTACTGCTGCTGCTGTAGAAGTATAAACAATAATAACCCCTAAATACTAAAGAAAAGTAAACTTAACTTAAGTAAGTACAATGTTAATATACTTTTTACTAAAAAGAGTTAAAATTAGAAGTTATATAAGGGAGGCGATGTTTTTTAAGGGATTATAAATATATAGGATATTTAAAAAAGATATAGTAAATAGAGTAGTATAGACTTAAATAGAAGATATTTAGGTATTAGTTACTTATATAAGGCGAGATGTTAAAGTAGATAATTTAGAATATTTAAGTAGATAGGAGACGATAGATAGAAAAAGACTTAGAAAACTTAATCCCTCTTTGCTTTTATAACGTAATGGCTACTACTTAACCTATTTGGGATTTGTAAATGTACTGGGTTTTAACTAAGGTATTTTTGTAAATCCTAAATGCTTTGATTCTTTTTACTGTTAATAGTAGGGTGGGTAATTAAAGTTTAAGGTTTATTAATGTTGTTAGTGTTAATTTATATCTATCTATAAATCCTAATAACCTCTTTTCTCTTTATAGTTAGTGTTAGAACGACTTAAAGATGTGCTTATATTATACTACTAATAGTTTGTTATTTATTTAGGGTAGGGATAATAAAATATTAATACTAAAGAGGGAACTTTAAAATACTAAGGCTCTGTTTAGTGACTATATTTAGGGGTTTAGGGAGTAATTTTGGGTTATAGGGATTGCTTAACCCTTAGTATTACTTAAGTTATAACTATATAACTATAGTTGGAACTATAATAATAGTAAGGCTAAACGATGGCTGGGTCTTTATTAATAGCTAGTTTTATAATAATAGTAACGATTTATAATAATAGTAACGACTTATAATAATAGTAACGACCTATAATAATAGTATATATTTGTGTTAATACAAATAGTTTATAACTATAATGCACTTATAATTATAATTAACTATATATGCTAAGTAGGGATAATGTTTGTTATTTAATAAGTACGATATGTGTAATAGAGAATATTTAATAATAAGGGCCTGCTTTTTAATAATAAAGCTATTAAAGGGCTTAGCTTCCCTACTTAGCCGGATAGCCGGCGCCTTTATTAACGCCCCTTTTCTACTTAGTAACTTATACTTAACTAGTCGTTTTCTATTTATGTTACTAAGTTATAATGTGCTATATTGTTTATTTAGAGTATATTATAAATTAATATAGTGAATTTTAGTTTATTATTTAACTACTTAAGTATATTACAAAGTCTTTTTTATATACTTCTGTTTTGTTTACTTAGGATATATAAATACTAAATTATTTTAATTTAGTATTTATTTATTACTATTAACGTTAATTTATACTAGCCCTTTTTTTTTTTAACGCCAATACTATTTTTATACTTAAATAGTTCTTAATTAACTTCTTAAATACTAGTAAGATAGTTTATAATTAGGATGCTGTACTTAGTACAGTACTTACTTTTGTGGATGTAAAGAAGTTGGACTACTTTTTACTTGACGTTTATTATAGTATAGTAACCCTTAAAGTGGGTATTTAGAACGATACTATTAATATAGACGACTTAGTTAATAGAGTTTAGGATAATATTACTTTTATAATTACGGCTAGTAGTATAAGTAAGAAATATACTATTCTTTGTGTAGTAACTTATAATAATTAATATATAGTTTTAGTTATTATTAGTTTTATTTTAATTATTAATGCTTTATTTAATAAAGATTATAGATAAAAGTAGTAGATTTATAATTATTAAAGTTTTATTATGGACGAAGGTGCGTAGTGCAGTGGGAGTTGTGTGCAATTGTTGTTTGCCTTTGCTCTGTTTGTGTTAACTACTACTATAGGTGTAGGGGTGTGTTTTTGCTTTAGGGTGTGTAGTACTACGTTACTTATTAGTAGAAGTATTACTTTTGTTAACTAAGTTGTTACTAGTGGTGCCTAAGTTATAGTAGTTACTATTAATATTAGACTTAGTATAGTTTTTAGTTAGGAAGTCCTTTAGGACGTTACGTAAGGCCTTTATCTTTAGTATAAACTAGGCCTTTAAGATTTTTTTAAAATTGTTATTAAAATTTATACTACCTTTATTATTACTATTTTTAATAGTAATTAAAGTTTTAGAACTATTACTGTATCTTTTAGTAGTAAAGTTTAGCTTTTTAATAAAGTTAAAGACTCTAGTATTTTTAATTAGGAATTCTAGGTAGAAAGGACGGTACTGTTTAGTTTAGTTCTAAGTAGTAAAGTTGTATACCGATTTATTAAGCTTATTACCCTTAACAAGAAAGTCTTTAGTAACTAATAGTTAGGTGTATAAGGGGAACGCCTAATAAGTAGAACATTCTTGCTTAGGACCGAATCGGTCCCAACCATCGGTTAGGATTAGTCGGAAAAATTTAGGCACGAACCATACAAAACCAATTTAAAATAGAAAATCCAGTACATTATAAAATTAGTTATTTAGCAGATAAAATATCCTATTCTAATACAAAAAGGAACAACTTCAACGTCTAAAATCCTAAATAAGTTACTATATAAGTAACAGAACCAATATTTCCCACCTTAAATCAGTCCCTAGTATAAGCCCTTCCCTTATCACTATTATACCTCCTACTTATTTAAATAATACTTTATACTATTTATACTCTTAGCACATTTATACTTCCTATATATTATATACTACGTCATTATATATTTACCTACCTAAATATACTAATTTAAATTAAATACTTTACTATAAGTAATTTTTTTCATAATTTTTAAATTAATAATAAGTTTAAAATAATTTATTAAACTTTAAAAAGTAAGTATACTACCTAACTCTAACTACTATACTATCTTAACTTATTTACTTATATAACTATAAAAAAAAGCTACTATAATAGTTAGTAGTTTTAAAATAGTTTAATAAATAACCGGTTTTTTATTTTATATTAGTTAAAAGACTCTATATTTTAAAATTAGTCTAATAAATAACTAGTTCTTTATTTTATATCGGTCTAAAGAACCTATACTTAAAATCAGTCTAATAAATAACTAGTTCCTTATCTTATATTAGTCTAGAGAACCTATATCTTAAAATTAGTCTAATAAACAACTGGTTCTTTATTTTATATCGGTCTAAAAAACCCATATCTCAAAATCGGTCCTAGTCTCTTATTTTATATTAGTTAAGTATCTTTAACTAATAAAATATTATTTCTTAACTTTAAGAGTCTAACATATATACAGCTTTTTTTACTATACTATAGTATATTATTAAAGTACTTAAATATTTTAAATTAGTTTACCTCCCTTTTTAAACAGTTCTATATTACGTTATACTTCCTTTTATACTTTTATTTAAAAATAACTTATTAATATTACTTATAAACTAGTTTACTACCTATTCTCCGTAAACTCTCTATATATTATAAAACTATATAATTCTACTATATCCCTTTAAACTAGTTATAATGTCTTAAAATCGGTCCTAAGGCCTAATTAAAAACTATAATTAGTTTTAATTCTATATTCCGTACGTTCTCGCTATTTATACTAGTACTAAAATACCTTTTTAAGTAAATATTACTAATTATTACCTAACTATACTTTTTATATAAACCTTATTTAACCCACCTAGTCTCCTATCTACTATCTAATTTAACTTACTATTATAACTATTAATAAGTCTTAAATTCCTATAATTTATTATATACTATCCCTCTATTACTTAGTCCATAGCTAAAACAACTAAACACAACTACTTAAGTTTATTATATATTTCTCGTACTAAGCACTCTCTCTATCTACTCCTACTTACTTTCTATTAACTATTTACTTTAACCTATACTTAACTTATTAAAATATAAATAACTAACTAACTCTAGAGATTTTAATTTTACCCCCTTTCTTTAATACATAAATTACATAGATATCTACCTATAGTAGTAGTATTACTTTATACTAATAACTATTAAACCCTATAGTTATAATACGTAGTTATATTCTAATTTTAGTTTTAATAACCTATAATTTCTTACTTTTCCTAAAGGCCTAATTACTATAAAACTCTGTTTTAAACGCACTTAGAAAAACGCTAATAAAAAAAAGTAAATTATATAGTTAAATCTCTTCTTTTAACTTAAATAGACTAACTATACTAATAATAAATAAAACAAAAAAATCCTTATTAACGTTTTTATCTTTTATAACTATTATTAAAAAGCTACCTTTATAAGCTATTTCCTTTAATATCCTTTACTTTTTACTTAAGTTATTAATAGCCTTTAAAGTCTACTCGTTTTATTATATAACAAAAACCCACTACTACTTAAACTATAACATCGTCGCTATCTCTTATAGTCTAATAACGCTAAGGATAAGGCTAAACTATTTATATAAAATCTTAGTTCTATTACTACTAAACAGCCACCTCTTTAATACTAGTAAAAATAGAAACTCTTATCCTAAACTTAATATTAAGGCTGTCCCCCTAGTTCTAAAAACTAATAAAAGTTGTATTAATAGTTAATTTAATAACTAAAGTTTGTTTTTAATAACTTATTACTATTACCTCCTACTGTTCTATTCTAACCCTAATACTAAAGCTACCTACTTAGCCCTAAAAATTAGAAAAAGACGTACTAACAGCTTAAGTAATAGTTTTAGTCCGTATTTAATAGCCCCTTATTATTACCTCTCTTAATCCCTTTATTACCTCTTCCTTTTTTAATATCCTAGTAAACCCGACTTAAGTATCCCTACTTAAACCTAGTAACTTTTTAGAGTTTCCCCTAAAAAAGGAGCTATTATTCTAAACTCTATTACTCCTTACCTACGTATCTTTATAACTAAGTAACTTAAAACACTCTAGTCCTAAGTCCTCTTAGTATCCCTTTCTAGACCCTTAACCCACTCTTAAAAGTTAAGCTCCCCTTTATTTTTATAAGGCCTAACCTTTATTTAGTTTTTATATTCCCTTTACCTAACATCTCTAACCCTATCAAACCTCCTTTACTATTAAACTATATAATAATCCCTTAAATACCCTTACCCCTACTAAATAGTAGCAGCTTTAAACCCTAGTTTAAGTATTACCCATCACCTTAGTTTACTTTGTAACTCCCTATTACGTTACTTAATAACAATTAAGTCTCTATACTTAGTCCTATAACTTTTAATCTATCCCTCTATATATACTATAGTTTACTTAAAACTATAACGTCCCTAAGTTTATAGCCTCCCTTTCTAACTCAAAAAGTCACTCCTTCCCTTTATAGTAGTTCTAAAATAACCTATAAAGGCCTCTATATACATAGCCCCGTTACTTAATTAGTAGATCTATTACTTAGTACTATATATTTAGTTTAGTACTATAATTTCTTCTTAGTAGATATACTAATAACCCTTTTAACCTTAGTAATATAGGTAATAGGATTAAGTTTTCCCCTTCCTAGCCCGGGTATCTAGTCTTTAAAACGTTTTTTATATAATATTACCTCTTCACTTTAAAGCTAGTTATTAAACGAGAAATAACCTAAAATAAAAATATATAAAACCCTTTCTCTAATCCCCTAACTAAAATCTTAAACCTCTTTACCCTACCCCTTAACCCCTATATTTTTATTACATAGTTTTTAGTATAAAACCCCCTTTTACTATAGCTTAATATAAAGTCTATTGCCCCCATCTCCTATTATACTAGGCCCTAAATTATTCTAGTATATACTTAATATACTTCCCTTAAGCTCCGTATCCCCTTCCCCCTATAGCCCACCTACTTATAGTTTATCTATAATACATTATTACCTATCTATATATCTAAGTACTATTCTATATTCTAAGTTATATTACTCCTTTATAAATACTTAATTACTATACCCTAGTCTATAATATAAGTTAGGCCTATTATATTAACTAACTTACTTAAAATAAACGAATTTAAATATTATTTAATATATTATAAACTTATTACCTATATTACTATTAAGTAGTAGTATTTTAGTTTAACTAAAAGTAAAACTCCTACTATACAGTACATTACACCCGTTTCCCAAAATCACAATCGTCGTTATACAAATA
This sequence comes from Colletotrichum musae, assembly GCA_027406025.1. Taxonomy (NCBI): domain Eukaryota; kingdom Fungi; phylum Ascomycota; class Sordariomycetes; order Glomerellales; family Glomerellaceae; genus Colletotrichum; species Colletotrichum musae. The sequence goes on along the minus strand of JANVYC010000012.1, from coordinate 82,538 downwards.
CTACCCTATATATATATATTATATAAATAGTAGTAATTAGTATTATTAAAAATCGAAATAGTAGCCCCTTTTATATTTTTACTAACTACCTAACTTACTGTATAGCGCCTTATAACAAAACTAAAAATATTAATTATACTATCTTCGTTACTTTATATTCCTTATAAGCCACTATACTCTCCCTTATTACCTTAACTTAGTATCCTTTTTTAAAGAGTTTCTTAATCCTCTCTATTCTACTTACTCCCTTTTTACTAATATTAACTACCTTACTACAACTACTATCCCTCTCCCTCTAAAATCATAATTATTTCTTTTAAAATTATATACTTTTTATTATTCCTAATTAAACAGCTTTAGTTTAAGTTATTTTAATAACTAAACGTATTCCTTAGCTTTATAACTAAAAAAAAAAACCTTAGTATATTATTAATAGCTGTACCTGTACTACCCCTAGTATATAATAAGCCTATTTATTACCGTTTTTAATTTATAGTTTATTACTAACTTTTTTAAATACCCTTACTTAAACTAGTATTAGTGCCCTAACTTTAGACTCCTATACTTAGACCTCTTATTATTCCTTTTATACCCTATAACCCCCGTAAATACCTTTACTTTTAACTACGTTCCCTTTCTTTATACTTTATAAACTTACTCCAATCTTTTTTACTTCTTTTTTAATCTTTTATAATATTATAATACTTTTTCCCTATTATACCTTATACCCCTCCTTTATACTTATATTAATTATAATCCTCTATTATTTATTATTTATAAAAAGTACTATTATACTATTAAAACCGTTACTTTACTATACTCCTTTCCCTTTAAGCTAAAGGCTATTACCTTTACCTTTCTATATAGTTAGCCCTACTAGTATAGCTACATAACTTTAAAAGTCTACTTTTATACCTAATTTATATAAAGTACTCCCTCTAGTCTCTAAACCTTCTTACTACTAATAAGTAAAATACTTTACCGTCCCATTCACTATCAACACTACTTATACTACTATCTTTATTTATTAAACCTATCACTATACCTTACTTTACTTATTATATTAATACAACGCCCCTAGTAAACTATATTTTACTTTTTATAATATATTTATAACTTTTTATTCTTTAAAGTATTTTTAACGTTTAATTATATTTTACCTATAAACCTATATAGTAAACTATATTATTATATCCTTATTTAACGCCTACACTACCCTTTATATTAATACTTATACTATATTAAAGTCTTAACCCCTCTTTAATAAACCTTATATTTTTATAACTTAAAACTCCTACCCTACTAAACTATTTCTTTTATTTTCTTAGCCCTCTTTATCCTAGTAGTAATATAAACGCTTAAATATAAATATCGCCCTTTTCCCCTAAGGATAGACTCCCCTACTAACTCTTTAAACTAATATTACTTTAATATAATTTTTACTATTAACTAGTTTTCTTAATCTCTTTATTATAAAACATTATTATTAATATATATATACCTATTATATCTAATACTAACTCGTCTTTTCTAACCCTTAGCTTTAATAATTTACTTATATACTAACTTACTTCTATTACTAAAATAATAGGCCCCCTTACTACTAATATCACTAAATCTATACTCTTTTAATTTAGCTTACTTATCTTTATTTACTTTACTTATAATACCTACTTATAACCTAAGTAGTATATAAGCTACCCCCGTACTCCCTATAGGCCTTATAAAAAGGTATATTACCCCCTTATTAAACTACTCTTATACAATAGTAACTTTTATAACCCTATTAAATAAGTTATTTAATACTTTAAAAATAACACCCAGTATAATACTACTATATTTTAGTATAGTAAAAAAGAAAAGTATACTCTTAACTAATACTTTACTAGTCTTTTACTTTTCTTACTTAAAAACTATAGTAACCTTATCCCTTAACCGCCGCCCTAGTTAAAACTACTTAATTTACTACTTATAACCTTTAATACTAATCCTAACTCGCCTTTTTATTTAAAATAGTAGCTTTATTTCCCCTACTATACTATATAGAATATAAAATATATAACTCTATAGAATTTCCTAAATAAAAAATAACTACTAAATTACACTAAAAAGTACCTAATATTAGTTTATCCCTTTTTAGTATAAAACTACTAAGTTAACTAACCCCCTTTATAGTATCTATAGCTTTAAAAGCCCCTAGGACCCTTTTATATATATTAACCTATACTATACCTACTATAACTACCTTAAAAATAACCTAATATACCTTTAAAAAGTCTTTAAATCCATTAAGCTACCTCCCAGAGTAGTCTAGACCTACTACCTCTCTCTACTCGTTAGAGTCATACTACCTTTTTCTAACTTCACAACCCCTAATAACCCAGCCACCAACACTATAACTACTAACGCATTAACAGCACTCTACACTAGTAACCTCCTACTCCCTAGTAGCAACTACTTAGTAAACGCACCCCCCTTAGCTATTTAAGCCTTTTTCTAAAAAGCTATTACTAAATAACTAGTCTATATTACTATACCCTATAGTTATATTATTAACGTACTGTTTATATATATTAAAAAACTCTACCTTAACCACAAATTTACTACTAACATTAATTTTAGTCTTATTTATAGACTTACACAGCCTAAACTATACAGTAATTAAAAACACTCTATTATTACTAAACTCCTTACTAACTTCTATTCCTTTAAAGCCTTTTATAAATTACGTATTATACTCTTTAATATTATAAGTCTAAAGCAATTTTACCTATTCCTTAACTTCTAAATACTAACTATTAATAAAACAAAAAAAAGACTATTAAGTAGTTTACCCAAAGACTCAGCTAGTATAGTCCTTCCGTTAAGTCTACCTTTTCCGCCCTAAACTATACCTTTAAGCGCTACTTTACTATTTACTACAGACTTCTATTATACCTTATCCAAATCTTCGTCCTTACTTACGTTTTAAACTAGTTACTCCCTTTTTACCTTCTGCTATATATTATCTAGTCTACTAACGTATTTTAAACCTAACTTAAAGCTAATACTAAGCACTTTTTATTTAACTTTTAACACTTTAGTATTTAAAACACACTTATTAATATTATTACTTTTATTAATAGCTAATACTCTAGTTAAAAAGCTAAAACTACTTATTTCCTCTTAACTAACTATTCTATTTAAGTTCCTAATAATATAACTAACTTTAAATTAAACTTATCTACTTTTTAATTAATTAAGCTCCTTTACTTCTTTCTTACCCTTACTAAAAACTACTTTACTAAAGGAATATTTAGTAACCCCCTTTACTATACTATTAACACTCTTTATTTAAGGCCCACAACCTTCACTTATTTTACTTATATTAGTAAAGACATCTCTAGTATAATTACTATTTTTAAAGCGTCCTTTACTATATAAAGTATCTAAAAAGTTACTTATATACCCCGCTTTAATAATAAACCTATATATTTTAATATCTATTACACCCTACTAAACTATATTAGTCTAAATATTAACTTTTACTTAAACTATACCTTTACTAATAGCGCTATTTATTTTATATCCCTAAAAATTAAATAATTCTATAACTCCTTTATTAATAACTTATACTTAACCCTAAGTATAACATCTACCTATATCTTAGTTAATAGTAAAACTATTTTTTATAACTTTAAAGTTAAAGTACATTAACACCCAGTATAACGTATCCTCCTCTTTTTTTAATAACTATTAATACTACTTAATAACTTAATTTTACTTAATTCTAATATAAAAACGTCCTCTTTATTAACTACCTTTACTACCTTTTTATTAAACTATTTAGCCTTCCCCCCGTCCCCTTAATTAATAATACACTACTATTAACTTAAAAAATCTAGTATTATATTAATAGTTTTTTATTCTACTCTAATATTATTAATAACTACTACTCGCCTAAAAATTACTACTCTACCCTCTAATAAACGTTTCCTAAAACTAACTATATACTTTACCTTATTAATAAACTCTAGTCTAACTCTATTACTAGCCCTAACTAGTTTTACTATAACTTAACTACAAACTAAATTACCTACTACTCTACTAAACTCTAAAAGTTCTTTTATAAAGTCTATAACTTTATTAGTAATTTACTTATTTCTATATATATCTATTTAAGTACTCCTTATTAAATAATAAAGTTTATAACTATCTAATATACTAATTTATCTTTTAATTAACATAACTTCTTTTAATAAAAGTATATAATAATATAGTTTATTAAGGTCTTATACTATAAAAGTAATAATAACGCCTATATAAGGGACTTAGCCTTTTACTTCTTCCCCTAACAACTTTTCTATATTATATCCTACTACTTCTTCTATATTCTCCCCCTTATCTAGTACGCCTTATAGTATACTAGTATAGTAGGTCTACTTAAAAACTATACTCTTTTCCTCTTTATATATATACCTAGTACTAAAGTATTTTAAGTTTTTATAAATAAAATAAAGCATAAGTTATATCTTCTCCCTAGCTATATCTTTAATTAAATCCTTAATAATACTAACTTATAAACTAACACTCTTATTATATAAAGTAACCCAGCTATTAAAAATAACAATACTAATAACAAAGGCTCTAGCCTAAAACAAATCCTAAATACTAATAATACTAACTAAGTCTATAATATAACTTTATTAAAACTTAATACAATTTTACAACTTATTAATAAAACCTTATAAAACCTAGATATTAACCTAAATAAAAAGCCTAACGCATCTAATACCCCTAAATAGTTACTTATACTTAAACTAAATACCTATAGTAAATACAACAATTAAAAGTTTTATATATAATTCACCCATCACTATAAAAGAGTTCTTAACATCCTACTTACTATAACTAACTTCTACTACATTATCAAAATTATTACTATCTTCCTTTATAAATCCCTTTTATCCTATTCTACTAATAAAAGCCTTTTTACTATATATAAATAAACTAACTATAATAATAAAACTATATCTATAAAGTATACTATTTAAAATAAATCTAGTTTAAAACGCTATTACAACTAGTATATATCTAACTACCTTAAGGCGTCTATTAAGTAGTACTTCTATTTAAATAAAGTTAAACTAATCTACTACCTAACTACTCCTTTTATTATAATTAAATAAATAAACCCCTCCCCCTATATACTATTAACTGTATACTTATATTCTCCCTACTACTACTATAGCCTAAATCTCAGTATCTATAACACTATTAACTTTACTACTATTCTAAAAAAACTCTAAATATCTTATAATACTTTACAACTTAACCGTATTACTATACAAAACAACGTAGTAACTCACTCTACCCTTACTCTCATCCATACTACTAACTACTACTCTAATACTATTTTTAAACCTAGTTAAAAAAATACCCTCCATTACACCTACTACAACAAAGTTAATACTATTATTATCCTCTCTACTAACTTTAATAAAATAGTTATAACTTTTACCGCCCTACTTATTACTTATACTAGCACTACCCTTATCGTTATCCCCTTTACCCGTTTTGTTAAAAAAATAGCCAAGCGCGCCCGCAGCTATAGTATTAAAGTTATTACCTACTATAAACTAACCTACTAAAGTACCCCTTTTAGTATTACTAAAACCCGTTTAATTATAGCAACACCTAAGTCTATCACTAGCTATAGTACTATAGACTCCTCTAACCTAAAAAACGCACTCGCACTCCTTAAAAAAAGTAATCTACTTAATAAAGTCGTCTTTAACAAATACTATAATATTATTAAGACCCTTACTAAGTAATAGCGTTCCGCTTTTTACTACATCCTTACTTACCTTACTAATATCCCCTACTAAATCTTCCTTACTACTACTCTACTACCCTCTCTAAAAAACGTCTTTTTTAATACTATTAAAAACACCTACTAAAGCGTTTTTAAAACTATTAAAAACATATAAAACTATATTACTTAGAGTTTACCCTACCTATCCTTAACTACCTTATATAAGTAATAGCTTTAATAAGTATTTTATATAAATACTAAATACCTAAACCTTTCCTACTACATCTACTACTATAGCCCTAATAACAATATCTCCCTTTTCCTCTACTAAGTACTCTCTAAGTAAAATCCTATTACTAGCTACCTACCCCAACTGCATAAAGTACTTATCATCCTCATAATCACACTTAAAAAAGCTAAAAAAGTTACTAAAAGCTTTAGCTAACTACTCATTTACTTTCTAAAACACAACAAGTACAATCCTATTACTCATTACTATATTAAAAAAGCACTATAGTAGTAGAATAACGCACCTTTTACTTAAGACCTACTAGTTAACACAAATATCTTAAAGCCTTATAATAATACTAGCCTAACTAGCCTACTACTTTTTATAACTTTTATTATAAATAAAAGTACTAATATAATAGTTAACTATATTATTATTATTAGTAACGTCACCTCTACTAACTACTTTATCTAAATACTAAACTATACTACCTATAGTCCTTATCTAAATACTACTATTTACTTTACCCTATATATTATATAAACTCCCTACTAACCTACCCTCTTACTAAAAACTCCTAAACCTAATAATACCCTTAGTATATAGAAGCTTTTTAGTATTACACTTTAAAAAGCCTATTAAACTATTCTTAATTTTATTAATACAATATACTACTATTATTAGCCCTTTATAAACTACTTTAATTATAATAACCCTTATATAAAGTACTTAAAGAGTAATAATCTAAAAGTTATATACAACCTTTATAAGTCCTAGTAAAACTCCGTATACTATACTTAAACTACTACTACATAACCCTACTCTTAAAACCCTACCGCCCTATATATAGTAACTCTACTTTCTACTAACGGCCCCTAAACTAAAAACCCCTATATCGCCCCACCTACTATACTACCTATTAAAATCAGCTTTTTATCTTCTCTTAAGCTATTATTAAATAATAAGTATTTTAACCCTAACTATAAAAACAACTAGTTAAGTATATACAAAGAGGACTCCTTTATATTACTAAGTTCGCACTTATTTATAGTACTAACCTATAGGACTAGTTTAGCTACTAAAAAGCCCTCTTAGAGAGTCTAGTATAGTTATAGCTCTGTGTTTTACAATATTACACTACTATTATTCTACTCTCCCTACTAAACTCGCGGCTTTTATATAATATTAACCTCGGCCTTTATACCCACTTTAACACTAGTACTTATCTCTTTTTCTTATACCTATTCTAAATATAGGCTACTAGCTATACCTCCCCTACGTAACACAGCACTTACCCGTATTCTATCTATTACCGGCTAGTAGTTTAAAGGCTAAATAGCGCACACACACTCCCTTTTACATTACTATAATACTACTACTAAATAACTATTTAACTACTCTAAGTCTAGCACAGACATAAAGCGTTATTAAAAAGGCTATACCTCCAACTCCTCTATTATTCTATTTCCTCCTTAGGCGTCGTCCGCATCGTTTTATTTTCGTCCTACTATACCTCCTATAGCGCCCCCTACTACTAGTATATCCCTAGGACTTATGCTTAAATAAATAGCCCTTACTCTATATAGCTACATCCTAACTATTACTTAGTTATATAACAATACATCGCTCTATATCTTTTATTAAATCCTACTAGCCCTCTATAGTTATATAGAGCATAGTTACTAGTTGCGTAATTGCCTAACTCTACTTAATAAAAGTATAAGTTTAGCTAGTAGCGCTATAGTTAAAACTATTTTAAATAATAAATTATAGTTATTATACTATATTAAATTTAGTAAATATAAGTACTCTATTAGTAACTATTTTAGTTATACTTATAGCTATAGTAATAGTCTTAATTACACCCCTAGTACTTAACTAGCACACTACTTTTATAGTAGTAAACGTTTTAGTAGTTAAGAATTCCCTTACTACGTTCTAAGCTAATAATTTAAATATAGGGAGTTTATAGTTAAGAAGTATCCTATTATTACCGCTACCTATTTTTACTTTTTTACTACTTACGATCTATAAGACGTACTTTAGGCCCTTTAACTCCTTAGTGCTTTATTAAGTATCACTTAGTACTTTACTGGCCCTAATTTAGTTAATAGTAGTATACTTAAGTAGTAGTGTGGACCTAAGATGTATATATTCTTTATAAACCCTATTATTTATAATAATAAATAAGGACCCTTTATTAATAGCGACCCTAAATAACTAAGTTTTATAACTTAATAAAGAGCTATAATTTTAAGTAAACCGCACTAAGCCGTCCCCTAAATAGTACTTCTTATCACTTAAATACTTACTAACCCTAAACTATAGCTTAGTTCTAGCTTACTATAACCCTTTAATTAAAACTATTTAAGTTGTTATTATTATAAAGTATAAAGTAGTAGTAGTGCTTTTTTATAGAGTAGTATATAAAACTAAAACCTTTAACTATAGTAATACTTTTATATTGTATTTACCTACTCCGTTTATTAAAACCTTACTCTACTATATTTATTTATATATACTACCTTCCCCTACTCTACCCCTACCTCTTCCCTAAAATACACAATCTACTAGTACCCCTTATCTCTAAAAACCCTCTTTAGTATACTTCTATACTTTTCTATTTATAAAGCTCTATTTAGCGTATAAAAAAGCTTAATAAAAAAGTCTTCTAGTGTACTAAACCTATCCTATAAAGTAGCCTATTATACCTTTAACTTATTAACTAACCTTATTATCTATTTCTTAAAGATTTCTTTATACTTCTCTACTCCTAGCTGTACTTTATACTAGCCTAGCACTAGAAGTATATAATACATAATCCCTAGACTACCTATCGCCGGCTTATATTAGTTATAAATTATAAATACTAATAGTTATATATAGTCCCTAGTATAGTACTCTACGTCTATAATAATTTACTTATAAGTCTAAATAAGTTTTATCTCTTTATAATTAAACCCATTACTTCTTTAGTTTTAAAGTAATTGTTTTTTAAAAACTAAAGTATATATAGTATAAGAGCCATAGCTCTTACCGCCCCCCCTTATAGTACTCTTTTTAATAGAATTAGTATATTTAAGTCCCTTTTAGTAAAGGGCGTCTCTACTATAGTACTAAATATTAAAGCTATAATAAATATAAAGTTAAAAAACCTCTTAGCCTCCCCTACTCTGTTTTAAAAAAGCCCTAAGGCGAAGTTATAATAGACTATAATTCTTAAGTTCTTTATCTATTTATACAGCTCCTTAAAACCCCTTATAAAAACGTCTAGCACTTTAGTAAATAGTAGCTCGCCCTATATCTAAATCCTTTACTATATTAGTACTAATATTACTATTATTAAAGTACTACTATTGCTACTAGTATTATTTAAAGTAACTTTATTATTACTATTATTATTATTATTATTACTCTTACTCTTATTATAAATATTAAAGTTATATTTAAACTATACCTTTATAATATCCCTTATACACACCTAGTCTGCATAGTACCTAAACCTTTTTTTAAAGTCTCTTTATCCTAGTATAGAATCCTCCCTTATAAGTATATTTATTACCCTATTATCTCTTAACTACTCTTTTATAAATATCTTAACTATAACTTAAATACAGTTTTAGAACTTAAGTAAAATAACTTTAGTAATATTCTTTATAGGGTCCTTACTATAGTAATATAGTATACTAACGTAGTATTGTATTAGTTTTTGTAGTAGTAGTCTGTGTTACTTTCTACCTGCTTTTTTTAATACTCTCTTTAGTAATATTAACTCCCTTAGTAGGCTGTTTAGTATTATACTAAAGTTATTATAAAGCTCCCTTATAGTTACTAAGTACTATTTAGCTCTTACTTATACTTATTATAATATCTATTTTATTAACTAAAGTAGTATTATTTAGAGTAGTTACTTCTTTTTTACTATAAACCTACCGTCTTTTAAAGCACTACTATTAACCTACTATACTATGTACTTTATTAACACTATAAGTACATTAGTCTCTACCTTCTTTATTACTACCTAACTACTAATATTAAAAAGGCCCAGCGCGTCTTTACTATAGAAGTAGTTGTATAAACGTCTATATACCTCCTTATCCTCTATCTCTATAAAAAAGCCACACCTCTACACACCACCCTCCCCTACTATTCTACCTAGGAAAAAGATATTAACTACCACTACCTTACTATCTCCCCTACTTACTTTTATTAGTATTACCTACTATAAAAGTGTTTAGTTATCTAAAGTTAGGTTAAAAATAGTACCCGTTATAGTAGCTACTTCTTTAATTATTAGTAGTACCTTATTAGTTTACTATAACTAAAACTAGTTATAAATAGTTAGTACATTATTACTTTTTATTTACTATAGAAAAAGTACTTATATCTTTAATCTAGCTCTATATTATTTACTTTTAGTATAAAATATTAAATATCGTCTCTTTAATTTAAGTACTATACTATTTTATTACTTCTATATACTACTTTTTGTTTTTTTAAAGAATTATAAACTTTTTTATTAGTAGTATTTTTTAGCTATTAATAAAGATCCTAAGTACTTAGTATATTATATACTTTAGTATAAAAGCTAAATAACAGTTCTTTTTTACCTACCTTAGTTTATTATAAGTAGCCTTTAGTAGCGTTATTTTATTTAAACTAAATACTAGTAAATACTCTACCCTTTACTATATTATACTATTACTATTTATCTTTATTCTAGTTGTTTTAATATTTACCTTAAGTCTTAGGCATACGTACTTTAAAAGGCTCTCTTTATTATATAACTTATATGTCTACTAAAGTCTACTACTATTACTAGTTCTACTAAGTTCCTAAGTATTATCGCTATGTACTACTTACTCTTTAAGCACTACTACTCTATAACAACTAGTAATTACTTTAACAGTACTCTTAACTACCTCCTACTAGTTACTAAAGTCTATAGGTCTATTAGCCTTTAAACTTGTAGAACTAATATACTAGTATATATACTATATTATTTATTTAAAATCCTCTCTTATTACTACTACGCGTATAAAATTTATTAGTTCCTTATAACTAACTCCTAAACTATTAAATTATTTAATAAAGTTTACTACTATACTATTATCCTTTAGTTTATTTCTTCTATAGCTTTAGTTAAACGTTATATTGTAGTAGAATATCTTTACTATACTAATTAAGTATAGCTGTGTATTTAATAGGAGTTGCCTATACTATATGCCTAATACCTCCCTATCTATTATACTCCTAATACTAATATCCTACACAGCCTCTCCTTTTTACTTCTTAGCTACCTACTATAAGTATATTGTCCTCTTACTAACTACTTATTACTTTAATATTATAGTTACACTACTAAGCCTTTAATATCCTAGTATCCCCCTTACTAGTTGTAAATACTTAATATTCACTCCCTCTTTACTACTCTGTTAATAAAACACTTTATAATTAATAGTATTAACTCCCTAACTTATAATTCTATATTAATTAGTCTTATTTACTTATTTCTTAATACTATACCCTTCAAGTACAACAATATATAATACTACTAATAACTAAAGTTTATAATTAACTTATTATAACTGCTGTGTTTAAGTATATATATATCTATGTTATAGTTCTACTTAAAGCCGTCTACCGTTTTTTAACTTACCTTAATTACTTTAAGAGTTATTACTAGTTATAAGCGCTAGGGGAGATAATATTTATAATATCGCTTTAATTAAATATTATATATTACTATACTATTTTTATATTTAACTTAACTAAAGTCTCATAATTAATCCTATAAGTCACTTTTAATAGTTCTAGCTTTATTAAAATTTTACTTATTAAAGAGCTATAATATTAGTTCGTTACTATTACTATTACTAATTAATACATTAGTACCACTTACCCCTTTACTCTATAATACCACTTCTTTCCCTTAATTTAAAGCTAAACCGCGTATAGTCTAGTTACGTTCTTATTATTATTTTAGTAATACAAAATACAATTAATCTAAGTTAGTAAATATTAATACTATTTTATTAACCTTTTAACTACCGTTAGGGGTATTAATAGTTAAAATAAAGTACCTTAATAACTAAAATAATTATATTTAAATAAAGCGCGTTATATAACTTACTATAGTTTCCTTTAGTCTATTTTACCGTTCTATCGTCAGTATTACAGCTAAGTAGCTACTAGTATAATATATACTATATATATTAAAATAATATAATATCCCTAGCTTAATACCCCTATTTTTTATCGTACTACAAGTTATACTAAATACATTACTTAACCTAGTACTAAAAACCTAGTTAGCTAATATTATAACGGATTATTCTTAGTTTATTATAAAACAACTTATACCTAAGTAACATAGTAGGCTACTATAGTCTTAAGTAGACTCTATACTAGTGGCCTATTAGGTAGTATTTGTATGGATTATATAATTTAAGGGAGAATTAAAAAAGGGTAATAAATAGTATTAAGTTAAATTTTTATTTAATATATATAAAGATATTATATAATTTAGTTTCCCTTTACTTAACTTTTATATAATAATACTATATAATAGTAACTTTATTTATTAAAGTATATTAGTTTTATTATATTTAAATAAATACCTAATAAACTATTAAATATATATAAAATAATAATAACTATAAATAGTAATAATTACTCTATAACTATATATATATATATAACTACTCTACTTATTAATAAATATAAAACAAATAACCTTTAACCTTAACTTTATTTTAAAAAACAATATTTTAATATTAATACTTTAAATATAATATATTTATTAATATAGTAAGTAAAGATATTTATATACTACTAGTTTAATATAAAATATAAGTAAAGTATATAACTAATTTAATTACTAGTATATTATACTAAAATATAGTTAATATTATATATAATTAATAATTAACTTTTTAAAAGTAAAATACAAAATAAACCTTATTAAAACATTATATATAATTATTTATAACTAACTTATATTTAAATTTATTTTATTATAAAAAAAACAAATTAACTATTTATTAATATATATATACTATCTTTACTTTATAATAAATAAGTTTTATACTTAATTTTAACTTACTTCTTTATTTTTAAAATATTTTATATAATATTTTATTATAATATATTTATTCTTCTATATAAACTAAATTTAATATAATACCCTCTTTATACTCTCTTAATATTTATATTTAATCCTTTTATCTAAGTCTTTATTCTTTTTACTAAAAATATTAACTATACTACTTTTATTATAATATACTTTTACTATTAAGTATATTTAAGTATAATACTATAGTAACTTTTATCCGTTTTTCTCTCTACCAGCTACCCAGCACCCACTAGTTGTATACTTCTTTTATTACTTAGTTCCTACCTCTACCTAGTATATCTCTTAATCCGTTATTTATTCCGCGTAGTAATACTAAGACTTTACCTAAAATAACTATTAATATTAATTTACTCCTATTTACCTTATTTATATTTTATAATTAAAGGTCGCTAGTAGAACTTAAGTAGCACTAGTGCTTCTTTTAGTCGCTTTTCTTTACTAATAAATATCCTTTAATTAGGATACCTTATAATAGTATTAAACTAACTATAGAGTTTTTTTAAAATATATTCCTTTAAATACTAGCTAATGCCTATATAGTCACTTATAAATACAAAGATATCTTTACTATAATATATATACTTAGTAGTAGGTATTTATAAAAGGGGCAGTTTATAAACTAAATAGAGTTTTATATTACTTTTTATATAATATAGAAGTTTATATAACAATATATTAGTACTATTACAGCTACTAAAAATATAAAAACTTTTTATATAGTTTAATATAACTTATTACTTAAACTTAAAACGCCCCTCCTAAGCTATAAATCTACTAGTTAACCCTATTACTAATTAACTAAGTATAGTTAATTTCCCTGGGTCTTTTATTTATACTAAATTAATACCTCTTTTACTTTCCGTTAATAGAGTTTATATAAAGCTATATAAGTAAGTTTTTATTTAAAAAACTATTTACTAAATATAACTTAGTAAGTAGTTTGTATAGTAATACGTATATAGCTATAAGATAAATATAGTAATTAATACGCTACTTATTCTATACCGCTCTTTATATAGTAGTTCCTATCCGCTTTATAGAATAATACTATTTAGCCCTCTTCTGTAACTATATATACGTCTTAATGAGACTGTAAAAATCGCTTTAAATACTTCTTTTTTAGGTAAGGAGCGCGTTGTGCACAGCCGCCCGGGCAAATCTTAGGACCTACTTTATTAGTATAAACTAACTGCTCTATACTTTTAAACTAACGCCCTAACTTTATACTTTAAAGTTCCGCTCTAGACCCCCGCGCCTAGTTAATAAGTAACTAATAACTATTAATATAATATACTAATAGGTACTATAGTGCTTACCTATAGGTTAATTTACTTTTTAAATTTCCTTTTATACTATTACTCTATATTAGCCTTACTATTTACCGTTCCTTTTTTAACTTTAAACTACTACTAAAGAGCTATACTAAAGACTTAAACTATTTATTAACCCCTTTTTTATTACCTCTACCGATTTCCCCCTTTCCGCTACTTTTTAGTAAGCCTAGCTTTGTTAATAAATAAGCTTATGCCTATATAAATAAGTAAGTACGTCCCACTTAGTATATATATATCCCTAATAGTATAAATACTATTTATCTATTTAAAGTGTTAATACTTTAACTTATAACGCTATACTATTACAATCCTTTTTAATTTATATAGTACTTTAATATTTATAAAAAAAATAATATCTCCTTTTGTTTTAAATAATATTATTCTATTGTTATTACTAATTAATTATTATTGTTCCTTTTATTTATTTTTTAATATTAAAATTTATTTTTTATTTACTTAATATTACTTAAAACTAATAAAACCTCACAGCAGATCTTATACTTCTACTTAATATACTAAGGGTCTTATACCTTCCCTTTAAAAGCCTAATATAAGACTAGTTACTGCTTAACTTTAGTATAATCCCGGCCCTTAATATAGAATATACTATTAAGAGCTCCTTTTTTAAAAGGATTAGTTACTATAAACTAAACGCTTTTAATATTTTTAACTATAAATAATAAGGGTTACTAAGTATTTTAAAAGATAAATTATTAAATTTAGAATAAGTAAAAAATATTCTAACGCGGTTATCCCCTAATAACCTACCTTTACTACCCTCTCTTTATATAATAACTTTTAGTATATAGTCTACTTTAAAGTTATACCTCTCTTTACTGCTCTACTAAAAACTAACTAAATATAGTCTTTTTCCTTTTTATCTAGAAGTACTTAATACCTACTTAGCGTTCCTTAATCCTTCCTACCCTTACTTAACCTCCTACTTTTTATTTTTAAAAACGTTACTCTTTTAGCTTCTACTAACTAATAAAAAAAAAAATCCACTTTAATAGCTTACTTAAAACTAATAACTTACCTTCTATAATTAACTAATATATTTAAGTTAAATAAAACTAATATAAACATTATTTATAAACTCGTCCTTTTTTTATATTATACCCTAAACGCCCCTATTAAGCAGCTATACAATACTTACTACTACTTTACTAGTTTTAATACTAGTAAGGCCTTTACTAAAGAACTTTTTATAAAGTAATTTAATACTAGTTATATAAATACTTTTTATTTTATCGCCTACTACTTAATTAACCCCTTTATTAACTACGTTATTTTCCTACTCTATTTTAAAAATCTAACTACTAACTTTATT
Organism: Colletotrichum musae; assembly: GCA_027406025.1. NCBI lineage: Eukaryota > Fungi > Ascomycota > Sordariomycetes > Glomerellales > Glomerellaceae > Colletotrichum > Colletotrichum musae. The sequence continues at coordinate 66,716 of JANVYC010000012.1, read as the reverse complement.
AATAATATTTATAACGCCTTTAAAGTCCTTTTTAAAGTTACTATTTTAATCCTATACAGCCTAGTTAATAAACCCTAGTATGTATTTACCCTAGTCCCGGTTTTTAAGCGTCTTATATACAAATACGCTATTATAATCTATAGCCCCTATACCGACCTCTTTCTGTGCCCTTACTATACTAACTTAAGCGTTGTCCTTTTTAACATCGCTATAGTAGTTAACTAGGGCGCCTCTATTAAATACTACATCCCCTAATCTACTTACTTTATTAAAATAACTAGAGGCTATAGTGCTCTTATACTTATTACTATATATACTACTAACTACTATAGATAAACTAGTAATGTCTTAACTAGTATTTTACTTATTAACGCTATTTAATTAGTTAATAAAGAGTTAAATAGTAAAGAGGATATTATTAATGTTAATTCTGATTCCGATTTTAATTAAATACTTAATCCTAACTAGGTTTCTTTTTATACCCGTGTTTATAAATAGTTAGTATTAAAAGTAAAATAAAAAAACTTTTATTAATTTAGTCCTAACTAGCTGTATTTTAAATGTATTAAAAGTGACTATACTAATTGTATTTAAAGTTAATAGATATTTACTAACTTAGTATAAGTATAGGCCTAGTACTCCCTATACTAAAGTATAGTTACTAGGCTTTATCTAAGCTACTATGCCCTATAGTATACTGCAGCTACCCTACCCGCTACTTACTTAGTACTATAAACTTAGTATAATACTAATTTAAGACTCTTTGCTGGGCCCGGGATAAATAAACTTTAGTTAGTTAGTAGCCCGGGCTACGCCTAGTTAACTAAAGTCTATTGTATTTATATAGTATCTACTATTTAAAATATAATTATAATTATTATTATTAGTTACTGTATTTTAAAGTTTTAACTCGTTGTATTTTAGTTTTTTTGTATATAATATTCCGTCTTACAGCTTACTTCTACAGAACTAAAACGACGCGTATATACTTTTTAAACTTTAAGTAGTAGTAGATAGTATACTTCCTACTATATTTAGTATAAGGGTTATTACTATTTAAAGTAATTAAGTAGTTTATTACTAGTAGCTATTCTATAACGCTTAAAGAGACGTATATAGGTACTTAAATTAAAAAATAAAAGTAAATAAGTAAGTCCTTTTAGTAGTCTTAACTTAATTTATAAAACAGTATTATCACTATATCACCTATACTAATACACTATTCTAGGCTGGTAGGTACTAATATAGTAGGTATAAAGACGTTCTTACTTTATTAAACCTTTTTTTAAGTAGAGTAAATACTTTTTATAGTTCCTTTTTTTTATACTACTCTATTTCTATATACTATAGTATACTATAGTACTTAGGTATTTAGTATTATTAAGTAGCCCTATTAAGACCTTATCTCTCTAGTACTAAAGAGGTTTTACCTTATATTGTCCCCTAAAAGACTCTGTATAACTAGCAACTAATAACTTACTCCTAAATACTTATAATTATAAAGAAGTACAAGTAGTAGTATACTACTAAGAGCCTCTTTATAATTCGGCCTTGTTACTAATAAGTCTAACTTATAGGAGTATAAATAAAAACATAGTTTCCCCGGTTGTTTTATACTATATAAGTCTACTAAACGTTTCTTTATATCCCTATTATTATTATTAAAATACTTACTTATTTATATACTTTTTAGATATAATAGTAACTATAGTATATATATAGTACTCTATATAAAAGGTATAATACTTCTTTAATACGTAGATACTTTTTACTTTCTAGCCTAATCTATAAATAACTACTTTATAATAAACTATATTTACCGTCTATACTAATTTTTAACTACTCCTTTTAAATATATCCCTCTTCTATATAACCGTCCTTTTAACTATTTACTTCTTTTTAATAATATATAGTATATATATTAACTATTTAATACTTAATATTATAATATATTCTATTTAGGCCCGTTATAAATAAATAACTACTATAGCTTTAAGTAATACTAAAGGAGAAGTAGGTAAAGCTGTTACTATTTTACTTTTATTTACTAGTAGCTATAATATTAATTATAGTGTAAATAATTATAAGAATAATAACCTCTATATATTATACTATATTTATTTAAGTAGTTAGTATTTATAATATAGAGTAGTTTAAGTATATTGTTATTATTAGTGTACTGCTGCGTTGTGCTAGATTCCTATGCGTTTTAACGTAGCCTATCCTATACTCTTCCCCTTACTTACTATACTACGTATAGCCGTTTTTTTTTTACTTTTTATTTAAATAATAAACTTTACTATATAACCTTCTAGGACCCGGTATTACTCTAAACGTATTCTTTTACTCCTTCTTATTTATAAAGACACACTACTAGCTGTCCCTTATACTACCGACCTACTCCTTCCCCGTTACTACCGCTTCTTAAACTACACCTCCTACCCGTTTTAACTTTTTATACTCTAAACCCTTACTACCTATCTACTTTGTTATATTATAAAGCTTAATACCTATTTATCCGTTTTATAAACTACCTATTCCTATTAACTATTATTAATTTTTAAATAGTATTATTAGTTAAGTAGGCGTAAGTATCTTTTTAACTTGTAAACTATAAGTTAACCTATTTATAAAATAAAATAACTAAGCTATACTTAATTCTTTAATGCTTTTTTTTTTTTATACTTTTAAGTGCCTACTTAGTAGTATACTAATACCCTTTCCTTTTAGCCTTGTAAGTTAGTTACTAGTTATTATTTTTTAGTATAAAATACTTACTTATACGGACTACTGCGATAAAGAGCTTTTTAAGTAAGTTACTAATATTGTTAGTTGTATACTAAGGATCCTACTATACTAAACCGCCTAGTTTAAACTTATATTCTTATATTTCCTACTAACTATTTAGTCCTTTTTTAATTTTAAGTAGTTCTTTACTCTATATAAGTTCTACTTTTATGTTAAAATAGAGTTCTCCTAAGTCTATTTTGTACCCTATATTATCTACTTTAAACTCTAGCTACTATAAAGTACTTAGCTAGCTGAGTTTAACTTATATTACTAAATTTAGCTTAACCCTAGTTTAATACTTTCTGTATAGTATACTTAGTATATAGTAAGGTAAAAAAAGGTATGTATACCTATTCTTGTTCCCCTTTTAAATATTTAAAAAAAGCCACTAACTTATTAAATAAATTCTATTAACTATTATCTTAACTATAAATAACTTCTTAAATATAACTATATATAAAGCCCCTAGCTATAGTAATAAAAATAATAGTAATACTAACTATAATAATACTAGTAGTAATGTTATTGTTTATAGAGTAAGTATACGCTTGTGTCTTAGCCCCCCTTATAAAGAGACTTTTAATAAGTCCGCTAGACTTTATAAAATCCCTTAATACGTCTATAGCTTAATATAGTAATAAGTAGTCCTTGCTTGTAATAACTAAGCTCTATATAATATTGTATACTAAGTATACTATAGTACGTAGTAATTATATAAGTAACTAAAAATAAAAGTCTATAAAAACCGCATTCTTCCTTTCTAAATGCCCTGTATAATATCTCCCCCGTAACCCCTTAACTAATAACGTTTTACTTACTTTACTACTTTTTATATTACAGAGCTGTTATAATAATTACTTACTACTAAAAAAATAATATTTAGTTATAGTAAGTACTAAATATCTTAATTAAAATAACGTATACACAGTAGCGCGTTTTATAACCTATTTTTATAGCTTAAACTAAACTATAGTCTATTACTAAGCCTTATATATAAATACCACTAACTTAGTAAATGCCTATAGTACTTACCGCTTTTAATACTATATTTATAGTATTTTGCTATATACTATAAGACCTAACTAAGGACGCTATTAATTAAATAGCTCTATCTTAAGCACTATTAGTTTATAATACAAATGCTTAAACCTTTTCCTAGTACCCTTACCTTTCTTCTTTTATTAATTTAACTACAAAACTAATACCTAACCCTTTATAAATTCTATATACCCTAACCTTAAGATATCTCTTTGTCTTAAATAATACTAAATACTAATAAACACACTAGTAGCGTTATTAAAGATTAAACAGTAGTCCTTCTCCGTAATCCATACCTAGTATTTAATATTTTTAGCCTAACCGTCTATAGACTTACAGCCGCACAAAGGCCATTGTACCTTTTACTTAAAAGTACATAACTTCCTTTTCTAAATGTTTTACTCTAACCGAGTCTCCTTTTTCTATAGTTATTACGTACTTAGCACTCCTTCCTTTTACTACTAAAGCACTTATATCTCTAAATAATAAGTATAAAAAAAAAAAAAAAAAACGCTTAAGTTAATAAACCTTATATCTTTTATATAGTACCTTTTTAACTAAGTATTTACTATTATTACTTATTTATTTAAAAAAACCTATTTAGTTATATAAAAAATCCCTTTTATACTTAATTCTTTTAACTTTATTTTTTTTATTCTTTTTAATACTTTAAACTTTTTTAGAATTCTATTAATAGCTACTAAAAGGAAACGTTACTAGTGCTTTATAGTTATAGTTCCTTTTTTATAATTTATACTTTAAGTAAGCGTCCCTTTTCTTTAAGTCCCGGCTCTATACTATCACCTACCTATACTAATAAAAAGCTATTTTAACTTACTAAAATAATAATAGCTCTTTATTAAGTCCTCTTAACCCTTCTATATACTCTTTAATTAATTACTACTACCCTAAGTACTAATAACCTCTATATCCTTTTTACTAGTAGCGCTATAACTAAGTATATACTAATAAAAGCTAAGTACAATACCCAACTTATTTATACCTTCTATACTATCGTTAAATACTATATCGGCCCCTATAGTATTAAAATTATATTCTTTTTATATAAAAATATCCTTAAGCCTAGTATAAATACTATTAAAAAAACTATAAACTAAGTTTTTAATAGTTTAAACTATATTAAATAGGGCCTAAGTAAGTAAGTTTTTAATAAATAGATTCTTATTATTGTATCCTATAACACTAATAAGTAGGCGCCCTATACTTATCCCCGTTACTAAGATCGCTAGCTAGTATATACTAGGCCTAGCTTATATTATCACTACTAGCTACTATTATTACGCGTCTAAGTAGTCCTACTTTACTTATACTACTAATATTATTGCTATACTTAGTTAAGCTATTAACTATAGCGGGCCTAATATATACTAACTCCTTAATAACACTATCTACTTTATTATTTAAAGCTACTCTATTTTCTTTTTACTTATTGTAGTTTACTTTAGTGCTTATTTAAATAAAGAGCTTAATAAAGACAGTTTATATAAAATAATACTAAAGTAGGTATAGTTTTAGATAGTTATTTACTAGGATAAAGTTAATGTATTTAAGTATAGAATTAACTATAATATTAATAATAATAAGTAAGTAGTAGTAAGAGTGTTAATATAAATATAGATAATATAACAGCCTTTCTTACCCCCTTTTATCTATAGGTACTAAAATAGTTCTTAGTAGTAGTATACTTAATATATTAGTTTTATTATACTTACTAGTTTTTATTTAAACTACTTTATATTACTTATTTAAAGCTATAGCCTATAACTACTTAATAGCGACTCTATGTTTTTATTTAATAATTTAATACTATAGCCTAGGCGTTTATTTATAAAGCCTATAGTTTATAAATACTAAGTACATCCTCCGTCTACCACTACTAAGTAGAGAAAATCGGGTATTATATAGTACCTGTATAAACGTTAATGTTATATAAACTAGAAACTCGTTACTAAGTATTAAACCGCGCCTTAGTATTAATAAATATTAACTAGCTATTAGTATTTTGGAGTATATTTATAAATAGACTAATTAATAAGTTTATATAAAAAGTTTTTATACTATTTACAATCTATACTACACAACCTAATACCTACTATAACCTTAAGTCTATAATTTTAAACTATTAACTATACAATACCTATAAGCTACTAAGCTACCTATACACCTTTAGCTGTCCTAGAGTAACGTCCACGACCCTTTTTTTACTTAACGCTCTTTATTAGTAGCTTTTATAGCCCTTTTATATTAGCCTACTAACGTACTACTAGTCTAAAAAGCTCTTAAAGTTAATATATTAAGTACTTACTTACTACTTTAATTTATAATTAGCTACTTTAGAATATTGCTAAACTTAAGTATATACTTATAAGTAAAACGTTTTAGTTGCTTATGCGTATAAAGAATATAACCTACTACTAGGGGCCTTTTATAAGGATGCTTGGTAGTAAGTTAACTAAGCTAGTGTCTGTGCTTTTTGTCTGTTTATAGAAAAAGGTATAATAGTTATAAAAAGCTTTAGTAGTTTTACTAAAGTAGTAGTTCTACACTAACTAACTATTTATTTAAATAAAGGCTAGAGCTAGTAAGTGCGCTAGAGCTACTTTTAGATATAACTATTTAAGTGTTTAGCTGCTATAATAGCCGTCCGTACCCCCTACCTAAGTTCTTTTAAACTAGTAGACGCTATTTTATTTATACGTCTTTTAGTACTAGCTAGGTAGTGCTTTGTGTTTAGTATATCTCTTTAGTATTAATATTATTTTTTACTATTTATTATTTAAAAGTCTTAATATTTATATATTCTATAATTAATTATATATATAGTTAATAGCTGGGTTTAGTCTCTACTATATCCTTATTACTTCCCCTTATCCTCTATAACTCTATCTTTTTATACTATTCCTAGTTAAGCACCCTATAAATACTACTAAACACTACTAACTTTTTAATAAGCCCCTATAAGTCTTTATAATACTCCCCGCCTACTAGTAGTACTAAACCCTAACTAGTAAAGCGCGTAACTATAATATACCTCTCTAATAGTAACTTAAGGATAAAGTAAAGCTAGTAATAGAGCTAGAAACTATAAAATTCTATAGTAGCTATAGCTATAGTTACTATTATAGTATCTTATAGTTAGTATCTTAAAAAGCGTACCTTCTATAGTAAAAACATTAATAAATAATAAACAGCTCTATACTTAACTATAATTTCTATATACTATAAAAAAAGCTTATTATTAAACGCTTTAATTAAAGTATCTAAAAGGATCTTTTTATCCCCTATAACAACACTTATAATTAACTCTAAATTATTTCCCCTATTTTAACTAATTAATTCCTAATTAAAGAATATTAATACTAACTTACTTAGTAGGTAGTATACGCTTTAGTAAAGTATAGTAACTAGTTCCGCTCTATATAACTAGGCCCTACACACTAGCTATTATTATAACCCCTTACCTAGCCTTAAAAAGAACTTTAATAGTAAAAGGCCCCCTTTATAAATAACTAACTAACTTACTAAGCCTAGTAGTACTACTAATAATAATTATAAAGCGTCTAAGTCGCTATAGTTTACCCTTATTAGTACTATCTACTACGTAACGTCTACGTTTTAATATATTACCTATAGCCTTTTTAATAAACCCCCTAGTACTACTACTTTATTATCTAAAACATAGTATAAAAGCTTATTAATAACACTTCTATAGTTAAATAGTATAACTCTAAAAAGTAGTATTAACTACTCCTTATATACTACTTCTTTATTTTAGTATACTAACTATACTAGTTCTATACTCCCCTCTACCCTAGAGTTTAGTAGGAGTTATACAATACTAGCCGCCCCCGTAATAGCTACTGTATATAGTAGCGTTAGTTTCTATTTATTAATATACTCCCTACTTAGCTCTACTATAATAAATACTTTACTATTACTTTCTTAGTTTATCCCCTTAAATAACCCGTTCTCGTCCCTATCTCTATCGTTAAAACTATTATCTACTAAACTACTAAACAATAAACTAATTTAACTAAGTAAATTTAGAGTACTAAATATTAAATTAACTATTCCGTCTAGCTTAGGAGGGTTAGAAGAAGCGTTATTACTTTTTAAACTAACCTATTTAGTAAGTTTACTATTAACTAGTTTATTATCTATTAACCTACCCTACTCTATAATACCTAATAACCCCTTAATTTACTAATAACGCCCGGCCTAGTATTTTATTATTAAATCCTAACTACTTTATAATAAGCTATAGTTAATATATAGTTTATTATCTAATACAAAGTCGTTTTTATAGTTTAAGTGCGTATTCTAAAACGCCTCTACCGCCCTACTACTACTATATATAATCGCTATAGTAACTACGACCCTAATAGTGTTTTATACTAAGTAGTTTTTAGTAGTCCTTTACTACTAACGTTACTTTTAGGGGTTTAAGTACTTAATTAAAGCTAGGATAATAAAGGCGTTTAGGTAGTATTTATAAATAAATCTAAAAAACACTATATAGTACTAATAGTAGGTCTCTAATAAACTAATTAATAAATTATTATTAATATACTTAGTAATATACTATAATAATTCTAAGGACAAATTAAAGATCCCTAGTTATTCTATAGTTATTATTTTTTAAGTTATATATAAGTAACTATTAAGGACCAGCTTAAATAGACTATATTACTACTTAATATATTTTACAAAAGCCGTTTACTAGCGTAGTAGCTCTTTTTCTCTTTTTTAGTAATATAACGTCCCTAGTTCTTTATTATACTTCCCTCCCTTAAAGCCTTCTACAGCCCCCACTTAGTATAATACTACCCCTACCCTCGCAATTAGCACACAATTCTTATTAACTAAGAATCAACATAACTTATTACCTATATAGAGTAAAAAATTAAGTTATTAATATAGGTTATATAGTCTAACCCCCCGCGCGCTTTTTCTATTTACACCTACCTGTATTAATTAAAATAGCTAATTAATAGTAGTAAACTTAAAATTTCCTACTAACTATACACACTATTAATAATTAGTAACTCTTATAAATATAAAGCTAAGTTAAACCTAGCCTTTATATAAGTAGACTCTACTATTACCTACTTATATTTAGTAACGTACCTATATACTACTATTAAATAGTCCCTATAGTAGGGGCTACTTTTACTTACTTAATTACTATCTTTAGTTAATATAGTACTTAAGTATATATAATAAGCTTCTTTTACGCACACAGCTAATTAAGTATAGATAATAGAAGCGTATACTACTACTAGTTACATATAGCGTCCTACTACTTTAGCGCGTTAGACCTAAACCTTAATTAAATATCGCAGTCTATCTATTTACTAATATTAGTACTATAGCCACTACTATAAACTATATAGCTTGTTTAAGAATTTTATAAATTAAATAATTATTTAACCCACACACTAATTTAGCGCATCCTAGAGATACGTACTAATATACCTTTTTAATTTAATAATAACTATAGTTAGTTCGTTTTTTTAATAAAGGCTAATATATCTTCTATAATAGGCCTATTAGTAACCTAAAATAAATACTATAGTAGTAATAGTTATAAATACACTTTATAAAAGAGCTTTTAAGAAACTAAACTATAAACTTTATTACTACTAAAACCTTATACACACCTACTAAAAACGCATTATAGAGTTAAGTATACTATATTACTAGTCTATACTTACCCTCTAGGGTTAAGTTAGTTAGTCTATTAGCTTTTTATAGCTCCTTCTAATATAACTATTTAATTTACTATAGTATTTTATAAGTTTTGTATTAAAAGTAGTAATCCTAATAATACTTATAAAGAAGTAACTAATTAGAAGTTTAGTTTTAATATTAGTATTAAGTACTTTTAGACGTTAAACCTAAAACTAACTATATTACACTACTCCTCCCCTTCTACCTAGCAAACAAGCCTTTTAATAAAAGCTCGACTCTGTATTTCTTCTTTTTTCTATATTAAACTATTACTAGTTTTAAGTTATTTAGTAGAGCTAGACGTTAATACTAGTACCTTCTTACTAGTAATGTAGTACGGACTACTATATAAAATATAGTTAATTATTAAACGTAACTACCACAGTAACCTATTATATATTAACTAGCGTATAAAAAACCTTAATACAGCCTTAATCTATACTTTTATACTTATATATATAATTCGTAATAAATATAAAGTAAGTACCTAACTTACTAGTTTTAGTAAAAAGCTTCATATATAAAAAAGACGCGCCGTTACTGTAATACCACACTCTCTACTTAATAATTAAAATACTATATAATTTATAAAGTTTTGTTTTATAAGTATTATAAAATCCTTACTATTACTACTAATACAAGCGGACTTCCTAACCTTCCCTTAAGTACTATACCTTCCTTAACTTTAAACTACAAAAACCCTTCTCTACTATAGACTCCCGCTTTAAGTAAAGTAAAAAATTTTTAAATTCTATTACCTTAGTAGCTTTCTTTTACTGCCTTTAAAGTCGACGAAAAGGAAAAAAAAGACAGTAGTAGAAAAAAAAAAGGTAGAGTCTTTATTTATTTATTTATAGTCTATAGCTGTTTATAGGTGAGAAATTCTTTAAAAAAACGCGTTAAACCTACCTCTTTATCTTACCTTTTTTTTAAACATCACTACTTACGCTTCTACTTTTAATAACTTAAATAGTAGTTTAGTAATTTCTTTTTCCCTATCTCGCTAGAGTAAACTTCGCCTTTATTAAGTAGTATTGCTTCTTTTACTTTTAACTACTTTAACTGTAAGATACACCCCCGGACCGTTTTTCTGCTGCTTTTTAAACTTCTTACTAAGCTCTTTCCTTACTAGGCGCACCTCCCCCCCCCCCCCCCCCCCACGCCTATACTAACGGGTCCTTTATTTATACTAAATATTATAAACGTTACTCTTTCTTTCTTCTTTATTCTCTCTACTATATTATCTCTATTTATAGCCTATATTATAATAGTATTAAATAAGTAAATTTTAAATCTACTTAGTAGTAGTAAGTCTAAGGCCGAGACTACTTTTTTTATACTAGAGTCTATTTAAAGTTAAAAAATATAAATACCTATACTGTTTCTATTTTACGTTTTATTACTATAACTAACTAAGTTTAATTCTAAGTTGCTATTAATACTACTATATAACTTATAATAAAAGTTTAATTCTTAATAATATTATTTTTATTATAAAACAATTATAAATAGATACTCTAATACTGTCTCTTAACCTATTATAGACTATATATAATATAGTTTATAGTTTATATAAAAGCTATGTAGCTAAGAGTAGACTATAATTATTAAGACTTACTAGCTATTAATTAACTTTACTATACTCTTTCTTCCCTACCTTCCCCTAGTAGCTTAAGATTTTACTCTTTATTACTTTTTATTATAACCTATTAGTTATAAATAGTAGTAGACCCCGCTTATAGGGGATTAGTAGTTAAAAGGACAATAGGAGACGTAACTAATATAGAATACAGGACGGCTCCCTAGGAAAGGAAGAACTATAATACAGGTTATATGTAGATAAGATAAGGTACTAAGCGGCTATAGCTAAGACTGAGCGCTCAGTAGTGATTACTAAGCGCTCACTAGTGATTACTAAGCACTTACCTAACTAGTATCGCGCTTACCACTATAATATAGATAAAGGAACGGGACTTATATATAGATAGGACTTAAGTACCCTTAAGTCCTTCTTTTTATAGTTCTTTAGTTATTAACTTTATATTAATCTTTAAATACTTTTAGCCCTTTAGTAGTAACTACTATAACCCTTTTATTAAATACTTAAACTAATTACTTAAGTACTTTAACCCTTAGGATCCCTTTAGTACCTATAGTACTATTATTAATATTAAACCTTAGCTTTTATTAATATAAACCTTACTATTAAAAAACTAGCTATAATATTTTAATAGCTTTTATTTAGTAAATTAACCTTTAACACTAACTAAATAGTATTCTATAATGTCTTTAGTTGGAATACTTAAAGTAACTCTTACTTTATTTAAGTCCTTTAGTAAACAGGTCCGCAACCTTACTTAGAAGCTAGGAAAATAACGTATAAAAGATAATAGAAATAAGTTTAGTAATAATAATACTAACAAGCAGCTCGAACGGGCTCACTGTGATATTAAGTAGCTCTAGAAGCTATTTAATAAAAATTCTAGTGCTATAGAAGAACTTTAGTAAGCCGTTTAATAAGCTAATAAACGCACTTAAGAAGTCAAAAATTAGAACAAAACCCTCTGTACTACTACTAATATTATTAAAATACCTATTTATAATAGTTATAAAAAACTTAAGTTAAATTCGCCCGTTACCTACAATAGAACCCCCGGGCAACTTAAAGGATTTCTAATCTAGGTTAAGAACTATTAAAGCTTCTACTATAATAGCTTTAAGAACGATACTAAACGAGTTATTTATACTGCTACGTTCCTCTATAGACGTACTCTTTAATAGATTAAACCTTTTTAGGAATAGTTCCTTAAAGCCAAAACTTTAGACAACTGCACCTTTAAAGTTAGGGACATCTTTTTTACTTTTAAAGGATTTAAATACGCCCTTTAAACTTTATTTTAAGACCCTAACTAGAAGTAACAAGCTAAGTGTAATCTTGCTATACTTTAGTAGACTAAGTCTATAACCTACTATACTACTAAATTCCAATATATTAGTATATAACTAAACCTTACTAAGGAATCTAGAATCTTTATGTTCTACTAAGGCCTAAAGGATAAAGTTAAGGATAAACTTATTAAAATTGATTACTCTAAGGACTTTCTTTAGTATACTAAATTTATAATTAAGATTAATAACTGTCTTTAGGAAAGACACTGTGAAAAAGAAGAATAACGACTTAATACTAACTCTAGTAAAAAATATTAATAGTAATTTAAATAATTCTAGTACTATAATTAGGAATAATAGCCCTAGTGGAATAACTAGTAAGGACAAAATAATAACTAGTAAAGTACTACTTATAAATACTATATAGGCCCTATAGACCTTAGTGCTGCTAAATAATAAGAAACTAGTAAAGGATGTACTTTTAAGTACTATAATTATAATAAACTAGGACATATAGCTAAAGACTACTACTAACTTAAAAAGTAATAATAGTAGTTGGTTTTAAGAGGTAAGTAATTAAACGCCGCTTTTAAAGAAGACTATGCCTAATTCTTGTGGACTGTGTGTTATAGTAACGAATGTACTATTTATAGAAGTAGTAAAGAAAACGCTAGATAGTACCCTAAAGATACTAGATACTTTAGTTATAATACTACTAATATTACTAAAAGGACACTTATAGTGGCTTACTAAGTGCCTTACTAAAAACTAGTTTAAAAAGTTGTAGAGTAACTTAATAATATAAACCTATAATAAGTAAGCTATAACTTAACGGTACTCAGTAATAAAAAAGTTAGATATAATAATAAATAAATTATTAGAAAACTTAATACTATAATTAAAGACCTTTATTATACTACTAATATAGAACTTAATAAGGACTATGTAGAGTATGTTTAGATATTGCTTATAAGGAGAAATAAAAGAATAGTAGTATGTGTTAATTTATCTGTACTTAGATAGTTATATACTAATAACGTTGAAAGATTAGAAAGGATTATAGTTTATCCTAAGGTCTAGAAAGTGTTATATAAATTAAATATACTCTATAACTTAAATAAACTTTGTAACGTTACTTAATAATATACTTAGAATAAGATCTAATAGGGGGCCCTGCTTGATACTTAGGATTTGGACTTTGAAGAGGAACCTCTGATGTAAAAGAAAGAACGAAAGACTCTAGTGTATATTCCTTTAGATAATAACTAATAACGAATTCTATTTTATAGAACGGACTCTGTTAAAAAAATAGAAAGATAGTTACTTAAAACTATACTAAAAGACTATAAATAGTTAAATATATAGTATAAATAATACTAAGACGTTTTTTAGCTATAATACCTTAAAGACGAATACTAACTTTACTTTATAGAGAAACTCGACTTATGGTTTTTCTTTAGAAGGAAGAAGGAAGTACTACGTAAGAACGTTTACCTTACTTAGGAACTTTATATGTAGAGTATTTAAGAATTTAAGGGACCCGAGGAGGTAATCTTTAGACCTAACCCGAACTTCTTTATATAATATTTATATAATAATAATATAGGATAGTAAGAATGCTATACTAACTAGTACTAGGTATACTACGTTAAAAAGGCATAAGTCCTAAAGAGAAAACGGCTTTAAGAAGAGAAGGGAACTAATTTTACTTTACTTGTCTTTAATATTAAAAATACCCTTAAAAAAAGAAGAACTATTAAGTACTCTAATGGGGATAGAATATATATAGAAAGAAGGCTTAAGTAGTTAAAAAACTAGACTCGCCTACTAATAAAGGATCATAATAGGCAACTATAATAAGATCTATTTACTTAGTAATAAATATAAACTTAAATAAAAAATACCTGTACTTTAATATTATAGTAAGTAGAATATAAGTTAAGGCTTTAATTAATAGTAGCGCTTAAGGTAACTTTATATTACTACGAGTTATAAATAACTTATAACTACTATAGAATAAAAAGGAGGATCTTTATTTACTTAATAATGTAGAAGAAGAAGGAGTATAGTATAGTGGAGGTATTATTAATAAGGAGACTACGCCCCTTACTTTAAGCTACTACGACTGGAAGATGTATTACCGCTTTAACATTACAGACATAGGACAACAAGACATTATCCTAGGAATACTATAGCTATAAAAAGAGAACCTATAGATAAATTAAAAGGCTAGTTACTTCTATTAGGACTAAAAAAAGAGTTTAGTTACTAAAGGACACAGTTAACCGCCGGCTTTAAATAAACCTTACTATAATATACTAATAATACAACTATCACAATACATTACTTACTTAAAGGTTAAAGAAGTAGTTGCTAGGCTATTATAGAAAAAGGATTTTACTATAATACAAAAAGACCTAATTAACAATAATAATTAACTTTTATCTATCCTAGAAGAATATAAAGTATATAAAAAGCTATTTACTCTAACACTAAAAATAGGCCTACTAGAGTATAGCGCCTTTAACTATAAGATCCCTATTAAAGAAGGATAGATACTAGTATTTAATAGAGTTTACTAGCTAAACTAATAAGAAATAAAAGTACTTAATAAATACATTAATAAATATTTAACTAAGGGCTATATTAGAGAATTAATATTACTAGTAGAATACCTAATTCTATTTGTACTAAAAAAGAATAGTAAACTACGACTCTGTATCGATTACTAATAACTTAATAACATTACTATTAAAAACTAATACCTACTACTACTTATCTTAGAACTACGAGATTTACTCTATAGAGCTAACTAATTTACAGCTCTTAACCTTAAAGGAGCCTATAACTTAATTAGAATTAAAAAAGGGGAAAAGTAAAAAACTATATTCTACTCTTATAGAGGATATTTTAAGTACTTTGTAATACCTTTTAGACTTACTAACGCCCCTATAACATTCTAAAATATAATTAACTATATCTTATAAAAAAAGCTTAATATTTTTATAATTATATACTTTAATAATATCCTTATTTTTTTAAAAACCCTTAAAAAACATAAGTAATACGTATACTAGGTACTATAAAAGCTTTAGGAAGCTAAACTCCTTATTAAACTAAAGAAAAGCAAATTCCACACACAGAAAGTGGACTACCTTAGATTTACTATCACACCCAGAATTATTAAGATATTAGATAAGAAAATCGCCGTAGTCAAGGACTGGCTAATACCCCAGAACATCAAGGACATTTAGTCTTTCCTCGGATTTATCAACTTCTATCAACAATTCCTTAAAGGATATTTAAGAAATATTAGAGCCCTGACCAACTTTACTAAGAAAGACGCTAAATAGGTTTAAATAGATAAATAAGAAAACGCGTTCTAAAAAATTAAGGACTAGGTCCTTAGTAAACCCGTACTTATAATACCTAACCCTAATCTACTATTTAAAGTAAAAACTAACGCCTTAGACTATACCATTAGTAAACAACTTAGTTAATAAAACAAAAAAGAACAACTATATCCGTACGCTTTTTACTTAAAAAAACTTAGTGGACTAGAACTTAACTACTAAATCTATAATAAAGAACTTATAGTAATTATTAAAGTATTTAAAGAATAGAGACTATACCTCTTAAGAACTAACTACAAAGTTACAGTATATATAGATTACAAAAACCTTATATATTTTACTACGTCTAAAGACCTTAATAAATAACAAATTAAATAGTTAGAATTCCTCTTAGAATTTAACTTCTATATTATTTATAAAAAAGGATTAGAAAACGGAAGAGTAGACGCTTTTAGTAAATAATTGGACTTAAAAGTAACAGTCCTAAACGAGACTTAAGTAATCCTTAAGAAGGATTTAAATAGTAACCTTGTATTAACTATTTACCTCTTTATAATTACTAAACAGATTAGTACTAGTACACCTAAATAGATAACTAACAAAATAATTAAAACGATTTATAGTATAAAAGTACATAAATACTAAAGAGTTACTAAGACTTAAAAAAAAATTAAATAATATTATAGTAATAAGGTTACTAGAAAATAAGTTGTAAAGGCTATTAAGTACTGCAATATTTATAATAAAAGTAAGTTAGTATATTATAAACTATATAGAGAACTATAACTACTTTCTATACCTGAAAAAGCATAGTAATTAATTTCCCTTAATTTTATTGTTAAACTACTATAATTAAAGGAACTACTTACTGGAAAATAGTTTAATAGTATTTTAGTAATTATAGACAGACTTACTAAGTATACCTACTTTATTCTATAGATTAAAGCTAGTACGGCTAAAAAGCTTGTTTACGTTTTTAATAAGTATATTTTTAGCTAATATAGTTTACTATTAGAAATAGTGTTAGATAGAGGAACGCAGTTCACTTTAAAGTTTTAGAAATCTTTAATTTTACAGCTTGGATCCAAACTACAACTATCTACTATATTCTATCCTTAAACTAACGGATAAACAAAAAGAATTAACTAAATTTTAAAAATATACTTAAGATATTATATTAACTATTAATAAAATAATTAGGTTATACTATTACTAATAGCCTAATTCGCCTATAATAGTATAATAGAAAAAAGTACACAAAACTTACCTTTTTACCTTAACTACGGATTTATACTAACTACCTATAGAGAACTAAAAACAAAACCCTTAGTAGTAAAGGCTAAAGCTTAAATTAATAAAATTAAAGAAATTTATATAAAACTTTAGTAAGATTTAGAATTTATTAAATAATGTATATATAAATACGCTAATACCTTAAGGATAAAGGAACTATTCTTTAAAGAGGGAGATAGCGCGTACTTTATTTAACGTAATATTAAAACAAAATAACTAAGTAATAAGTTAGACTTTAAAAAACTTAGACCTTTTAAGATTATTAAAAAAGTCTTAAAAGTTAACTTTAAACTCGTACTACTAAATACTATAAAATATTACCTAGTCTTCTACATATCCCTACTTAAACTAGTACTACAGAGATTACGTACTACAAACCATATTAAAGTTAATCTAGAATAAGACTATAAGATTAAACGAATCATTAACCACATTAATTAGTAAGATAATACAGAGATTAAGTACCTAATTAAATAAAAAGACTATAGATACAAAGACAATATATAAGAACCCGTATTAAACCTTACTAACGTATAAAACGAACTATAGAAATACTAAACTTAATAGTAAAAAAAATAATATACTTAAATTATAAAGATACTAGTAAATAAGTAACGTGTAATACAACCACAACCCAAACTTAAGCTAAATAAAAGACCTAAAACTAATAAAACGTTTTTATACCTAGGAACGCCTAGCTTAAAATAAATCTAAAACCCCCCACAGCTTTAACAGCACCCTCCTTTAATAAAAAACTAAAAGTACTTAAATCCTAGTCCACTAAAATAGTATCAAAATCTACTATACTAAAGGTACTAACTAATTAAGCCTCTTAAGTAGTTTTAGAAGAACTCACAAGCTCCTCAGCTACTACATCTATTAAATTCCAACCCTTCTAAAATACTATTTATTTCTACTGCTGTACACAATCCAAGTAAGCTAAAACTTTATTTACATTATCTTAAGCTTTCTTTAAAGCCTCTATTTACTTTTTAAATAACTCTTCGGATTCCTCTTTTTTATTATTAAAACAACACAACTCTATTATAAGATACTTAACTAAGAACTATTAAAACCTAAATAATAGAAAAAAGGAACGCTAAACCTATAAGTACAAATTATATCCTTAGATATATTATAAAACTTTTACATACTACTAATAGTAACGCATTCACTATAAATTAAAAAACTTAGTAACATCTTATAACAAAACCCCTTAGTATAATAATAAGAACAAAGTATAACTTTAAAACCTTTTTTAGTAATTTCTAAGAAACAATAATAACAGTGTAAAGAAGAAGACGCCCTTTACTTTTACGCGCAACTTAATATAATATTAGTATTAAATAATTAGAATATAAGTTTATAGGTCCCCTAACCTAGGGACTATAACTTATTTATACTAGGTCTTAAGGGTAAGACCTTTAAGGGGAGACCTGATGTTATAACTCGTTAGTTATAAATAGTAGCGGACTCCGCTTGTAGGGGATTAGTAGTTAAAAAGATAATAAGAAACGTAATTAATATAGAATATAGAATAGCTCCCTAGAAAAGGAAGAACTATAATATAGGTTATATATAAATAAAATAAGGTACTAAGTAGCTATAGCTAAGACTAAGTGCTTAGTAGTAATTACTAAGTACTTACTAGTAATTACTAAGCGCTTACTTAACTAGTATTGTACTTACTACTACAGTATAGATAAAGGGACGGGACTTATATATAAATAGAACTTAAGTACCCTCGAGTCTTCCCTTTTATAGTTCTTTAGTTATTAACCTCGTATTAATCTTTAGATACTTTCAGCCCTCTAGTAGTAACTACTATAACTCTCTTATTAAATACTCAAACTAATTACCTAAGTACCTTAACCCTTAGGATCCCTTTAGCACCTACAGTACTATTATCAGCATCAAACCTCAGCTTCTATTAACACAAACCTCACTATCAAAAGGCTGGCTGTAACACCTTTACTATTATAAATACCCGTGCTAGTGTGGGAGAGGCACCTTTTAGTGTTTTTTACTATACTATATCCGCCCTACTAAGGGATCCCTTTAACTATAGAAGTGTTCCTAGCTACTAGCTTTTACTTATTAAATAAAGCTAGCCCGCACTTATTAACCTCTTCTACTCTACTTTTATATATAACCTAAATAAAACTATTTTTTATATTATACTTAAGTACTATAGTATTATTAAGGGTAAAGGCTACGCTGCCTATAATAGCTAGTTTTTTATTATACTCTATATCCTAAATAGTCTTACTAACTACTACCCTAAGCCTAACTAAGCTATAAATAAGTTTTTTATTACTTTTAAACTTAAAAATAGTAACCCCTTCTATTATAATCTACTACTATTTAAAAACATTAATAAACCTTACTCCCTAGCTATAAAAAACGCACTACCTTTACTACTACCCACTCCCTAGGCTCTACTTAATACTCTACTACTTAAAGACTTAGTATTTAAGCTTAATTAAGTTATTAAAATTAGTAATAATAAAATTAGTAATACTAGTAATAATAAAAAGAACTACTTTAAAGTATAGAGTAATATATTAACTACTATAGCTTTAAATAATAAAGTAATAGCAAATATAACTACTAACGTTAGTTTAGTATCTACCCTTTTAAAAGTTATATTAACTAAAAAGGACTAGTTTATTTAAGAAAAAACCTATAATTTTTTTTAGTATAATATTACTCGTTACTTTATTAAACTAGTAAATAGTATTTATATTACTAGGGCTAAATAGATACTATATAGCTATTAAGCTGTAGACGTATTTCTATACTTTATACTTATAATTAATTTAAACTTAAATTTTTACTATTATAGTGCTTTTTTAGTTTACTTAATAAGTGTTAATAAAACCTAGATAGTACTAACTATTACTTTTGTATACTAGCTTTATATTACTTTACTTACTTATACTTAAGTAAACAATATAAGTTATCTCTACTACTTTCCTAATAACACGCGCGTATATACTCTTAACTACGTTCCTAATATAATCCCCTACCTTTATAATAAAAAGACTCTGTCTTACTATATTACTTAAGTAGGCTCGTTAGGTAAATTGCTTGCTATTATCCCTATCTACCTTGTTTTTTAAACGAGTTAAAGGGCTAATAAGTTCTTTAATAAAGTTATTAATATATCTTTTAGTAGTTAATAGGTTTCCTTTTATAGTATTAATATCTATAAATAGATATTAACTAATAAACTTAAGGATAAGTAAGCCACTACGCTACTCTACTCTACTATTACCTCTTTTTAGTAAGATAACTTAAATACCCCCCCTACGTAGTCTAAGGCTGTTTTATTATAACTAATACCTAGTACTAACTCCTTTTTAACTAGTTACTTAGACTTTATTAAGTAAAAGGCTACTATAAAGAGCGGTTTTATTCCTAATCTACTAGTTAATAACTTAAACCTATTTTTACTATTCCTTATTATTTTATACTATAAAACCTAAAACTATAATAGTTAAAAGGGAATATAAGTACTTATTTATAAAATTAAATTTAAAAGCAGCCTATCTATTCCCTTTAATATCCTAAGTTCTTTTTACTTTAACTTTATTATTCTAAATAAAGTATACTACTACTATAGTTTAAAGGCTAACTAAACGCACTTATTAATTAGCGTTCTATAGCAGTAACTTAAGCCGCTACTTGTCCTTGCCCTTAGTAGCACCCCGGTATAGGCTAGTCTTAATAACCTTACTCTATTCTTCTTTCTTATTAAGGGCGCTTACTATATAGTAGATTTTAAAGCTATTTAGAATAAGTTTAAAAGAATATATAAAAAGCTTAAGTCCTAATTAGAAATTAATAAAGCTAAAAAGCGTAAAGAGCCTAAGTTCTAATTAGTCCCTAATAAAGCTAAGTCCTATATAGTCCTTAATAAGGCCTTAAAACACTCCCTCTACAACTACTTTTATAACTACTTCTTCTAAAATAGTAACACAACGTTCTAAAGCTAGTTAATTACTAATAAGCCTAAAGTAAATAGGTAGATATAGTAGTATCCCGTTCTTAAGTAGTTTTATTAGGCTCTGCATTACTTAACCCTTAGTATTTATAATAAAATTTTAAAAAATCTATAAAAAACTATTAATAATAATAAGTACGTTTTAAAATAGAACCTAGTTAGTAGGGTCTTTAACCACACTAGTATATACAAGGTCCTCCTTACTTCTAAGTTCCCTAAGTTTACTAAGGTTCTTAAAGTTACTAAGAACGAGCCTAAAAATAAATAGGTCCTAACTATAATTAAAAAGCTAATAAAATCCCTTAACGCCGTACCTATAAAAAAGCCCTACTAGTACCTTAGTATAATTAACCCCGTTATATCTAAGTACTTAAATACTATCCTACAGCTATATAAACGCCTTAACTCTATAGCTAAACTAGCTACTATAGCCTATACTAACCTAAAAGAGTATAAATATAAAAAGGCCGCTTAGTATAGCTACACTAGACCCAAGAGCCTAGTTATTTTAATACTAACCCCCGTAGTATTAGTATAGTTAAAATACTATATTAAGCGTTATCTTAATATAAATACACACCCTTCTACCCTTATATATAGCGCAATGTTGCTTAAAGCTAAGGCGGCTGCTATTTTGTAGTTTATTAACTTTATACTAAATAATAAGGTGGAGAAAAGTAGGTTTAAAAACACTACTAAGATTCTAGTTACTACTTATAAGTAACTTAGTAAGGGACTTAATAATTTAAAGTATATAAACTATATAATCTATTACTTAATTATAAAGGCTATTATTCTTTTATATTAGTCTACTACTTACTTTAATTAACTAAGTTAGTCCTTTACACTTTACATCTTTAAATTCTAAATACTTAACTAGTTAATTAAGTAGTTTGTTATAGGGTAAATAATTGAGTAGTAGAAGTAGATTGGCCCTAGTAGAATTCTTAAGTAGTTTAAGTTCTTAAGCAAAGACTTTAAAAAAATAAAGGACACAGAGGAGCTAAGAGTAAAAAACTAAACTATATATAGTTTACTAACTATAAAAACTAGACAGTACTAAGTAGTTTAATATACGTTATATAGCTTAATTCCGGCTTTTTATCTTCCCCTGCGTTATCCTACTAAGATCCTTTATATTTCCTACCCTAGACCGTCCGTTCCTTCTTATAGCCTCTATATAGCTACTAGTAATACTTTAAATAATTTATATATCCGTTCTTTAGTTAGTAACGCTCGTAATGTATACTAAGTATTACTACCTACTTAATAGTACTTAAATAATAATATTAGTACTTCTTAGATATTAATTAGTTTTAATATACTAAGCTGGCCGACTTATTATTTAAAAAGTTACTTCTTTTACTTATTATACTCTTCTTTAATAACTTTAGGGGCTATAGTAGTAAACTATACTATTTATAAAGCTTTGTTCCGTAAGAATACTAAAATACCTAATATTACTACTAATGTAGACTGTCTTTCCGAGCTTCCCCTAGATACTGCACTTTTTTTAATAAGTATTTATAAAGGCCCTTTTTCCCTACTATAAACTTCTATATAAAGTAGAGTTTTTAAGGAAAAAAATTTAAATCTAGTTACTTTAACTCCTTTTTACTGTACCTTCCTCCTACTACCCTTGTTTTTTATAAAAAAAAAAAAAGTAAGGGTAGGAAAAAAAAAAAAGTAGAGCCTTTGCTTATTTACCTATAACTAACTACTGTATTAAACCTTTCTTTTTTTCTTACCTTTTCTTTAAACATTACTACCTCTTCTACTTTTAATAACTTAATTAGTAGTACCACAATTTCTTTACTTTTTACCTTAATAAAAGCAAATCTACCTTCTCTACCTTCCTTTCCCTTAATTATAAAATACTCCTTTAAACTATCGTTCTACTATATTACTAATTTCCTACTAACTTCTTTCTTTACTAAGTAACCTTTCCTTTTTTATACTTAAAATAACAAAACCTTTATTTCCCCTAAACCTTATAAATATTATTCTTTTTCTACTACTATAATACAACGCTATCCTCCTCTCTCTTATTTACTAGTATTTCCTCTAACTACCTCTAGTTCTTATATTTATAGCGCGCCTTTTATTGGTCGGTTTAAGACTTTATTAGCCTATAGTCGCTACTTACTCTATTAATCTAGCTAGCCTTTTTTTTTTTTTTTCCCCTCCTTATAGTCCTACTTTCTGTATCTCTAAATAACGTTCTTCTATACTCACTAAACGCCTCTTTCCCTTATATAGCTAAAAATAAATAAAGACTAGCGTTTAAATAGCTCCTAGTAATACTATAAATAGTAAACTTACTACTATAAACTCCCTCTATAATCCGGGTAAGAAAGTACTTACTTACTATTTACTAAAATATACTAATATTTGTATCTTTAAGTAGCGACTACTTAAATATTATATCTGTACTTAGTACTTTCTTTACTCTAAATAGTAAAAACCTACGTTATTCTACTTACTTAGTATTTATTTAACTAGTATACTATAGTTAGTAACTACTGCGGTGTTAAACTTAGTGTTACTACTTTAAGTAACCTTTATAATAAAATAAGTAGCTTTGTTTTAGTATATCTTTATATATTAATTAATATTTATAAGTTTTAAGGGCGACTTATAACGTTATTAAACTTACTCTTTACTACTAAATAAGTAGTAGTAATTAGTAAAGTATTTATATTCTTAGTATTTAACTACTATATCGTTCTTTAATTACCTTAAATATAACTTTAATACTAGTCTATCTACTTAAGCTAGTCCTTTCTCGCCCGGTCTTTAAAACTTTACTGCCTAGCTAAGTTATACTAAGTTCTTATTTTTATTACTACTATACGCCTAACTAGACCCTCCCCTACCTACTTTTAAAGTCCTTCTTTTTATTAAGTTTAGTATTATAGGCTAATAAAACTTTATAAATAATGTAGTTAAAAAAGGTTAAAGAGTAGGACTTATAAGTAGTTTTTTATACTAGTTTAGTTGTATAAGTAATAGTATAGTTAAGAGGCTGTTCCTTACTACCTTTAGCTAAGTTAAGCTACTTAAAGGCTATACTTATTTTAATAGATTTAACTCTAAAGTCTCTATTATTAAGGCTACTTTTAACTAGGATAGTATAGCTAAAGCTAGTAGCTTTATTGGCTAAAAGGGCAAGTTAGAGCTTATACTTAATATTATACTTAACGTTACATTAGACCTCCTACTTACTAATACTTATTCTAAAGCTTAGTACTTCTTAGTTGCGTTTACTATATAAGATAGTAGTTCTAGTATAAATGCTAAGTATCCGTTCTTTAAACTTGTTCTTAACTTTGTTATAGTACCTAAGCCCTAACTAGTTTATAAGCTATATAAAATTAAAAATAGTAATACTACTACTATTTAATAGGAATTTATAAAGGTTATTATCCCTAACGCAGTACTTAAACCCTAGTTAGACCCTAAGAATATAGTTATTACTAACTAAAATAATAATAATATTAAAGTTATAGCTATTACTAGACTCTAAAGTCTAGTAGTTATATAGGTTTTATAGCTAATTAGTTAGGGGATTAATAAGTTACTTTAAATAAAAACTACTAACTTCTTTAACGTCCCCCCTACTACTATAAAAAAACGCATAATAAAGGTATGTACTGTCCCTATATTTAGAGCTAGTTAAAAGCTTTTTCTATAGTAAGTAGTAGACGTATACTAGTATATTAAACTCGTTATATACTTAAATACTAAGGAGCGGTAGAATAGTGTACTATTTATTTATAATATAGGGATAGGTAAAATAATTCTTTTTTAAGCCGTTACTTTTATCTACTACCTTGCCCTTATACTCCTCTACTATACTAAAACTAATAAGTTCTAGAAGTTTTATAAAGGTCCTAATAGTCCCTACTAACTTATATATAAGTATAGTATAATCCCTTACCCCTATAACTAAAAAAGCCTCTTATACTACCTTATAAATACAGGGCCTAAAGCCGCCTTACTTTTAATTACTTTATATAAGTTTATTACTAAAGCTAAAAAAAAGGCCCTTACGTTTTTTATACTAGTACTAACTATTAGTTTTAAGGATAAGGTATTTAACTTTAATAGTGTCTTTATTAAAACTTATAATAACTAAAAGTACTATAAAGAAATAAAAAAACGTTTTATTAAACTTAGTAAAGGTGAGTTTTTTAATTTAATGTTCTAGAGTCTTTTTAAACTTACTGTTAAGTCTATACCTAAGGGACGGAATGAAGTCTATACTACCGGGGCTATTAGGCACTTTACCTACTCTAATCCGCAACAGCTTGCACTACAGCTAAAAGTGCTAATAAATAAGCGCATCCCGTCTTTACTATTCCTTATTACTAGTTATAAAATTACGTAATTAAAAAAGAGCTAAAATACTTAATAAGTAAATATAACTAAGTTTACCTATATTAGTAGTAGTACTACTAGTATTAAAATACCTACTATATACTTTAGTTTTGTTATACTTAATAAAGTATATAAGTACACGTGTATAAATATAGAATAAGCCCGCGCTATATTTAGTATTATTTAAAAGTAGTAAAGCCTACTACTTATTATCTATATAAGTAGTATACTAATTACCTTTTAGTATATTAACCTCGCCTTTCTATATACCCTTTTTAAGTCACTCTACTTCTATTTTAATACTGTTTATATTATTGCTTAACTAAAAAAACTTAATAGGTTTATTAAGTTTAATACACCAGTAACTAGCGCTCCGTTCTAAGCAGCTGCCGCCACCACCCTCCATAGCTTCTTTATCCGTCTCCTTAACGGCTCCTTCTACAACATCCTAAACTCAGTAAACATACCTAACTATAGTATACTATACCTTAAGTACCCTATTAATACCAAGTTTAAGCCCACTATCAATAAGCTTACTATACGGGCGCGTAGGACCTTACTTAAATAGCTTAAGTAGTAAAAGGACATACACACACTATTAAAACAGGACCTTACTAACGTCTTCTTTAATAACTTAAGCACGTATAACGTTACCTTTACTTTATAGTTTCCTAAGTATACCTAAGCCCTATTTAACACTACTACTAAACAAAAAATTATTACTATAACCCTAAATAGTAGAATCACTAACGCCTTTACTATAACTAAGGGGCCTAAGCTGTAGTTATATACTAACTACTTATCTATATTAAAAAAGGCCTATATAAAGACTATTATTAAAAACTACTTACGCCTCTACTAACTTAAAACAATCCTTAAGGAAGTACATAAGAATAACTGTACTTACCCCCTAAGTAGCTAGGTACTAAGCTATAAAGGACTTAAGTACGTTCTAGTTTATACTACTTCTTTAGTATTTACACTTTAGTTTAAAGTATTTATAAAAACTATAGATAGAGTAAATAAGTTTAAGTCTATCCTTATATACTTAAAAATACTATTCCTATAACACTACAACACCGTCTATTAGTTCAAAACGTTTTACTACCTAAATAAATAACTAAAGACCCAAACACGGGTCTTTATTACTATACTAAGTATCGGTATAGTAGGTCTTAATAGGCTTATTACCTCTTTATTTATTATTATATACAGAGTTATACGCTAGTACTAGCTCCTTATATAAGCCACTACTTACGCCTATAAACTAAAATAAATACTAAAAACTAAAGTTTACTATTTATAGTTAATAAATAACTCTATTAAAAAGTAAATTACAGACTTAAAGAACTAGAGGAAGTTAAACTTTAGAAGTAGTATCCTTACTAAACTTAAAAGTTTAGTTAGTTAGATTTAATAAAACGTAACTAAAGAAAGTAGTAGTAGTAGTAGTAGTAGATAAAGAGGCACAGAAGCTAATATTAACAGTAGTGTAGCTACTATGTAAAAGTAAATATTAGTAAATAGTTATGTAATTAATAGTACGTAATAGTATCACAGTCTAAGATACCTACTCCTACCCCTATAATTATAACCTTCTTTTAAAAAGATACTATTAAAGTCTATTATTAGTCTAAAAACTAGGGTAGTAGTACTAAGGGGGTAAGTACTACTTTAAATATAGTAGCTGCTACTGTTTATACTACTCCTAGTATTAAAAATCGTCTCTTAGCTTATATACCAGCTACTACTATTTATACATACAGAAGCTAGTAGTAGTTAAATTAACTAAAAGGCTAATAATATTTATACGCTTAACTAACTATTTCCTACTATAGAATACCGCCCCTTTTACTCTAAGCTTTATATCTAGTATCTACTAATATCCCTATACTAATATACGTATTTAATAAATATATATTTAAATATTAGTATTCTTAGTCTTTCTCCTTCTAGTTTTTATTAACCTTACCCTACTTTATACCGTCTATCTTCCCCTTAAGTTTAGTACTTAACTACTAAAGCAAAAAGTACAACTTAGTAACTAGTTATAGTATAATTATTAGTGTCTTTATAGGCTATCCGCTGTTAAGTGTTAGTATTAGAGTCTTTTTAGGGCTGGGCGCTAGCCTATATCGTTTAAGCTATTATTAATTTTTTTAATTTAGTTATAAAAGCTTTAGCTATTTCTCTTTAGGACCTAAAGTTAGCTAGGCTCCCTAACCCACTTAAACTCGTTCTTATACCTTCTACTTTCCCCTACAAATATATAAATCTCGTATTAACTAGTTAAATTTAAACTATATTTATATAGTTTATTAAGTACCTCTCAGTCTTTAAACACAAATATTACTAGGCAACGGGCTAACTTAAAGGTATCCTAGGTCCCTAGTATATACTCGGGGCTTTAGAGGCCCGGATATAGTCTACCGTCCCACTTAGTATTATAGCTAAGTTTAAAAGACTTTATAGTAAAGCGTTTAATATTTAACTTTAGCTTTATTAACTTACCTTTTTTTATTTTAAAGGTATAGTTAAATATAAGTACGGACCTCTGCCTATACCTAAAGACGTTAGCTTAGATACATTATTCCTTATAAGTAGACCCATAAATATACCTCTAGTGTAGTAGCTAAAACTATTTAACAGGGAACTTTATTATTGTTTAGATATAGTAAATAAAGTATACGCTTTATTTAGCTAAATCCTTTTAAGCACAAGGCTACTATACGCGGGTACTAAGTAAGTATATTATAGAATATTTATTAGACTCTATACCTTTAATATTTATTTACTAATAAGACAGAAGTAAAGAGGAAGTTAAACGTTTTAAAAAACAGCCCTATATAACTTTTAATTATCTACATTTAATTACTCTATTAAAGAAGTTACACAGCCTAGGCTATAAATAGTTAATTTAGTAGAAACACTATAGATTATAAGCCTAAACCTATATATTACTGAACGAGTGTTTGTGTATTGTTTTTTAATAGTAAATACGTTAGGCTCTACTCTTTTCTTCTTTTAAGTTAGAGTTATCTACTACTTCTACCCGTTAGTATAAAAATAGCTACTACTATTTAAAGGGCTACTTTTTTTACTACTAACAAAATATCCCCTATATACAAATTTAAGGTATTATAAAAAGTAAATACTAATTCTAATATAGTTATATAATTACTATTTCTTTACTTTCACTAACTATAAACTTATAAAATCCTTAGTATATACCTTTTTACTTATTATATATTTATTACTATAACGCTACTTAAATAATATTATAAAAGTATTTTATAGTATTAAATTAAGTATTTACTTTTTATATTAAACTCTAAAAATAAGCTTTATTATACTCCTTAGTATATACTAAGTACTTAGCTTATATATATAGTAGTTTATAATAGTAGCTTTAGATTTCCCCTATATTTATATATATAATACCTTAATGTAATGGCTGCTCTTGGGGTGTAGTAGCACTAGCCGGCCCTACCACGGCCGATATAGACCCTTTACTACTTTATTCTACCACCCTTTATTAGTAAGTTTTATTTACTTTTTTGTATATAACTTAAAAAAAAAAAGTAATATCCCTAGCTTTATTAATAAGATTAGTAAACGTATTATTTTACTAACTATAACTTTTTAGTTTTATTCTTCTTTTTTCTTTTAAAAGCTATAAGTGCCTTTACTATTAATTATACTTATTTATAGTATTAAATTAAATAAAAACTAAAATATAAAATTCCCCTTAAGTACCCTACTATACAGAAACTTTACGTTTAATATACCCACCTTAAGGAATAAGTTCTGTACTTTTAAAAGCTTAATATTTTAGTAAAATAGTAAGTTTATAAAAAACAATTTAATAAACTATTAAATAGTACTTATAAAGGTATATAGTTTAGTAAAAGCGTAGTTATTAAACTAAGAACTAACAAAACAGTGCTTTTTTGTTTTAAAATAAAAGGCTTTTATTAATATTAACCTACTATTGTATATTCTAAAATATCGCTCTACTAATATAACTATAAGCTTTAATAGTATAGTACGTCTAGGGCCGACTGTTATACTCGCTTATAGCGGCCCGTCTACTTTAGTTACAGCCTTTTTATACTTATATCTACTAAACTACTACCTACTAGTATATACTTATAAAGTCTCGATATAGTATATAGTCTTAGCTATAATATAAGTACGAGTCTTAAATAGCTTAAACTTTAAGTAAAAAGCGGGATTAAGGTATAATCTTCTTAGAAGCCCCCCCTATAAAGTAGTAGTCTCTTTTATCCTTTTCCTAATAGGTTATAAAGTATTTACTTATACGTAGATAGTAGTATAGACCTTATTTAACTTAGCTAGGCTAGTGTCTAGGAGCTTTACTACGTTATATAGCGCCCTTGTGTATTTAATAACTACTACGGCGTTATTAGTAGTTATTTTTATACTCTATAGTATAGTAGTTTCTCTATCCTAGCTAAATCGAATAGCGCCTACTACTATTCTTACCCGCTTTAGGGGTAGTACTTAAGTAGGTACTAACCCCTTTACTTTTTATTTTGTACTCTATAGTAGATAGATAAGCTTAAGTCCGTTATAGTCTATTAAGGCACCTACTATACTATTTCTATTATTAATATTAGTACCTTCGCGGATAAAATACTTTGTTTTTTTATTATTAACTATACTACTAAAGTGCCTTTTAGTACTACTTACTACTGTTTTAAACGCCTTTAGGTTTATAATAAAGTACTACTCTACTTTTTAGTTCTTATTAAATCCCCTTTCTCTTATATAGTACTAGACTCTATTAAATACTATATAAATAAAATCCTTACTATCTACTTTATACTATCTTTTATTATACCTATAGAATTATATATTAAGTAGGGGCGGGTTTTTATTACTCTTTTTTTATTACGCTATAGTAGACTGTTTGTTGCCCTTACTACTTAGTTTAGATAGCTAGTGCTTAGTCCCCTTTTAATTATTATATACTTTTGGCCCCTTTTTGTTCTAGGATAAAACTACTTACGCTAGACTTCTAAGTAGCACTTAAGTTATACTAGCTTATTTTTAAGTTTTGTTTACTATATTGTTAAGGAGAGGGGGACCTTTTAGGTTAATAGGTAGTACTGTACTTAGTAATAGGCCTTATAGGTACTAGTTTAAAAACGTTTTTATCTACTTAATTGCTCTTTAGTTATTTATCTTAAGTAGAGTAACTAGGGTTTTATTAAGTAATGTTTTATTAAAGTTTAGTTCTTTTTTTAAATTTTCTAGTATATAAATAGAATAGTTACTAAATTCCCCTTAGTTAGTATTAGGGCTATTAAAGCCTACTATATAATGTTGACTTTTATTTTAAATAAAAAGAGTATATTTAGAGTAATAGCTATAATACTAAGTGTTATAACTGTTTTACTAGTAAGTTAGCCTACTAATATAGACTTAGTGTAGATATACTTTTTTAGGACCTTACTTTAAATAGTTAATAGGTTGTTTTATAAATAGGATACTTTATTTTAAAGTAGTTAAATAAAGTAGTTATATACTATTACTTACTATTCTTTTTATTTTATAATGTTTATTTAGTATTTTATAATTAATATTTCCTAGTTAAGGAACTATTCCCTTTGTTTATTTTTTCTTTTATATACTCTTAAATAAATACTTTTGTTACCTTTGTTTTTTTTAATATATTATTTAATACTATAGTACTACTTTAAGGGAGGTAATACCCCTTTAAGGGGATATTTAACTAGAAATAAACTATACTACTTCTTTAGTATTAAGCCCTCTTTATATTAGATGTTAGTAGAGGCGTTGTACTTATTAGGGCGGGCCCTCTTTAGAAGCTATAACTTAATTAGGAATTTCTAAGTTATAAGGTTTTTAAAGAATTTGTTTTTAGAGTAAAGGAACGCCTTATACACGTTAAGAAGCTTACTATAGTTCTTAAAATACTAGACTGTTACTAGGTGCTGGGCTTGATTAAGTTTAGACTAGATAAGTTAGTTAAGATAGATATTGTTAATGTTTATATTAACTAAATCTATATAGAAGGATAGTTCTTTTTTATGCTTCCTAAGGGTATATAGATACTTATTATTAATGTTTTAGTATAGGTAGATAATAATTAAGTATATGTTAATTATATTATTAAAGCTAGGTACTTATACTAGGGTGCTGTTTAATAGTGTGGATAGGTAGCTAGGACTAGGCCTAGAGGTTAAGAAGTAATTAAGTATAAAATTAACTTTTACTTTATAAGTATATTAGGAGTAGTAAATAAAATATAAGGGTAAAGTTAAGATAGTATAGTAAATAGCTAAATTATTAAAGATATTTTTTAATAGTACTTTTAATAAAACTATATATATAGTATAAAGACTTAGTATTTTATTTAGTAGAGTTAAAAGGCTATTTTATATATACTAGACTATAAAACTATTTTTTATATTTACTTAACTACTAGTCCCCTAGAACGAGGTAACTAGCGCGACGGGCTGGTGCAATAGGGGGGTCAGGGCTGCGGGGCGGGCCGTGTATAGCTACTAGGTAGACGGGCGGGCAAGCTAGTAAGCTAAGTAGAGAACTAAATTGCATACTAGTCTATAGGCTGGTATAGAAGTTATTTAACCTATCCTTTTATATATATATTAAAATATAACTTAGTAAGGTAAGTAGGTAAACTAAGAGAAGGAAAAGTAAGGCTTTATAAAAGAGATAAATAAATAACTAGTTAATAAAAAGCTTTATCTAAGTAGGCTGGTTAAAGTAAGTAGGTCTAGTAAACTAACCTAGGGTACTACTAAAAGAAGAACTTTAGAATAACCTAGTATAGTAGTTTAGCTTTATACTAAATAGGAGTAGTAATGTAATATAAATAGCTATACTTAAGTACTTAAAAGTACTAACTAGTAAAGCCTTTTAATAAAAAACTATAGAATAAAGTAGTTTATTAGTAGTTTATTATT
This sequence comes from Colletotrichum musae, assembly GCA_027406025.1. Classification (NCBI taxonomy): domain Eukaryota; kingdom Fungi; phylum Ascomycota; class Sordariomycetes; order Glomerellales; family Glomerellaceae; genus Colletotrichum; species Colletotrichum musae. The sequence continues at coordinate 34,239 of JANVYC010000012.1, read as the reverse complement.
AAATAAGTAAAAATAGTAAAGTAACGTAATATACTATACTAAAGTATATAGAGAAACTAGTTAGTAGAGCTTTTTAATAGAGAACTATAAAATAAGGTAGTTTATTAGTAGTTTACTGTTAAGTAAGTAAAAATAGTAAAGTAATATAATATACTATACTAAAGTATATAAAGGAATTAATTAGTAGAGCCTTTTAATAAAGAACTATAGAATAAAGTAGTTAATTAGTAGTTTACTATTAAATAAGTAAAAATAATAAAGTAACGTAATATACTATACTAAAGTATATAGAAGAACTAGTTAGTAGAGTTTTTTAATAAAGAACTATAGAATAAAGTAGTAAAAACGGGTAGTAAAACCTACTACTACTTACTAATAAGTTGATGCTTTAGGTACTTATGTTTAAGTAAGTAGGTCTGAATAAGTTAGTATAGTCTATATTTAAAAGGAGAACTTTAGGATAAAGTAGTATATAAAGTTAGTTTTAGGTAAGTAAAGATAGTAAAGTAATGTAAATAGCTAACTTTAGGTACTTAAGGGAGTAAGTTAGTATAAGCCCCTAACTTAATAACTTTTTATTAAATTAACTAGTATAATAGCTTAATCTATTTAGATAGAAACGGTTTATTAGTGCTATAAGGTATCCTAAGACCTATACTCTAAGAAAAGGTACTAAGTAGGGATATTCTATTTAACTTTAGTTACTTAAAGTTGTAAGTATAAGTAACTTAGTTTTTTATTTAAAAGTATAAAAAGAACCCTTTATAGTTAATTACTCTAAACTTATTAATATAACTAACCCTTTAAGTCTTTAAGTTCTAAGTAGCTTAGGCTATAGAGAAGATTAATACTTTGAGGTAGGGTGCTAGAAAACCCTTTTCTAGGACTCTAGGTTGCTTAAGTTAAGTAGGAGTTTTTTACTCTTTAAAAAGTATAAATATCTTACTTAACTTAAACTACTTAAAACTATAGGTAAAAGTTATTTAATACTTTACTTTAAAATACAGAACCTTTACTTAGTTTATACTACTCGGGGTTTTAAGTAAAAGCTATTTAGTATTTTACTTAAAAGTATAAAAACCTTAAAACTAATTATACTAAACCTATTAATATAACTAACTACTATACTCTATAGTTATAAGTTATTTAAGTTGTATAAAAAAACCCTTTTTTAAGGGAGGGTACTAAAAGGGCTGTTTCTAAAGCTTTAAGTAGTTAGGGCTAAGTTAAAGCTTTATTATTATATAGTTTTAATTTAATACTATTTATATAGTATTGTAGTAGGGATAGGCTATTTACTACTTCCCCTTAAAGTAGCGCTTTTTTATAACTAACTATACTAAACCTATTAACTTAGTTAATTAACTATAAACTAAGCTATAACTAACTACTAATAGAAGTCTTTAACTAGTACTTAGGGGGTATAAAGAGTATACTATTGCTCTTTATTATAATTTATATTAAAGCCCTAGAACCCTGAAGTAAAGGGTCCTAGAATAAATTATAAAGTATAATAGTAAAAAGTATTTTAAATAAGTACACTATTATAAACTCTACTAACTAAGTAAGGCCTAGCTGTATAAACTTAAATAGATAAAAGAAAAGCTATACTACTAAAATAAAGTAAGGATATATAAGTTTAAAGTATATATAAAAGTAGTTATTAGCTATATAGTAAGTAGCTAGGTTTAACTTAATTAAGTCCTTTAGTTGTACTATAAGAATTATAAATAGCTATAGTACTATATAAATAAGTAAGTACTAAATATTTAAAGTAGGCTTTAGCTAAGTATTATACTATAAGTGCTAAGGGCGCATAGTAGTAAAACCGTCTTGTAGAGCTACCCTAGCCGTAAGAACTAATAAATATTAAACTAAGATAGAGCTTAGAGGATAGTAAAGTATACTATTAAGAGTCTATATAGGCCTATTCTAAGCTAATTCTTATAAAAAGACTTAAAAAGTTAAAAAAAGTCTAGGACTCTTTAATTTTAAATTAAATAAATAAAGTTAAAACTATTTTACTAGGTAGACCTACTAACCCACAAGCTAGGGCCTAACTTATTAGCTAGTGTTAAATTATTATAGAAGAAATGGGTTAGTAAGTGGATAAGTTATAAATTTTAGCCCCCCCTAAGTACCGCTTAAGCTTAAGTAAATAAGGCTGGAGTATAGTACTATAGAGGGCTTTATATCTAGCACAGAACTAGCTTACTAAGGAGATACTATAGAGTATAAGGGCTAGAAGAAGGACTATATAGGTAGTAAGGCCTAGTAGTAAGTTCCTACTAATACAAAAACCCCCTACTTAATAGCCTACTCTAGGGCCGGCCTATTAGCTATTAGTAGTAACGTAAAAGCAGGCCGAGATAGTGCTAAAGTTAACTACTATAGAGCCTATCTAGGATCGCTCTTAGGTCCTATTTTAGTATAAGTATTACTTTTTTATAGGTCTAGTTATTAGCTAGTATATTACTTAGACTACCTATTAAGCGCATAATAAGTAGCACTCTTAACTACTAGACTATAGTATAGAGGGCCGTAGTGTTTTACTATTTAATTTGGAGAATAGAATAGGTTTATTTAGAGTACTATACTAACGTCCCTGTAGTTGGTTGTATTGCTATATAGACTATTTTTTAGCTGGGTAGTAAAAAGAAACTAAGACTAAGAGGTTTAGTTAGAATCCCTAGGTTAATACTTAAAACCCTTAGTTTAGAGTACTGCCTACTAAACTAGCCTTTAGTAAATAAAAATATTTTTAATAAATACTTTTATAAATAGTAATACCTAGAAGGTCTAAGACTCTCACCTCTTTTATTACTAGGCGTATCCTACCCCTAAACGTCCCTATAATAAGTCTTGTTATAACATCTATATTAACCTATAAGTTTAAGTAGAGTACTATAAGAGACTATATCCTAAGTAGATATAAACTACTAAATCCTGGGCTAGTATAACCTTTAGTATTAGTAGGTATAGTTACTAAGAAGAGAATATATAGAACTTATTTAAAAGGCTAACTGGGCTAAGAAAGTATTTTAAAATTACTAATACAACTTAGTATAGGCGTTTTATAGTGATAAGAGTATCCCTTTTTAGTACTAGGCCCAAGATTGTTTATATAGTAGCCTTTTGCTTAGAGGGACTACTAGAGATAATAGGGCATAGGGGATAATAACTTACTGCTTAACGTACTATATCTACTAAGTAATAACCTAGATAAGTACTACTTTTATTTTATATATAAAGGGCTATATAGTATCTTATTAATGTATCTTTATTCTGGGCTAGATAGAGATTTAGTGTTTTAGTAGCTTAAATTTAATTTTAAGTTAGAATTTAGGATATATATAAAAACTAATTAATAAGTTGGGTAATTAAGTAGTTATACTCCTATAGTACTTATTTAATATTCTACCTGGCTACTTAACCTCTTTAAGGTTTTATTAGTAATAAAAGCTCCTGTCCCTAGTTAGTGCGGCCCTCTAGTACTTATACTATAACGTTTAACTTAAAAGGAACTAGGCCCTTTATAACCTACTATAAGGTCTTATAACGCTGTATATATTAGTTAGTAGTCCCTTACCTTTACTACTAAGCTATAAAGCCCTACTATTACTAGCGATTAGGCTTAGTAATATAAATAAAAAGCCTATTATAGCCTGTAACTTTAGTACTAGTTTAGTAACTTAGAGAAGTCCTACTAAGGTTAAAGGCGGTAGCTATAGTAGCTAGTAAGGGTTATAATTACTAAAAAGAGGACGTAAAAGGGGTTAAAAGACCCCCCCCTGTAATATTGTTTATTTTAGTTAAGGCTAAGGCTAGTAGTTAAGTAATAAAGTAAAGTTTATAAATAGTTAAAGTAAGGGGGGCTAAAGTCTATAGAATTAATTAATTATTACTTATATACCTAGGCCCTACTAGAAAAGCGTTTTACTACTCTTAAAGTAAGGCCTGGCTGCTTCTTAGTAGTTATTACTTTATAACTTAAAAAACTAGTTATAGTAGTCTGTACTGTTTATAATAAATTTAAACTTATAGGATAGTATTTAGTTTTAAAAAGTACTTACTTTTTACTTTAAGTAGTATTTACTTTTTGCTTAATTTGTACTAGTAAACTTGGGTAGAGTTGTTAAAATATAGTATATATAACTAAAATCTAAAAACTACTCCCCTACTTAAATATATTAGAGTAGAGTATTTTTTTAAACGTATAAAGTGCCTGTAAGATAAACCTATAAGTACTAGTTATAAATAAGATTTAAGAACTACTTCTCTGTATTAGTATACTAAAGTAGAGTATTTTTCTTATTTAGCTATTATACTATAACTTAACTATTGCTTACTAAACTAAAGCCGCCCTCTTAGTAGAGAAGCCCCTAAGCTACAAGTGGCTAGGGCCCGCTAGAAGGTAAGTATCGCCCCTATAACTTTAGTGCTAACCTATAGATATAGGTAATAAATTCTAAAAAAGAGCTTTAACTGCTTTGCGATAGAGTTGCTACTAAGGTATCCTTTTTAGTTTCTTTTTCTTTACTATAAAGTGTTTTTTTAGTAGGTACTACTGCTTACCTATGCCCCTAAAGAAGCCGCTTAAGTAGTAAACTAAAAACGGGATTGCGGGCCTAAGGGCTATACTTAAGGGCGCTACGTACGTTCTAGGTCCGTACTATTATTACTAGTAGGTAAGTTAGATTTTACTAAGTATTATAATACTTTAGTGTACTTAGGCGATAACGGTAGGCCGGCCTAGTAGTATCGCCTACTTCTGTAGTAGTATTGCTTACTTTTTTTATTAGTGCCTTAACTATAGAGTACAGCTGCTATGCAGGACTAAGATCCCTTACTAAAAACAGTTTTACTATTACTATAAAGGGCTCCCTACTAGTACTTCTATGCTTTAATAGTCCTTTTAGTTAATAAAAATATCTTTAGTAAATACCTTTATTAATTAATTGCGCTTAGTAGTTAGGAATTAATTACTTTTATCCTTCCTGGGCTTGTTTTATTTATAAGTATCTTAAAGAACCTACTAGTAGGTATATAGATTAACTAAGCTTAAAAATAAAGACTTGGGTTAAAGCCTTTTTTGTTAGTATACTGTAGTTATTTAAGCCTCTAGAGTGTAGCTATTTAAGTCTTTTATTTTTTTTAAAATAAAGGCCCTATTTAGGTTACTAGTACTCCCCTACGAGTGGGGTTTATTAGCTTATTAGAAAAGGTACGCCCTAAATAAGTGTACTAAACTATACTAGGCTGGTGTTACTCTTAGTCCTAAGGGCTGTAATAGTTTTAATTTTCTTACTAAGTTAGTTAGTTACTTAATACTAAATGTGTTTACTTATTCTGTTTTTTCTATAGTTACTTATAATTACTAGTAAAACTACTTAGTAAGCTATTATTTACTTATAAAAGGTACTTAGGGCTGTAGGTAGTACTTAATAGAGTTAAGCTGTACTATTGCTAAGGCCTTAGTTAGAGTGCTACTAAACATAACTATAGTGCCCCTAAGGCCCTAAAACTAGCTTAACCCACTTTACTACTGTACCTTTAGCTGTACTAAACCCCCTTAGGGAAGAGTTTAGTAACTAGTGTGCTTAGAAGGGGAGACTTACCCTAGTACTTTAGTTATTTAGTATTTATAACTGGGAGTTTATCCCCTATTACTTAGTATATAGCTAGTTAGTAGTTAGTTATTTATAAAGCCTATTAGTTAGGTATTAGAGGTACAGGGCCTAAGATCCCTTTTTATTAACTCTAGTTTAGTGGTCCGCTTTAGTGGCCTTTTTTATAAGAGTTAATAATAACTAACTATACTATTAAACTAAGACTATAGGGGCCTATAAGACTACTATAGTGGGTTTATACTATTGTTTTTATAATATAGGACGTTTATTATAGTTCTAAACTACTCCCCTTACCTACTAAGGGGCGGGGTTGATATAGCTTTAGTAGGGGATACCCCCGTAAATACTTATACTATTGCCTAGGCCCCCTTACTATATAGGTATAGTTAGTTAGGTTACTAGAGTGCTTAGTGCTGTTGTTTCCCCTACGAGGCCCTTCTTTAGTAAATTAAAGCTTCTATAGCTGTTTTGTAGTAGCCATTATTACCCCTTTCTATAGACCTCTTAATACTTTTTTTAATAAAATTCTATTATATAGTATTTTTACTTAATTTTTTATTTTTTAAAAAAAAAATTAGTATAGTAAAATAAAAAAATTAACTTATACTTATTAAACTACTAAAAGAGTCTATACCCCTATACTGTCTCTATAGTAGAAATAAGTAGCCTTTTAAAGTAGTTTTTATGTGTTTATAGGCTACGTAGTGAGTATCTAGGCGTTGCCTGGAGTAAAAACCCTAGTAACTCTTAGTAGGTAAGTGACCTAAACTGACCCTACTTAGGGAGTAGTTAGTAAGTGGTTAGTAAGTGCCGGGAATGTACTTTAGAGTAAGTTTCCTAGCCGTTACTTAAGGGTAAGTTTAGGTTACTTTAAAGTAAGTTTAGAAAGTGGTTGGTGAGTGCTTAATAAGTACTGGGAATGTACTTTAGAGTAAGTTTTTTGGTTGTTACTTAAAAGTAAGTTTAGGTTACTTTAGAGTAAGTTTAAGTTACTTTAAAGTAAGTTTAAAAAGTAGTTAGTGTGTACTTATACTGGAATAGTACTTAAGGGTAAGTTTAGGCTACTTTAAAGTAAGTTTATAGAGTAGTTGGTGTATACTTGTGCCGGGACAGTACTTAAAGGTAGGTTTAAACTACTTTAGGGTAAGTTTATAAAGTAGTTAGTGTGTACTTACGCTGGAATAGTACTTAAGAGTAGGTTTAGACTACTTTAGAATAAGTTTATAAAGTAGTTAGTATATACTTATACTGGAATAATACTTAAAAGTAAGTTTAGGCTACTTTAGAGTAAGTTTAGGCTACTTTAGAGTAAGTTTAAGCTACTTTAAGTAAGTTTAGGGTATAGTTAGTATATTTTACTTTATACTAGCTTAGTACTTAAGGGTAGATTTAAATTACTTTTTAAGTACTTTTTTAAAAACTATATATTAGTTATAATAAATTAATATTTTTTATATAACCCTTTTTAAATATTAAATTTATTATTTTTAATTTTTAATCTTTACTTTATTAAGTAAAAGTACTAACTTAAAAATACTTTTATTTTAAACTTTATTAGTTAAAAAGTCTTAAACTTACTAATATTTAAGCTTTTATATTTAAAATAACTCTTTATTTTTATATTAAATAACTAAACTAAACTCTTAAAAACTACTACTATATACTAATAAAACTACTAGTTTTACTCTTTATATTACTAAGTTATAAAACTTACTTTAAAGTAAACTTAAAATATAAACTACTCTATTAAGTATAATTTTAAGCTACTATAATAAGTACTTAGGTATTACTTATACCCTTTTTTACTCTATACTACTTAAATAGCTTTTACTGTTTACTTACTACTTAAAATACTTAACTAAACCCTTAATCCTAATTTTTATATTACTAAGTTTATTAAATTTACTCTAAAATAAACTTTAAACCTATACCACACTACTAGAAGTAGTTCGGGGTAGTTATAATAAGTATATAGCCTTTTTTAATGCCCTCTTTTATTCTATACTACTCCCCTAGCTCCTACTAACTACTCCCTACTTATAATACCTAGTTAAACCCTTAAACTTAATTTTTATATTACTAAGTCTATTAAACTTACTCTAAAGTAAACTTTAAACTTATACTATGCTGCTGGAGTTAGTCCATAGTAGCTATAATAAGTGCCTAGGTATTTTTTATATCCTCTTTTACTTTATAGTACTCGCCCGGCTTTACTAACTACTTTCTACTTATAATACTTAGCTAAACCCTTAAACTTAACTTTTATATTACTAAGTTTATAAAACCTACCCTAAAATAAACTTTAAACCTGTACTACACTGCTGGGGATAGTCTGCAGTAGCTGCGCTGAGTACCTAGGCGTTTTTTATACCCTATTTTACTCTCCGTAAGTCTCCCTAGTAGCTGCGATGCGTACTCTACTTATTTTTCTTAAAAAAAAGTTGTAAGTTGATTTTTTTATTTTTTTATATAAATTTATTTTTTAAAAAATAAAAAATTAAGGGAAAATCTAGTATAATAGATTTTAACCTAAAAAGGTATTGGGAGGTATATGAGAAAGGGAAGTAAATACTTAAATAGTAGCGCTAAGACCTAAATCTACCTATGTTAGCTACTATAGTAATATACCATAAGTACACCTATAGCTACTATAGAACGAATTTCGCCCTGTTTTAATACTAAAGACTAAGAAAATAGGCCTGGGGAATAACGTTTATAGTAAAGAAACCCTTTACTAAGAAACTAAGTTATTATACTAAGCTAGTAAGTCTAGCTAGTAGAATAAAGTGCGGGGAGTAGCCTAGTAAGTGTACTATAAACTCTAACTAAGCTACTATAGCTGTAGTAAGTCTGTACTATAGTTTTTAGTATAAATAGCTTTTAAAAGTAAGGACTGTACTTTATAACTTACTTAACTAGTAGTGCTAGGGCCCTTTATACTTAAACTAAATAGTATAAAGTATAGTAAGTAGCTGGCTATTTAGTGCTACTACGTACTAACGTTGCCCGGTACTTATAGCTAAGGGCAATACTATATCTAAAGTAAGGATATAATACATACTCTAAACCTAACTACTTAAAAGAGTATAGAGGGAAACTAACACACTAGAAGTAATAATAGCTATACTAAACTTTACTTTAAAGTCCCTAGGGTATATTAAAAAGAGTTTAAAAGGGTAGTTAGGACTGTAACGCCCGGTGGTTAGTAAAGTAGGTTGCTATACTTACTTACTGTTAAGTGCTAAGGACCTTAGTATCCTTAACTAAAGGTAAGTATAAGAACTTTTAAGGTTTTAGTAGTTATAAGTTAATTTTTTTATTTTTCTATATAAATCTTTTTTTTAAGAAATAAAAAATTAAAGAAAAATCTAGTATAGTAGATTTAGGGCTAAAAAAGCGTTAGTAGGCCCTTAAAGTAGAAGTAGCCCTACTATAACTAACTCTCCGTTAAAACTACCTAAGCGGTACTTAATAGGCATACTACTATAGTAATATAATAAAAATTGTTTTTTATTTTTTAAATTACTATATTATATATCCCTAGTAATTTCTTAAAGCCTTAGTAGCCTTAGTTTAAAAGAAATTATAGTAGTAGTTACCCCCTTTAAAAAAAGCCACTATAGTAGACTACTAACTTAGGGATACTAGGTAGGTCTATAGAGCTCTAGGGCTCTATAAGCTAGTCTAAAGTACTTTATAAAAAGGCCTTATACTAACCTAAGGGAGCTAAAGGGGAGAAACGCCTAAGGGTAGATGCTAAATAGCTAAAACCTTGGAGTCTAGTCTTCTTTAGTAATAAAAAACCCTAAATAGTAGTGCCTAAGTAAGTACGCAGTAGTGGACGTTAGGTAAGTAGGATGTTAATAAGCTATTAAGACTTACTTCTTTAGTTTTATACTATTCCGTAATAGTGTAAAGCTTATCCTAATAACTACTACTTTAATAGTGTCCTACTGCAATAGTATATATAAGTATAGACTATTCTATTAATATACAAGTACTAATTAAATATAGTAGGGGCTAAACCCCACTACTAAGACAATAAAAACCTAACTTAAACCTAACTAGCTACTAAGTCTAGTAGCATAGTACTTAGCCCTAGAAACTTAGCAAACCTTAAAATCCTTTATAAACCTACCTTTAACGTTACTTTAGAGTAATTTACTTACCTACAGACTACTAAACCTATTTAAAATAACGTCTTTTTTAAGTACTAAAAGCTTTATATAGTATAGAAATATATAATATAAATAAAATAAACGTTCTATATTTTTAAAACCCTTATATAGTATCCCCCTAGTAATTTCTTAAAGCCTTAGTAGTCTTAGTTTAAGGGGGTTTATAGTAAGAGTTGCTTTTTATAAAGGGGGCCGCTTAAGTAGACCCCTAAACTAGAAATACTTAAATAAACTACGGTTTAGTTAAATAGACTTTTTAAAGTAATAGTAGCAGAAAGACTAGTAATAAATACTAAATAGTTAAAGTACTAAAAAAGAACTTACTTATATAGCTACTAGTGCTCCTCCCCCCTTACTTATAACTCTATACTACAGAAAAGCGTAAAGGCACTAAAGTTAGGTCCTTTACCCTCTAACTTACCCTTTCCTAGGGGGGTTTAAACTTAAAAAGGCAGTTTTAACTCTTACTAAACCTTAGGGGACCATAGTTATTTATATATAAACTAATACCGTTAAGGCCTAGCTATTAAGTTAAACCTTAGTATAGTCACAATTTAGTACTATATCTTATAAAGGTAGTTTAAAATTAAATACTAGTCGTTTATTAATATTAAATCCGTCCTTAAATATACAACGTTTAGTATTAAAAAAAGTTTATTAGGAGTAGGACTTACTTAAACTAAATAGTTAGTAGTACTCTATTTATAAATAGGTTTTAACTTTTATATTAAACTAATTAAAGTAGTAACTCTCCTTAAGGACACTAAGTTTAAGACTAAAGGTACCTACTTAGCAAAGTAACCCTCCCCAACACTTAAAAACCCTATATTAACCTATATAAGTTAAGTAAGTATAGTAACTAGTACGGAGTAGTAGCTTAATTAACTATTTACTTAAGCTTTTAGTTTATATATTGTAATTCTTTTATTACTAAAGCGTCCTTTAGTAGATAAAGTTATAGACCAAGTAAGCGCAGCTACCTAATAGAAAAACCTAAGTAAATAAAGTATTAGTTATAACTTAATTAGCAATACTAAATATATCTACTAAAGCAGGCCCTAGTAAGTAATAAGCTACTATAGAGTACTAAATAGTCCTAGGTACTAAGCGGGCTAGTCTAGAGCTTACTCCTAGCTTCTATACTATAGTAGTAAATAAAGGTCGCTATAGTATACTTAACAGTCCCAGACTAAGCAGGCCGGCCTAGAGCGCGCTCCCCTACTATAGTAGTAGAGAGTCGTGCGTCGCGCAACTTAGTTTGCTTTTAGCGGCATTCTAAAAACTAGTGAGCTATAAGGGTAAGGGCATGCCTTACACACTCCTGTGTATTCTTAACTAGTAGCGCGCTAGGCCCCGGAATATCTGTAGCTAGTACTTAACTTAGTAGACTCTTAGAGCCACTTACTTCTACTACTTTGTATATAAAATAAGAAGCTTTACTATAATACGCCTATTACTTATAGTATACTCGTAAGTAAAGAAATAGGTATAGTCCGGGGTATTACAAAACTATAAGTCGTTTATAGACATTTACATAACCACAAGTTAAATAGCTAACTAAGTTATTATTATTATTAATAATATATTTAATACTACTAGGCCCCCTATAAAGGTAAAAAGTAACTACACTAGTATTACTATCTTAATACGCATTTATATATAAATATAAGTATAATATATATCTATCTATTATTTATATATAAAGTCTTTCTGTGTTTTATATATCGCAGTAAGAGGTAGTAGATATATTAGTAGTGTTCCTTTTTACTAGTTTTAAACTAATAAGTAAGGTAGTAGTTAAAGAGTTAATAAAAATAAGTATATATAATAGACTGTTTAGTATTAACCCCTTTAAGGGGGTCTTAATAGTTACTTAGCGTAGTAGCTTTATATTAAAGTAGTGCTAGTTTACCTCCCGTTAGGGAGGGGGTCCTAAAGTAAACTAGTTTACTAATAATCCTAGAAGTAGCCTACTATAGCCTAATTTAGTAGGTATAGAAGCTAAAATCCCTTACTAGTCTATAGCTCTTAGAAAAAGCTTTAGGTAACTAAGCCTATAATCTTTTAATCTAGTTAACACAAGGGTATAATTTAGGAAATAGTTAATTATAAAGGAAAGGAGAAAAAAGGAAGGTTTTAATACCTACAGGCATCTTTACTATACAGTAGAATAGGGACTAAAGAAATAGTAAAGGCAGCTATAAAAAATAGGTGTAGTAGAGATAAATAGAATATTTTAGTATAAACCGCCTAGTTTAAGCTATTACTATTACTTCTATTACTTATACTATTACTACTTTAATTCCTATTTCTACCTACAACTTTACTATTACTTCCTTTAGAAAAAGTCTTATTACTACTTAATTTATCCTTAAAGTCTAAGTCTTCTTTACCAGCCCTTAGTACCGTACCAGCCACCTTTAACTTACTCTTATAACACTTTAGCGAACCCTTACTAAACTAGGTCTTATAAATATCTAAACTAGGTCAACCACATTTCTTAAGCCCTAGAGCGTCTTTAATTACATTTATCTATTTAACAGTATAACTAGAGGGAAGTATAGTAAAGTAAAGATCTTTATTAGTAATACGCGTTATATTAAAACTATCTATAGTAAATAGGTTAAGCAGTCGCACCAGCTCCTTAGTAGCTCTAACTTTATACTAGTATACTAGTATAGTAAAAATAAACTAAAAAAGTACTATAACTTCTCTTATAAACCTCTTAGCTTTAATACTACTAAACGGACTATAGACCTAAAGTAAATATATTAACTATTAAATAACTAACTAACTAGTTACTAGTAACTTATAAATATTATAGTAGCTACTACTACGGTATTATACAAAGCAATATGCTTCTAAAGAAGGATATTACTCTTCCCTTTTAACTCTTCTTTATCCGTCTTCTTAACATTCGTCTTTTTTTAAGTATTTATCTTCTTCCCTCCTAAGTCACTAGTATTAGAGTTAGGGTTAATAAGCTACTAAAAAACGATTCTAATATAAAACGTAATTTTCTCTAAAGTATACTAAAACCACTACAGCCCTTACTACTTTATATTATAGATACAAACCCTTATAGTAAAGTAATTAGTAAAAGTCTAGTAAGTATAAATAAGTCTATAAAAGGCATAAAGTATCTATAGACAGTAAGCAAATATCTAAAGCAGACTAAGAAGCAAAGGCTACTAACTACTATATACTTAATACTTCTAGCCGTATATATAAAGCACTTATTATCGTTATCCTTAGCTGTAATACAGACTAGCCGGTTATTACAACAAAGCATAAAAACGTATTCTAAGTAGGGGGGGTTTTTATTAAACTATCCCTTAAACCTTTCCTTAAGCTTAAACGGATAGTTATAGAAAATGTAATTAAATAAAATACTAAATATTTTAGAACAAATTATAGCTACTTATTAAGCAGTAGAAAGTAAGTATAGTTAGTATAATCGCTAGGGAAAAGAAGGCACTAGAGAAATAAGGGCCTATTAGCCCCGTTATATACTAGTTTATTAAAGAGAAAACGGTTAAATAACAGCTATTATAAGTATAGCTGGGTAGACAAACAAAGGGCATACCAGAGCAAAGGACATCAAGCAGTCTCCTTATCCTTACTAAGCGAGATTAAGAATAGCAATATTATAAATAAAGGCTCACTACTATAAAGACAGCAATAAAAGGGCGGAGGCTCAAAAGCAAAAGTAAGCACGTCAAAGCCGGCCAAAAAAACAGTAGAGCATAAAAATAAAAAAAACCACAGTAAACGCGCAACACATCAGCAACTATAGTATAAAGCAGACTAGAGCGGGCTATAAATTAAAATAGTATAAAAACTAGTAAGTACCTTATACAACGTCGCTTAGTAAACGCCGACGTAGTTAGTAATACCTAGCGAGCTTAGTAACTTAAAGCTGTAAAGATAGGTATAAGAGCATAAAAAAAAAAGTCTAAGGAGCCTTAAAGTAAATAATTATAGAATTAAAAGTATTAAATTAGGGGACAAGGGTACCTAAGTAGCCTAGCTATTTTAGTAAAGTTATTCTATATCTACTAAGTTTTTACTAAGTAGGTTACATAGTTAATAAACTTTATTATACTTAATAAGTCTCTACTAAGTAGTTACTAACCCTTTAGTACTTAGTATACTTAGTAAGTATTTATTAAAATAAAAACTATAAGCCACTATAGTAGTACTTTAAGTATTAACATAGTTTAAAAACTCTACCTAAATACTTAAATTATTAGTAATATTAATTACTTTAATACGGACCCTATCCTTAAGTAATAAAAAGAGTAGACTTATAGCTAAGTTTAAATTAAACGGGAAACTTCTTTTAAGTTACTTTTTAATAAAAAACCTACCCTTAAGTGACTTTTTAATAAAAAACCTCCCTTAAACTACTTTTTAATAAAAAACCTACCCTTAAGTAAATTTAACAAAAAACCTACCCTTAAATAGCGGTAATATCGCCTAAGTCTTAACTTTAATAAAAAACCTACCCTTAAGTAACTTTAATAAAAAACCTAGTTTTAAGTAAATTTAATAAAAAACCTACCCTTAAGTAACTTTAGTAAGAAACCTACTCTTAAGTAGTAGTAATATTGCCTAAGTCTTAACTTTAATAAAAAACCTACCCTTAAGTAACTTTAGTAAAAAACCTACCCTTAAGTAAATTTAATAAAAAACCTACTCTTAAGTAACTTTAGTAGAAAACCTACCCTTAAGTAGTAGTGATATTACTTAAGTTTTAATTTTAATAAGAAACCTACTCTTAAGTAGTAGTAATATCGCTTAAGTTTTAACTTTAATAGAAAATCTACCCTTAAGTAACTTTATTAAGAAACCTACCCTTAAGTAAATTTAATAGAAAACCTACTCTTAAATAACTTTAGTAAAAAACCTACCCTTAAGTAACTTTAATAAAAAACCTACCCTTAAGTAAATTTAATAGAAAACCTACTCTTAAGTAACTTTAGTAGGAAACCTACCCTTAAGTAGTAGTAATATTGCTTAAGTCTTAACTTTAACGGAAAACCTACCCTTAAGTAACTTTAGTAGGAAACCTACTTTTAAGTAGTAGTAATATTACTTAAATTTTAACTTTAATAGGAAACCTACCCTTAAGTAACTTTAGTAGGAAACCTATTCTTAAGTGACTTTAATAAAAAACCTACTCTTAAGTAGTAGTAATATTGCTTAAGTCTTAACTTTAATAGAAAACCTACCCTTAAGTAACTTTAGTAAGAAACCTATTCTTAAGTAACTTTAATAAAAAACTTACCCTTAAGTAGCAGTAATATTACCTAAGTCTTAATTTTAATAAAAAACTTACTCTTAAGTAACTTTACTAAAAAACCTACTCTTAAGTAAATTTAATAAGAAACCTACTCTTAAGTGACTTTAGTAAGAAACCTACTTTTAAATAGCGGTAATATTGCCTAAATCTTAACTTTAATAAAAAACCTACCCTTAAGTAACTTTAGTAAAAAACCTACTTTTAAGTAGTAGTAATATTACTTAAGTTTTAACTTTAATAAGAAACCTACCCTTAAGTAACTTTAGTAGAAAACCTACTTTTAAGTAGTAGTAATATTGCTTAAGTCTTAACTTTAATAAAAAACCTACCCTTAAGTAGTAGTAATATTGCTTAAGTCTTAACTTTAACGGAAAACCTACTTTTAAGTAATTTTAATAGAAAACCTACCCTTAAGTAACTCCTAAACTTACTCTAAAGTACCCTCTCTACTTAGGGTAAGTGCCTACTAACTACTTACTAATAACTCTTAAACTTACTTTTAAGTATAGAAAACTTACTTTTAAGTACAGAAAACTTACTTTTAAGTATAGAAAACTTACTCTTAAGTACGGAAAACCTACTCTTAAGTAACTTAGGCTACGCGGAGGGGGGTGTAAGAACTTTTAAGGTTTTAGTAGTTGTAAGTTAATTTTTTTATTTTTTTATATAAATTTATTTTTTAGAAAATAAAAAATCGGGGGAAAATCTAGTATAACGGATTTTAACCCGAAAAGGTATTAAGAAGTTTATAAGAAGGGGAAGGAAATACCTAAATAGTAGTACTAAAACTTAAATCCCCCTACTATAAGTACTATAGTAGTTATTAGTAGGGTATATACTATAGTAATATATATATTAGTTCCCTATTATTTAAACTATTATATAGTATTTCTCTAGCGACTTCTTAAGGCTTTAGTAGTTTTAGTTTAGGGGAGTTTATAGTAGTAGTTGCTTTTTATAGAAGAGGCTACTTAAGTAGACTTTTAAACTAGGGATGCTAGGTAGGGCTTTAGGGCCTTATGCCCCGGTAGTCCGGCTGGATAGGCTTTATAATAGGGTTTATGCCCCCTTAAGAAAGTAATAAAAACTAAAATTTTAATATTAAATACTAAATAACTAAAGCTTTAGAGTAAATAACTTTTATATTAGGTTAAGAGGAGATGGTATAGATAGTATTATAGGTGTTATAACTACTAGAGTATAGAGATAATATACTTATAGGTTTTTAAAATAAAGTAAAGTTATAAAGTATAAGTTAAAGTAATAATACTACTTTAAAAGGGAGCTATAGGGTTAAGTTAAGAATAGGGTAGTGGTGTTTAAGTATTACTTTTAATTTTATAAAAAGGGCTAGCTTTGTAGCTAGTAAGAGTGCTTTACTAAGCCGCGATTTCTAGTAGTAAAAGGGGATCCTTAGGGTTCTTATTAGGGTGATTTACTCTTTAAGTCTTTTAAAATAAAAGTACTATAGTTAAGTAATAGAGGAGTATACTCTTTATATGTACTATAGTAAATCTACGAACCTAAGTTAGGAGTAGGAAAATATTAGTCTCCTATAAAAAACTTTATAAAAACCTTATAAAATAGTGTTTTATAGCTGTGTAGGGGGAGTAGTAGTAGGTGCTATAACTTATAGAGCTTAGTATATTACTAAGTTAGAAGATAAGTTAGTAGAATAAAGTATAACTTAGAACTATTAAGTTATTTTACTAAAGTAACTCTAGGTATTAACTTTATATATTAGTTAGTATAAAATAGGTAGACTTTAATAAAAGTTTAGTTTATAAAGGGTTAAGGAAGCTGAAAAGTTAAGTTAAAAAGTTAAGCTGGGAAGTCGACTTAAGAAGATATACTAAAAGGCTAAATAGGGAGCCTAAGCCTAACTACTAGTCCCCTAGAACGAGGTAACTAGCGCGATGGGCTAGTGTAATAGGGGGGTTAGGGCCGTAGGGCGGGCTATGCACGGCTACTAAGTAAACGGGCGGGCAAGCTAGCAAGCTAAGTAGAGGACCAGGTTGCACACTAACTTACAGACTAGTACAGAAGCTATTTAACCTATCCTTCTATATACACATTAAGATGTAACTTAGTAAGGTAAGTAGGTAAACTAGGAGGAGGAAAAGTAAGGCTTTATAAAAGAGATAAATAAACAACTAGTTAGTAAAAAGTTCTATTTAAATAGGCTAGTTAAAGTAAGTAGGTCTAGTAAGTTAATCTAAGGTACTACTAAAAAAAGAACTTTAGAATAACTTAGTATAGTAGCCCAGCTTTATACTAAATAGGGGTAGTAATATAATGCAAATAGCTATACCTAAGTATTTAAAAGTACTAACTAATAGAGCCTTTTAATAAAGAACTATAGAACGAGGTAGTTTATTAGTAGTTTACTATTAAGTAAGTAAAAATAATAAAGTAATGTAATATACTATACTAAAGTATATAGAAGAACTAATTAGTAGAGTTTTTTAATAAAGAACTATAAAATAAAGTAGTTTACTAGTAGTTTACTATTAAGTAAGTAAAAATAGTAAGGTAATGTAATATACTATACTAGAGTATATAAAGGAACTAACTAGTAAAGCCTTTTAATAAAGAACTATAGAATAAGGTAGTTAATTAGTAGCTTACTGTTAAGTAAGTAAAAATAGTAAAGTAATATAATATACTATACTAAAGTATATAAAAGAACTAGTTAGTAAAGCCTTTTAATAAAAAACTATAGAATAAAGTAGTAAAAACGGGTAGTAAAACCTACTACTACTTACTAGTAAACTAATACTCTAAATACTTATATTTAGGTAAGTAGGTTTAAGTAAGTTAGTATAGTTTATATTTAAAAGGAGAACTTTAGGATAAAGTAGTATATAAAGTTAACTTTAAGTAAGTAAAAATAGTAAGGTAATATAAATAGTTAATCCTAAGTACTTAAGGGAGTAAACTAGTATAAGCCTTTAACTTAATAGCTTCTTATTAAATTAACTAGTATAATAGCTTAACCCGTTTAAGTAGGAATGGCCTACTAGTACTATAAAGTATTTTAAGATTTATACCTTAAGGAAAGGTGCTAAGTAGGGATATTTTACTTAACTCTAGTTACTTAGAGTTATAGGTATAAGTAACTTAGTTTTTTATTTAAAAGTATAAAAAGAACCCCTTATAGTTAATTATTCTAAACTTACTAATATAACTAACCCTTTAGGTTCTTAAGTCCTGGGTAGCCTAGACTATAAAAAAGATTAATACCCCGAGGTAGGGTGTTAAAGAACCCTTTCCTAGGACCCTAGGTTACTTAGGTTAAGTAGGAGTTCTTTACTCTTTAAAGAGTATAGATATTCTACTTAACTTAAACTACCTAAAGTTATAAATAAAAGTTATTTAATACTTTACTTTAAAATACAGAACCTCTACCTAGCCCATACTACCCGGAGTTCTAGACAAAAGCTATTTAGTATTTTACTTAAAAGTATAAAAACCCTAAAACTAATTATACTAAGCCTATTAGTATAACTAACTACTATACTTTATAGTTATAAGTTATTTAAGTTATATAAAAAAACCCTTTTTTAAAAAAAAGTACTAAAAGGGCTATCCCTAAAGCTCTAAATAGTTAGGGCTAAGTTAAAGCTCTATTATTATACAGCTTTAACTTAACACTATTTATATAGTATCGCAGTAGGAATAAGCTATTTACTACCTCTCCTTAAAGTAGCACTCTTCTACAACTAACTATACTAAGCCCACTAACTTAACTAACTAACTATAAACTAAACTATAACTAACTACTAGTAGGAGTCCCTAACTAGTACTTAAAGGGCATAAACAGTATACTATTACTCTTTATTATAACTTATATTAAAGCTCTAGAACTCTAAAGTAAAGGGTTCTAAAATTAATTATAAAGTATAACAATAAAAAGTATTTTAAATAAATATACTATTATAAACTCTACTAACTAAGTAAGGCCTAGCTGTATAAACCTAAATAAATAAAAAGAAAACTATACTACTAAAATAGAATAAGGATATATAAGTTTAGAATATATATAAAAGTAGTTATTAACTATATAGTAAATAGCTAAGTCTAACCTAATTAAGTCCCTTAACTGTACTATAAGAATTATAAGTAGCTATAGTACTATATAAATAAATAAGTACTAAATATTTAAAGTAAGTTTTAACTAAGTATTATACTATAAGCACTAAAAGTGCATAGTAGTAAAACTATTTTATAAAACTACCCTAACTATAAGGACTAATAAATATTAAACTAGAATAAAGTTTAAAAAATAATAAAGTATACTACTAAGAGTCTATATAGACCTATCTTAAGCTAACTCTTATAAAGAAACTTAAAAAACTAAAAAAGGCTTAGAACTCTTTAATTTTAAATTAAATAAATAAAGTTAAAACTATTTTACTAAGTAGACTTACTAATTTATAAACTAAAGCCTAATTTATTAACTAGTATTAAATTATTATAAAAAAAACGGATTAGTAAGTAAATAAGTTATAAATTTCGGCCCCCCCTAAGTGCTACTTAAGCTTAAGTAAATAAAGCTAGAGTATAGTACTATAGAGGGCTCTATATTTAATATAGAACTAACTTACTAAAAAGATACTATAGGGCGTAAGGGCTAGAAAAAGGACTATATAAGTAGTAAAGTCTAGTAATAAGCTCCTACTAATATAAAAACCCCCTACCCAATAGCCTACTCTAGGGCCGGCCTATTAATTATTAGTAGTAATATAAAAGTAGGCTAAGATAGTGCTAAAGTTAATTACTATAAAGTCTACCCGGGATTACTCTTAGGTCCTATTCCGGTATAAGTATTACCCTTCCGCGGGTCTAGTTGTTAACTAGTATATTACCTAAACTACCTATTAAGTACATAATAAGTAGTACTCCTAACTACTAAACTATAGTATAAAGAACTATAGTATTTTACTATTTAATTTAAAAAATAAAACAGGTCTATTTAGGGTACTATACTAACGTCCCCGTAGTTAGTTATATTACTATACAGACTATCTTTTAGCTAAGTAGTAAAAAAAAACTAAAACTAAAAAGTTTAATTAAAATCCCTAAGTTAATACTTAAAACCCTTAGTCTAGAGTACTACTTACTAAACTAGTCCTTAGTAAATAAAAATATCCTTAGTAAATACTTTTATAAATAGTAATACCTAAGAAGTTTAAAACTCTTACTTTTTTTATTACTAAGTATATTCTACCCTTAAACATCCTTATAATAAGTTCCGTTATAATATCTATATTAACCTATAGGCTTAAGTAAAGTACTATAAAAAACTATATCTTAAATAAATATAAACTATTAAATCCTGAGCTAGTATAACCTTTAGTACTAGTAGATATAGTTACTAAAAAGAAAATATACAAAACCTATTTAAAAAACTAACTAAGCTAAAAAAGTATTTTAAAATTACTAACACAACTTAGTATAAGTATTTTATAGTAATAAAAGCATCCCTTTTTAGTACTGGGCCTAAGATTATCTATACAACAGCCTCCTACCTAAAGGGACTACTAAAAACAATAGAGTATAGGGGATAATAGCTTACTACTTAACGCACTATACCTACTAAGTAATAACTTAAATAAGTACTACTTTTATTTTATATATAAAAGGCTATATAGTGTTTTACTAATATATTTCTATCCTGGGTTAAATAAAAATTTAATATTTTAGTAGTTTAAATTTAGTTCTAAGTTAAAATCTAGGATATATATAGAAACTAGTTAGTAAGCTAAGTAACTAAGTAGTTATACTCCTATAGTACTTATTTAATATTCTACCTAGCTACTTAACCTCTTTAAAGTTTTATTAGTAATAAAAGCTTTTATTCTTAGTTAGTATAGCCCTTTAGTACCTGTACTATAACGTTTAACTTAAAAAGAACTAGGCCCTTTATAACCTACTATAAGGTCCCGTAACGCCGCGCACGTTAGCTAGTAGTCCCTTACCCTTACTACTAAGCTATAAAGCCTTATTATTACTAGTAATTAAACTTAGTAACATAGGTAAAAAGCCTATTATAGTCTATAACTTTAGTACTAATTTAGTAACTTAAAAAAGCCTTACTAAAGTTAAAAATAGTAGCTATAGTAGCTGGTAAGGGTTATAATTACTAAAAAAAGGATATAAAAGGGGTTAAAAAACCCCCTCCTATAATATTATTTATTTTAGTTAAGACTAAGGTTAGTAACTAAGTAATAAAGTAAAGTTTATAAATAGTTAAAGTAAAGGGGGCTAAAGTTTATAGAATTAATTAATTATTACTTATATACTTAAGCTCTATTAAAAAAGCGTTTTACTACTCCTAGAATAAGGCCTAGCTGCTTTTTAGTAGTTATTACTCTATAACCTAAAAAACTAGTTATAGTAGCCTGTACTATTTATAATAAATCTAAACTTATAGAATAGTATTTAGCTTTAAAAAGTACTTACCTCCTACTTTAAGTAGTATCTACTTCTTACTTAATTTATATTAGTAAACTTAGGTAGAGTTATTAAAATATAGTATATATAACTAAAATTTAAGAACTACTCGCCTACCTAAGTATACTAAAGTAAAGTATTTTTTTAAACGTATAAGGTGCTTATAAAATAAACTTATAAGTACTAGTTATAAGTAAGATCTAAGAACTACTCCCCTGTATTAGTATACTAAAGTAGAGTGTTTCCCTTACTTAGCTATTATACCACAACTTAACTATTACTTACTAAACCGAGGCCGCCCTCCTAGTGGGGGAGCCCCTAAGCTATAAGTAGCTAAGACCCGCTAAAAGGTAAGTATTACCTCTATAACTTTAGTACTGACCTATAGGTATAGGTAATAGATTCTAAAAAAGAGCTTTAACTACTTTATAATAGAGTTACTACTAGGGTATCCTTTTTAGTTTCTTTTTTTTTACTACAAGGCGTTTTTTTAGTAAGTACTACTACTTACTTATACCCCTAAAAAAGCTGCTTAAGTAGTAAACTAGAGACGGGATTGTAGGTCTAAGGGCTATACCTAAAGGTACTACGTACGTTTTAAGTCCGTACTGTTGTTACTAATAAGTGAGTTAAATCCTATTAAGTATTATAACGCTTTAGTATACTTAGGTAATAATAGTAGACCGGCTTAGTAGTATCGCCTACTTTTATAGTAGTATTGCTTACTTTTTTTATTAATACCTTAACTATAAAGTATAGTTACTATATAGAACTAAAATCCCTTACTAAAAACAGCTTTACTATTACTATAAAGGGCTCCTTACTAGTACTTTTATACTTTAATAGTTTTTTTAATTAATAAAAATATTCTTAGTAAATACTTTTATTAATTAGTTGTACTTAGTAGTTAAGAGTTAATTACCTTTATCCTTTTTAAGCTTGTTTTACCTATAAGTATCCTAAAGAACCTACTAGTAAGTATATAAACTAACTAAGCTTAAAAATAAGGACTTGAGTTAAAGCTTTTTTTGTTAGTATACTGTAGTTGTTTAAGCCTTTAAAGTGTAGTTGTTTAAGTCTTTTATTTTTTTTAAAATAAAGGCTCTATCTGGATCGCTAGTACTCCTCTATAAGTAGGGTTTACTAATTTACTGGAAAGGGTATACTTTAAATAAGTGTACTAAATTATACTAAGCTAGTGTTACTCTTAGTCTTAAGAGCTATAACGGTCTTAATTCTTTTATTAAGTTAATTAATTACTTAATACTAAATGTATTTACTTATTCTGTTTTTTTTATAGTTACTCGTAATTACTAGTAGAACTACTTAGTAAGCTATTATCTACTTATAAAAGGTACTTGGAGCTATAAGTAGTACTTAATAGAGTTAAGCCGTACTGTCGCTAAGGCCTTAGCTAGAGTACCGCTAAATACAACTACAGTACCCCTAAGGCCCTAAAACTAGCTTAACTTACTTTACTACTATACTTTTAGCTGTACTAAACCTCCTTAGGAGAAAGTTTAGTAACTAGTACGCTTAAAAGGGGAGACTTACTCTAGCGCTTTAGCTATTTAGTATCTATAGCTGGGAGTTTATTCCCTATTACTTAGTATATAACTAGCTAGTAGCTAGTTGTTTATAAAGTTTATTAGTTAAGTGTTAAAAGTACGGGGCCTAAGATCCCTTTTTATTAACCCTAGTTTAGTAGTTTACTTTAGTAGCTTTTTCTATAAGGGTTAATAATAACTAACTATACTACTAAACTAAAACTATAGGGGCTTATAAAACTACTATAGTAGGTCTATACTATTGTTTTTATAATATAGGACGTTTATTATAGCTTTAAACTACTCCCTTTACTTATTAAGGGGCGGGGTTAATATAGCTTTAGTAAGGGATACCCCTGTAAATACTTATACTATTACTTAGGCCCTCTTACTATATAGGTATAGTTAGTTAAGTTACTAGAGTACTTAGCGCTATTATCTCTTCTACGGGGCCCTTTTTTAGTAAGTTAAAGCTTTTGTAGCTACTTTATAGTAGCTATTATTACCCTTTTCTATAGACCTTTTAATACTTTTTTTAATAAAATTCTATTATATAGTATTTTTACTTAATTTTTTATTTTTTAAAAAAAAAATTAGTATAGTAAAATAAAAAAATTAACTTATACTTATTAAACTACTAAAAGAGTCTATACTCTTATACTATTTTTATAGTAAAAACGGGTAGCTTTTTAAAGTAGTTTTTATGTATTTATAGGTTATGTAGTAAGTATTTAAGTGTTATTTAGAGTAAAAACCCTAGTGACTCTTAGTAAGTAAGTGACCCGAACTAACTCTACTTAGAGAGTAGTTAGTAAGTAGTTAGTAAATACTAGGAATATACTTTAGAGTAAGTTTTCTGGTTGTTACTTAAGGGTAAGTTTAGGTTACTTTAGGGTAAATTTAAAGAGTAGTTAATAAGTACTTAATAAGTACTAAGAATATACTTTAGAGTAAGTTTTTTAGCTGTTACTTAAGAGTAAGTTTAAGTTACTTTAAAGTAAGTTTAAGCTATTTTAAGGTAAGTTTAAGGAGTAGTTGGTGTGTACTTGCGCTGGAATAGTACTTAAGGGTAAGTTTAGGCTACTTTAGGGTAAGTTTGTAGAGTAGTTAGTGTGCGCTTGTGCCGAGATAGTACTTAAGAATAGGTTTAGGCTACTTTAGAGTAAGTTTGTAGAGCGGTTAGTGTGCGCTTGTACTAGGATAGTACTTAAGGGTAGGTTTAGGCTACTTTAGAGTAAGTTTATAGAGTGGTTAGTGTATACTTGTACTAGAATAGTACTTAAGGGTAGGTTTAAACTACTTTAGAGTAAGTTTAGGCTACTTTAAAGTAAGTTTAGGTTACTTTAAGTAAGTTTAGAGTATAGTTAGTATATTTTACTCTGTACTAGCTTAGTACTTAAGGGTAGATTTAAATTACTTTTTAAGTACTTTTTTAAAAACTATATATTAGTTATAATAAATTAATATTTTTTATATAACCCTTTTTAAATATTAAACTTATTATTTTTAGTTTTTAATTTTTACTTTATTAAATAAAAGTACTAACCTAAAGATACTTTTATTTTAAACTTTACTAATTAAAAAGTCTTAAACTTACTAATATTTAAGCCTTTATATTTAAAATAGCTCTTTATTTTTATATTAAATAGCTAAACTAAACTCTTAAAAACTACTACTATATACTAATAAAACTACTAGTTTTACTCTTTATATTACTAAGTTATAAAACTTACTTTAAAGTAAACTTAAAATATAAACTACTCTATTAAGTGTGATTTTAAGCTACTATAGTAAGTACTTAAGTATTATTTATACCCTTTTTTACTCTATACTACTTAAACGACTTCTGCCGTTTACTTACTACTTAAAATACTTAGCTAAACCCTTAATCCTAATTTTTATATTACTAAGTTTATTAAACTTACTTTAAAGTAAACTTTAAACCTATACTATACTACTAAGAGTAGTTTGGAGTAGTTATAGTAAGTACATAGCCTTTTTTAACGCCCTTTTCTACTCTATACTACTCCCCTAGCTTCTACTAACCGCTCCCTACTTATAATACTTAACTAAACCCTTAAACTTAATCTTTATATTACTAAGTCTATTAAACCTACTCTAAAGTAAACTTTAAACTTATACTACACTACTGGAGTTAGTCTATAATAGCTGTAATAAGTACCTAAGTATTTTTTATACCCTCTTTTATTCTATAGTACTTGCTCAGTTTTATTAACTACTCTTTACTTATAATACTTAACTAAACTCTTAAACTTAACTTTTATATTACTAAGTCTATAAAACCTACCCTAAAGTAAACTTTAAACTTATACTATACTGCTGGGGATAGTCTGTGGTAGTTATACTAAGTACTTAAGTGTTTTTTATGCTTTATTTTACCCCCTATAAGTCTCCTTAGTAGCTATAATACACACTCTACTTGTTTTTTTTAAAAAAAAGTTATAAGTTAATTTTTTTATTTTTTTATATAAATTTATTTTTTAGGAAATAAAAAATTGGGGAAAAATCTAGTGCAACGGATTTTAACTTAAAAAGGTGTTAGGAGGTATATAAGGAAGGGAAGTAAACGCCTAAATAGCGGTGCTAAGACTTAAATTTACTTATATTAGCTACTATAGTAACATACTATAAGTGCGCCCGTAGTTACTACGGGACGAATTTCGCCCTGTTTTAATACTAAAGACTAAAAAAATAGGCCTAGGGAATAACGTCTACGGTAAGGAAACCCTTTACTAAGAAACTGAGCTATTGTACTAAGTTAGTAAGTTTAGTTAGTGGAATAAGGTATAGGGAGTAGCTTAGTAAGTGTACTATAAACCCTAACTAAGCTACTATAGCTATAGTAAGTCTATACTATAGTTTTTAGTATAAATAGCTTTTAAAAGTAAGGACTGTACTTTATAACCCGCTTAATTAGTAGTACTAAGGCCCTTTATACTTAAACTAAGTAGTATAAAGTATAGTAAGTAGCTAGTTATTTAGTACTACTACGTACTAATATTACTTAATACTTATAGTTAAGGGTAATACTATATTTAAAGTAAGGATATAATGCGTACTTTAAACTTAACTACTTAAGAGAGTATAAAGGGAAACTAATGTACTAAAAGTAATAATAACTATACTAAACTTTATTTTAAAGTCCCTAGGGTATACTAAAAAGAGCCTAAAAGGGTAGCTGGAACTATAATACTTAGTAGTTAATAAAGTAAGTCGCTATACTTATTTACTATTAAGTACTAAGGACTTTAGTGTTCTTAATTAAAGGTAGGTATAAGAACTTTTAAGGTTTTAGTAGTTGTGAGTTAATTTTTTTGTTTTTCTATATAAATCTTTTTTTTAGAAAATAAAAAATTAAGGAAAAATCTAGTGTAGTGGATTTAGGGCTAAAAAAGCGTTAGTAGGCCCTTAAGGTAGAAGTAGCTCTACTATAACTAACTTCCTATTAAAACTACTTAAGTAATACTTAATAGGTATATTACTATAGTAATATAGTAAAAATCGTTCTTTATTTTTTAAATTACTATATTATATATTTTTAGTAATTTTTTAAAGCCTTAGTAGCTTTAGTTTAGGGGAAATTATAGTAGTAGTTACTCCCCTTAAAGGAAGCCGCTATAGTAGACTACTAACTTAGGGATACTAAGTAAGTTTATAGGGCTTTAGGGCTTTATAAACCGGTCTAAAGTACTCTATAGAAAGGCCTTATGCTAACCTAAGGAAGCTAGAGGGGAGAAACGCCTAAAGGTAGATACTAAATAACTAAAACCTCGGGGTCTAGTTTTCTTTAATAACGGAAAACCCTAGGTAGTAGTACTTAAGTAAGTACGTAGTAGTAAATGTTAAGTAAGTAAAATATTAATAAGCTATTAAGACTTGCTCCCTTAGTTCTATACTATCCCGTAATAGTGCAAAGTTTATTTTAATAACTACTACTTTAGTAGCGTTCTACTATAATAGTACGTATAAGTATAGGCTATTCTATTAATATATAAGTACTAATTAAATATAGTAGGGGCTAAACCCTACTACTAAAATAGTAAAAACCTAACTTAAACTTAGTTAGCTACTAGGTTTAGTAATACAGCGCCTAGCCCTAGAGGCTTAGCGAACCTTAAAATCCTTTATAAACCTACCTTTAATATTACCTTAGAGCAATCTACTTACTTATAAACTACTAAACCCATTTAAAATAACGTTTCTTTTAAGTACTAAAAGCTTTATATAGCGTAGAAATACATAATATAAATAAAACAAACGTTCTATATTTTTAAAACCCTTACGTAGTATCCCCCTAGCGATTTTTTAAAGCCTTAGTAGCCTTAGTTTAGGGGGGTTTATAGTAGGAGTTGCTTTTTATAAAGGGGGCCGCTTAAGTAGACCCCTAAACTAAAAATACTTAAATAAACTATAGTTTAACTAAATAGGCTCCTTAGAGTAATAGTAGCGGAAAAACCGGTAGTAGACGCTAAATAGTTAAAGTACTAAAGAAGAACCTACTTATATAGCTACTAGTACCTTTCCCTCCTTATTTATAGTTCTATACTATAGAGAAGTATAAGGGTACTAAAGTTAGGTCCTTTACTCCCTAACTTACCCTTTCCTAGAGGGGTTTAAACTTAGAGAGGCGGTTTTAGCTCTTACTAAACCTTAGGGGACCGTAGTTATTTATATACAGACCAATACTATTAAGGCCTAGCTATTAAATTAAACCTTAGTATAGTTATAATTTAGTACTACATTTTATAAAGGTAGTTTAGGATTAAATACTAGTTATTTATTAATATTAAGTCTATCCCTAAATATATAATATTTAGTATTAAGGAAGGTTTATTAAGAGTAAGACTTACCTAAGCTAAATAGTTAGTAGTATTCTATTTATAAGTAGGTTTTAACTTTTATATTAAACTAGTTAAAGTAGTAGCTTTTCCCGGGGATACTAAGTTTAGAACTAAAAGTACTTACTTAGTAAAGTAACTCTCTTTAATACTTAAGAACCCTATATTAACTTATATAAGTTAAGTAAGTATAGTAACTAGTACAGAGTAGCGGCTTAGTTAACTATTTACTTAAGCTCTTAGCTTATATATTACAATTCTTTTGTTACTAAAGCGTCCCTTAGTAGATAAAGTTATAGACTAAGTAGGTACAGCTACTTAGTAGGAAAACTTAAGTAAGTAAAGTATTAACTATAACTTAGTTAGTAATACTAAATATACCTACTAGAGTAGGCCCCGGTAAGTAGTAGACTACTATAGGGTACTAAGTAGTTTTAAGTATTAAGTGGGCTAGTCTAGGACTTACTTTTAGTTCCTATACTATAGTAATAAATAGAGGTCGCTATAGTATACTTAATAGTCCTAGGCTAGGCGGGCCGGCCCGGGGCGTACTCCCCTACTATAGTAGTAAAGAGTTGCGTATTGCGTAACTTAGTCCGCTTTTAGTAGTATTTTAAAAACTAATAAGCTATAAAGGTAAGGGTATACTTTACATACTCCTGTGTGTCTTTAACTAGTAGCGCGCTAGGTTCTAGAATATCCGTAGCTAGTACTTGACTTAGTAGGCTTTTAGGGCTACTTACTTTTACTACTTTATATATAGAGTAAGAGGCTTTACTACAATACGTTTATTACTTATAGTATACTTATAAATAAAAAAACGGGTATAGTCCGGGGTATTATAAAACTATAAGTCGTTCACAAATATTTATATAACTATAAGTTAAACAGCCGGCTAAGTTGTTGTTATTATTAATAATATATTTAATACTACTAAGCCCCCTATAAGGGTAAAAAGCAACTATACTAGTATTACTATCTTAATGCGCGTTTATATATAAATATAAGTACAATATATATTTATCTATTATTTATATACAGAGTCTTTCTGTATTCTATATATTATAGTAGGGAGTAGTAAATACGTTAGTAGTATTCCTTTTTACTGGTTTTAAACTAATAGGTAAGGTAGTAGTTAAAGAGTTAATAAGAATAAGTATATGTAACGGACTATTTAGTATTAGCTCCTTTAAGGGGGTCTTAATAGTTACTTAGTGTAGTAGCCTTATATTAAAGTAGTACTAGTTCGCTTCCTATTAGAGGGGGGGTCCTAGAGTAAACCGGTTTACTAATAATTCTAAAAGTGGCCTACCACAGCCTAATTTAGTAGGTATAAAAGCCAAAATCCCTTACTAGTCCGCAGTTTTTAGAAAAAGTTTTAAGTAACTAAGCCTATAATCTTTTAATCCAGTTAATACAAGGGTATAGCTTAGAAAACAGTTAATTATAAAAAAAAGGAAAAAAAGAGAAGGTTTTAATACCTATAGGCATCTTTACTATATAGTAGAGTAGGGGCTAGAAGAATAGTAAGGGCGGCTATAAGAAATAAGTATAGTAGAGATAAACAAAATATTTTAGTATAAACTACCTAGTCCAAGCTATTACTATTGCCTCTATCGCTCGTACTATTACTACTTTAATCCCTATCTCTACCTATAACTTTACTATTACTTTTTTTAAAAGAAGTTTTATTACTACTTAGTTTATCCTTAGAGTCTAAGTCTTTCTCGCTAGCCCTTAGTACTGTACTAGCTACCTTTAACTTACTTTTATAATACTTTAGCGGACCCTTACTAGGCTAAGTCTTATAAATATTTAGGCTAGGTTAACTACATTTTTTAAGCTCTAGGGCGTTTTTAATTACGTCTGTCCGTTTAACGGTATAACTAAAGGGGAGTGTAGTAAAGTAAGAATTTTTGTTAGTAATACACGTTGTATTAAAACCGTCCGTAGTAAATAGGTTGAGTAGTTATACTAGCTCCTTAGTAGCTCCAACTTTATACTAGTATACCAGTATAGCAAAAACAAGCTAAGAGAGTACTATAGCTTCCCTTACGGACCTCTTAGCTTTAGTACTACTAAACAGACTACGGACCTAGGGTAAATATATTAACTATTAAACAGCTAGCTAGCTAGTTACTAGTAACTTATAAATATTATAGTAGCTACCACTACGGTATTACATAAAGTAATGTACTCCTAAAAAAGGATATTACTCTTTCCTTTTAGCTCTTTTTTATCTGTCTTTTTAGTATTTATTTTTTTTTAAGTATTTGTCTTTTTCCTTCCTAAGTTACTAGTATTAGAGTTAGGGTTAGTAAGTTACTAAAAAACAATTTTAATATAGAATATAATTTTTTTTAAAGTATATTAAAACTGCTATAGCCCTTACTACTTTATATTACGGATATAAACCCTTACGGTAAAGTACTTAGTAAAGGTTTAGTAGGTATAGACGGGTCTATAGAGGGTATAAAGTATCTATAAGTAGTAAGTAGACGTTTAGGGCAAATTAAAAAGTAAAGGCTACTAACTACTATATACTTAATACTCTTAACTATATATATAAAGTACTTATTATTATTATCCTTAGCTGTAATATAAACTAGCTAGTTATTATAACGGAGTATAAAAACGTATTTTAGGTAGGAGGGGTTTTTATTAAACTATTTCTTAAACCTTTTTTTAGGTTTAAATGGATAGTTGCAGAAGACGTAATTAAGTAAGATACTAGATATTTTAGAATAAGTTATAGCTACTTATTAAGCGGTAGGAAGTAGGTATAGTTAGTATAATTACTAAAGAAAAAAAGGTACTAAGAAGATAAAGGCCTATTAACTCTGTTATATACTAGTTTATTAAGGAGAAAATAGTTAAATAATAGCTATTACGAGTATAGCTGGGTAGACAAGTAAAGGGTATATTAGAGTAAAGGACGTTAAGTAGTTTCTTTATTCTTACTAGGTAAGATTAAAAATAGTAATATTATAAATAAAGGCTCGCTACTATAAGGGTAGTAATAAAAGGGCGGGGGCTTAGGAGTAAAAGTAGGTACGTTAAAGCTGGCTAAAAGGACAATAGGGTATAAAAATAGAAAAAACTACGGCAGACGCGCGACGTATTAATAACTATAGTACAGGGCAGGCTAGAGCGGGCCACAGGTTAAAATAGTATAAAGACTAGTAAGTACTTTATACAACGTCGCCTAGTAAACGCTAATATAGTTAGTAATACCTAGTAAGCCTAGTAACTTAAAGCTATAGAAACGGGTATAGGGGTATAAAGGAAAAAGTCTAAAGAGCCTTAAAGTAAATAGTTATAAAATTAAAAGTATTAAGTCGGGGGATAAAGGTACTTAAGTAGTTTAGTTATTTTAATAAAGTTATTTTATATCTACTAAGCTCTTACTAAGTAGGTTGTGTAGCTAGTAAGCCTTATTACACTTAATAAGTCTCTACTAAGTAGTTACTAACCCTTTAGTACTTAATATACTTAGTAAGTATTTATTAAAATAAAAACTATAAGCTACTATAGTAGTACTTTAAGTGTTGACGTAGTTTAAAAACTCTACTTAGATACTTAAATTATTAGTAATATTAGTTACTTTAATACAGACCCTATCCTTAAGTAATAAAAAGAGTAAACTTATAGCTAAGTCTAAATTAAACGGAAAACCTCCCTTAAGTTACTTTTTAATAGGAAACCTACCCTTAAGTAACTTTTTAATGAGAAACCTCCCTTAAGCTACTTTTTAACGGGAAACCTACCCTTAAGTAAATTTAACGGGAAACCTACCCTTAAGTAGTAGTGATATTACTTAAGTCTTAACTTTAACGGAAAACCTACCTTTAAGTGACTTTAGTAGGAAACCTAGTTTTAAGTAAATTTAACAGAAAACCTACCCTTAAGTGACTTTAGCGGGAAACCTACCCTTAAGTAGCGGTAATATTGCCTAAGTCTTAACTTTAACGGAAAACCTACTTTTAAGTAACTTTAGTAAAAAACCTACCCTTAAGTAAATTTAATAGAAAATCTATCCTTAAGTAACTTTAGTAGGAAACCTACCCTTAAGTAGCGGTAATATCGCCTAAGTCTTAACTTTAATAAGAAACCTACCCTTAAGTAGTGGTAATATTGCCTAAGTTTTAACTTTAACGGGAAACCTACCCTTAAGTAACTTTACTAGGAAACCTACCCTTAAGTAAATTTAACGAAAAACCTACCCTCAAGTAACTTTAGTAGGAAACCTACCCTCAAGTAACTTTAGTAGAAAACCTACCCTTAAGTAAATTTAATAGGAAACCTACCCTTAAGTAACTTTAGTAAGAAACCTACTCTTAAGTAGCGGTAATATCGCCTAAGTCTTAACTTTAATAGAAAACCTACCCTTAAGTAACTTTAGTAGGAAACCTACCCTTAAGTAGTAGTAATATCGCCTAAGTCTTAACTTTAACGGGAAACCTACCCTTAAGTAACTTTAGCAGAAAACCTACCCTCAAGTAACTTTAACGAAAAACCTACCCTTAAGTAGTAGTAATATCACCTAAGTCTTAACTTTAATAGAAAACCTACCCTTAAGTAACTTTAGTAAAAAACCTACCCTTAAGTAACTTTAATAGGAAACCTACCCTTAAGTAGCGGTAATATTACTTAAGTCTTAACTTTAATAAAAAACCTACCCTTAAGTAACTTTACTAAAAAACCTACCCTTAAGTAAATTTAACGAAAAACCTACCCTTAAGTAACTTTAGTAGGAAACCTACCCTCAAGTAGCGGTGATATCGCCCAAGTCTTAACTTTAACGGAAAACCTACCCTTAAGTAACTTTAGTAAAAAACCTACCCTTAAGTAGCGGTAATATTGCCTAAGTCTTAACTTTAACGAGAAACCTACCCTTAAGTGACTTTAGTAGAAAACCTACCCTTAAGTAGTAGTAATATTACCTAAGTTTTAACTTTAATAGGAAACCTACCCTCAAGTGGCGGTGATATCGCCCAAGTCTTAACTTTAATAAAAAACCTACCCTTAAGTAATTTTAATAAGAAACCTACCCTTAAGTGACTCCTAAACTTACCCTAAAGTACCCTCCCTACCCGGGGCAAGTACCCACTAACTACTCACTAATAACTCTTAAACTTACCCTTAAGTACAGAAAACTTACCCTTAAGTATAGAAAACTTACCCTTAAGTACAAAAAACTTACCCTTAAGTATAAAAAACCTACCCTTAAGTAACTCAGACTACGCAGGGGGGGGTATAAAAACTTTTAAGGTTTTAGTAGTCGTAAGTCGATTTTTTTATTTTCCTATATAAATTTATTTTTCAAAAAATAAAAAATTAAAGAAAAATCTAGTATAACGGATTTTAACCTAAAAAGGCGTTAAAAGGTCTATAAAAAGGGAAAAGAAACGCTTAAACAGCAGTACTAAAACCTAAATCCCCCTACTATAAACACTATAGTAGCTACTAGTGGGGTATATACTATAGTAATACATATATTAGTCCCTTATTATTTAAACTATTACGTAGTATTTTTCTAGTGACCTCTTAAGGCCTTAGTAGCTTTAGTTTAGGGGAGTTTATAGTAGTAGTTGCCCCCTATAGAAGAGGCTACTTAAGCGAACCTCTAAACTAAGGATACCAGATAGAGCTTTAGGGCCTTGTACCCTAATAGCCCAGCTAGATAAGCTCTACAATAGGATTTACGCCCCCTTAAAAGAGTAATAAGAACTAAAATCTTAATATTAAATACTAAATAACTAAAGCTTTAGAGTAAGTAACTTCTATATTAAGTTAAAAAGAAATAGTACAAGTAGCGT
Source organism: Colletotrichum musae (assembly GCA_027406025.1). NCBI lineage: Eukaryota > Fungi > Ascomycota > Sordariomycetes > Glomerellales > Glomerellaceae > Colletotrichum > Colletotrichum musae. The sequence continues at coordinate 445 of JANVYC010000012.1, read as the reverse complement.
CACAAGCGTTACAACCACTAAAGTATAGAAATAACGTACCTATAGGTTTTTAAAATAAAGTAAAGTTATAAAGCATAAGCTAAAGTAATAATACTACTCTAGGAAGGAGCTATAGAGCTAAGCTAAGAATAAAGTAGTGGCGTTTAAGTATCGCTTCTAACTTTATAGAAAGGGCTAGCCCCGTAGCTAGTAAAAGTACCCTACTAAACCGCGATTTCTAGTAGTAAAAGAGGATCCTTAGGGTTCTTATTGGAGCAACTTACTCCCTAAATCTCCTAAAATAAAGGTACTATAGTTAAGTAACGGAGTTAGGGTTACTTAGGGTTAGGGTTAGGGTTAGGGTTAGGGTTAGGGTTAGGGTTAGGGTTAGGGTTAGGGTTAGGGTTAGGGTTAGGGTTAGGGTTAGGGTTAGGGTTAGGGTTAGGGTTAGGGTTAGGGTTAGGGT